>CM026420.1:18560040-18876012 GCA_014858505.1 Corymbia citriodora subsp. variegata | reverse complement strand
GCGTTACTTTCTCTTTTCGCTCCTCGACCAGATAATTTATCCTCCATCAACAACACCACCCACCCCCCAAAAAAGAAAAAAGAAAATCTCTTCTTCCTTTTGATTTTTAATTTTGAAAAAGGGCATACATATGCATCCACTTTCGAGACAATCGCTCATCATCTGGGCAAAGAGATGATGTTGATTAATACGAGAGACCGCAGGAAATCAAGGAAACCCGGGACTACCGATCTCGCTGCAGCGACATCCATGCGGTGTTCGTCGGGCATCCATGTGCCGGATCTTTTGGTGTGAGCAATTTTCAGATGAATAGGATCCACGTGAATCCAGCCACGTCACAAACGTTGGATCGATATAAGAGTCGTCAAATCAAAATCCGAGGGCCTCGATGAGCTCAGCGCATCATAAGAAACTTTCCTTTCGCCACGTGCCTTCTTCCATGCAAACGCCGTTACAATCCGTTCAAGATTGACAGCTGAGTTTCCCTTAGCTCACTTAGCTGGACCGTAATTTAAGCGCAAACGCCGTAGAAATAAACAAAAATCTATTCAATTTTATATTGATCTTTCAGTAAGAACATGACACGCAACGATGCCCTTACAATTCAAAATAACACTCTCTCTCTCTCTCTCTCTCTCTCTCTCAAGCCATAATCATGGCTTGCCTCCATTGTCAATGCAGTGCCATCGCCATCGCCTTCTCTCTCTCTTGTTGAGCACAATTAATGGGAGATTAGAATCCGTCGACGCCTGTTGAGCAACAAATGTTTTGTGAGTTTGACGAACTAATTTTGAATTCATCTCTCGAGCAAAAGATGTTCGTGAATTCACAAACACTATTTTGTTATGAATTAACTTCGAAATATCTTTTCAAAATCTTTGCAATGGAATTCAACCGAATCAATAGCCATATTTGAATTTTTGGTCAAAAATAAATAATTGTATATGATAAATGATGTACAAAGCTAATCTGATTCTTATGTTTGTGAAAATCTAAGATTAATGTTCAATGAGAGTTTGGTTTCACATTCAAAAACAGAAATTGTACTTGACGACATCTCTCCTAAGTCGTAAGTATTGATTTTTTTTTTAACATCCCGCCTTTCAAAAGTAAATTTCTCTTTAAATTCTAGATAAAGTTACCGAACGCAAACCATTAAAAAGATCGCCTTTTTCAACTGTATCAGGGCGGTCCTATTGCTTGCTTTGTCTTTTTTCCTTTCATGGTCTGAATTTTGCCGTTCCCTTTAGTGCTTGTATGATTAAGCGAAGTTTTGGAAAAAGATGGGAAAATCGGAAAGAAAAATGAATTTTTGACCAGTGAGTTGATGTTTTCTGCCCAACATTTTTGACCTTTGATTTTCTCCTTCTTGCTTATCTTTCAGCATTTCGGGTGAAAAAAGTTCTCCATTAACGTAAAAACATTGCCGCACGAATACGTTACCACATAAAGACGCTCGATAATGATTCTTTAAAGCAGGTTCATGAAAGTGCATGACACGTCACCATGAATTACTGCGATCCTCTTAATTATGTGTTCTTTCTCAAACTCTTTTTTTTTTCTTTTCCTTTTGCTTGTTTTCGTGGCTCCTCTTGAACTCCTTTTCGCCTGCGGACCAATTAGAACAAAAAAGAAAATATATATTATCGAATTTGCAAGAAATACAGGATGAAAGATATATGCCCATCACAGGAGGTGCTGGGATTCTCGACATGAGATTTTAGTGAGACCACAATATTTAATTAAGGAGTCAAATCAAGTCTAAAAGGATTTAGGACCCATGCCTTGATAACATTGTGATATTTGTAGGAATACAAACAATTGCTCTAAAAATTGAAGATGTTAAATAAAAATGTGGTTTAATCGAAGCATGTCACCTAGGTTTTTGAAGTGCTATATTGCAAGAGAAAAAAGATCATTATGGCTCACATCATAGGAGCATCCTTTCGTAAAGACAGTCCATTTCTCTAGATCACAAATGTTAGATGGATTTAACTACATCTACCGGAAATGGAGGATGAAAATCTTCATTCGATCCATAAATTACAATCTGTCTTTGGGTGTTGGTTTGAGCATTTGGATCGAAAAGAGAGAGAACGAGACCAGGAAAAATGGCATAATAGATGGGTATTTTATGGAGCCGAAGCTTGTCTCTGTCCTTGGGTGTTGGTTTGAGCATTTGGATCGAAAAGCGCCTGTCTCTGCCTCCTTTGGGGGGTGGTTGAGCTTTGGAAAAGAGATTGTTTCTGCCTTTGGGTGATGGTTTGACCGTCTGGATCGAATAGAGCTGCTCTTTTCTAGAAATACCGTTACGAATGGATCCTATCTTTTCTTTTAGGAAAATTGTCCAAAAATCTTAAATTTATTGCATTTTTACCGATTTAATTCTAAATCTTTCAATTTTGTTAATTCAATCCTAAATATTTTCACTTATTGCCAATTGAGTCTATTCAGCCAATTTTGACTGGAATTTGCCTTTTCTTCCTTTGGCCAATCGCCCACATTCTCACATCTTTCACTTGAGTTTTAATGTTCTTGAAACAACCAATCACCCCTTATTAGTCGTTGTTTTAGCCATTTTAATTTGTTAGCAGAGTATATTTCAATAATTAAAAGATCATTATGGCTTGCATCCATCGGAAAGGACAATCCATTTCTAGACCACAAATCTTTTGAGCAAAACATGAGCAAAAGCAAAGATGAGCAAGAGCAAAAGGTATTTTGAGCAAAAGATGAGCGAAGGCAATGATTAGCGCGAACGAACTAACCTTTTGCTATATTCCTTAAGCTTTTGCAAAAGGTTAATTTTTGAATTGCTCATGAACGGGCAGAAAAAGCCTAGAGAAATAATCCTCGGGCCCTGGAAAAGCAGGGGACTAGTGTATGCTCTAGCTTTCGCTTGTGCAATGTTTTGTCTTCAGATTGTAACTTTATGTGAGGGCTGAAATCTTGAAATCTGGGAAAAGTGGAGATTGTAGGGTTGTCATAATCGTTATTTTGGCCATTTTAATCAGTATCAGAGTATGTCACTCAAATTCTCAAAGTGCTGTATTTCAAGAGCAAAAAGATCATTATGGCTTACATAATAGGAGCATCCTTCAATGAAGACAGCCCCATTCCTCTAGACCACAAATGTTCGATGGATCTAACTATTCTACCGGAAATGGAGGACAAAAATCTTCATTCAATCCATGGATTTACAATCTATGGAATGTCATTGAGAACGGACCATACATACTAGCCCCGAGAACCCCGGCGCCTCCGTCTACAGAAACTGCTACTTCAACAACACCAATTCCACCTCCGGCAACCAAAATTGATAAAATATGATAAGATGGTTGGATCATCTGAAGATTCAAGTTCCTTCCCAACCATTGCACCCGCCCTTTCTTTTTCTCTTTTTTAGTCTAATCAATATCCCATCGATTGTGTTTATACATGTCGCGACTTAATGCAATGTGTGACTTGGATCTATCTTTTGACATAGTCCATGATTACTCCACATCCATCTTCTATATACATTGCACATGACGCAAACTAAAAAAGCCAAATGTTGTCATGAACACTTGACGATGAAAAATATCATCAAACTCCATAGCCAATGCCAACACAAACTATAGCTGCATCTTGTCGCGTGCTTCCCAATATCGTGATCCAGCTCAACCGATATAGGCAACGCTGTTCTAGAGTTCTGTGACCGAAGCATTAAAAATTCTTGGGACGATAATAAAATCATGGTTAGGCAGAGTATCTAACCTATGGTAAGATAAATCGTGCTTGATCAACATTTGGGCAATGACGTTGGTTCCTTATATGGCTACAAGAGCATTAGTCATGGCCCTTTGTCAAGTCGCACGATCTTCTTCAGTAGGGGACACGCGAAGCATTACTGGATTTTTTAGAGGGCATTTATTTCTTCAGTGACGATGCAAGCATCAAACAGAGTACAGATCTCTCTCTCTATCTCAAGGCCCCTTTTTCCTGGCAGGACTGGCCCAGCACGGCCCCAACTGTGTCGGGCCCTAGTTTTTTTGGGCCGGCACGGCCCATCGGTCATTGCTAAGCCGTAAATCGATCTCAAAAGACTAGACTACAGTACATACCTTAAGAACATCAAAATATTTAAGCATGTGGATCTTATCATGGAAATCATTGCTATCAACAATTTAGACTTAGTTCGCATGATGGAGAAGGCATCCGATACGGAATTCTCTCTCGTGGCAGACACCGCAACTTAACTGGAATGAGATCATTAATGGAAAACAATTTATTTCATGAAACACATTAGTAGTTACATAAATTGCACATCCAACATATCATCGGACTAAAAGCTAAGCAGCAAATACAGCACTGTTATTGTATTTTTTCTCCGCTAATATGATATGATCAGACAAGAAGGACAAAGTCAGCCTACATGCCCTCGCTCCGATCGGACGCGGGTCACCTACAACACCGAACACACCCTCAGATCTAAAAAATTTAAAGGAAAAAACAAGAACAGCTAACCGTCCAGCAATGACATGTTTCTCGCAATCTATACCTCAAATAAGTGGAATGAATACATAATGTCATGTGACTACGCATCGGGATTCAGTCGTTCTCGCTGCTGTTGCTGTCGCCACCATGCTCGTGCTTCTCATTCTTCTTCTTGTTCTATAACGGAAGATTGAAAAAAAAATTTCCAATTAACTTATTGTGGTGCATCGCCTGTCACCGGGATCGGGGTCCCATCTGGCAAGAAGAGAGGTTGCGTGATTGTAAAAGAGCTTCAAAAATTTTTAAGAAAACTTATGTTTTTGTAAATGTAAAAAATAAAAAATGAAGTTGGAGCCAATCAAATTTAAGAAAACATATCTGATTGGACACCTTGGAAAATGTGTGAAAACATTTGTCACTTGTGAAAATCGCAGCAACCTACGGTTCGAGTGTCCATTTTCTTGAAGAAGAGTTGAGAGTCCCAACAATGCCCTTTTGATACCACATTTTTAAATTAAAACCTTTGAATGCAATATCACATCATGTTCTAAAATTATTGATGCTACTATTTTTTTCTTCCGTAATCATAAATCTAATACCACCACCAAAGCTGCACTAGGACGGATTGATCGTGGACGGTCACTCTCTCTCTCGCCAATCTGAGGGTCGCACTCCTCATATCCGAGGTAGTAGCATTCGACCAGGGATCATGTATGACATTGGATCAAAGGCCGCAGTCTCAAGTATGAGGTGGCGCCGGCCTCAATTTTAAATTTGAGGGAGAAGGGGATATAGAGAGAGGGTTCTTAATGGCCAATGCTCGAGGGAGACAAAGCCACGGTGGTTCTGGTGTGATGGAGAACAGTGATGATGGAGGGAGAGGGTGAAGACGATGACAGCGTGGTGATAGACACTGCGATGATGGTGGTGATGACTGGGAATGCCAATTGATTAGAAGGCGAAGAAGAACTCAATTGGCAAAATATGAAAATATTTATGTATCAATTGATAACATTAAAATGTTTAGAACTAAATCGGTTAAAGTGCAATCAGTTTATTTACTGTTTTGGATAATTTTTCCATGTTAGAAGAAATTAACTTCTTCGATCCTCATGCTAATTAGAAAGATTATAGAATGCAATGGTGTAACATGAAGACTCGAATTTCCTCTCTACATCTTGCCCTGTTAGTTATCATCATTAACAAGTAGTCCGAGATTTAAAACCCATCTGTTGAATCACGACAATATATGCAATCCCGGAGACCTTTGCCAGCATATTCTAGCTGGTTCGCTCAAGATCTTTCGAGGTACAATTGACAAAGATGCTTAATGCAACGAAACATATATCTAAGACTCTATTTTTCCTGACGGCCCAGCCCGGCCTGGCACAGGCCCAATCCTGTCGATGGTGGTGCTGTACATCAATCTTGAAGCCTAGACTACAGTGCCCTTGCACTCTACATTGAGTCCATTTTACCATATAGTTCTTGTTTTTTTTTTTGTGTAAAGATCGTGATGGAAGTCACCGACCGGTGATCATAAACGCCTAATTGGATATTTGAAATATTTATAGGAGTTCTCATATACATTCGATCTACTATAAATCAAATGATCTCAACCGTTAGAGAAAGTGAGGTCCACATGAGAACTACAATGATCCAACAAATGAGATTCATTTGGCTCATCGATATGACGCTTGCATCGCTTTGGGGGAGTCATGGTCCTAAAGCTTAATTCCTAGTTACTCATCGCGTTCCAAAAGATTTGATTGATTCATGGGAATGGCTTAGGCGAGGACGATGGGCCTCCATGCCTTTATATACATCGATGTCTAAACAATGATACTCGCCGACCGCCAAACATCCTACAATCGATTACCCATAAGATGATTCATGTTCGTTTCCCCATTATCATTTACATCGCTTCAAATCTAATTAAAAACTAGCAAATGTGTGTGACGGCATAAACCTTTGAGAGCGCTAACTCATCGACCAGTCCATAAATCATACACAGATCAAGATAAATCCGAATCATTGATCGTGTGGATCCTAAAATGGAACTCAAGCGGTACATGCCGAGACTCGGCTGGAACAAGATCGTTAATGGAAAACATTTTATTTTCACGAAAGACATTAGTAGTTACATAAGTCGCAAGTCCAGAATGTCATCGGAATACAAGCAAAGCAGCAAATACAGCACTCCTATAGTTATCATTTTTTTTCCAGCTAATCTGATATGAGTAGACAAGACGGACGGAGTCAGCCCGCACCCCCTCGCTCCGATCCGACGCCGGTCGCCTGCAACACCGAACGCACCCTCAGATCCGACAGATGTTAAGGGAAAAAAAAAACAAAAACAGCGATCCATCGAGCGATAACATACTACTCTCGATCTATGATGCTTCGGACGAACGGAATGGACGTGAGATATCACCTGACTGCGAACCCGGGGGGCGCTCAATCGCTGTCGCTGCTGCTGCTGCTGTCGTGGCCGTCCCCGTGCTTCTTCTCCTTCTTCTCCTTCTTCTTCTTCTTGTCCTTCTTCTCGTGACCCTCCTTGTCGTCGTGGCTGTCGCCGCTGCCGCCGTGAATCTTGTCCTTGATCTTGTCGGCGAAGCCTTCCTTGTGCTCCTTGTCATGGCTGTCGCCCTTGTGCTCCTCCTTCTTGTGCTCCTCCTTCTTGTGCTCCTCCCATGTGGAGGGTCTCTTCGATCTTGTGGATGATTCCTGACATTCTCTCTTCCTCTTCTTCTTCTTCTTCTTCTCTCGATATGGGTTTGATCTGAGGAAAGCGAAGATGGGATCTAATTCTGGTTTGGCCTCTCGGATTGGCTCCCCTATTTATAGTGGCGGAGGCGAGTGCCCAAGACGGAGGAAGGAGACGACGAAGTTGTTGGAGGGTAGGTATCGCGAATCTTATCCGCTCTGATTTTTTGGAAAAAGTCAGTGTTTTTGAATAATCTCCGCGGTGACTACGTGTACGCACCGTGTTTTTATGGACGGATAAGGGCAGATTCTCGATAAATATTACATTTCAAAAAAGGAAGATATTTTCTTTGGGATATTTTGATCTATGTAATTCTACGGTCATTTGATTTATAGAAATTATGTAAAGAAGTTCAGAAGATTTTACCGCGTCTGATATTCGATTGGGAAGCCACAACATGGCTCTCATCAACTCGAGTTATTCCCTATTTCTTTACTAGATCATTAGAATGTAAACATTTCTTTTTTGTGAAGATGAAGTCATTATTTTCAAAGTACAAAAGAATCGAGAAATCATGTCAACAAGTTTCTCGAAAATACTCACTAATTATATTCTATTTTTATTCGATTCTCAAAGCATAATCGCATGTGAAATCAGATGAGATATTTTATATAAAGTATAGATGTCGGTATGTCATTAATATATAATTTTCGAATTCTTTAAATGGTGCGAATCAATGGATCTAGACAACGTTCACGCGCATCTGACACTTGTAATAAGATCGTCCGAACCGAGCACCGTTCTTTTTCCCTCTCTTCTTTCCCCTTTTGGAAAGTTTTAGGCTGTCCAGTCGATAAAGAGCGCGTCACCTTTAAATTTGTGTGGTTGCCGACACTTTCAGAGGAAGATTTCCGTACCCGGTGACGTGGCAATTCTTTTTTTCCGATTTATTTATTTTGTTTAACCGTTATTCCATAAATAATCAGGAAAATAAAGACAAAGCTATGAAACTTAGAAAATTAGAAGGGAAGCCTTCGAGAACACCCCCCCCCCCAAAAAGGAAAAAAAGAAAAAAGAAGATGAAGGGAAGCAAGCATGTTAGAGAGAAGCATGTCAAACTCTAAAAACAATATTCAAGATATCCAATACCCAATAAATAATTTTATAAAAAGAACATCCTAAGACAATTATTTACAAACTTCTCTCATCAGATATTGCATGACAAGTGTTGGCGCACGCGAAAGCATGATTCTCAATTATAAATGAATACTAATCAATAAATAAAATAAATAATAAAAATTAATTTTAAATGTTCCTTATCCTCTTTATTTTCAGGATGGGCGAGGTCTAGCAAAGCCGTTACCCTTACCTACAGCCAATGAGGGCTTCACTACCCTTGCCTAGTGGCCAACAAGCCCTGCTGAGACCTCACCGGCCATTATGGAAGAGAATAAGCCAAAGAAAAAGAAGAGAAAAAAAAATCAAAAAAATAAAATAAACATTATTAAAAAATTGCCATGTCAACCTCAATAACCGAATTTGATTAACTAGATTGAATTGACACCATTGCAAAAAATTTAAAACTAAATTAGCAAAAAATAAATGAGGCTAAATTGTAACAATAGCAATAGATTCAAGCTTTTTTGGTAATTCTCCTTAATTTCATCACATGGAATTCATATGTTGGGATAGTTTTAAATATGACGTGTTAGGAAAAAGCCGGTGCATCCATATTGGATCAAGCAAAAAATTAAAATCAAATGCCTATCCAAACCCACCCTTAATCGAGCAAAAAGTTGAAAAAGTAGAAATTAATCTAGACAAGTGCCTATGGAATTCGACCACATGATCTTAATGCTAATTTGCTCACAGCATCTAATACAGGCGAAGGCAGGGCAGAAAAATACCGAGTGGAGGACGGGTTTATGGCAAAAGGAAACGAGCATTTGACCAAACATCAGTTCCTTCTTACCCTCTCTGTTTTCTTGGCCAAACCAGCTGATTAGGGCAGAAAATTTAATCAGCCAAAGAAATTTCATCCTGGTGGATGATAGCATAGGGCAACTAGAGTATCAAGTCAGGTCCAGTTCATGCATTAGTTACTTGTTAGCAAAGTCAGTGCAGATCAACGTCGGAGCGGGATTGTTGATCGAGGCGACCAGAGACAAAATGCGCCGAAGCGACCAGAGCAACAAGACCTCCCTTAATAGCGGCTGGATCGATACTCAAGTACTCACATGTAAATGGAAGTCGATAGTTGTGGACAACCTGATGGGCTAAGCTGCAAGCATCCATGAGTTCTATTGGTACTTCCTATCATACGCTGAACCTCCTCAATTGCACCAAATGGAGCATACTGGAGATGGATCTCTCGTGCTACTTCTTTACTAATTTCCTCTAGCCTTCTCCAAGTCAGGAAGATCTGCAAAACAGGGTGGTGCATGATTAGAAATGGATGACTTCTCTTGACCAGGTGAACAGGGTGGCAGTAGCAATCAAGGCCAAGGGAAAGGCCATCATTGACCAACAGCAGTAAGGGCAAAGGTCACAAAACAGATTATTTCCTTCTTCCAATGAAAAAGAGGGATTCAGCTCATTCAGACACAAGCAATCAAAGCAAATGTCTATGAACCTACATATTTAAGTAAAAACCAAACAAGTTCAGACAAAACACTCAATTTGCCGCTGCTTAGTAAAGCTAGAAAAAGCAGAGAGAAGCTGACCATTACTGCAAGATAAATTACAGTTAAAATAAACAATCAATACTAAACATACTATGACTTGTCTACTAAGTGATGTGGCATAACTCACCGGACAAGGTAGCACTCTAACTTAAACAACCACTTATAGAGCATCACATTACTAAGTAAACCAATCTAGTAAACTGGTTTCAGCATCTCTAGAGTTGCTCTAAACTCCAAATGCATATGGATTTTGTGAAGTGGAAAAAAAGAACATTTCAACAAATATACGATATGCAATCAATAACATCTATCAGTAATTAATGAATAGCTTCATTAATAAATAATTAAAGTTCTGTTGAACTCACAGAGCATTCCTCCATCATCACTGCTTTCATCCTCTTCACCTCCATACTGCAATGGAACAAATAGCATGATAAGTTTGTCTTTCCTATGAAATATATTCAGGCAGAGCCAGAGTAAGAATCCATCAAATTACCGTAGCATCATCGACATCAGATCCTAAATCAGCTGCCAAAAAATAGACAGAATTCAGATGAGTGAAACATCCACTGAATTATCAAAACATTTCATGGATGCAACATGCAATATTTAACTCGAGCAACAGGACCCTAAATGCTTGAAAGTAAGTAATATCAAGCCTAGCTCCTGAAGTACGGAGTAATGCCATTCTAGATAATACAAGCATTCACATAGAACCTAAGGCCAAGTTCTCCGTATTCTTAATCTCACAGTAGATATACTTGAGTAGGAAAGACCAATATTATTGCTCTTCTCCTTCAGTTTCAGTAGGGCAAGCCCCTTCCTCAACCATTTCTGAGACCCATTCTCGAGCAGGAGAACATGAAGCTTGTCTCTTGAATTGCTCCTTTGTTGAGTTCACGAAGGCTTTCTTGAAAAGACTCTTTGATTTTACAGTTAAGCACAAGGCTTTCTAAGGCCTTTACATGCCAGAAAACACTGATATAAGGCCTTTATACAAGGAAAAAATTCAAAACATCAAGATAATTACACTGTGTAAGCCAAGTTTAAGCACATATTTGTGGTCAAAGGGAAGTCAAGAATACTCTGATTCAAAACAACGAGACAAACTATGAGTATTCAACTTGGCAATTACATTCAATTAGGTCAAAGAACTTTAAGAATTTTCAATAAGCTTACTAAATTCTTGAAGCGCTTACAATTTGGTCACTGAATTGGACAACTAATTACTTGGCTCTTAATAGAAGCTACTATAGCAATTTATCCATGTGCTACATGCCATGACCCAATGACAAAGTGGCTTGATTTAAACTTAAAAGCACTTCAAAAGTATAGTGACTGAAGTGAAAGTAGCCACAATGTTTGGAACTGAAAGAAGTGTTCCGTAATAAATTTTGCTAATGACAGGCCTTCTTTTTTGCATCTAGTAGATAATCCTGGGATATCGATGCTTTCACCTAAGAGGATGAAGGCCTAAGCTACAGCTATAGAATCCATTCTAAGGACGGTAGCGCCTAGAATCACTAACTTGCTTGCAGCACCGAGAGAGAGAGAGAGAGAGAGAGAGAGAGATGCATTTAATCACGCGAGTTTTCTAGCTTTCACTTCCAAAGAAATTCTGAAATCTATCTTCAGTTTTTCACTTCTGTGATTATAAGCTTGGTGTATTATTCTCTATTTCTAAAATACATAGTTTCAACCATTTTCTCTCCATATTTACTGATAATAAATGGTCAATAACAGATCCTTTATGAAGTTAACTTTTCTATCTGTGCAGGTGGGTGGCTGCCGGTACATTTACACAGCCAAGAACATGGAAAAACAACTTTTTTGAAAACTGTCCTTTGTTATAAGAAACTGAAAACAAGGCTAGCAACTAGGCAGATTCTTTCTGCTCACTTTTCTTTTGGCACAAAATTTTCTCATCAACAAATGAATCATCACAAGGTATGGCAAGGTTGTTTAAAACCCTATAATATTTGTCTCCAACTATACAACTTGAATAGGTTTAAGGAACGCTGACAGCCAAATGTTATGCCGAAAAGGAAGACGTTCAAAATGAAACAGAAACGAGTCACACAAATAAATATAGGCATGTCAGACTGCAGCCATCCTATTCCACATAAGACCTTCGACTGTTACCCTTCTTTCAAATTGACAATGCAGTTGCAGAGAAGTCTTCGGATATAGTTCCCAAGCAACAAAATAATCAACTATAAACACCACAGTCGCAGAGTAAAAAATACCACAGAAGGAAGATATTGTGAACTTACAAGATGATTCCTCATCTTCATCACACCATTTGTTCCAGTCAACCTTCAGGTAAGGTGCAGGTTTTTCTTCCGTCTTCAATAGTCTTTTCCACCAACCTTTCTGCTCTTTCTGGATGGTGCAGATTATATTCCTCAGCCCCATTTTTGTCTTACAACCCTGGTGAAATACAAACGTAGCTCAAGGCTTGAGAGCTGAAGGTTCAAGCAAAAGAACTAGAGGGCAATAAAACTCCTCGAACTTTCTCAAAAGGAAAACATCACATATGATACTCAAAAGATGGTAGATCACTATGTCTCGACCACAGCATCTACATCTTGTTTTGGTGGAGCAACTCCAGGAAGTGTCACAGGGACAAAAAAAATTACCAGTAGATATGAAACTACCCAACAATAATTGTTAGTCTCATTTTTTTTTTGGATAAGTAACAATTTTGTCATCTCTTAAGATAATAATATAGCTGGATGAGAAATGGGCAATTTATTATACCCTCTAAAGGATTGGCTTTCATGCTCATCTCCATATTAATGGAGAAAAGATTGTGTTTTAGGTTTTTCTGTCAAAAATTGAACTTGAAGGACTTTCAATTCATTGCTTAGATTAAAGTGTCTGCAAGTTCAAAGTTAAACCTCTATTCTGGCAGGGTACAACAGCAGTTTCTTTTGAAATTCAGGGAAGACTTTGCACGGTTTATAATTCCCATGACAGTACTTCCTTAAGCAGAGGCTCATTATCAAGTAAGTATAGCTAACTTGTTACTACTTCAGATTATCCTATCAGCATAGCTACTCTCTCGTGTCCGACATAGCTCCCCTAGCTCAAACTGTCAGCTCTTTTGAACAAAAGTAGCTTGTAAATGTAAAATTGCTTAACATCTTAAACACAGGCTAAAGACAGACCAAGCAAAGTTCCATCTTTTCAACCAAATACAGACCACTCTCAGAGTAGTACAATGTCCTCCCAGCAAGTTGAATTGATTGTTACAAAGAAAAGTAGGATACTCGACAATTGACATAGACTATGCATTGTGCAATGTGAGTTAAATTAAATGAAATTATGAATAGCTGACCAGTGATTTCTGTATGCTAGGTCAATGTGAACTCTTGGGAAGTGACAAATAATGAATTGGACATAAGAACAACATAAGCCAATGCACATCATCTGAACCTGTAGAAACTTAAAGCATTAAATGGCATACAGCCCCACCTCCGCCACTATTGCTTCATATAGTTGCAAGCTAAAACTGAAGGATTCCCCCTGCACCCCAATGGCTGAGAAGCTGAACGAACCCTGTTGCTCACATTTCACAGAGACGTCCTTTGCATCGGGCAAAGAAATGGTAAGGTACACCCTGTCTGACCTCTGCGCCCAGAGAACCTCAGGTTGACGACTGCATTTGGAAGCATAACCATCATCACATGAAAATGCCAAAAGGAAGCTCTAAATTCAATTGCACAAAATGTTAAAAAGCCAAAGAGGCCTACAAAAACCAACTCCATCAGCGCACGATATGGAGGAACTGAACTCTTGTCCTATACAGTCCTCCAAAGAGGCCGAACTTTCGCTAGCAACATCATTCATTGTTTATCGCATAATAGAAAAAATCGCAGCTTTTCCCGTCTGCTTGCAAAACCTAAAACACATTCGGTTCGCGAAGTGCATATCTGAACCATGAAGGCGTCGCAGAACCAGAACCGCTGAAACCGTACAAGAAAAAACAAACAAACAAACACGATCGCCGGAAGCTGAAGCGACACCCTAATCGGCAAATGGCTCCGGCGAGCGCGGGTAGCGAGAGGAGCGTCTCGTCGACGAACACGGCCGAATTTTCGAAGCACACGGAGGAAGAGAGCACGATCGCCAGCCAGCGATTTTTACCTCATCTTCAGCCGAGGAACGGAGACCGACGGCTAGCGAGACTGGCGCGAGACGGCGGAGCAGAGCCGGGGGAGGAGGACGAGGAGGACGAGGGAGGAGGAGCGCGCAACAGTCGGCGGCGGCGTCGTTTGGAGCGTCGCTTTCGAGTAAGGAATATCAGCTGGAGAGTCAAACGGGTCAAACCGTTTGTCCCACATTACTTAGGAATTTCGGCTCTAAGATTCTCCGTCGTTATAATGCAAAAATTAAAAAAATAATAATAAAATAAAGGGCCGTAGAGCCTTCAAAAAAACAAAAACTCAAATCATGATTCCTGCGACAAATATATTATAAATTACTTTTTCATCATACAAAAATCTCAAATTTATATTTATGTGATATTTTTACTCTTTGTCAAAATTTCATTGCCAACATAGATGATAAAAAGCATATAATATTGACACGTGGCGTTACATGACTTTGAAATGGAAATTAGAGGTGAGTAAGCTGTTAATGGGTGATTCTCACCTTAGAATTATAAACTGCCTACTAGAGACTAGTTCCGAAAAATTGGAACCGGAACTATCAGTTGATTCTAGATCTGCCTAGGAATCGAATTGCGAGTTCAGTTCAATTCCTAGGTAAATTCATGGAATTGGGTAAACTTTTACGGCCACGACTTGTTAAAGCAAAATGAATGGCTCCTTCTATGTGGGTATTTCTTTGCAAGATATATTGTATCTAAGATTAGTGTACGTCTGTTTGTTTGATCTTTGATTGATTGAGGAAAAACAACCTTATCAATTGATGGTTGTACTTTAGAAATATTAATGTTGTAATGCCTTTCAATTGATATGCGCAAATGAAATCAATTGTGAATCTCACACAAGCCTAAACACTATAGGCTTACAAAATGATTTCCTTTGTCCTTAAAACAAAGTCTAGATAGATTAAAAAATGAAAGACATAAGGTAGACATAAGAATAGCAAGTTAATTGTTCAAATTTAAATATTTAAATTGACTTGTGGTACTTTTCTTATAGTTTTATTGGTCCATAAATCTTGAACGATATACTAGAGAAAGCCTTTGTATTTATTTATTTTTGTCTATACACCTCTATATTTCAATTGACACAACTCCTTTATGAATCTTCTAGAAAGTTATAGTTGTGGGTGGAATTTTTTTATATAATTATATCAGTTTGATTCAGGTGGGCAAGTAGACAATTTCATTCTTGGAATCGAAAACTAGAATGAAATCGTAAACTAGACCATTTCTATGGGAATTGTCAGTTTTGGACGGTTTTTGATTCCTTAGCGCACCCCTAGTGGAAACATCATTATTTTGGGTAAATCATCTAATAAAAATTTGATAGAGGGAAAAGTGTCAACAATCGGGATTTGCTTGGAAGTGGGCTAGTTCTTGATTTAAGAGGTGGAATTATCCATCCGTCCATTCAGACTGAATCGGATCGATATATAATATATATTTGAAATTTCCATGCTGAACTTATATTGTAAAATCTGCTTATTTGGTTTCACAAGAATACGATGATTCTGGAAGTTGACAGGGAAAACTCTTGTTAGATGAAATGATGAAAAAGTTTTTCGAAGAATGGCTTATGGTTTGCTTCCCTTGAGAGTAACTTTGTCCCGATGTTTTTGCATAGAACCAATAATTTCATATTAATGATGTGATGAAACCAAAGAAGTAGCCCCGTAAAAATTAAGTTCACTGTGATATTGATTGATGAATGTAATTTTATAAGGATTGAGGACCATTTTCATAGATCCATCCAAGAACCGGTCCAGTCCAATTCCTTGGTGGAGTCTATGAAACTAATGGGTAGTTCTCAATTCTATGATGAAAATTGTTTACTTGGACCATGCTCAATCAAGATAAGGAAAAATACCATAAAAAACTATAAATTATGCTATTTAGAACAATTTTACCTTGCACTTTTTTATGCTACTAAAAATTCCAAACTACGCTATTTTGGACAAATTTACCTCGAACTTTTTTGTATTACTAAAAACTTTAAACTATATCCACTATGACACATTCATTCCAAACTCTTTAGCTTACAGGTATTTTCATCTTCTTCTTTTTTCTTTTTCCTTCTTCTCTCTTCCTTATGCCAGTGAGGGTCGCCTTGTCAGCATCAAAGTTGGGCAAGGGCTGCCCTCGCCTGCCCAAATAAGGGCAACCCTTGTTGGACCATCACTCAATGCCAACAAGGGTAGCCTTGACCTGTGTCAAGCAAGGGTCGCCCTCACCAAATCTAGCGAGAGTTGCCCTCACCTAAGTCAGGAGGGTGGCCCTTGCCTAGGCAGGCGAGGCCCGAAACTGCCCTTGCCTGCTCCGAAGCGGGTAGGGGCGGAGGGAAGTCAAAAGGAAGAGAGAAGAAGGAAAAAATGGAAAAATGATGAAAATTCCTTTCAGCTAAAGAGTTTGAGGTAAATATGTTATGAGTATAAATTTATAGTTTTTTGTGATATAAATAAAGTTGATGGTAAATATATCACAGTAAGCATAGTTAAGGTTTTTAGTGGCAATAAAAATTTTAGGTAAATTTGTTCTAAATGACATAATTTAGGACTTTTATTGATATAAAATAGTTCATGTTAAAATTATCTTAAATGATATAATTTGAGATTTTTTATGATAAAAAAAAGAAAAGAAAAAGGAAAGGTATTCGTGCCTGCCTAGAAGGCGTAGCGAAGGCCAGGGCCCAACGAAGCAAACCGAAAACGGCCACCGAAGAGAAAATTAAAATTCACGCCTCGTTCAACCTCTCTCTCTCCGTGTGGGAAATCTGAATCGCGATCGCATCCCGACGAACGGCGGCGATGGACGGAGCGGGCGGCGGGGGGACGCTGTCGGAGGTATACCAGAGCGCGAAGAGGCTGCTCCTGCGGACGAGGGACGCGCTCGAGCGGCTGGAGAGGCTGGAGTGCTCCGCCACTGCCGCCGCCGCCACCGGCGGTTTGGACTCCCCGGAGCTGTCGACCTCGATCAGGAGAGACGTCGTCCAGATTCAGTCCCTCTGCATCGAGATGGACCGGCTCTGGCGGTTCCTAGGGGCCAAGTCTCAGCGCGACCTTTGGAGGAGGTATCCGATCTCTCCCGCATAAGCTTAAATCCGCTGACACCTGTTGTTGAATTTTGTGGTTATCGGGTCATTTCCGTGTATGCCGATTTGAATTGACCCGTTACGCTGTCATTTGAACCGAATGTGAAGAATTTTGGTGCAGCTGTCTGTGTGTATATAGGATGTTTCGATGTTGAAGCTGTATTTGATAGGATGGTTGAATTACAAGTCAGTCAGGCTTTAGTGAGGGTGGTGGTTGTGTCACCTTAATTCATCTTGATCTTTGGTATATCTTTTTTAGTGCAAAAAATGCTTTGAAGTTTCTTCTGCAAGTCCATGGTGATGGAAAGTACCTTTACTTTTCTTCCTTTCATGTCCTTCTAATACGATACTGGTATGTTGCACGATTGTATATTGCACTTTCCTGATAAACTTTACTATATGTGAAGACTAATCGAGTGTCGTCAGTTTACACCGGCTTGATTTTGGGCCATGGTATAATTTTAGACTGGATGATGACTTAGTTCAGGAGATCAATGGAGAATTCTCTTTTTTTAAGGATATTTCTTTTGGGTTGCTTTTGAAACAAGTTTTGTAGGTCAACAAACATGAAAATTTGTGGCTCGGGAGTATGTGTTCCTCGTTAGTTTGCTTGCCTACATTGCTTAACCATCATAGAACCTCTTTAAGTGATTATCCAGTAGTCGAACTTTATATAGTCACTTAATTGAAAGAAGTACAAATGATTTTGCAATTATGGAATCATCACCATTGGAAAACTGTGGAGCTTTATCACCTTAACCATTTAAAATCTGTCAGTGAAGTCACATGAACTTCATTCTTCATGCTCTTGGAAATCAAACCAATGTGCGTTGGAAGCAGTTCCAATGGTGTATACTTATCTTTTAAGCTTTTCTCTTTTTCCTTTCTAGGTCGAGATAACTTCTGTTGTTCAATGATTTCAGTTCTAGTTCTTTCACATTTCTTACTGACGCAGCTTCATTTTTGCGTTGGAACTGTGACTTCGCTAAGAATTGTTCATCTCACAATCTGTTGGCTTTTGATTTGATTGCTGTTGTGATTTAATGGCACAGAAAGGTGGAACAAGTAGCTGAAGAGGCTGAGTCATTGAAAGTGAGCCTAGACAAGTACTCCTCAAGAAATCAGCAAAAAATGACAGAAGCTAAAGAGAAGGCAGAATTGCTTGGACGAGCTGTACGTCATCCTTTGTCTACTGTATAACATCAAGTCAAGTGTTCCATGGCAGTGAAGCTATCTTTACTTGGCATCTAATTGATTTTATGTTCCAGAATGGGGACTCTGCTCACGTTCTAAGAATTTTTGACGAAGAAGCACAAGCAATGCAATCTGCCCGTAATTCATCCAGGATGCTGGAAGAATCCTATGCTACTGGAGTAGCCATACTTTCTAAATATTCCGAGCAAAGGGAACGCCTCAAGGTATCTGGAAGCTAACTTTTTATGTACTATGCATAAATAAGGTTTTCTTGTCATGGCTACACTGACAAAATTATAATGATTAATAGAGAATCCTTTTTGAAGATGTATTCTTCTGAGATGTTACCTGACTTCTCGAGGTCACAAACTGAACATTTGGTGACTGATGAGACAATGAAAAACACTATGATAGGGAAAATCAATTATGTATGACTAAGGGTGAACTTCCGTTGCTCAAATGTCAAAGACATATAAGCATTATGTGCTGCCGATGTTTCTCTGTTGTCAATTAGTTTAGATGTTCCCCCTAAATATTCTGGGCAGCCAAAGGCCACAAATAATTTTGGAGATCTAGGATGTTAAAGGCATGAATCACAAGATTGTTTTTAAATTTGGACCATAAAATAATTATAAGATCCTTAAAAGTGACGGGCAGTTCTTTTATTTTTCCAGAAAGCTCAACGAAGAGCATTGGATATTCTTAACACAGTGGGACTCTCTAACTCTGTACTGAAACTCGTCGAGAGGAGGCATCATGTTGACAAGTGGATCAAGTATGCAGGCATGATCTTGACGGTCATCATATTGTATGCCTTTTGGAGATGGACAAGGTGATCCGGTTTACACGTTGGGATGATCTTACTATAACTTTCCTAATTTTTTTCATTTGTAATATCTTTCTTCTGTGGTGAGTTGAACTTGAACATGCCCTTCTTTTCTAAAGAGGGATAGTTATTGTATATGTTAATTTTGGTTATATCAACAATTTTTGCTAGTCGTAAGGGGGAAAGTACGCCTGAGAGAAACAGGGGAAAAAAGAAAATGGATGCTTGCAATCTGCTTGGCTGTCACTCTTATTGATAATTTTTTGGTCGTGATCCATGAACATTTCATATTTGTTAAATCTTCAGGATAGTTACCCTAGAAAAGTAAGCTTAGAGTGGTTTTCGGGAAATTGAATTTTTGCTTGAATCACTTCAAAATTTTCCCATCCGAGCCTTTTTCTGGCCTTGAATAGTCTTTTTATTTCCTTTCTCTTTCTATTTTTTAGGTGCTTGATGGTTTGGGAGTTTGAAATTAGACCGTTAATCCACGTCCCTACCCTGCTTGCTAACCACTAGATTGGAGAATCGAGTTTATCTGAATGACAAAAGAATGCGCCGTCCTTTGTCTAAGGCTGTTGAGAGAATGTTCGGCGGAGATAAACACCACAGTACTGGCTGATGTTGCATGTAACCATCAAGGACAATTTGTCGCATGAAACGACCTTTGTCCCCATTTCTTTTCTTACTTTTAGAACGAGGTCCACAACATTTGCTACAGCCATGTGTTGCATGTTGTTGTTGGTTATCGCACAACACTTCATATGTCAATGTGGGGTGTGATGTTCGTTGAACGTCTCATCTAGTTCATAGAATGCTCTTTCAAGTAAGTTGAGAAACATTCCAGTGTGAAGCATGGCTCTCCTAGTCAGGAAGAGTTGGAGCTTGATTTACAATTCCGACGTGTTCCTGTGGCACGGGATTGCGGTATTCTATAATATGATGGAGTGAAAAAAGATACATGACCATATGTGGTATGACCATGCGAGCACTGTCGAAAACAAATCTGAAATATATGAGACTGTTGGGTCTAGCGTGTATTCAGAATGTATGTCCCTGCATGAGTCGATGACGTGGTTTCATGGTGACTCATCTGTTCTGCCTTTTTCCCTGGAATCTTTTCTCGTTTCGCATGTTGCCAGTCTGCTATTTTCTTCGATTTCACACTCTTGAGTTCCTTTTTCCTGGGGGCAGCTTGCCCCTTTATGCGATCCAAAGAGTCGTGCTTGGAGATTATATATGCTCTGGAATCCATGCCGAATCTGGTTGCAGATCTCAATACCTCAGAAAAAGAATTATAAGATCCACGTTTCTACACCGAAACACATGAGCGCTTCACGGGGCTTCAACAGAGGAACGTGCTCTCACATTCATTGCACTTGCTTTCCTGGCTTCCGTACTCACGCATCGGACATAAACGCATCGCTGCTGATGTTTATATGAGGAAAGAAGCTCGAGTTCTCGCCCACTCACCCCGTTTCTTCTGGTGTAAGCAAGACGGTGAAATTGACTCCAATGAGTCGGCGGCGCAAGCCATTTAAGGCCTTCACCTCGAAAATGGGACACAGGCCTCAAGTGCAATCCTCCATCCACCGTTGTACATGATTGCCCTCAAGAGTCGCACATCTTAAGTATCCTGGCGTGCTTTGGATAAAAGACTACTATTGAGGAAATTGTTTGCATACTTGGATAAAACAATGAAGAACTTTGAAGTGTGATATCGCTTTCTTTAAAGATTTATTTGTCCCCACAAAGTTACTAATAGTCACTAGAAAATTTTCTTCAGGATACAACAAAGTTTCAAATGAGAATACTAGATAACAATTCTATTATATTTTCAGGGTCTCTCTAAGAAACAATTGAAAACAATAGCTACAATTTTGAAAAAAGAGAACTCGAAAAATAATAATGATCATTTCGTGGTTTTTCAAAAACTAATATATATATAGAGGAACATAAGTCACTTTTTATGAAATGATGCAAAAATTAACAACAATATCCTTTCGAAAAAAGTTGCAAAATGAATTAATGTAACCTTTCGAGAAAAGTTACAAACTAAATCAGTATAATTTCTAAAAATTGTCTTGAAAAGACACATATAGAAATTTCGGAATAATAAAAATAATTTCTTTATTAATTTCTTTAATAATAAATAAAATTCCGAATTTTTTATAAAAACAAAATCCAATTTTTTATAATAAATAAAAGATAATGATTGGTGGTTAGTACCAAATCTCGTCCACGTAGCGCGCTCACATTTTTTCAATATGGGACAAGGTACTTCTTAATTTGTTTTACAAATAAACTACCAACAACTATTGTACGAGAATTAGTCAAACTGTTTTTTTTTTTTTTTGGTAACCCAGGGAACCCCCGCACGGCCGGTAGCCGGGAAGTAAACCCTGGGGGCGACACGTGCGACCACCAAGCACGTGCCACCAGGGTAAGTCCACAAATGCCTCCGCTGGGATTTGAACTCCTCCCCTTCGGTAGGGGGGGAAAGAAATTAGTCAAACTGTTAATTACCTAATAATATGAAAAAGGGCAAGTCGGCAAACTTTTCCGAATCATCTCTAAACCTTATAATGGTTTCTCCCGTATCAATCATCGTCAAAGAAACGGCATCCACATCGTTCTTTCAATAATTATGATGGGTTCGGAAAAAGGGGTATGTGCTCATCTCCAGCCAGATCACTCGACGAAAGAGAGAGAGAGAGCTGACAGAGAAAAGGGAAAAAGATGTTCAACTACCACAGGATGCATCTTCTTCCTGCGTGCAATTATGGGGCAACCATAGTTTGCCTTGCGAAGTTCGGTGATGGGCAGCCAATTGATTGTTCCTTCATTCCGTCGCTTTAGAAAGTGGGGCCTTTCGAGTTCCCCCAAAAAGATCTTACATAATCACCAAACAAATGAGACATTGGACTTTTGAATCCAACTTAGCCGTCATCCTCTTCATGAATGGTTTGGTGTCACTTGGCTTTTCTGGTGCCGACAGTTTTCCTCCAACCAAAGGATGGCGTGTTTGGATTAATTATTACTTTTTATATTTTTATTCGACTTGAAATCTTACTATGATATCTCTTTTTGAAATTGATTATACTCGGAAAGATTTGCACCTTTTCATAAGAAAGTAACTTATTATTCGAATTTGTTATTCACATAAATGATGTAAATTATTGGCTAAAGACACAATATTCTAGAGAGGGATCGTGGACCCAGGAATTTGTTATCGTGTAATATATTGAACAAGAGATTTTCTTGTCGCGAAGTAATTGAATTTGCACATTTATGTAATTTGTCCATCACATCGCTACTTAAAAAAAAGCAATGTGCAAATTTTGTAGGGGTGCAATTCGACGAATTTTCACAACCTCGAACGGAAATCTCTTTCACAGAAGTACATGCGGAAAATTCTTTTTGGGACCATCCTCTACTATCACTTGCGTCCAGAAATGCCTCTTTTGTCACGAGAAAAATAATTAGTAACTCTAGACCTCCATATCTACTACAGGTCACTCCACTGATTGATCGTCACGTGTTCAAATGAGTCCCAAAAATTATTGTTATTGTTCATCAATAGCACAAATATAATTTAATTACCAAAATTTTTTCTCTATTATTATAATAGATGCTCTTGCTACAACTTTCCATTCCCACAATAATGCGTTCGTGCTAATTATAGATGTTCGATCCAACGTGCTAGTGGAAAACATTGAGGATGAGACTTCCAGATGATACATAAATTCCTTTTGTAAAGGAGCTGCAGTCAATGCTGCAATCAGATCTTTGAAATTTGATTCCGATATTGACTAATGCATCGAATTATTGTGCAATCAAAATTGATGTGCATTTACACAGGCGATTTTCCGGATATCACGCCGTTGTCATGTGGCGAGTGTGCCAGTATTTTGAAAATTGATCTGATTCTAGTTAAGAGGGCAATACTAAATAAACAATGTCTAATTATTTGAGAGATCGAAATCGAATTTGTGAGCCAATGAAATGTTATCTGCCTAATTAGATGAATTTTTGAACTTTCGTTTGAACACTAATGCATCAAATTATCTCGCAATAGCAAATTGATACACTTTTGCACATGCAACTTTTTGGATATCACATCACTATCACTTGATGACAACCTGGGATTTTCAAAATTGATTTGATTCTAGTTAAGGGGGCAATACTAAAGAAATCACTTCTAATTATATGAGAGATTGAGATCAATTCAGTGAGCCGATGAGATATTATCTGCCTAATTAGACGAATGAACGATGGGGATTGAAAAGATCATTATCGCATGGCAACAGCACCAACATTTTCAAATGATCTAATGCTAGGTAAGAGGCAACTATAATGAAACAAATCCCAATTATTTCAATAGATCGAAATCAAACTAACAAAAATCGATGGAACTTGGTCGATCCAATTAAATGAACAATGCAAATTGAAAATATCATAGAAAATATTAGGAGATCAACTCAAGGTATACTTGTGCACTTTTTTCTTTCTTAATTGGTCTATCTTCTACTTCTATTTTAATTCTCACTCTTAAATTTTTACCTTATTTTTTTATGAAGTGTGAGAGTCGAGATCCACATCTGTAATTAAATCGTTCCAACTTTAATCATTTTGAGAATGTGAAGATTCAAGTGGGCCCTTTCTCATATGGGAGGGGCGACCACTGAAATAAATATCAATGGTTGTACTTATGCATTTGGAGAACGGCAGTGCACATGAATATCACATGAAGGAATGATTTCAGGTAACTTAGGAAACACATGCATACAAATTTTTTTATTTTTTTTGGCCAATGATCCTCTTTACAGAACCAAACCCGGATCTTAGTCATTCAAGGTTTTTCCTTTTGACGGGAGAAGACCGGAAGGCAAAAAGGCAAAGGAAGCATTGCTACTCGCTTTGCGGTAATAACCGTCAAATTCATTCGCTCCTTTGTCTCTTTCGTTCAAACGAGCGTCAACTCAACTGTTGAGAGCACTAGAGAGAGAGAGAGAGAGAGAGAGAGAGAGAGAGAGAGAGAGAGAGGCGCCAAAAGCAAAGCGAGTGGGAAGTGGAGCGGAGGAGGGTCCACTTCGACAGTGCAGAATCGCAGGCTTGTTTTAGCAATGACGGGACGACAGAAAGCCAAGCCTCACCTGACTCCAAAAGCGAAAGCTTGCGTTGAAGTTGAACCTTCTGGGCAAATCCCGCGCCCGCTTGTCCTTCTTTTGCAATTTCAAAGACTATGGCTTTTGTTGCTTTCTTATTCTTTGTACAGGGAATTTGCAGCTCTGTTGAAATGGGTTGGCTTCCACGTACGAAAAGAGAGAGAGACGGAGACAGCGAGTGATGTGTTATTGCTCCTGAAAGCGAGAGGAATAAAGGGTCATCTTCTGCTAGAATCTCCATCGGGCTCTCTCTCTCTCTGTCTCTCTCTCTCTGTCCACCTACATACCACAGAAAGTGCAAAATAATAGTGAGAATAGTTAAAAGGACGCAAGAGATTTACGCTCTTTTTCTTTTTCTTCTTTTTCTTTTGAAGGGGTGTTCCGACGAAAGTGACAGAAATGTCGGTTTGTGGGATTTCCAGGTCACCCTCTCGTGTTGTGTTGTGTTGTGGGTGCTATGAATTGCCATTGAGCAAACCCGTGTCGCTGTGTCGTCTTGCTATCAAGTAATGTGACGAGAGTGTCACTGAAATCCTGCAGAAAACAGAGTCTCTGCATCTGTGGGGAAGAATCACGTGACCCTGGGTTGAAGGAAAAAAGGATAGTAAAGCTGCTTACAAGTGTGTGGTGTGGATGAGATTTCATCTTTTTCGGAGCTTCATTGTCGTAAGCCATATGGGTTTTTTTTTCCTTCGGTATTTTCTTCCGGGTCTGTTTCTACTCAGTTGAGATGGAAGCTTAATTTAAGTTCTTTTTCTTTGTTTTCCTTTTTTCCTCCTGTAACCAGGTGAAATTATGAGCTTTGATAAGAGCTGGTCTCTGCAGGAGAAGTTTGTGTTGGGATTTTGATGCTTGCTGCTGAAAATTAGTGTGTTTTCTGAAGTTTGTTTCCGGGGCTGTTTCAGAAGGCTATTGAAGGAGCTCTACTGAGTTGATCCATTTGTTCATGTTCATCGGCAACATAAAGGTGAGCCTTTTACCCAAGCATTTTAATATTATCTGAATTAAAATAGCAGCTCGAGGACGAGCAGATGTGGTATTTATGAGTTAGGCAAAGTACACAACTTGTATGACCAAAAGAAAGAAAGACACAACTTGAAAGAGAGGTCTCTGTTTGTCTGAACTTGTTTGGATTGGACCAGACCTTGAAAGAATAGAAGAACTCTCTCTCTCTCTCTCTCAATGGACAAATTGTACAAAAAATCTTTTATAATTTTCTGATGGTAGCTATGGTATTTTTTGTCAGTTCTTTAACAAGATCCATGACAATTGCAGACCTCTGTTTTAGTTTGAGGTGAAAAGTTCAGCGATTGACAAGGACATGGTTTCATAATTTTTGTAGAACCCACAAGAGCATCTCAAGTGTCCACCTGCTATTTCTGCGGGTGTTCGGTTTGCAGTACATTCATCTTTTGTCTTGAGGGAACTATGTGATGTCTTGTGCGTTCTACTACTGTGTTAGAGCAATGGCTAAAGCATTCAATGGATATGCATTTCTGGTTCTTGCCATTATTTTTATCTCAATTCGCCCCACAGAACAGCTTCAGTCTTCCCAGGCCCAGACCCTTCTGAGAATTCGATATCTTTTGGACAATCCACCTGTTTTAAGCGGCTGGAAGGGCCGCACAGATTTCTGCAATGCTGAGCCCAATTCATCTCTTACCATCGTGTGCTATGAAGAAAGTGTGACGCAGCTTATTATAATTGGTGAGAATGGAGCTTCTGCATTGCCCCAAAACTTTTCCATGGATTCCTTCATAACGACGCTGGTGAAGCTTCCTAATTTAAAGGTCCTCACACTAGTTTCTCTGGGTTTGTGGGGGCCATTGTCCGGTAAAATCGCCCGGCTTTCATCGCTTGAGATTTTCAATGTGAGCTCTAATTTCTTGTATGGTGCACTTCCCGATGAGCTTTCATCTTTGAAAAGCCTGCAAACACTCATTCTTGACAAGAACATGTTCTCCGGTCCACTACCAGATTGGACTGATAAACTCCTGAATTTGACCGTGCTAAGTCTCAGACAAAATTCATTTAACGGGTCTCTGCCTGATGCTTTGAGTAATTTGGAGAATCTCAGAGTTCTCTCACTGTCACATAATCATTTCTCTGATGAAGTGCCAGACTTAAGTAGTTTGAGAAACCTTCAAGTTCTTGACTTGGAAGATAATGCTTTTGAAGGTCAATTTCCGAAACTTGACAATAGGTTGGTGACTCTCATACTCAGCAAGAACAAATTCAGATCTGGGATTCCTTCTGAACTAAGCTCATACTACCAGCTTGAGCATCTAGATATCTCCTTTAATAGTTTCATTGGGCCATTCCCACGCTCTTTGCTAGTTCTCCCCTCCATTATCTATCTCAATATTGCGGGAAATAAACTGACGGGCATGCTTTCGGAAAATCAGTCTTGCAATGATGGATTGACATTTGTGGATTTATCGTCCAATCTTCTGACGGGAAGCTTGCCTACTTGTCTATCTGATTCAAATAAGCATAATGTATCATATGCTAAGAATTGTTTGGCTGCTGAAGATCAAGATCAACAGCCACTTTCATTTTGCCGCAACGAGGCTTTAGCTGTTGGCATAGTGCCTGGCCAGAAGAAGCGAAAACAAGCAGCTAAAACAGTGCTTGCCTTGGGAATTGTTGGGGTGATTTTGGGAGGAATTTTGATTGTCGGTCTGATATTTTTGGCCATCAGAAAAGCCAATGCCAGGAAGGCAAATAAATCACCTCCTACAAGGCTGATAACTGAGAATGCATCAACTGCATCTGGGTACACCTCAAAGTTGCTCAACGATGCCAGTGAGCACTCTCTCTCTCTCTCTCTCTCTCTCTGTGCATTGCACTATGCTTGTGCTTGAAATCTAGATGAAAGAATACCTGTGCAAATAAGAGGGAATGAATGTATCTGTATGCCTCTTTGGCTTCTCATATTATGTATTGACCTGTAGTGATTTCTGAAGGGACCCAAGCATTTTAGAAGAGTTTTAGTTTTCGCCAACCTTTAGAAGAATGAAATTACTCAGCAGTACATTAGCAATAGTTTGCTATTCCGAAAGAACTTACGAGAGTAAAAAGAACAACATGGTTGTGCAGAAATAATTAAGTGGAATCCTGTTAGTCAATGTGGTACAGCTCATCCTTGATTCCTTTTGACCAGTGGTGATCTCTAGTGAGTGCAGAAGAGATTTTTCAGCACTGCTTGTGTGGTTGTAAACATGATAGGAAATAACCACCTACTTCAACTTGCGCTCACCCAGACATGTGCGTGCCCTAGAGGTTGAACAAACAGAGCATGATTGTCCATTATCCTTCCAAAGAAAGAGAATTGGACAACGCATGCCCTTTAGTATTTCTGCTCTGGGATGGTAAAAGTTATTTTACTGTACTCGATGTATAATTACCTACTTCAACTTGGACTGGTTAAAAAACAAAAATTGGACTGACCTGAGACCGTCTGCATCCCTTGGAGGTTTTTATGTTCTAATTGATAATCATTGACAAATGGAGCTCGGTTGTTATGTTCTTTGCGTGAGAGAAGAACTGTGCAAGTGCAATGCACACGCCTGAAATGATTGAGAATGAAAACCATCACGAAAAGAAGAACCTATTTTCACATTTGATAATTTAAGTTCCACGTGTTAAGCACAAAGAATCTGATTTTTTTCATTATGCCTATGTGAAGGATATATATCTCAAAGCATGAAGCTGGGAGCACTTGGGCTTCCACCGTACCGAACCTATTCTTTGGAGGAGATTGAAGAGGCCACTAGCAACTTTGATACTTCTGCTTTCATTGGTGAAGGTTCTCATGGCCAGGCATGCTATCTAATCTAATATTAAGTGACACCTTTTGTTGTTCTTTTTGTTTAACATGCTTCTACATGGTCCTTTTTGGCATGATAACTCTTGGCATCGACCGTAAGAAGAAATTCCCACCTACTTCCAGCAACTGCTGATTGTTGATATTGACTTTATGTCGCATGAGATTTGCATTGTTTATTTGGATCAAACTTAAATATTTTCCTCCTTGAGTTTTGGAAAAAAAATGATTTAATAAGCATGTCAGATTGTAATTCGCCATTGTCTTAGCTCCATTTAAGTAGTGTCTAATCAGCTGAGCATTGCCTAAAGTGATTGTCAAATTTTCCTCTCTGAATCTGAAGCTCTTATATAGTATTCTCTATGTCAGAATCCCATGCCTCTCTTTGTAATGGTTTCAGATGTACAGAGGCCAGCTGAAGAATGGGTCTCTTGTAGCCATCAAATGCCTGAAAATTAAGAAAAGCCAGAGCATTCAGCACTTCATGCACCACATCGAGTTAATTTCAAAACTTAGACATCGCCATGTTGTCAGTGCTCTTGGACACTGCTTCGAGTGTTACTGGGATGATTCAAGTGTGAAGAGAATCTTTCTTGTGTTCGAATATGTACCAAATGGTACATTAAGGAACTGGATTTCGGGTAATTCTTGAATTTCACTTTCTGTCTAGATTGGACCATAAATGTGATGGTCTTGTTTGATCCAATTATTCTGCTTTCTTCTTGTTATCTTTTAGGAAGAAGAATTATTTTTTGTTCGGAACTTCTGGTGGGGACTAATCATGAATTTTTGGACATGTTTGGCAGGGCGGCATGGTAGGCAATCACTCACCTGGTCACAAAGGATAGGTGCTGCAATTGGGGTAGCAAAGGGCATTCAATTTCTACATACTGGGATTGTGCCCGGTTTATGCTCGAACAACTTGAAAATAACTGATATTCTCATTGATCTGAATCTTGTTGTCAAAATAAGCAGCTATAGCCTTCCATTATTAGCAGAAGAAGTGGGGAAGGTACCTACCAGAAACAAATTGGCCGTGGCTCTTCATGCTTTTCTATGTGGACACATCACAGTTTCGCTGCTAAAATATTTCTTTTCTCTTCTGCAGGAGGGTAGTAAGATGCCTTCTGGGGGATCCAAGGAAATAATTGCTAGGTGCGTGAAGAAATTCCTAGTGCTATAAGTGATTACAACCAGTTATGACCATACAAGACTTTATGAAGCTCGAATGTTTTGGTGAATAATAAAAGAGTTCATCGGTGCTTAAACATTTTATTTTAATTACAAGGAAAATATATCTGACACTCTTAACTCACAAGCAAAACAACAGAATGGTCTGCACAAGAGGGACAAAGTCTTTTCTTTCTCAAAGTACATGCATTCCACTATTATGGTGTCTCTGTTCGATACACCATTTCTCTCTTTGCCATAGGAGTCAAAACTGCATGATAACTGGTGCATTTTGAATAAATATTATCAATCAACTTATTTACCTTTTGTACGTTCACAGTTTAATTTCCTCTGAGTTTATAATATTTCAGGATGAAACACCAGGATAAGACCGATATCTATGACTTTGGAGTAATCCTGCTGGAGATCATATCAGGAAGGCCATTCAAATCAAACAGTGAAGTTGATGTTGTAAAAGACCAAGTAGCAGTTCCAGTTGTCAGTTTATTATCAAGCACCAAATGATTTTTCAATTTTTATCTTGAGTAACAAGATTTGTGGATGGTGCTATGATTGTTTGCATCCTACTCAGTCGCAAGCTCTTTACACACAAGCTGCATTTTCTTGCATTAGATAATGGAGAATACTTATGGTCTTGCCCTTGCAAGTTTCTAGATTAAATCAAACTCATATATGCTATATCATTTTACAGTAGTTTGAAAACTAAAATTGTCCATCAATTGCTGCACTTAAGATTTTCCCTGTCATGCACATTTTGTAAAGAAAGAGTACCAAAAATCATATGTGCCATAAACCGACAATGTTGATCTCTGTTACAGTAATAGTTTGCCATAAACCAACAATGTTCTTCCTCCCTCATTTTGGGTGATGATACCACTAGAAGGAGCTCCGTTGATTCTTCAATTCGAAGAGCATGCTCAGACCAATCATTGAGAACGATGATGGAAATTTGTGTGAGATGTTTGAACAAGGACCCTGCAGATAGACCATCTATTGAGGACGTGCTGTGGAACTTGCAATTTGCTGCTCAGGTCCAAGATGCATGGCATGGAGACTCACAAAGCAGTGAAGGGTCTCCGATGTCCCCTTCACAACAACCGGGCCTACACCTCTCCATCCAATGAGGTTTTTATTCTTTGTCCCATCCTCGATAGAATGGCAGGTCATTTTGAAATGCTTCCGATTACCTGCTTGCATTCCTTCTTACAAGAATAGAAAAGTCTTGACTCATCTGTAGTCCCATTTTGATGTCAATGAATGGACCAAAAATGTGAACAGATCTTCTGGAAAATTTGCATGGTGTTGGATGGATCTGACCAGCTGTGTTTGAAATTCTCAAACTCCTTTACGAGATAGTAAATCACTACAACTTTTGGAAACACCATCACTAGAAAAAGGGAAAAGCTTTATAGAAACACATTATAAAAGAAAAACCATTATTCAAAACTTCATGCATTGTACAGGCATTCTATTAAAATTAGTAATGGTGACACATTTTGGTTTGCAGTTGAGGGAATTAAAAGAGCAAAACAGGAAAACACAAGTAAATGAAGACATTATTTTCAGGGAGATTTTCCCAGCTGGTGCTCTACTGTAATTTTTTTCTTTGGCTTGATAAGTATACAGTAGTTCAAGTTTCTCCTTGCTCGGTTATGCTTTCTTGCAATTTTGTAAGTTTCCTGTGCAACTGGATGACAGTGTGCATCCTGTATATTACAAGCTCTGTGAAATAGAGAAGCTCTTGTCCTTGACTCCCGCACAAGTAAATCAATCAAATGTACCTTTTCTTATACTCACTACCTCTCTGGGAATTTCCACAATCTTCCTAGCATTGCCCTCTTATGTTCTATTGGGATGTATTCAATAGATGCACATTCACCAATATTCTGGTTAGTTGATTGCATGAAACTGCATCATAGCTATCAGGCTGGCATATTTGTGGTAGTTGATGTTTGCTTTAACATTTTAATGATGAGCCACTCTACTTTAGGTGAAAATGAAACTGAAACAACTCATTTGCATGAATTTTCTCTGGTGTCAATTGTGTCTTTTAATGAGTAACAGGAACAGATGAAACTCAGAAACCATTTACTGAATTACCTGTGCAGGTAGCGTCCAAAAGCTTGAAAACATCTAACTGAGAATTACATTGTGTTTTGGTGCTTGAGATTCTGATGCATAATTAAGGCATAGAAAAGACTAGATACTTAGATTCTACAAAGGAAAAGGATTTCTCTTTGTGAATTCCCAACCCTTAGATTGAAGTACTGATTATTTCGGTATCAGCTACCATGAGAGCTTAAGCATGATTTCAGTTTGTCAGTTCACATAGAGGAGGGAGACAGAATGTGTTTCGGTTGAGTGGACATGCTTAAAAAGCATGACAAATCATGATTACTTAACATCCTATATCTTCTGTTATTTTTAAGTAAAATGCAAAAACAAGAAAATAAAGAGGAACTTTGTGGATCCGACGTTGCTTTCTTGTGCATCTACGTGGTAATTGGCAAGACATGCATGCACGCCTAGTTCCTAGCATTCCACACGCCACGGGAACCACAATTCTTGCACCTCCCTCCAGCAACACAAACACAATCTTCTTCCTCTTCACACACAACCGATTTTCACCAATTAATTATTGTTCTTCATTTAGTTCTTCCCCATTTTTCTCAGGGTGAAATATGAACTCACTCTCTTTTGCTAATATCACTTCACCCCTGACCAGGCTCTTCCCATGTCTCTCTCTTCTCCATCTCTCACCAAACATCTCTCTCTCTCTCTCTCTCTGCTATTACCTCATTCAACTTGCCTCACCTCGCCTCGCCGGGACTGTTCACGCGAGCAACGTGCCATCGTCCACTTTTCCTTTTTCTCCATTTGGACACTAGCCACCACCCTTCTCTCTCTTATATATCGCATTAAGTAACATCTACCACAACCTTCTCCTTTTTGATTCGCCCACTACCACCAACAAAAAGGGTTGGCACCGGCCTCGGCATGGATGGGATGCAAGGTGATGGCATGTCGGATGATCGGCACAGGGGCCGCAGCACAGCCAGGCATGCCGTTCCCCCAGGGGAATTGGCAGCCAAGGAGGTGGCAGCGCCTCCTCCTGGGGCTCCATGTGGGGCGTGCAAGTTCTTGAGGAGGAAGTGCATCAGCGGGTGCATATTTGCGCCCTATTTTGGGTCAGATCAGGGTGCGGCTAAATTCGCCGCCGTGCACAAGGTGTTTGGGGCGAGTAATGTGTCCAAGCTGCTTCTTCACATTCCCGTCAACAGAAGGCAGGATGCGGTCGTGACGATCTCATATGAAGCCCAGGCGAGGCTGGCAGATCCTGTTTATGGCTGCGTGTCCACCATCCTTGCATTGCAACAACAGGTTCACAAAAACACTGACTTTTGTAAAAAAAATCTTGTTAAATTCCCTTGAATCAATGATGCAGAATAAACGCAGCGCTGACAGCAAATAAGGAGATAAACATTGGGGTTTGAATTACCTTTCCCTTTTTGCTCTGCTCAACTTGATGGCTGATTCCATAGAGATTTTCTACCAGGAACTTTAACAAAGACAACTAATCCTTTGTGTGCAATGTATTCATTCAAAAAATCCGGCGTATCTCCTAAAAATTTAAAAATTTTCAATTCTCCTCAAGTAAGATAGAACGGCTTGCCGATCCCACTATTACAATCATACAAAAAACCAATCTTTCCATCTATAACAACAAACACTGTCTATCCCCCGACCATTTCACGCCCTGATGGAAAGCCCGTCGGCAAAAACATAAGAAAAAATGGTGAGGATTGTCTGAAATGAGTAAGCGGAACGGGATTCTGACCCAGGTCATAAACTTTGTTTCGGAAGATTTAGATGAAGTGCCTGGCAATTCCTCCTTGGCAAATGCTAGGCTAGGATCTAGGACTAATCCAGCAAAGGCAGAAAAGAAGAGAACAGAACTCAAATGGGTTCCCAATAGTATACGATATGAGGTGACTATTTCACAGCGTTCATTTCTCTCTTGAAGCTGACTCTGATCTGTTTCCCATTGATCGCCAGTAGCATCCGCCTGTTCCGCAATCTTTTCCACCCACCAGAGAACAAACTAATGACAGTCATACCCCCCACAAAGTAATGCTTACGTCTGCAGGTGGCGACCCTGCAAGCCGAACTCTCGCTGGTGCAGACGCAGCTGTTGAGCAGCCGGTACGCGGTGGCGAGCGCCTTCCAGGCCCCGGAGATGATGCAGCAGCCCCAGCCGGCGCACCCTTACCACCTCCCGATGCTGCAGCCGGAGTACTCCAACAACTCCTCCGCCACCTCCAACAACTTCATCAACATCAGCAGCTTCGCGGGCGGCGCCAGCAACAGATTTGACGTCGCCGCCGTCGCCGCCGCCGCCACAGAGGCCGCGGCGGCGTCCTCTCACAACCTGGAGCCGCTTCCCCAGTTCCCGCGCCCGCCCGGGGACGAAGACGAGGGAGAGGAGGTGGAGGAGGAGGAAGAGGAGGAGGAGAGCCATGTGCCCGCCATTTTCGCGGACGAAATCTTCCGCGGGAGGTGAAGAGATTGCCTAGGAAGTGGCGCCTTTTGGTGCTGGTGGGTTTCTTTTTTTTCTCCTTCTCATAATCGTAGATACAGGCCATCCGTATCAGTGATGCGAATGACAAGACTCGTTTGTCAGTACCATGTTCAGCGGAGTTCCCTCTTTTGTTTCTCTTCCCTTTAGTTCTGCGTCCCACATCGGGCAAGAAATACAGAAAGAGAGGGAGAGCGTGCTATAAAATGGGGGCTAAGGTGAATGAGCAACATACTTACCTGGACGGGGTCGATGGGCGAGCACGAAGGCCCATGGCCTAGATCGGCGACCTCCATTGCACTAGCGGAGGGGCGCCCGTCTAAGGTCAGCCCAAGTGGTTGAGCCTACGTCATAATTTGTGGCAGCGGGGGCCTGCGTTCGCGCGGCCCCTACCCAAATCTTAATCTAAGCTTTTTATGCGGACGGTCGTCTGGTGTGCGGCAACAGCTGCTCCCAATTAGTTGTATAAAATGTCAGGTGGTAGTCATAGGCATTCCAATGTGATGAGGACGCTAATTGGTCAGCCTCCTTCTTGCTTGGCAATTCGATGATAATTATTAGTATGAGTAATTAGGGGTGAAAAAATTACGGGGACTTTACAGCGATTGGCTCGAAATATTTAAAAAAGGAAAGATATCGATCGGATTTTTATTGACTATCGTTTCAAAAATTGCTGTCGGTTTGTGCTTCCAAGGGCTGAACCAACGTGCTCTTTATGTACTCTCTCTCAGTTTCGTGACTGTACATCAGAATGTTGTTACAAGGCCTATACCTAGCTCTTCTGCTAGCTCGTCCCATATGGGGAGGAGCGTCAGCACGACAAGCACGATAGCTGCTACCACCACTGCTTTCCTCCACGTCCCGACTTCTGATACATCGTTCAAGCATGGTTTCTCTGGGGTTCTCTGTACAAAGATGAAAGATAAACAAAAAGGAGCACCCAAGACTCTTTGAGCCTCGAATTACAGGGACAACTTTTAATTGAAGATCATCGTTCTCACCTGACATATCAGAACATAAAGCCCCCAAGGAAGAGACAGAGGTCCGCCCAACTAGAAGGAAAGTTAAAGAAATACAATCAAAACTTTGTATGAATAGCGGGATTGGTGAATGCAGATGGATGCAGTACCGAAGCTCAAGTAGGTTTAGCAAACAAAGCAACAGAAATAAAAGCCTCACCACTCCTAAACCCAACATTGTGTAAGTGGCCAGACCAGATCCTATTAGAGCACTTTTACCGAAGGCACCCTGCATGAGTGCAAGAATTCAATGTCAAATGGATAAAGGAATGACGCAATTGGAAGTTCAAACAGGGTACACTAAAATCTCCAGAAATACACTAGAAACAAGAGACAACGCAAATTCTAAATTCTTAGTCATGGCATAAGTGAATTTCACTCCTCACAAAAATCCCGTTAACAAATACTTCCGAAAATGCAATAAAATTATTCTTGAGTATCCATCACAGATTGGGAAACAACTAGAGAGCATTGGATATGACCTGGTAGCTTCAGCATTGCATGACATATGCTTTCATGAAACTGAGGAATCAAATTACATCTAGAAGCTGACAAAGGTAAAGCAGCTAGATAGCTAAGAATAATCACTCTCGCATTGATGATTAGATCTTCCAAAAACAAAGGCTCCCACTACTGCAGTTCTCAAAGTTAATTTCAACTGCAAAACATAGATGAATATGCTCTATCAATTTACAAAGTCTTCTATGAACCCCCCCCCCCCCAAAAAAAAAAAATAATAATAATAATAATACAGGTTGCAATGACTTCACTGTTTAGGGGAATTCCAAATGCTAATGAGTAATTTCCAAGGTTAACTGGCACTACATATCAACATGGTCATCATATCATCTTATGCTTTTGAGATTCGTTTTTTTTTTTTAAATAAAAGAAAGGGACCTGCTAATGCATCAGTTCTTCTAGTTATCATTGCTGCTAGCATCACTTACACCAACAAACTCACTCTAATTGACCTACTTTTCCACCCCCAAGCAACTAGATATACCTGCACAGCTCTTCCACCATCTAAGCATCCTACAGGAAGCATATTGAAGGCTGATGTAGTCAATCCACACCTGCAACACGTGACCAGAAGATAAACACTCACGCATCACAAAAAGTGGGACGAGATATTGCATCATAGTGGTTGCACAATCCGATTACCATCCTGCAATCAGAAGTGGATGAATTGAAACAGTAGCAGCATGCATTGCCCTGCATGTTTAAAAAGGCAAGGCATGTGTCAAAATCATGGAGAAGAAACATGTCTCCAGCAAATTGCCAAGAATGTACAGCTAATAGAAGGGAGACATACGCATAACCAAGAGTTGCTCTACTGATGAGTCCAAGAAGCAAAGAACCTTGAAACAACATACTAGGAACTTGCACCAAATCTCCAGAAGCATCAGGGTTCGATGAAAGCAGAAGACCAACTACGAACATTGAGAAAGAGAGTGCAGCACCAGCAAAAGGCCCAGCCAGAGAAACGTCAACTTTTGTACTCCGATCGGGAAGGATGGACTTGAACTGCAGAAATTGAAATCATACAGGGTAAAAAGGACTGCAGCTGTATTTGCAGAAGATACAGCATTCCTTTCTAGAAGATTACTTCACCATCTAGTGACATGCTTATGCATTTTTCAAGTGTACTACTCTGACTGATCAACAGAACTTTAAGAGGAATTTAGAAGTAGATTGGTCAAAAAAGAGATGTCTAGCTTTGCTATTAAAAAAAAGCAATGAAGAAGGAAAAACCAGCATGCTTATGATACTTATGCATCTTACTACGTCATAAGATTATCCTATAGACTTAAATAAAGTGTATCTACAGTGGAATATAAAATCCTTGAGTAACATAAACCCAGGTGTGGTATGACTGCAAACCCAGTAAAGGCTGCAGTTAGCTGAGGACAGACTTGACAATGAAGATAAGGCAGAAATGATATTAATATAACTATAATGAAATAACATTCTAAATCTAGGATTAGAACCCTCAATTATCACAGTAAGCCAAACAGAGCACTATTTTCCAGCTTGCTGATTATGTTAAACAACAATACTCTTATATTATTATGCTTAATGTATACCAGCGGATGGGTTGAAAAAGGCTGTGACAAATAGTTTGGGCATTGCTAATCTAGGTAAATCATTGCCAGAGAAGTTCACAAGGAAGCTGGTGATAATTGGCAGGTTTGAAATGTATTTGACAAGCCGATTACAAAATCAACCTGCTAACGACTAGCATATTAGGAAAGCATGATTGCTGCCAAAGAGATGATACTTAACCAACAGAAGCTAATGAATGCTTTTGTTTTACCACAGTAATGTCAATTAGCAGAAACTTGGCTCCAGAAGATGTTCTGAGTTACATCTTCAGCAACATCAAAAACCAATGCTGAACTATGCTTATCAGCACATCAATTTCGTTCTCCAAAAGGGTATTTGTCACTAACATTGCCTGTATCAACTGGAATAACCATTTTAACGAGTCAAAAGACTACTCACCTGAGTAATGGCACCAAAACTTCCAAGAGTGATATTGGGAATAAAGTAAGGAATGCTCAACTTAACTTTCTTTGGAAAGGCAGCAAGCAAATGCCCAACTTCCTACACATAAACAACTCTTTCATGTATTAATAGAGCCAATGTACATAGTTCTGAAATAACTTTCGATCAGTTGATGACATATCCATGCTTTGATGCCTAGAACATGAAAATTGGATCCAATGAGCTTAGAAATAAAAACGAATTGAATACTTTAAAAAATTTTGTTATAAGATTCCCCCATAGTTCATCAGCTATTTTGCCCTGCCCCACCCCCTGGCAGAAAAATAAACCTTCTATTGAGAAAATGGTGGCCCTTGCCCCTAGGTGTTTAGTTTTAACTCTTATCCTTGTATGAAGTACTCTGCTTCGATTTAGTGCATTTTATCATGTTCCTATAAAGATGTTCACTAAAATATCTTAAGAGGTACTATGCAAAGAGACGTATAATTGGTAGTTGACTTGAGACTCAAGGCATAGAATTATGACCACCATATTTAAACAATGAAACAAAAAGGCAATTACTATAAGGACAGGATATATACCATAAAAAAGAGAGAAAATCAAACCATTATTTGCAAAAAGTATTTCATCTCAAAAGGACAGAGCCACACTTCTTACATGAAATATTAGAACCCCCAAGACACCATACGCTAGGGGCAATGCAGATTCCACAAATGGAAATAGCAGCGCCATATCTGGTGGTTCAGCAGCATCTGGATCGGTGAAGTACTTCACAACTTCCGGTGGAAGACGATTTATCTGTGCAGTTAAATACATGGAGATAAGGACTTACTTCCAGTACATGGAAAAATTGATTGGTGATTTTCACAACAGCACCTAAGAGATAACATAAAAGAAAGGAAAAATAAAAATAAAAAAGGCCGTGAGGAGTAAGGACCCGGGAGTAGAGTTGAGCAGTATTATTAGTTGCTAAATACCTGAGATGCAATTCCCAACTCCACTGATGAACCGATGGTTAAAAGAAATAGCAATAGAGCTATCACATACTGCCAAAGAGTTGTTGGTCTTGGTTCTGAGACCTCTTTCCTCAACAAACCAAAGCTAATGCGTGGCCCACCTCGAGGGTCAGGTCCTTCTGAGTTGGGTTCCTCAACCATGAAAAGATTGTACTTATCTCTGGTGACTTCAACCAGCTGTTTTTGCAGCTTGGCAAACACATCTTCTCTCTTTGCCCTGAGATTTCCAAGGAAAAGTATACCTTCACCCAGATCTCCAAATGGCTCTTCTTTTGTAACCCAAAATGTTGAGTAGCCAAAGAGCTTTTCTTTGATTAGCTTTACATCAGCAGGATCAACTTTTTCTGGTCCAAGAAGCTCCAAAAGTTTAAAAGAGTCTACTTGAAAGCTCGGTCCAAATGAAGGTGTTTCTGGCAGCTGGGGGAGCAATAAAACATTTCCTCATCAGATTAATATTATGTTATGTAGCTTTTGTAATCAGCTGACTCTGCTTCTCTCTCTCTCTTTTCTATCTCATTGACATTTGATACATAATTTTGAAAAGATGAGGCACAAGAATTGAAACCCTTAATTACGTGTATTGTGCACTGACCAGCAGATTATCTCTGAGGTCAAAATTAGGGCGACGCGAGTACACATTGTACTGCAATTCAGTAAACAGCTTCCTTTAATAGTTTCAGGAAAAAAAAATACTATACCAAAAGGCATGAAAGTAGTCCAAAAGGAAATGCGGATATTATACTAAGGGAAAACGCTCAGGACAATTCTCCCGATGGGAACTACCTTCCAGAAGACACTATGCACGGCAGTATCACTACATAGGCAACACGCTTTAGGTACAACTTAAGGACAGTTTTAGTCAGTGAAGGCACTTTCCAATCCAACTAGCATGAGCGCATCCAGATTCATTTCGAACAATTCGTAGCTACTCAATACTAAATCCAAATCACACTTGCCTCACTGATTTAGCTCAACGACGATTCAACGCAAACAGTCATTACAAACAAGAAAACCGGAGAATCAACAAACGTACCCTCGAAGAAATCTTCTCAGACTCGAACTCGGGGCCGCTCCTCTCTTCAGCCTCTTCGGGCGGCGGCGGCGGCGGCTCCGCGGTCGTCACGCTCGACTCTTTCCCCGAGTCACTCTCGCTCTCCGGTCTATAATCGCCGTCGCCGCTGCTGAATCGCCTGAACCTATCCAACCTCCTATACGAAACCGAAACGCCTCTCCCGCAAAGAAAGCACGAGCCCCTCAACTTCGCGGGCTGGAAAGGCCGAGCTCCGGCGCCGCGGACTACGGGAGACGAGCGGAGCTTGACGCCGAGCGCGCCGAAACTCCAGCTCGTGAGCGTCCCCATCGGCCGCGACGACAAGACCTCCTCGCTGCGACGAGCGTCGGCGACGGCCGGACACGATCGGAGCCGGCGCAGAGCTCGGAAACGAATCGGAAACCCTCGAAATTTGGCACGAAAATCGCAGAGAGCTAGAGAGAGAGAGAGAGAGAGAGGGAGAGGCTATGGAGCTGGAGCTTTGAGGAAGAGAGGGAGGGAGGATATCTTCTTCTTCTTCACTGGAATTTTGGGAAGAAATATCCGATGCGCTGCTTGTGCCCTTTTGGCGTCCACGTAGGATTTTGCGGGTCCGGTAAAGCCCGTTTAAAAATTCTAACGACATTTTTCCTGCGCCCGCGGTTTTTACCTTTTCTTCGTAATTGAGTTTTGAAAAAAATGTAATTTTTTTTAGTATTTTTATTATTTTTAGGAGAAACTGCACCGTTCGTGCACTCTTGCGCTTTTTCCGACGCGCTCCTTAAACTTGCCGAGTTTTCTAATGGGGTCCTCGAGATTACCCCTCTGCTGTGTAATTTGGCCCCCCGGATTATGGATTTTGACCTAATGACTTTCAACAAATCTTAGGATGTTCTAAAGTTTCAATTGTAATAGGCAAGACATTATAGATAGTTTATTAAAGTTCTTCCGACAATACCAATACCAGCGAGTTTGCATCATATTTTATTATGCGGTGAGGAGGTCAGCGGTACTATGCTAAGTGTAAGTTTAGTTATTATTATTGAAGTAATGTTAATTATAAATACTTATATGCCCTACAACTAAGATAATAACTGGTGGAAAGTTACCTAGTTGGGCTAGTGCACAATGACTTTCTCTAGAAGGGGCTCATTGGTTCAATCTCCGCCCGACCCACAGAAGATGCCATTCATTTTCTCTTGCCCACCGATTGCTTTAGTAGCAGAGACTATAAATATGTTGTTTCATAGTCGCATGTTGTTAATCAACCTTAGCTTTAGCTGGTTCGCTCACAAGAGTATGGAACGAACTCGTTGTTGATGACGCTAGGAAAACGAGTGAATAAAGCTACATAAGGAAATGTGGATATCTACATTGAAAATCTCATCAATTAATACCTTAGAGGCTAAAATTGTCATAAAAATAAGAGAAAATTCCAAAAAGGGCTCTAAATATCCTCAGTTTCTCAAATAAGGACTCGAAGTTGATCTTGTTTTAAATAAAGACCTGAAGTAGTCGTGATTGTTTCAAATAAGGGCCTGAAGTGGTCATGATTGTTTCAAATAAGGACCTGAAGTAGTCGTGATTGTTTCAAATAAGGGCCTGAAGTGGTCATGATTGTTTCAAATAAGGGCTTGACCTTGCCAATCATCAGCCGCTTAAATTTTCCAACCGATTAAGGGCATTTTTATCGTTTGCCACTTTTTCTCTGTTTTTTCTTTCATTTTTCATTTTTTCTTTTGTTTTATTTTCTTCATCATCGCTAGTGCCCAATTGACCACCAACGACACTCATAGAGGGTTGAGTGAGGGTTTCCCTCGCTTGATCTGGCAAGGGTCATCCTTGCCACCCACAGGCAAAGGACGAACAAGGCTGTCTCTCCTCCTGAGGAGGCCGCCTTGCGGCCATCCATGAGGTCGGCTCTCACCGGCCTCAAGTGAGGCCCACCTTGCTAGATATAGTGAGGGTTGGCCACTCTTGCCAGCCCCAGGCGAGGCAAGCAAGGCTGTCTCTCACCCTAAGGGAGGCCACCCTTGTGGTTGTCCCTCATTGGTCGTGGGCAAGGTTGATCTTGTTAGATCTAGCGAGGTCAACCCTCGTCAACCATGGGTGAGACTAACCTTGTGGATGGCCTCCCCTAGGACAAGGGTCACCTTGCCTAGGCAAGACCATCATTTGTTGACCACTAGTGAGGGTGGCCCTCATTGGATCAGGCAAGGGTCATCCTTGCCTAGCCTTATGTGTGTTTCATTCGTGATCAACTAGCCACCAGTAATGGAGAAGAAGATGACCAAAAAAAGAGGAAAGAAAAATAAAGAAAAAATAGGAAATGACAAAAATGCCCTCGATTGCTGAAAAGTCATACCTTTATTTAAAATAGATATGCCCATTTTAATCTCTTATTTAAAACAAGATTCATTTCGGGCTTTTATTTGAAATAAGATCAGCTTCAGACTCTTATTTGAGAAACTAAGAGCACTTAGGGCCTTTTTAAGAATTTTTCCTAAAGTAGAGCATTAAATTTGAACGCAACAAAACATACAAAAACTAAAGATGTTATTTTAATTTAGAAGGTTGGTCATAACCTATATGACATCAATATAAAAATTATATCTGTAGACAAAGAAAGTGTAAAGATCAAAGGCGAACTCTTCCTGTAGGACAAAAAATTGTAAGTTTGCCAATTTTTTCCTTTATAGATATTTCAATTTTTTTTCCCCATAGGGCACATGGGTTAAATGCTTGATATTTGAAAATCGTGATTTCTTTGGCCGCGAAGAAATTACAAAATGAAAATGCGAGGACAAAAAAAAAAAGAAAAAGAAAAAGAAAAAGAGAGAGAGTAGAAAATCAAAAAGGAAGAAGAAGAGTCCTCCGTTCCTACACACGGGAACACCAGCAGCTCCACCAGGAAAACCCGACGCGAGAAGGTAAAGAGGTTTTTCGCCTTCCCCGCCCATGGCGACCAGCTCGGGAGCATGATCATCGCCCGCCTCCACCTCTCTTCCCCGTCCAAATTCACCTACCCGACAGCGAAGGCCTCCGCGAATCCCTCTCGCCGCTCCGGCATCGCGCGCTCCCGATTCCCCACCGAATCCGTTCTCGGACCGACCGACGGCCCGGCGCCGGGGCGATTCCCGAGGTGAACCACGATGAATCATCCCCCCGCGAACTCGAGCGCCAGCCCCCTGGTGTCGCCGACGTCGTCGCAGTCGCTGACCAAGACCGTAAACGGCTCCCACCGTTTCACGATCCAGGGGTACTCGCTCGCCAAGGGCATGGGGGTGGGCAAGCACATTGCGAGCGAGAACTTCACCGTCGGGGGTTACCAGTGGGCGATTTACTTCTACCCGGACGGGAAGAACCCGGAGGACAACTCGGCCTACGTGTCGGTGTTCATCGCGCTCGCGAGCGAGGGCACCGACGTCCGCGCCCTCTTCGAGCTCAAGCTCATGGACCAGAGCGGCCGGGGCAAGCACAAGGTCCACAGCCATTTCGATCGATCGCTCGAGGGCGGGCCCTACACGCTCAAGTACAGGGGGAGCATGTGGTGAGTTGGGTTTTCATTCGGTTGTTTGGGTTTGATTTCCTATTTGTGTTTTTGATGATCTTGGTGTTGAGTTCCGCGAGAATCCTCGAAATTTTTTTTCCCTTGATGTATGTGCTGAGTAGTGATGAGCTTCGGATTGCTTTAAAATGGTGAATTGCGATACTAGTAGTTGGTCTGCACCAAGAAAAGCTCTTGGTGGTGGTTGCGGGAGAGCCCGTTACTTATCTCATGCTGAATTTGTTCCATCAAGTGTAATTTTGAACGTTAAAATTATCGACAGTCTTCAGTCCTCGTTTTGCACTTTGATGCTGAGCCTCAAAAAATCGGATGCTCTAAGATAGATTGATTCGGATAGGGCATAAGCAGCGAAATGCATCACAGCTGATACTGCAGCAAAAGGATATGGCAGTAAGGTCGAAGTGTTTACGAAAGCAAAGGCATTAAGAAACATCTTTTCTGCCTGGAAGTACTGGAGTATATGGATTGAGAAGATCGGATTAGTTTAAATTTGAATTATCATCCACATCCATATAGGAATTGGCCATTTTGCTTTGGCCAAATAGCCAACTCATTGCTTCCTTGATCATGACAAGAATCTGCTGCTTCAAAAGCAATTACTGAATGACACATTTACAGTGTTTCTTCCTCATCATTTCTGTAGCTTCTTATGTGAACTTGCTTGACTTCGAGTGCCATCTTTCATTCTACTTGCTGTTTGACGACATGTTTTGCCTTTGCTGTGCGATCAAATGTTTTCCTGGTTTATGGTTTTTCTGTGACCTTCTAAATTTGCTAAGAGATTGCTGTAAATCAAACTAAAGTATTTTTATCTATTATGTAGATCTAAAAATTTTATGATAGAACACAGGATTTTAGTTTGATTGCAAGTTATTAAATCAACTTCTTTCCCAATTCTAGTGCTTCCCTTCTGGACTTACTCTTAATTCCATGTTTAGTCTGAAGTGTTAATGTTGTTCTCTGAAAAGAAATTTCTGTAACAATGTACTTTTGTGACCTTATTCTTTGCCACAGGCAAGATAGTATCATGGTAGTTATATGTCCAGGGAGCTTTTTCAATTTTTTTTCTCAATGTATTTATCAATTTGATAAACTTGGAACTGAAATAGATTCTGTGCTTTTGGCAATATTAAGTAATCCATACCACAAATGCCACACTACTCTCCAAGAGTAGTTTCGACCACTTTTAAGGTGCAATAGAACTTTCTTTCCCCCCAAAAATGATAGAAGTGCCACATGCAATAGCTGAAGGCGGTTGCCGCTACTCACCTTTCACTCCATAGCGTTGGTACTCGCCTTGGAGGGCTAAATGTTGCTATCTTGGTCGACCAATCCCTGCATAATTATAACAGGAATAATTATTCTATAGGAGAGTTTTCTGCACACATCATGTAAAAAAATTCCTGATATTGTTTGGCTGCTTACAGAAGCTATTTCACCAAAATTTAGTGCTTTTGCTGTTTGTGGGCTGGCCAAGAGATGCTCATATTATTTGTCTGCCTAAATTTCTTAATCTTCTGAAACATGTTTCTGTTTTCAGATTTATGTTGTCAAGAATAATGGTCATCAATCAACGGCCTCTTGGATTGCACGACTTGAGCTTGTGTGCAAATGCTTTGCATGAATGCTTCCTTATGCATTGTGTCTTGTGGTTCCACTTTTAGAATTTTCTTCCAAACTTATGACTCAAGATTGAAGCTGAAATTGGTAATCCATGTTGGCTCATTCCCTCAGCAAAATAGTTAAAAAAAGAAACATGCATTCTCATTCCATCATACAATAGTTAAAAAGGTGTTTATTTTTTTAATGGTTCTCTAGCAAAAATAAATCAACCTGGTTTTTAGGCTGGTTGGACCATTTGATTTTTGGTGGTTCAATTAGGTCAACACTGGGTGTGAGGGCCATGGCCAGACTGGACCTTATACCCATACCTCATTCAACCGGTTGAACCAGCTGTCTTATCTGGTTGTTAAAACATTGATGTTACTCTCTTTTAAATTTCAAAATTCTCTTTTCTAATTTTGAGGAACATTCGTTCTGTTTCATGAGGGATGATGAAAATAATTCTTGTACCCTCAGGCAATTTTGTCCAATCCAATTATTCCGTGTTGAATATTTTTCTCTTTGCCTTGTAGGGGGTATAAGCGTTTCTTCAGACGGGCTATGCTTGAAACATCAGAATTTCTTAAAGATGACTGTCTGAAGATCAATTGCACTGTGGGTGTTGTGGTCTCGGAAATAGACTGTCCAAGATTACATTCCATACAAGTTCCGGAGTCTGATATTGGTGCACACTTTGGCTTCTTGCTGGAGAATGAAGAAGGCTCCGACGTTACCTTTAATGTGTCTGGGGAAAAATTTCGTGCTCATAAGCTGGTACTAGCTGCTCGATCTCCTGTATTTGAGGCTGAATTCCTGAATGCGATGGAGGAAGACAATGACGAAGTAATTATAGGTGATATGGAACCAAAAGTCTTCCAGGTATGTTTTAGTTTTCTTGTTCTAAATATAGGCTGCACAGCTCAAATTATGGACTTTCCTCCTTCTTTCTGGCTTTCTATTCCTTTTATCTTAGTATCCTGTGTGTTTATGGAGCAGGCTTTGCTACATTTCATCTACAAAGACACTTTAGATGAAGACGAGGAGCTTTCAATACCAAGTGCCTTTTGCAGTCCATCAGAAATGCCCGTGGCAAAGCTTCTAGCTGCTGCGGACAGATACAATTTGCCTAGATTGAAACTGATTTGTGAGTCCATTCTCTGTAAGGGTATATCTGTGGATTCTGTTGCCAGGATCTTGGCCCTTGCTGAGCAGCATCATGCCATGGATCTAAAATCTATTTGTTTGAAATTTGCTGCTGAAAACCTCGTAGGTATGTTTTTCTCCCCAGTTGATACACAAATTTTAGTATTATAATATTTAAGCAACTTGGTCTCAAATTGCCATATGTGTGGACGGATATGATTGTTTTGTTTGCGGTATGCCTGGTTCCTGCTGTCTGGGCTCACGTGCATAATTTCTAGTTTAGATTGATTGCACTTGTGATATTTTCACATTAGAGGCATTGCATGCTGAGGTTAGCATGTTTAAATAAAAATTTTCAGTTTAGATCAATGCATGCAATCCTCTTTTTGAGGATGTACGAAGTCTGAACCTCGTTTTGTCTTATCAATGATGAAATTGCATGTTTTTCTTTTTCTCCAGAATTTTGTGTCTTTTATACAACGTTCCAACTAGGATTTGGTGTATCTGCATATGTTGCATTGCAACAATTTCTATTTTACTGAAACTCCTTTGGTATTTCGTTTGAGCGCGATGTCATAATCATCATCAAGTATTGCAACAGATTCTATATTTAATGCTATTCATACCCCAGTTGCCAAAAGGCCTGGAATCAGGAAGGAAGCTTAATGCTTTCGTTGGTGCTTTATAATGCTAGCGGCTCCTAGTGCTAGGATTTACATTCTTTCATTATATTTTTCTATTGGTGCAGCTGTTATGCGCTCGGATGGCTTCGAGTATCTTAAAGAGAACTGCCCATCTCTGCAGTCAGAGCTCCTAAAGACAGTTGCAGGGTGCGAAGAGCAAGTCAGTGGAGGAGGAAATCGAAGTGTTTTTGCACAATTTTCTGATGGCAATGAAACAAATGACAGGAGTATTAGGCAACAAGACTGGGATAATTTGAACGTGAGAACTCAGAGCTTGTGGATGCCCCTCTCCGACAGAGGAGATGCGAGTGGCACAAGCCCTGGCCAAGAAAGCTGAATGGTGTATATGTTGCTTTGGATGACCAATTAACATTTTCGTTTGCTGCCAGATCAAGAATGTAAAAGAAAATGACTACATTGAAAACAAAAGAGTGGGGGGAAATTTCTCCCTCCTCTTTCCTTATCTGTTAAATCATCCATGTCTCTCAAAGATTTGGGTTCTGTAGATTATTCCTGGATTCCCAAATTTCAAAACATCAGAGGAACTTGTCTGCCTTTATCGTCTTGTTATTTGACTTAGATTCAGCTGATCTGACTTAGATCAAGCTGATGAGCTGTTGCTCTCTGTATTCCTGGAATTGCTGGACTAATAATAGTGTGATTTTAGCATGTGAAAAGAATTTCTCTGTGTGAAATTCTTCTCTCCCTCTATTTTACTTGTCATTGCGAGGTTACTACCTGTGAATTAGATGGTTTGTCCCTCTCCCTCATTCTTTTGAACATATGGGATAAGAAGCCCTGCATTTTCTTGTTGAGCTTTATTCGAGGAAGAAACTGATGAAAAGAAAGAATGAGATGGAGATGCCTAGCCACAGTGAGAACTCGGAACTTTGCGATGACAGAATTCTTGAACTGGGATGATAGAGGAAGCACTTTGCATGTTCCTGGATTATCCTGAGTGATTCGACGTCCTCATTTGGGACGGCCTTGGCTACCGGATGCACCATGATAGTCACAGCGACAGGGCCAAATTTGGTATTTTGTCAGTGCTCGAGCAATATGTGTTTTATCTGGTAGGATTCTTCGACCACTTCCTAGATTTACAGGCCTATCTGGGGGCTGTGCTTTATGACATGTTCGTAATGTTCGGTGTCTTATGGCTTTTTGCCACTTGAGATTCGTAAATGAGATCTTCCAGTGAATTGTGAGTGCGGGCGATTAGAAAACGTACTCGGATATAACCTTTAGGTCTCGGTAGGTAGAGAAACGGACACCTGTTTTCAATGCAAGAGCAGAAATGCAACCTCTCCATTATCTTGGATTTGCATGACGAAGGACCAGATGCCGGAGTGGTGTATTCCTTATGCACTCATCCGTTAGGACGTAAAAGCTCATTTCTGACATGATCCTAGGAGCGGGGTTACTGGCTTATTTCCTATGTAAGGAGCAGGGACGTCCTCCGAGGGTAAAGAGAGCTGTCCCTTCTAAAGTTCCCTTTTTTTACCAACGACCAAAAAAGAAGAAGAAAAGTTTCCATTTTTGTGGTGATTTTAGAAAATTCCATCAAGGGACAGCTTCCGATCATGATCGTACGGAGAGAATTTAAGGTTGATGTACAAAAAGCAACGTTTTATGATCCACACTGAATTAAGAAATCATGATGCAGAAATTTTGAATCGGGATATAGAATAAATCAATGTCACAAAATCACTCATGATCTTGACATCAAATCAGCAAATCCTAATCTGTTCATAAAAAATAACTTTCTCATATCATTTTGGTTAAAAATTGAAGAATCTAATCCGTATCTAGTAATCTCAAAAGTTGCCGTGGGATTTTGACACTCTTCACAAGACATCTACTTTGAGCTATAGATATTATTCCGGTTCAAAATGTCTTTTCGAAATCAAGATTTTTCTTTTTGAGATCGAAGAAGAAGGGCAAGGGATGGCTGCAACATCCCATGTTCCAGCGATCATTGCTCGTCGTATGGCGTGCCATAAGCGCGCGGCGGCAATTTTTCAGTAAATAAACAAATCGGGACCTTCGTGGGCTTCTCTTTCCACGCACCTGCTTTTCCAATCCCAATAATTTAGTTTGCCCCCTTCTCTCTCTCTCTAGTCAACGCTGCGAGCCTTCTCTCTCTATCTCTATATCCGCCATATCATCGCTCCTCGGCTCATCGGCGCCGGCGGCTCATCCATCCGTCCATCGGAATTCGCATGCGCCGACATGGGGAGCTTCTGCGGAGACAAGTGCTCGCGGGCGCTGCGGAGCTTGGTGCGGAGGAAGCAGGTCGATTCCGTCCACGCGCGGCGGGAGGGCCACCAGCTGGCCCGGCGGTTGTCCGTCTTCGACCTCATCGCCATCGGTAACGCCTCCCGTTCCCTGTTCTCCTCTGAGCTTTCGGTCTGATGACCGGTCCTCGTACTGTACGTGTGCGGAAATCATCGCGGTAATAATGATGCTCCGGAAAAAAAACCTGAATGCGATGTCGAGTTTTTCCCAATATCAGGAGTCGGGGCGACCGTCGGAGCCGGGGTGTATATTCTTGTCGGGACGGTGGCTAGGGAGTACACCGGACCTGCTCTGACCATTTCCTTCCTGATCGCCGGAGTGGCTGCTGCGCTTTCCGCGTTCTGTTACGCGGAGCTTGCTTGTCGATGTCCGTCCGCTGGGAGTGCCTATCACTATACGTACATATGCGTCGGCGAGGGGTAACAGTCTTAACTCTTTTATTCAACGTCAAGTTCTTGATGTGACTAAGCATTGGATTGCGCATTCTGCACTTCCGTTTTGGGGCATAATTGCTACACAGGCATCCTGCCCCTCCATTGTGCTCAGAGCATTTGAAAATAAGCTGAAAAAACTATTTTGTTTTGGTTTACATGCCTTATATCACTGGCTTATTCATCTGTCGTTACTCCCAGAGTTGCTTGGTTGATTGGCTGGTCACTGATCCTGGAATACACAATTGGCGGTTCAGCTGTTGCTCGGGGTATCGCCCCAAATCTGGTGCGCTATTCTCATAATTGGTAACTACATGTTAAAAGATCAAACCCCATTCTATTTAATATGTTAGAACAGGTGTTAACAGTTTTCTCATTTTCTCCATCCAAGATCCAAGCTGTTGGCAATTTATCCACAGTCCTTCATTGTTATTACATTATATAGCTGTAGCTCAAGGAATGCGATGGTACTTAGTCAACTAAGGGCATTATTGCTGAAAGTTTTGCTTTAGAATCTTTCATTGACAAGTCATTAAATATTGAATTGATTAAGCCCCGTTATAATACCCACCATCTTGTTTGCAAAAACTGCTGTAGAGCTTAACCATGAAGAGAGCAGAGTAAATCTCTGTTAAGTCCATCATCTACTTTGAAGTTTCTTGATAGCTCGATATAATGTATTGATATGAGAATAATCAAGGAGCATCAGAAGAAAAATCTTGATGAGCATTGAAATAGATATCGATTCATCATACTGGTCTTTTTTCATGATTATATAACCACCTAATCCTTATCTTCCTTTGGCGTTCACAATTATCTGATCTTGTTCTGGATATCATGTAATTTATGGACGGACCATCCAAGTTTGATAAGCATGACTTAATTAAACTTGCAGAGTTTAGTCATAATGTCATAATTGCCAAATGCATCAAGAACTCCTACTTGGGAGAGTAATCATGGGATTATGAAACACCCAAATTTCCTTGCCAATTATTCACTTTGATGTGTGAGTCGCTTTGGGGATCTGTATAGATTAAAGAGCGGTGGTATTGTTGAATAGAAGGCTTTCTCATAGAAAGAACATCACAGTCACTTCTGCTCTTCTTATTTTTATGCTGTTAATGGTAGATGAGGTTGGGAATGGTTATCATGTTACCTCCTCTCACCTTTTCTAATGCTGGGTGGGGTCATACCAGACACCTTTTGGATGTTACAACTTATAAAAGAGGATCTGTAGGTTGATTATGACATTTTGAATAGAAACTTGGGGGGTTTTTAGTCCTCATACTCTACTTGGTCCGCGATGTAATACAGAGCTGGCATCACATATGGCTTTCTTGAGACAAGATTTAGGTTACTGTGCCTGTTGAAACATAGTGGAACACACTCACTTGTAAGTATTTATCTCTTTTCAAAAGGATTTTACACTTGTCTATCTATATTCCAATTTGGACATGCTACATAGCATAGCAATGTCATGGAGAGAGTGAAAAGGGTCCTGATATGAATGGCGATTAGTTTTTTGCCATTTTCAATGCTCTCTACACTCCCCCTGGTTTCCTTTTCTCTAAGGCACACTTGCTTCTGTCCATTGACACTGCAAAGGCTTTGCCATATGTAAATGAAAAAAGTACTGAATACTTGATTTGCAGAAGTGGAATCTAAGAATATTCAACAACAAGTTCTTGTTGCTAACAGTACTTAAAATCAAGTGCCTAAATATGAAAATGAAAAGTCTGTGCTTCAATCAATATTTTTTTTCCCGTTACCTCCATTCCTTGGGAATGATAATCATTGTAAAAAGAAAGAGAGTAACCGGTGATTCTTAGTCTCTTTAATAATCTGTATTATCCAGCTGCCTTCCTCCTTTTCTTTCAGGCCTTGTTTTTTGGAGGAGTGGACAAGTTACCCTCTTTCTTGGCTCGTCATACTATTCCTGGGATTGGGATTGTAGTCGATCCTTGTGCAGCTGCCTTAGTTGTTATAGTGACAGTGCTTTTGTGCATAGGCATCAAGGAGGTACCATTTCCTTTTATTACTTCTGAATTTGCTTGCAAATTAAATCTTTGAGTTTTAGTTTCTCTCTAGTAACTGTAAATTAACTTTACAGAGTTCAATGGCGCAAACCATCGTTACCACAATAAATGTCTCTGCCATGACTTTCATAATTGCAGCTGGTGGATATATAGGTTTCAAAACTGGATGGGTGGGTTATGAACTTCCGAATGGGTAAACTGCAGTGTTGGTACTTCCCTTGCCATGTGTTTTAGAGGTGGGCAGAAACTTAATATTGTTCTTGCACACTATAGGTACTTTCCTTATGGGGTCACTGGAATGCTTGGCGGGTCTGCAGTTGTATTCTTTTCATACATTGGCTTTGATTCAGTTACCAGTACAGCTGAGGAGGTAAGGATTTTCCCTATGTATGAACTATACAAAAGCTATATAGAAAAGATGCTTTTAAAGTGTAACAAGAAAGTAATAGGCTCATGCTGTCTTTATTTTCAGTGTGATTTGCAATGAAATTGTATATTAGAATAGATGCCAAAAAATGACTCCAGGATAGATCTCAAAATGATTACCTGGAGATTGTCTATCCAGTGCGTCCCATGGCATAATGTGAGTAGGCATACTTTTATTTCTGGTCACTTTCTCTCTTACTGATAGTGGCACAGAGTTGATTCATCATTGACTTATCATGATGTTTTAATTGATTGACACAAATTAACTACTAATTATCTTTGCAGTTTTACTGGTTGAAAATATCAAACCTCAATCTGACTTCTGATCAACATGACAGGTGAAAAATCCTCAACGAGATCTGCCTGTGGGTATAGGAGTGGCATTGTCTATATGTTGCATATTATACATGCTTGTGTCCATCGTAATTGTTGGCTTGGTACCATACTATGCATTAGATCCAGACACCCCGATTTCCTCAACATTTGCTCACTATGGGATGCAATGGGCAGTGTAAGCATGTTATTCTGCTTTTAACACGCAGAAAAACAATTTAAGCTTGAGTACATTTCCCATGGACCAGTTGGTTTTGAAGGTGTGCTTTTTTTTTGGCAGGTATATACTAACCACTGGAGCAGTCATGGCTCTATGCTCAAGTTTGATGGGCTCAATTCTCCCTCAGGTATGCATTTAACTCGGGCTTTAGCCTCATTATATCAGGTGCTTATGGTCAGTGACCGTTGAGACTTTCCAACTTTATCCCCCTCTCCTGCTTGGACATAATATGCTGCAGTCTTAAGTATTTCACTCGTTCATGATGTCAACAGGTTATAAATGTTGATTCACTGAGTCCTCTCTTAAATCAATCTATAATTAATTTAATCCTTACAATACCTGAAATTGCATATCCCATTGAACTCATCAAATATGAAGTTGACTTTGTCTGGTTCTGTAATTAAAGTAACTGCTTAGACAGGAAACACAAATATTTTAGAGAGTGAACTCTTTCTTTCCAGCAATGAATTTGATAAATTTTTTTTTTTTTGGATGGGAATAGATTTTTTCCGTCATTCTTTTCTGACATAAACAAATGCACTCAAAATTTAAGTTCCTATTCAGGAAACACAGGTATGATTTATCGACTGAATTGTAACTCCCTTTCTTTTCAGCCACGAATCTTGATGGCAATGGCTAGGGATGGACTGTTACCATCATTCTTTGGAGATATAAACGGACACACTCAAGTTCCAGTAAATAGTACAGTGATGACTGGTCTTCTGGCTGCAGCCTTAGCATTCTTCATGGATGTCTCACAGTTGGCTGGGATGGTAAGTCAAATAATGATAGGAATGGTATATAGAGATTTTTGGGTCAAAATCACTTGTTCATCTGTGCTTGCCTCTCCATTTTCCTGTATGGGTGCAGGTTAGTGTGGGTACCCTTCTTGCCTTCACCACTGCCGCAGTTTCTGTCCTGATTCTGAGGTATGTTCCACCAGATGAAGTGCCCCTTACATCAGGACTCCAGGAGTCGATTGGTTCAGTATCTTCACAGTTCAATAATGACCTCAAGGGAACTGCTTCCATGGATATTGGCTATTCTGCTGTCTCCTCAAAGGAGGATGATCAGCTATTGATTGAGACAAGTGAGTCCTCAATTGAAGATGATATCGTGCGAAAACACGTTAAAGGTATCAAGAGACTTACCAACCTACTTCTTTGTCATTCACATTACTGTAAAGAATCATTTGACATAATCGTGTGAATTGCAATTCCGTCCTAATATGTCCACTGAATCATCCAAGAACCCTCCTCTTCCTCCTGCACATCTTCATCCTATATTTAAGCTGGCTAGGGTCAATTTTTTCTTTGCCAGCTCCTAGGTAGATGAACACTGGCTAAGCGGGTTCCTCTTCATTGTGTAAAATAGTCTCTCGCTTCTTAGTACTGGGCAAGTAGACATGCCTTTCAGAATACAAGTAGGTTTCTCCTTTTATTATGGACAAAATTACTGGCCTTTGTGGGTTTTTGTTTCTAAGGGTAAAAATTTTCCTGGTCATAATGCATTGTCTCTGCTTCCATTATATGCAGATGTTCTTTCTTAATTTTTGACTTGGACATGTACAGATGATAATGAAGAACGAAGGCGGAAGATCGCTGCCTGGAGTATAGCTTGTGTGTGTGTAGGAATTCTTATACTTGCGTCTGCTGCTTCAGTCAAAGGCCTTTCAAGGTTGGTCAGCCTTTCATTTACTCCTGTCACTCTTTTGTCGGAGCAAGTTGTTGATTCTTGAGTCTTTTGTGAGATGATTTTCTTGATACACATGCATGCACAAAATTTATATGGAAACACACAATCAAGGTGATTGTGTGCGTCTTATTATTTTGGGAGTTACTGTTTCATAACCCCTCACTGCATTAACTCAACAGCATGGTTTGTTTGATATTATGCGGATCGGCTGGAGTTGCTGTCTTAGGCAGTTTGGTTGTGCTGGCATACATAGAACAAGATGATGCAAGGCATGACTTTGGACATGCGGGAGGTAATTTCTATGGTTTACAAGTATCCATAGAGCATGGCTCAATCCTGATTAGACTAGGTTTTCTTCAGGAGTTAATAATTCACTGCTTAAATGATCCAAACTGTCATTGACTTTTACTTTAACAGGATTCCAGTGTCCGTTCGTCCCTTTCTTGCCTGTGGCCTGTATTCTTGTCAACACCTACCTATTAGTTAGTCTTGGGTGAGCATCCTCAGAATTTGTGTTTTCTTCTCAATGATTCTGCATACCCCACATTTGCTCTCTATCTAACCGATTCGATTCTCGGTTCGTCAACTGGATGCCCAGGTTGGGAACATGGTTCCGCGTCTCAATATGGATGTTGATTGGAGCTCTAGTCTACATTTTCTATGGCCGGAGCCACAGCTCACTGAAAGGCGCTGTCTATGTTTCTGTAGCATATGCTCATGAGATTTATCAAGCCTCGTCCAATCATCAAGCATAGTTCCTGCAAAGATTTACAGGCGAGCCCCATGATTTAGTCGATTCATTGTACTTTATTCGGTGATAAAAGGGACGCATGGAGAGGACAAAATGAATTTCCTCCCTCCCCATGTTACAATTAGTCTTCAGGGGAACCTGAAGATCTCGCTCTTTTGTTGTAAAAGACGGTCGAATTATACATCAGTTGTATCAATTCTCAGCAACACCCAATGAAGATATGTTTCATAGGAGGCATAAGCTGACAGAGAATGCCCGACTGTTATAGCTCACCACATTGTACACAACAGCCGCCTTACATGTATGTGCCAACCTCGGCATTGAATATACATGTCTGACAAGGAAATGTGTATTGTCCAAATAAGCTGAAGAAACAAACACTGATTCCATTCATCGTATCACTAGATCTTTACATGATTGAGTTGATGGACAAAATTAACAGGGGAAGATACTCAAGAGCCAGGGTGAAAATCGCACCGAGAACAAATATCAAAACGAATGCAAGTAGTATTTTCCCGATGTACACCAAACTGATGGGTTTTCCTACATCCATCGCAACAGTCGAGCCATCGGCATTCTGCAAAAGCATCATTACAGTATTGACTGCATTAGTAAGCTTGTAAATGCTCAGCAGCTACTGGTATGACGCACTTCATCCATAAATTAACAGCAATAGATTCATTTAAGTTTCCACGTCAAAGTAATAATTGACTTTTTTTCTGCTTCCTCCTAAATAGAATGGCAGAAAACTCACAACCTGTGCAAACAGAGATCACTGGGTCGGCAAGAGATGATTAACGAAGGAGGTCCTAACATATATACCAAAGATGGCATCGACTAAGAGCAGGGTAACATCTCGGTGAACATCCCATATCACTAGAACAGCAAATCATAGGATCCTTGCGATCCCAGAACATGTATTCCTCGAATGACCACTCTAAACAAATTTTCGCAATTCGATCCTGAGCATTAACAGCCTTACCTGGAAAGTCGCCCGCGCCATCTTTTGCTGAAACCCTTTGCCTTTATCCCCACCTAATCAAGAACAACAATCAGAAACGAAATGGCAAATGATTTACGAAAGAAAGACACAATAAAACAGAAACGGCGACATCAAAAGCTGCCGGATCTTATGGTTTTCCGATCATCCAAGTAAATGTAAGTACCTGCATAATCCACTTCGGTGACGGTCTGCAACCTCCATCCAGAACCATAGTCCACGAGAGCCGAATTAGGGCCGAAAGTCACACCTTCCTCTCCTTCCTTGACCGCCTCAATGTGAAGAGCAAATGGAGACCCGCTCTCCAGCTTCTTGTTCATCACCCGCACGGCGAATCCGGCCTCCGTGCCGGCCGCGAACCTCCTCCGCTTGCCGGAGCTTTTGCACGCCACCTCCAGGAACTGCGTTCCGTCGAGCATCAGAAACGATTACCCAATTCAACACTCGAAAGAACGAATCGAAATGCGGTGCGGCCAATCGAAAGGTGATGCTGAAGGAAACCCATTTCTCCGAATTGTTGTTACAGGGAAGCAATTCGCGGATACATCGACACGACCAAAAGTGCATCGCGAAAACTTCCCGATCTCAAATTTGTCGAGTAATTTGAGGAGGTGAATGCTCGCCAAAAGGAGCTGAAGAGAGAGAGAGAGAGAGAGAGCTTACGGGAGGTGGGAGCTGCTGAGGAGGACCAACTTCTGAAACCTCCTCGGTGTCATCCGCCATGAGAGAGAGAGAGAGAGAGTTGACGATGGAACTCAAGATTGCTTTGCTGGTTATATTGCAGGGTGTCAGTTGGAGGAGCCCCGGTCAACGTCTAATTACAGGAAAAAAAAAGGTATTTTGATTCGGGCTGATATAAGATTCTGGGCTAGCTAAAAGTCAAATACCATATCCAGGCCCATTGTCAGGGGGAAAAACAAGAGATTTTTCTTTCTTTAATGGTCTGCCAATTTTTTTTCCTAAATTGAATTTGGACTTGATGATGGGCTGATTTTTCCTTTTCTTCTTTCCTAGACTAGTTTTTAGAATTTTAATAATAATTTTCTCCTTTCTTGTTATATAATATTAAAAAATAGGTGTGTCAAACAGTAATTAAGTGTGATACTAAAAATAATTGAAGTTAGTTGGAAAAATCACTTTAGTTAAAGGAATTGAATTTCACTTGACAATCCATTTTACAAAATTTGACAAGTTTAGAACTAAACTTGGACTTCTCCCTTACAACAATAGTTGGCACTTAACATAACTAAAAATCTTGGAAGTATAAAGTACCAAGACTTATTTCATGGAAAATTACAAAGACTATAGGGTGGGCCACACCCGTTTGCCCTAGAGAAGGAAAGGCCTTGGGGTCAAACTTGTTTGGTCGCGTTGGCTCACTTGGACCTGTAATTTGGATTTAAGTAAGTTTTTAAATTGTTTCATTGGAACTCTAAGATGTAAAATATGATGGTATTCCCATCTTGTTGGCGAAAAAAAAAATTGAAGTAAGGAATGCGGGCATTGAAGGAACGCAGTCTAGGTTGGGTGCCCTCATCAAAGAGACTAGGAAGAGAATAGGTTGGTGAAGACGATATTAACTTCGCTTTGTTGTGAGCTCATAACTCTTCGATAGGCTCCAAGATACTGAAACTTGTATCATTCTGTTTTTAGTCATAAGTACGTTTAGGTAAAAAATTTAGGCTTGATTTGGCCCCTGTGCGACCCTTAATTAGGTCTACCTTCCAAAAATGGAAATGGAGTTTTCAGTCTTCTGGGCAGTGCCTTCTCTAATTCTCTATGTTTCTTAAAAAGGAGTCCTTCTTTTTAATGTCCTTTTTAACTTACCACGTGGCATTGTTAATGCAGACAAGATCAAAATCACTGCTCATTTCGTTAGAGTTTGTTCCATCGGTACGTACACATCTCTCTCCCCACTTTCGTACCAATTACCATCTACTTTCGGCCTAATTTCTTTTTACTTTTTAATCTTATTTTTCATTATCTATATTTATATATATATTTTTTGTAATTTTGGGCAAAAATACAGCATACGTCATTAGTCCAAGCAAAATTACTCTTTTTAGTTTGGCACTATCCGTTTTTTTTTCGTTTTAGGTTCTGTCGTTCCTGCATCGTAAACAACGACACCAACGGGACGGGACTGCCCGAAAACCACAACCAACGATCGAACCAAAGCGCGCGCGCGCTCTTGCTCTCGCTCTCTCGTCTCTCTCCTTCTCTCTCTCAATCACTGCCCCCACCGAATTCAATTTCTTCGACTCGGAATCGCTCGAATTCAATCGCAAGTTGGCTTCCTCTTTCTTGGGAGGGCGTTCGAATGGATACGTCAACGTTGAGGATGGCGTCGTTGTCGGCGAGCTTGACCTCCATTCCTACGCCCAGATCGATGGATTCGAGCAGCAAGCTCTGTTATGGGCTCCAATTCAAAGGAAGAGGAGGACCCATGAAGCGCGTCAATGCAATTGCGCCGGTGCCCAATGGTTCTACTTCTCCCTCTGCTTCCAATGGGGTCTGTTCGTGTTCTTCCCTCCTCCTTGTCCGTGAATTCAGCTCGCGTGTTTATTTTCTTGTTTACTCATTTGGTTGTATTGGGCATCTTAGTTTCGTCGTTAGCTCCTTCTTCTACTGTTAAAAGTTCAAGGTTTTCCAGATGCGCAGCTTTATGCATTCATTCGCTCCAAAGCATTGGAATTATTGATATTATATATATGTGGACGCCTGCTTTTTTGGTAGAAATTGGATATCTTGGGCCGGAGATATATTCACGAGAGAGAGAGAGAGAGAGAGAGGACTTTTAGTGGACTTTTAGTTGGGGATTTAGATGGGCATTCTGGAAGAATTGTGGAGGCTGTGATACAGAGCCTTTCCGCATTAGGGAGATAAGCATTTAATAACTTCCACTTTGCTGGTCCTCATATTTTACGTGGAAATTCCTTTATGAGGAAAGTGAATTAAGAGATGTCTCTGATGAGGAAATATATCTCCTTGACTCTGAGATCGGTTGAGATTCTTTTAATTTTTGGGGTTATTATTGAGAAGTTTTAGTGTGGGTCGCTAGTTATGAGTGTAATCTTTAAATCAAGAAAGGGAAAAGGTAAAGGCACGAAAATGAAGTAGTGCCAACTGCAAGGTGAGAAAATTCTAGAGGAGATGCAACTAACAAGATTTGGCAATAGAGAAGGATGTCCAAAAGATAAGGATTGATTTAAGATTTGGAAGCCAAAGTACTTAGAGCAAGTTGTTGAGGAAGGAAATTTGATGAACTGAGGACTCAAAGGAGAATGTGATCTTTATGATTGAGAAGCTTTACCCAGTATGATTAACTGTAGCCTGCATTAAGCATACGAATAAGTTCACCTAAGTCCACACAATAGGAGAAAGGTGCAAAGCCTTACTTGAGTTGTGGGGTAAGCTCATGTTTGATGAATTATTAGAGGCCGTTGCGCCTTTTTTGAACGCTGCACAATGGGCGTGCACAAGAGGTGTTACCGCAGGTTCCAAATCCACTGCCCTCAATTAGGTCAAGTTATCCCTGCGGTTTCCACCAACTTGAGTTCTATCTGAATATTTTCTAGGCTTAATTTCAGTATGACATAAGCAGATGTATTTATCATGACTGATTGCTTCTGAAGTTCTTGGTCTACTGAACATATGAAATAAAGATGGTATATGCGCAATTAAATAGTTGGTTCATTTGATCAAAGTTTATTTAGAACAAGTGGGTCTCGTGATGAATAATTTGAGAAAATCTTCTCCATCTTGCAGGCTGAATCAAGGTCTGTTGCTGACACTCATAAAAGAAGAAGCAATCTTGAATCGCTATTCTGTTATGATAAGCCTATTCCAGAAGAGAGGATTGAGAAGCCGGTTGGTTTGTCTTTAGAAGAAAAAGTAATTGGTGATAATCCTCGATGTCAGGATTGCAAGGCAAAAGGTGCAGTCCTCTGCACCACTTGTTCTGGTTCTGGACTGTATGTTGACTCTATAATGGAGAGCCAGGGAATCATTGTCAAAGTTCGCTGCTTAGGTAAACTCTCCTTTGTTTTACCAACACTTCCTGTCCTCTAATTAATCATGTATGCATTTACTCAACTGAGCACTTAGCTTTCAATTCTTTGTGAGTTGCACTCTAATTCGGTGTCATATCATCCTGTTGGGTGAAGTTCTAGATTGAACGACGATATCGATAGCACAAGCTTCCTTATCCTTGCATTGAAAAACTTAGGAGATTTATCTGTCATAGTCCTCTGCTCTTTACTCTCTGTAGCTTGTCTGGATTTTGTTTTGGAATTGTAAGTGATGTGCACTGCCTTCTCCCAGAACGGATTTCTTTTCTTTTCTTTTCTTTTAGGGGTTGGGGGGGGTGTGTTACTTTTTGTGGTACTGTTCATTAGCAAAAAGCCTAGGTCAGAAAAATAAGTCAAGTCCCAATTTGCAAGAATTGAATGTCGCACTGCCCCAACAAAAAATTAAAAATAAAGTGAAAGAATGAACATGCAAGTTTACATTCTTTCACACTCAAGTGAGAGTTCCACTAGAGTTAGCTTCTAGGGAACATTTTCTTTTCCTTTCATTCAAAGACTTCTTCTTTTTTAAATGCTACATCCTTGCAATGACTCTCTCTCTTCTATTCTACAGCCACATCCACTCTCTGCTTTAAGAGAAAAACACAATTTACACAATCTCAATAGCAAACTTCATGACAGTGTTTTGGTTTACCCTATTGAGGAAATATAGTTCAGTTTTCCTTTGCTTGAGGTAGATTTAAAAGAGAAAAGATACTTTGTTCATGTCGATTTACCAGAAAAAAACATATATTTCTTTACATTGAGAGAACAAATGTAGAGAATTAATGGGATAGAAAAGTTTGTATTGGGATCCATCCAATATATTTTATTTCATAAATAATTGTATTCGCATTATTTATAATTCTTTTTCTGCCAAATTATTTTGAAATTTCCTATTTACATTTAACCTTTACGGTCTTCTCCTTCTTTTACATCTCTTTTTCTAAAACATGTGGACCTCTCTATATTACTGCCGCCCCCACTCCCAATCCCCACTCCTGGATTCTGGATTCTGGATTCATCCCCAGACTTATCTATCCGTTTCGAATGTTTATTTTTTGGGAAAGAAGTGAAGTTGGGGAATGAGAAGAATTTGAATTTGTGAGGAGAAGAAGAAATAGGGAAACTTAAAAATATTATCAATTTTCTCTCCCTCCTTTCTTTCCACACCTTATCCAAACAGACCACCGGAGGAACTTCTAAGGATATATTTCCATGGTGCTGATTGATATTCTTGATTTTCATCTTGGCTATGTATAGCTGATGCCAACTTTTCCCATGTTCATGCTTTTAGAAAGTTTCGATCAAGAATTCTTAAGAGATGCTTTTTCGATTTAACTATTTGGCTTCCAAAGCAGTTACCAATATCGTTGTGATTTGTCTTGGAGTACATTCTGAAGCTTAAGTTTGAAACATAAATTTTTTGAATTTTTATGTCATCTCACTTGTGAATATGCGAGCAAATTATGTAGAGAAATACATCCCAAATATCAGAGTCTGAAGTTAGAAAATTTGCTGGCTTAAGATTTCCAAGAATTTAGAAGTAGCCCAATCATTTTTTGCATTTTGAATGTTGGTATTAGCCTGAGTGCCATTACAGCATGTTACCAATGCATTTAATTGAGTTTGTGGGAAATAATATTTTGTCTCATGGAGTTGAGTAGTTATGTTTTTTGTCTTCTGCATATCAAGGAGGATCACATTTTGCCTGTCGAATTTGAATTGCATAATATTTCCCTCATTCACCTCTCCTTCGAGTGCACTTCCAAAAAAGTTTATCCCTGTTGGAAGCATTCGCAACCATTGGGAGTTTTTCATTCTGAATTAAAACATCACACAACTGGTGAAATAGAGTCAATTAAGCAAAAATCCCAAATATTTAAGCTGAAAGAAGAAAGGAAGAAGGCCAAAAACAAAAGGATCGCTGAAAAGAAAGATAAAGAAAGGGAACTTATCAGGCATTAATATTAACCGGTATTTACATCAACTTCTCAAAATGAAGCTAAGGCTGTAGGTTGGTGATGCCTTCATCATTGAGAAGTGGCCACTTGATTACGCTGTAGTTCTGGTCGAGTAGTTTTTCCTCATTGGAGAATGCTGTCTATGGAAGGTGTAATGTGAGATGATGTTCAGTCACGCCCTCACTCTCTTCTCGTCTAGTTCCCATTGGGTTTTGTTAAAGACATCCTTCCATATGATCAAATCAATTGTATTTCCTAGAACTTGCTCAAGACATTCTTCCATATGATGAAATTCATTGTATGTCCTAGAACTTGCTCCTTTTCTGCATATATGGCATACATGTTGTGATGGGATCATCCTCCTGACTATAGACTCAGGGAATGCATTTAAAAGAAAATCTCTCGGGCAGTTGTTCAAGTGATTTATCTTATATCACGAGATGAGTCATGATTCCCAAAATTGGTTGCCACTCATGCAGGTTGTGGTGGAACTGGCAATATAATGTGCTCGGAATGTGGTGGTCGAGGTCATCTTGGAGCTAATTGAGTTGCATGGTTTGTTTCTCCTGTGGCTCTTCTGCCAAATCTTGTCCACTATGACTCTGTTATGAAACTGCAGACTTCATGGACATACTATTTTGTGCTACTTTGCTTCATGCAATCGGGGCACAGTGATTGACTAAGAAACAGAGTTAGCCATTCAATCATTAAAATCTTGTTGAGTCGTAATGAAAGAACAAATGTGATGGTACTGCTGAGTGCTGAGGCTTTTGTGCATGCAATGGTAAGAACAAAAGAAATCCCGAAAAGAAAAACTAAAGAAACACCAGTATGGTTCTCTGTGAATTTTTTGGCTGTACAGACTCTTTACTGACCCAACGAGAATGTCGAGCTCTCTATGAAACAGCAGTTTGCTTCCGAGTAGTGTACTCTAATGCCCATATCTCTCCATTTCTGCGAGGCGAGATGGGATGGTCGAGTCGAACCGAGTGTTATTTGGGTTCTCCGCATAAGCAACGTAATATGCTGAAACTGATGCTTGCGCCCATGCCACGGATATTCGACACTGAAACGCACCAACTAAGTTAAAAACCATACCCAAGTATCGACAAAGCTAAGGACGAAAGTCGAAATTAGATTAGCATAACCTTACCACGAAATAGCCAATCAAGAAAGCATACAGGGACACCTCGGTAGCGTAACTCTTGTGAACTGCTAGTGCCCAGGAACCGCCCGCTAGTGCAGATATTGCTCCTCCGGTTAGGCCACAGAAGAAGCAAAAAACCCCGGTCAGATCAGAGTCGATCAAGGGTCGTAATCCGGCCGTATTCAAAGTCGCCCAAGTATCCCTTGATGCTCGCACGAACGCTTTGTTGAGTGCTCCGACGTGGACAAATCCCCATCTGTTCCCGTATGTAATCAGCCTCGAAGCGATGCCGGAGTAGCAATCGGTGCACGAGAACAAGAATTCATCTGACCCTCCGCCGATCGAGCTGAGCGCCCGTGAAGAGCCTCGGATGGTCCCGATGATCGGGACCATGGCGGAACCCATAGAGACGCTCCCGATCAGATATTTCATCGTGTCGCAGAAAGCCAAGCGAGTGTCCACATTCACCCCATAACCAAAGTTCATGTACTTGACACGAGCTATCGTCGCTTGCAACAAGTTCTTGACGACGTGCATGGTCCATGTAAAGTGGAGCAAGATGATGAAGATGAAGACGTCGTCCAAGGCGGTGGCGGTGGCGGTCGCTCCTCCGATCCCGCACATCAAGAAGCCGGAGTAAGCGACGGAGACTACGATGGAAAGCCCGACCAAAGTCGTCGTGCTATCGGGTGGGAAAACCGTGGATATCCATAGGATATTGCCGGCATACTCAAATCGATGGTTAACCCAGCAGCCGTAGAGTGCCTGTATCAGCGCAGAAATAATCGCGACTATTCCGGCGGCCAAACCCACCGGGGACTCGGTCATCACAAGCAACGCGCCGAATCCACAAGTCAACACGGGACTCGCATAGAATGCCGCCCTCAAGGCTCTGGCAGGGTTATTTACGATGAACAAGTGCCACGAGAAACCGGCGATCCCGGCACATGCCGCGGCGGTGAGGAGCGGAGGATACCACTGCACCGGGTGGAAGTGGTGGCTCTCGGCCGAGATGAGGCCGCGAACCATGAGGACAATAGTCAAGATCGCCACTAGAATCAGCTGAGCGTAGAAGAGAATCTCAAAGAGCCGCCGGACGAATGGCGAGGCCGGCGCTGCAGTCTGGTTCTGCGTTCCCGCCGGCGACGGCTGCGGCTGCGGCGGCGGCGGCTGCGGCTGCGGCCGCGGCTGCAGCTGTGGCCGCGGTGTTGGTTGCGCCTGCAATCGCACCTTTACCTAATCAGTTGCTTATACAATTGCAAGGTCAACCTCAAGTTGTTCGCAGAGAGATAAAAAAATAATGGAAAACAAGAAAATGCTCAGAGACAGAAACGGATCAAAGATGACGATGCACGCTGGTCATGAACAGCCAATGGGAGGAGATAGGGTGTAGAGAGAGAGAGAGAGAGAGTACCATGAGAGAACTGCTGAGCGTCAAATCGAAGGATCAACCTTCGCGAATTCTTGGTCTTCCTTCTTCTGCAACCACGGAAAATGAGAAAAGACAGAAGTTTGGTAAATAAGCGCACTTGAATATGGCCATGTGACGCTTATCTCGGAGCGTCACGGCCAATCTACGCCTTTAAAAAAAAGGATAACAGTGCATCGGTTTTCACATCTTGGCGTCCACGGTTCACCAAAACCACATTGACTCGAACGAAGATTCCTTTTCCTGTACGGAATATCAAATCAAGATTACTGTTCAAAGGGGGGAGACGACTTCCCCCCAACAGCAAGTCAAGATTTCAAAGCCTTGAATCGCGAGAGCCTGCATTCCCCATTTCTTCCAAGACAGAAGAAGATGAAGATGAAGATGACGAAGACGATGATGATGATGAAGGGTGTAACGTGCCTGCGAAGGTTCTTGGTGGGTCTCTGCGGCGGCGACGGATGGCCTCGTTTCCCTCACCTTACCAAAAAAACAAAAAGGCCTCGTTTCCCTCCGGATGCTCTAAAACAAAAAGGCCTCGTTTCCCTCCGGATGCTCTCGTGACAATTTGGCGCAAACGGAGAGATCGGGAGAAGAGCGTGCGCGTGCGGTTGGACTGGTATGCGGTTTTCGCTTTCTGTTTTAAGGAAGTACAGTCCCTACGTAAATTCTCCCTTCAATCTGTTTTCTTCCTTCTCCTTGTTTTTCCTCTCTTCTTTTCCTTTCTTTTCTTTTGTTCTGGGGCCCATGTGTGGAAGTTACTTGATTCTAATGATAAATTTAGACCAGGTTAAATCACCATGGACGCGAATATAAGCCATTATTCCTCTAGGGTCAACAGACGGCCCAGAAAAAAAATATAGAAGTTGGAATTAGTGGGTATGTTCCAAAAAAAAGAAGCGAAATGACAGAAAAAACGTGGCTGTATCTTATCTTTTTCGTTTGAAGATACCTTAAGTATCGTCTTTCATTTGAAGATTTTCTAGTTCCCTTCTTGCGTTGCCTACGAAGGAAAATGACCGATCGCATCGATCCATCCCTTTCCTCTCCCATTCATGAATCGGGCAACTCCCCTCCTCTCGGTCCGGTTCCAAATTCCTTCCCGCCACGACGGGGCGATTTCACATGATTCTCGAAGGGGGGTCGACGTCGGATGGCTACTGGCCTCGGAAACGACGCTCAGATGGTCGGCGTCGCCGGATGGCTGCTAGTGATGGAAACGACAAGGTATTATTCGATATTTTTTCACGGGTCTGCTGCTCAGCATCGAGGATCACTCTTCCAAGGACAAACCCTTGAAGAAGCAAATGGGTTTGCGTTTCTTTTTTGAAGACTCGCGCTCTCTCTAGACCATTGTGATCGCCCGTCGAATGTGTAAAGACGGGGCGAATTCCACGGTGCACCTCTGTGACGATGCAATGGGATCCGATGACCGGGACGAAAACATATCGGGTACACCCGTCTCCGTGTGTCTCAATCAGAAAGTAGACGGCCAAATTAGGCAGAACGTATGATTCCGTACAAAGAAGAAAAAGGAGCCGAAAAAGGGAAAAAAGGTCATGCGTCACGAACTCCTGCTCCTCCTCATGAATCCCACGCCCCTTATCATGGCATAAGTCATGGGCCTTGCGGCTATTCAACGTGCAAGGCAAGGCCCATTTTGGCGCACCGCCGATTGCCGAATCTCGCTTGTGGCTTCATTCATCGCCTCCCTCCTCCTAATTTCAGTCACGAGAAGGCTCGTGCGCGCATCCTCGACGCGCTCCTTCCGATGGACATCGGTGGAGCAAACCGGAAAAAACCAAAGGAATCTCGACAAGGAAATGCTGCTTAACCTCTCGTGCCCGCGAATTCTCGGCCGAGGAGAAGTCGAAACACCCCCCCTAACCCTAAAAAAGAAGAAGAAAGAGGAAAATCGGATTTGCATTAATAGGTCGTGGCATCTTTAGGTCAAATGCATTGCGTGACGCGATAGGCTCAATGATGAGGTAGTCGTCGTTGCAATCCCAACTCATGCAAATTGACTTGGCAGCAACTTGCGAGTGAAGGAAGAGATGGACAGCCAGCCTAAGCTATGCCGCTTTGATTTTACCCACAAAAAGTCAAAGGTGAACTTTTTTTGGTGGGCAATTGGGGTCCATACAGCAGATGACTTGTACCGGAGGGGAATATATTCAGTACATTAGTTGGGCCAGTCAGCAAATTATTGATCCATGCCTCGATCGATACATGTCCAGCGAGCCCGCATTTCAAATTTTTCAAAAAAATTTCTCAATTAATTTATTTGTTCCATAAACACCCTTCTTCTCTCTCCTTTGCCTCTCCTGTCTCTTTCATTCGGAAACTGAGATGTAGGTGTTTAAGGACTGGCAAGTGACGTAGTAGTTGAGAGATAGGGAGAGAGACGAAAGAGGGAGAAGAATGGTGTTTTGGAAAAAAGAAATTGATCGGCAGAAGAATTCTTGAAAAATCTGAAATGTGAGTTCGTTGGACATATGTCGATTAACGAATGGATTAGTAATTTGCTGACTAGGCACGACTAAATATGCCCAATGCTGGAGACCAAACTATCCATCGTGGACTTTCTTCTAGAAACCGAATGGAAATCTCTAAATTGGCCTTCGAAAAGGGGGAGACAAAGTGGAGTAGGAGGAGGGAGCTTGGTCGGCTCCCCCCACCTTCCCCTCCCCCAACGGTCACTTACACATGAAAAAATAAAAGAAGAAAAAATTCCTTTTTTTTTTTTTATGCCTTTTTTCTTTTTGGGTAATCAAAAGGCACAAGCCCCGATGCTTGTCCCGATATTTAGGGATGCAAAGTAGTAATATGGCCCCACTTCAGACAGCAGCAAACAACGGTCACATTACCCCCATCCCCACTTTACAGAAAACACTTTCTCTCACATTACCCGAACTTCGATTTTCCCTCGTTATTACCCTCTCCCGATTGGAAGTTTTGAACCCCTAAAAAAGCGAAAAAAGAATAATAAAATGAATTAATAAATAAATAAATAAATTCAATGAATTAATCAACCCGCTGAAGCAGGTACATGTGTCCGGCAGGGAGTTCATCTTACTAGAGCATCTGATCGGAGAGCGACGGGAGCCGCCGGAAGAAGTTGATCGGGACGGACGGCATGTCGTCCCGGAACCTGGGGTGCCGCAGGTAGTAGAACCCCGACCCCAGCAGGAACACCTTGAACGGCACCACATAGAACCCCAGCGACGCCACCAGGCAGAATGCCACGAACAGCCCCGTCGCCCGCGGGTCCCGCCAGCTGAAGAGCGCCTCCAGCCGCTCCCCCTGCGACGCCACGTCCCCCAGGAGGGTCTGGGCCCGGCCCGCCAGGGCCCGCAGTCGGTCGTAACGGATGCGGACCACGTCGGAGGGCCGCGTCGTCGGGAACCCGTCGAACTCCTCGTCTAGCTCGTCGGAGCCCACCACGTCGACGTAGGAGAGCCGCGGGTCCATGCTGTTCGGGACAGCCCGGTGGCGGTACCGGAACCTCAGGATCAGGATCAGGAAGGCATACATGAACGCGGTGGGGAGCACGAGGTGGGGGCACAGCACGACGGCCACGAGCAGCACGTGCACGAGCACGGTGGTGGGCGGGTGGGCCCACGTCCGGATCCCGTCGAGCCACCGGCCCAGCATCGCCACGCGGGACAGGCAGCCCACGACCCGGAACCAGTTGGCCTTGCTCCGCCTCATGCTCCACACGTGCGTGTCCGAGTCCAGCACGTACTGGACCACCTCCTGGCCGAGCGGCGGCTCCGACCGGGCCAGCCGGGCCGTCACGAGCCGCATTGCCGTGTGACGGAGCATGTCTTGCTGGGCCGGGCCTAGCGGGCGAACGTAGTGCAACCTAGGGAGCATCGGCGTGGTGTAGGCTTGGATCAAGCTGAGCCACGACACGCACGAGAATCGTACGGCGATCTCGATCTCTCCCATCTTCTTGGCTCCGCCAGGAAGCAGCACGGGCAGCGAGTACGAATTTATGTAGACGCGGTTCGTGTCGAGCGTCGATAGCCGGATGCGTATTTTCCCGATCCTCAAATCTTTCCCGGGTTTACCCGCGTCGTCGCGCTTGTACCTCCCGTTGTCGAAGACGCCGATGGTGAGCACCGTGCACGGATCGTACACATCCCACGTGTATTGCTCGTTCCACCGCGGGTTAAACCGGTCGAGGATGGTTCGGGTCCGGACCCACTTGGTCCCGTACTTGGCCACCGCGTAGGCGTCGGTGGTCCCGCGAGTCCCGTCTTTGGTCTTCACCGGCAACAGGTTGGTCGCTCCTCGGATGCCCACTTCGAGCAAGCCGATCGGCGCCTTCGCCAGCTGCTTAGCCGATGCTCGCACGTCGCTGGTCACGTGAGCTGCCTCGTCGAGCACGTGATACCCACCTTCCAGGCACACTCGCACGTGGATCCTCCCCGTGTACGGCTTACTCTCGTCTCCGGCTAAGTTGAACCACTTCGACTTCGGCTCCGTGCAATCGTCCGTCCGCCTCTCGACGCTCGGCACGTGCACTTTGGTGTGGCCGACGGGCTGGCCGTTCGTCACGTCCTCCACCGTGATCACCAGGAACGGCTCGAACGGCTCGGCGGCAACGAAGACGAGATCCTCATTCCACGTCGGATTGGACGAGCCGGACGACAGCGGGCCGGCTGAGGTCCGGCTCGTCTTGAACACCTGCGCGCCGAGCTGACCTTTCACGTAGAGCTCCGGAGTCCTAACCTTAGGCTGGGGACCCGAACCTAACTGAAGGTCCTGGGTCTGGATAACCGTTAGCCTCAGGTACCACAGCTTGGGAGCCAGGTAAACCTTGGCTCGGGTCTCGGGGATCAGCCCGCCCGAATCCGACTGCCAGGCCTCCTGGAAGGCCTCGTCCGCCTGAGTCCCGAACCACGCGGCGAGCATGACGTCATTTCCCACCGCCGCCGCCGCCGGCTTCTCCGACTCGAGAGTGTACCACTGAGGGGCCAGTGGGCTGTCCGGCGGCACCCGCTTGGGCACCTCCTGCAGATCGAACGACACCGTTCCCAAGCAGCTCTCGACCGTCTGATCGCCTTCCTTCTTCTCTTCGATCCACACGGAGACCTCCAATTGCGTCGAGTTCAGTCCTTCTTTGTCGAACGCGAAGACCTGATCCCATTCCTTGCCGTCGCTCTGGCTCTTCGTTTTCACGGCGTGCGTGCCGATCACGAGCTTGGCGTACGCCGGCGATTTCGAATTGGATTTGACCACGCGCACGTAGAGGAACGGCATGCTATCAACCAGATCGTACGCGCTCCGGCGGCTCCGATCGGCTGTCAGCGATCGGAGCTCGAGGTCGTTTACGGCCACTTTCCCGTTCTCCGGCCTCTCCTTCGGCTGCGCTGGCTTCTCCGACTGCGCGATCGGCGGATTCTCCACTTTCGCCTCCGCCGGCGGTGGAGCTGCCGCCGGAGCCTCCTCCCCCTTCGAGTTCTCCGGCGGTGCCTCCGCCGGCTTCTCCTCTTCCTTCTTCTCCGCCTCCTTAGGCTTCTCCTCCTCCTTCTTCTCCGCTTCGCCCTTCTCCTCCTTCTCCTCCGGCTTCGGAGCCTCCGCCTCCGGCGGCTTCTCCGGCTCCGCCGCCTTCTCCGCGGGCGGATCCGGCGCCGCGGCCGCCGGGGGATCCTCGTCGATGTAGAAGACCTTGAGCCCGAGCTCGCCTTTGATCTGCGAGAAGACGCTCCTCTTCTCCAGCGGGAAGTAGGCGAGCGCCTCCGACCCCGCCTTGACGAAGGCGCTCCCGGCGATCTTCACCTTGCCGAGGAATGTGCCGCGCTTGCCGGTCTTCTTGTCGTTGTAGAGGTTGATCTCCACCATCTCCGAGGACATGGACTCCGCGTCGTGGACGGGGAACTCGATCCGCTCGTCCCACTGCGGGTTCAGGTCCCGAAACTTGGTCTTCGTTCGCCGCCGCTGGCCGTCGAAGTCGACGGTGGCGTAGGCGCTCGCGGTGCCCTGGCCGTCCTTGGGCATCAGGTTCTTGGCGTTGCATACCTCCACGACGAGCTTCCGAGCGCACGGTTCTGCCATTGTCCGACCGCAGACCTATACTGGGATTTCGCTTTCGGCCTGAGCTGCGCTAGAGAGAGAGAGAGAGAGAGAGAGAGAGAGAGAGAGAGATTTTTGGTCGGTCTTGGCTTGTTGACTGTTGCGTGAGTGTCACGAATGAGTGAGGAGGGGCCGGAGTGGGGTTTAAAAGGCGAGGCTCGGGAAGAGAGAGAGGAGCGTGGACACGTCAGCGGGACCCGCTCGGGACAGTGCCGACGTGGCGAGATCTGGTTGATTCCTGCACCGAGATTCTGGTTGTCGTTGTAGAGAATCGCGGTCCGAGTTAAGGCATCGTTATTCTTGAATTTTATGATCAGCGGTCGTTCGGTGGGGGTGCATGTACCGGTCCCGGCGGTGGTCACGCGAGGCTTGTGGTGGGAGGGAGGTGGGGCGTCTTTTCCCTTTCGACCGAGTGCATATGGAATGCATGAACTGGTGGGGGGGAGGTACACTTCTGCTTTTTTTTTTTTACTTTTTCACTTTCATGATTAATCGGATAGGTGGACGGTTGCCGTTAGTAAAAAGCCCAAAAAGAAAAGGTAAATTGGAATATCATTAGTCGATCATGAACCCTTTTTACTTATTATTCCACGTCGGGACTTCGATCGGATCCGGTAACTCGAACGTAAAATTTCCCATCGGGCTCGACACGATTTGCCATTAAGTGGATCGAGAAGGGCAATTTGCTCGGACTCGAGATGCTGCTCTATTTTCCTCTTCGTGGGTTCCTTTTGTTCATTTGGCCTCTTGCGCTTTTTTAACGCCTAATTACAGATCTGCAGAGACTGCGTGTCTTCTCTGCAAATATGAACGTTGCTTTTGGTTCCGGTGCTCCTCCGTAGACGCACCCAACAATCATGATCAGCAGCAGCTGCGTTAAATAAAAAGATCAGAGAGAAAGTGGAGCAGAGACAGGCAGAAGCACCGCACATGCGCATCAGCAAGGCGGCCATTTTGCTAATTTTTAATGCCCCACGTACGGCCCTTAGCACTTGCTAAAGTGCATATACGTACCCAACGGGCTCTTAACTTGATAATTTTTAATGCCCACGTACGGCCCTTGGCACTTGCCAAAATGCATATATGTACCCAACGGGCTCTTAACTCTTGATACTCCATTCTGGTTTCGTACGTGGAGAAATTGTATTTTAATGTAACTGCCTGTTCACGCGATTTGGTTGCATTATGGATTTCATGGTTTGGTTGAATGTCTTGATTCTCTTGGGAGCATGTTTGTGGAGTTTCTATGCTTTTTATGGTACATGCCATTTCGATTTCGATTACAGACCAATTGATTCAACCACTCCATAAAAATTATATGTTTAGAAGACAAAACAGGAAAACATTATCTTGTTTATTTTTCCTATTTTATCTTTCTTGTGTTATAAATAGGCTTATGTACATATACAACATAAAAAGCGATACAATTGTAGTTCCTCCAATAATTTTTGATTTTTATCACTCTCCACATATTAGTTTAAACTTTTGGATTAGATATTTGAATATGATATGAGAATTGGGTTATGTCCCCGTTTTATTTTACTTGTGGAGCAATCAATTTTCACTTGTCATTCCTAGTCATCTTTCAATGTGAAGAGGTGGAGGCATAAATGGTGCATTTGGGAGTGTTTTGGGAAATACCACTTTATGTAAATGCAAAGCAGTTTAGGTTAAATGGTTATGATGGAACACATATAGTGCTTGGGTAAACACTATCACTTTTGATGTAAAAAGAAAATATAAATCATTAAAAAGAAGGAAACCCCACCTTAGCTGCACCTAACCATCAACCTAATGGGAATGTTGCGTGAACCTGCATAGTGAAAATGATAATTTAGTGAGGACAAAGTTGAAAGCAAAAAATCTTTTACCATTCTAGAAAATGGCTGATTATGCCACATAAGATAGCTAGGGACGATTGAATCGTTGCATCTATGACTTGGTAAACTCTATTAGAAAATCGTTAACACTTAACAGGTTTATGACTACATTGGTCAAATTGGAAAGTTTATAATTAAATTGGTGATCATTAGGAGTAATTGATTCTAGGGTGGGTAGATTTTAGAGCTAAAACCTGAAATAACTAGTTTTATGTTTCGAACCTTGGAACTGATTCTAGAACTTATCCTATTTTTCTAATTTGATTCCAAGGTTAGACCTGCCTTTTCTTTTATTCCTTTTTTTGGTTCATTTTCTACAACAAAATCATATAAGGTTACGAGTAACAAAATGGTTCAAAGTAAAAAATAAATAACAAAAATCCTTATTTGAAAAAAAAAATCATAAGATGAACATGTAGTTATGTATGATTATAAATAATAAAAAGTTTAACATGTAACATAAAATATAAATTATAAAACTCTATTCTTCATTCATCCATAAAAATTTAGGGAAAGAGGAAAGACCGGTGAGGAAAAAGGACGATGGAATGTTGAGGTTAAAATTTAGGGGAAAAAAATTAGGGTTTTAGTTTTTTAGCTTATAAAGCCGGATCCAAAACAGGGCGGTCCGATTTGGTTCCTAGGTGGGTATTATCTTAGAATATGTTCATAGACTAGTTTCAACCGATTCCAAAAATTTGGAACCTGTTCTCAAACCATTGGTTCTTGGACCTATTTTTGGGCTGTCTAACCCTGCTCTTATATAGAATTGGTCTAGTTGGTCATTCCTAGTGGCTGTACAATTAATTTAGTATTCTTTAGATGATTTTCCAAGATTAGTTAGTTACAGGTTAACTAGCCACATCCATCGCGTCTCTCCAGCAAAATGAATTGAGATTTACAAGAATCGATTACAATAAAGCAGGACGAATCCCCTAATCTCTGCTGGCATGAAAATTGACCGAGCAAAGACACGGCCAGCTGCTGAGCCCTGTGGAACATAACCTTCGGTTTGGTTTGATGGGTTTTGACCCTGTAGGTTCAAGCCCAAAAGTCGCCCTCCTTTCATGGCGTCGGCCCATGATGTTTTAGGCCCAAAATCCACAAAGTATTCCTATATTTCCCCTGCACGACGAGTTTTGAGGGTTTCGTCAATCGGTCTGATTAGCTGGGTTGGGTGGATCTCCACCCACCTCACGTCAGGTAGACTTTCCATTAGAAATATAAAGCGTAGCAATTTTGCAAAAATTGGTTGCGCCCTATTTACACTATAGGCTTTCAATTCTTGGTACTACATTCTGGTTTTTGCAAGTGGAGAAATTGTACTTTAATGTAGTTACCCGTCCGCACGATTTGGTTGCATTATGAATTCCATGTGATTTCTCTATTGGAGATACAATTTGATCTAATTCTAATTAGGGATTCATTGATGAATCAATAGGTAAGATCAGATATTTAGACTCTAAAATAGGATAACATAATCTTATATATTTTTCCTATTTTATCTTTCTTGTATTATAAATAGGCTTATGTACATGTACAAACATATAGAGAAATACAATTACAATTCCTCCGATATTTTTCAATTTCCATCACTCTCCACATTTTAGTTTAAAAATTTGGGTTGGACATTTGAATATGGTGTGAGTATTGGTTTATGTCCATGTTTTATTTCATTTACGCAATTCTCGAGTTCGTCGAATTCTATGTGTTATTCCTAATCATCTTTCAATTTGAAGGAGGTGGAGGCATAAAGTATGTGTTTGCGAGAATTTTGGAAATCATCTTTTACGTAAATATAAAGGATTTTAGGCTAAATGGTTACAATGAAATACATACCCAAACACTATTGAATTTGATGTAGAAAGTAAATAGTAAATTGAAAAAGAAGAAGAAAAGGAAACCCACCTAGCCATGCCTTAGGGCCACGTCTTAGGCACTGGAGGTCACAATACCTCAATTGAGGCATGCCGCACCATATTTGACCATCGACCTCTTTGGTGATGTCATGTGATTTTATACAGTAAAATTAGTGAGGGTAAAATTGAAATTTAGATAATTTATGATTGAATTAGTAAAATAGAAATATTTGTGATTGAATTAGTAAAAATGTAAAATGTTTAGGAGATTTTGGGCAATTTTACCTTTTGGGTTTTGTCAATCGGCACTCATTAGCTGTGTGGATCTCCATCCACCTCGCTTCAGGTAGACTTTTCTATTAGAAATGTACCTCGTAGCAAGTTTACATGGGGGAAATAATAATAATAATAAAAAATATCCTGATCCCTCACCCCAAGCCCATTTATTGCCGCCACGGTGCAGTCGCGCCGCTGCTGTCACCGCGAAGACCTTCACATTTGTCGTCCCGGCCACGAAGCCACGGCCTTGTCAATTTTTCGTCTAAACCAACGTCGACATGCTGTCCGCGTTACCACCCTCCTTCATCCTCTTGGCCGTGCCTTGTTTGCACGATATGAGCACGACATGACTATGAAACCCTAAATATCGCATGACAATGAGATGCTTCGCCTCTGTATTACTGCGGATCAATATGTTTACTCGCAAGTAAATCATTTCTTGTTTGCAGAAATTATAATTATGATCTTCTATGTTAACACGAATAGACGCGAGCTAGAAACGCGATCAAAATCAGTCACTAAACCTCCTCCTCCTCCGGTCAAAGAAAACTACTGCAGAAAACGACTCGAGGAAATGCCTGATATGCCATTGTTGTTCTTTACGCAAGTCGTAGCCACTGCAACTTTCTAAAATAAGTTCTTGCCTACTTGTGTTGACCTCTTTTTCTCCTTCAAAATTGACATCCATTTTTGAATCTAAATAAGTCCTAAAACTATTTTATCTGTACCTCATGCAAACTTCGACATCTTTGGACGTAACATAACAAGAGGGTAGAGTAAGGATGAGACTTGATAAAAATATAGTATCAAATTTGGGAATAAGGCATACATGTACTAGTATGTTAAAATAAAAAACGTGGACCTATCAACTCACCGACGATATATTCATTGGACAAGCTGGGATATCATCTTATATTGACCTTTTTTATCTCCTTCTCAATCTCCATCCATTCTATGGTTATGTGATGGTAGAGACTTACTACCTTGACTAAATTTATAGTTCTTTGGCGTCCCATTGTTACGTGGCAATTTGTGCTCTTTGCCAATGGCTCGTGCAACCAAAAGTTGGTATTCACAACTTATCTAAATGTATTGCGGACCACTTGGATCGCGTGCAGCCTTCTAATGCAAACCAAAACCAAATGCGAATCAATTTTGAATTTCAAAGGTCGATTGAAACCATTAAACGGCGGTAGAAGCCAACAAAACAGTTGTAGCGAAAACTCGGCAGAGTCAAATTCAAGATCTTATCTTCCTAGGGGACTTAGTTTATAGTCACGATTCAATTCTTCAAGTCATACGAATGAATCTGTGCTCAAACATTGTTAATTTTTGTCATAGGTGAACACTGGAGCAAAATCTGAGTTGGTCTTTCCCTTTTATCTAATTTCTTTATTGTTATAGTTTAACGTCCTTTTTTATTAGGAAAATTGTTCAAAAAGTCCTTAATCTATTGTATGGCAATAAATTCACTCATAATCTTTTCAATATGGTCAATTTAGTTTTAAATATTTTGATAATATGCTAATATAGTCCTTCATATCAATTTTAGTTGGAAATCACTAACTTGGAGGCTAACCATTCTGATGGTACATAGCACGAGTGACACTAATGTAGACAATTTTTTTTTAATAATTTATTTCTTTCCTATTTCTTTTTTTTTCTTCTTATTTCCCTTTGCCAGTACGTGGCCTCATTGACCATAGGATGAGAGGCCACAAGCCCTCATCATCTCATGTACAACGCTTTAGGGTGAATATGGTTTTGGGATAGAACTTGGAACCTGAGAATCAAATCAGTGGAATTTGTTTAATTCCAGATTTGAAGGTATTTCATATTTTTGTGTATATCTTGGTTTATGTTTTAGCATGACTTTACATTACGACGTTAGATGATGAGTATATAATCTATAATTACTAGTTTGAGCTTCTATTTGATGAATGAAATTATTACTTTATTAATATTTTCATATTTTTTATGTGTCTAAATATAAATTATTGTCAGTGAATTGCAGCAATAAGTAATGATTATTAAAGGTGTTAATAATATAAGTGAAACCTGTGTAAACCCTAAAATTTGTAACAAAGTAAGTTCCATGGTATGCAGAGTAGATTCTATATTTTAAAGTATAAGGAACATGTTCTAATTGGTAAGTTATGTATGGAACCTAAAACCACTTACCTCTAAAATATCCAGCATCTTCATTAGCGATTTTCTGAAAAATTAGTGGGAAATTGTTATATTGAAAAATTACAAAAAATTTAAGGCTATATTAATCATGTTAAAAAGAGGTTCGAACCAAGTTGGCCAATCTTGTAATATGTTTATAACTTCTTTTTTCCAGATAATGATCCCCTATTCTATCACTTTGTTCACCTTCTAGAACCGATTTCGCGGTTGTTGAAAGCCTTCCCGGACCCCTTCGCCGCCCGCTCTGGACTCAAACGTGACACTCGTGGGTGGCGGGGACTGCCCGTAGATTCCTTACTCGTTTGACTTCGACGCGACAAGACGTCGAAACGCGTGCTTTCGATTGCTATCTTCATTAGTGCCTTCACCCCCACCGCATTGAAAGTGACTTGACCCACTTTCGTTCCTGCGTGGTGGTGGGTTTCTCTCCCTCTCCTTGTGTCGTCCGCTCATGATTTCGATTGACTAAAAAGTCAATTACAGTCGGCCAGAGAGGCGGATTCAAGCGATGATCGAAATTAGGAAATAAATTATTCATTTTTAGTATTTTAATCTAAAATCAACATAGACGTCGCTGTCGGAAAAAGACTCTTATGTTAAAGTATTGCCTAAAAACGACAAGTTAGGATTATTCCGCCAAATATCGACAAGACGTGCGGTAATGTTGGTTTATTTGTGATCTTTTTATTCATGAATGAAAATATCCAGCAAATCGTATGGATATAGTTATTATGACTATTTGCGAAATTGGGATTTACATTAACTTCGAAGGATTAAAGTTAGGGTTTCCATGGGGTGATAGCAGGTTGGTAAGATCAGGATCTTACGTTGATCTCATCCTCTCTGTCACCAACCTTTACTGAGGAAAGTACGCGTAAACGTGGTGCCATAATTTAAGGTTTTCGCATTATTGCGGGCAGGAGTTTCCTTTCGAAGAACAGTTGCCAGACTGTGATACGAAAAGACAAGGCGGAGATAAGGCTCGTGACCTTAGTGGGAACTCGATCGGCACACACTCAATATTCCGTGGTTGACCTAGCTAGACATCAATTCCTTCTCTCTCTCTATAAAGATCGTCTGTACTTGCCCTCTCTTTACGTTCGATTGACGGCCGTATTGTTTTTCATCAAGAACCAGACGTGGTAGATGGGCATGGCGTTCAAGATGCTCGTGAGGCTGGCGGTGTGTTATCTGGGTGTTTCTTGGTTTCTCTTGACTGCTGCCGTTCCTGTCACCCGTAAGTGAGCTGGTCCTTCGTGTTTGATGCAGTCCAATTCTGATCTGTTTCTTCGCACGTCTTTTCTGAATATGGGCATCGATCTTCATTTTTCTATTTAATAGGAAGCTTAAAGTCGGGCATCGAAATCAAATCACTCCCGGACCTGCAATCACTTTCTCTGGTGAGTCGCCCATTTCTCTCTTTTCATTTCTGGAGATTAATCTTCTGCCGGACTATGCATCTCTTAACGGACCGTGTCCTAGTCGATTCCATAGAAGAGTGACTGAGGGTTAATTGCAATCTTATCTTTAGGGGAGATGAGGTTTTTGTAGTGGTCTTGCAAAGTGCTCTCACAGAAGTGATTACGGGTTCGTTCGGTCTCTTCTTCTTTTGTTATAAGAACCTTAAAATGTTTCTGATGAAGAACCGTCCCTGTCGATGATGATAATGATGCATAGGGTGGTGCTGAGCTCATCCAAGGTGGAGGGACTAATGTTGTGAAGGGAAGGATGGACGTGGAGATCAACGACTATGCAGACCCAGGCGCCAATCCTCGTCACGATCCTCCCCCGTCCTCTTCTACAAAGCCTTGACACACCAAAATGGAATTTGTCATTCATTTGCTTGCTCCTGGAAAATAATAAGTTTCAATGTAAAGATATCGCTAGATGAATTTATTATAGGAAAGGTTGGATTTGGAGGTTCTTTTCTTTTGGTTGTGCCTGCACGATGCGCAATATTCGTGTAATGAAGCTTGTGTTTGTGTTGACTGTCTCAATACAATCACTGCCTAGAACGCAGATGCGATTCATTGAACATGGGTCAATCGCTATTTTTAATTTCAAGTTAGCAACAAAGAACGAGGATTTTGTCCCTCATCGTTGGAGGACACGGCCACATCGAGGTTAGTCTGTCAAAGTCCATATCACATACATACTGAATACATATATAAATAAGAGGCGCGTTAAAATAATTATACAGTGAAATCGTTTAACTTGCATAATTATATGGAATATCATGATTTAATTAGATGTGATATCATGCGATGATTTGGTGAGATGGTTGTGTGTCATTGTTCTTCTATGCATAGTAACAAACAAGCATCTACTAGCTTTCCGTCTTGTCTTGACCTCTTCTTCACCTTTTGAATCTACATCCATTCTATAGTTATGGGATTAGCAGAGCCTAACTTCTCGACTAAATTATAGTTCTTCTGTGTCCTATTACGTAGCAGTTTGTGTTCTTTGCTGAGAGCTTATACAACAAAAAGTTCATATTACAACTTCTCTAAATATTTTACGAACCACTTGGATCGCATGCAACCTTCAACACAGACCAAAACGAATTGCAAATTTGATTTGAATTTGAAAGGTCGATTGAAAGCATTAAACAATAATCGAAGTCAACGAATCGGGTGTAGCAAAAACTCTTTTAAGTCAAATTTGAGACCTTATCTTACTAAGAAACTTAGTTTATTCTATTGGATTCACCCTTTAGGTCTTACGGATGAGAATCTACGCTTAAACATTGTTAATATTTGTCATGGGTGAATACTTGAAGAGCAAAATCAGAGTTGGTGTTTTCCTTTTACCTATTTTCTTAATTGTCAAAATTTGGCGTCCTTTTCTATTGAGAAAATTATGCAAAAGGTCGTAAAATTATCGTGTAACGACTAATTCAGTTATAAATTTTCAATACTGTAAATTTAGATTGATTTGTCAATATAATTATTCTTGTTAATTTTGGTTAAAAATCATTGACGTGAGTATCGACCATTCTATGTGGCAAAGATAACGCTAACATAAACTATTTTTCATTTTTTTTAAAAATTCTCTTAATGCTTTTTCCATTTCTTTTCTTTTCTCCTTATTTCCCTTTGTTGGTCTCAAACCCTTGTTGTCCTCCCACATAGAACACTTGGTGTCATCGCTAGTGATTTTCGGCTGAAATTGATCATAATGATTACGTTAGAAAACCGTAAAAAATTGTAGAACTAAACTAGCAAAGATTGAACTAAATTGGCCGCCCTTTTAGATAATGATCCCATTTTTACGACTTGTTCACCTTCTAGATCAAATTTACCATCGTCTCGCCATTTAGTCCGATTCAAACGAGACCCTCCAGGGTAGAGATTGAGAGATTCCTTTCTTGTCCAACTTTGGCACGGCACTCCGTCGAAACACAATTGCTTTCGATCGTGGTGTCTTTAGCCCATGGCGTTGAAAGCGACTTGACCCACTTTGTTTTGTGGTGGTGGGTGGGCTCTCATTCCTTTGGCCATGCTCTTATGATTTCGGTTGACTCGCTCATCCATAGTCAAGCGATAATTAAGATTAGAAAAGACATAATCCAACTTAGTATTCTAACTCAAGCCAATAAAACATATTGCTTTCAGGGAAGACCCTTATAGTGGAGTAGTGCCTAAAAACTATGCATTTAGAATATTCCACCGAATGTTGACAATACGTGTGGCAAAGTTGTTTTATGAATAAAATAGTTCAATTGATCTGTATTATGCACTCTTTTTAATGCATATTCAAAAATCGCAATTGACTTGTTCTCATGAAATAAATTTATAAATTGAAATTCTTTAGACCATAGCCATGTCATCGTAATAAGATATTTTGATTGCGGCATTGAATGATTCGAATAAACGAAAAAAGTAAATTAACAAATTAAAATTTCCAATAAATTTTGGAATTTACCTTCATCTATGCAATGATTGGTAGATGTTGTGACTATTCATGAAATGACAACTCGTCATTACTGTAGAATACCTTCACTTCTTGTGAGGGTTTATATAGTAGTAACAGGTTGATAAGATTAGGATCATGTGATTTGATCTCTACCACCAAACTTTACTAATGAAAGTATGTCCAAACTCAATGCTATGATTAATTATTGTGGGCAAGAATTTCCTCGAAGGTTGATGTCTAATTGTGATTCGAAAAGACCAGTAGTGATGAGGCCAGCCTTAGTGGGAACTTGATCAACACACACTTTATATTCCGTAGTTGACTTGGGTGGACATCAATTCTCTCTCTCCCCCCATACCTCTCACTCTGCGCTTCCATCGACACCCTCCTCGGTTTCTCCATATAAATTTCATCGAGAAGTTGACTTGGAAGAAGGGCATGGCGTTCAAGATCTTCATGAGGTTGGTGGTGTGCTATCTAGGCTTTTCTGGGTTCCTTTTGACTGCTGCCGTTCCTGCAACCCGTAAGCAAGCCAATCCTTCGTGTTTGATGCATCCTATTTGATTTTTTTTCTCCCATCTTTTCCAGATTACATATATCAATTTCCATTTTTCTGTTGGATAGGAAGCTTGAGGTCGAGCAATGAAATTAAATCACTTGCAGAATTGGAATCACTTTCTTTGGTGAGTTCCCCCCCCCCCTTCTCTCTCTCTCTCCCTCCCTCCCTCCCTCCCTCCCTCCCTCCTCTCTCTCTCTCTCTCTCTCTCTCTCTTCTCTCTCTCTCTCTCTCTCTCTCTCTCTCTCTCTCTCTCTCACGCAAGCAATGATCTTATACTTCATAAATGACTCCCAATGGAGCTTTGACGGGCATCTGATCATCATTTCTAGAGATTGATCTTCTTTCTAGACTATGTATTTGTTGACCGGCCATGTCTCAATCTGTTGTTATTAATCCTAGATGACATTCTGCTTGATTGAGGATAGCAGTTTTATCGTGTTTAGGGGAGGTTAGGGTTTTGTAACAGTCTTACAAATTGTTGTCATAGAAGTGATTTTGGGTTTGCTTAGTCTTGTTTTTTCATTACAAAAACCTTGAAGAAGTCCCTGACGAAGATCTATTGCTGTCAATGATGTTTATGATGCTTAGGATGGTGTGGAGCTGATGGAAGTACGAGGGACTCACGAAGTGGAGGGAAGGATGGACATGGAGACCAACGACTATCCAAAACCAGGCCCTAATCCTCGTCATGACCCACCTTCTGTCAAACCCTCAACACCATAATGGAATTTATCCTCTGTTTACTTGCTCTTGGAAAACAATAAATAATGTTTTTTCTTTTGGTCATTGTGAGGTGATGATGATTGAATTTATGGGAGATATTATGTTGACATTCAAATTTCGAGTATTCATTTGGAGTTTAATTGCACAAAAAATTATGAATTAATTTTTAACTTCTAAACAAAAATAATTTTTATTAAACTACATAGCACATATTAGGAGAATTTGCATTAATAATAATATAACTTATAAAAAATAAAAAAAATAAAATTAATTTTTTGAAAAAAAAGAAAAAAGAAAGAAGAGGTGAGACTGGGCTAGGTCCAAGCCGGCTCGGCCTCTTTCTTTTTTCTCTTTCCATTTTCTCCAACTGGGCCGGCCCCACTCCTCTTTTCTTTCTCCTGCTTGGCCTCGAACTCTTCGTACTTCCCTCTCACGTTGCTCATGCTCTATGCAAAAAATGAACGATATGACAAAAGCAGACCAAGGTGTAGCATAGTTTGAGGGTTGGGGATCAAGCTGACCAGGCAACAGTGGCAAAAGCCATGCGCTTGCCAGAGGCAATGAAGAGAGGGAGAGAGAGGGTAGGGAGGGATTTTTAGGGTCCGAAGAGAGCAAGGGGCGGAGAGTGAAGACAGAATAGAGGAGGGAGGAGGGATTTTTAGGGTCCGAAGAGAGCAAGGGGCGGAGAGTGAAGACAGAATAGAGGAGGGAGGGAGGGAGAGGGAGAGGGAGAGGGAGAGAGAGAGAGTAAAACTGCGAGGGAGAGAGAGCACCGTGGCCGACAACCCACGAACGTTGCACTTCCCTCACCCCAAGCATTAGTGGATTCCAATTCCCAGTTTTTGCCAATTTTCGATTTGTTTGATTTGGGTCGATTTCCTGAGCATTCTTACTTGAAGGTGTGCAAGGCTACTGGACATAGTCTGATTTACTATCACACCCCGAAATTAACAAGGGGATGTCACGGTCGTCTTTCCACACCATGGACATGGCCTCAAACATAGACAACAACCTATTAATAACATATATAAGTTAAATCAATAGGTTAGTTACGACATCAAAATTTCTAGATTCCACCAAAAAGAATATATACAACAAGAGATCAACTAATTCAACAAATTATCAATAGTTTTATATACAACTCCCTTAAATCATTCCCAAAATATAACTCCTAAAAGTTCTCCACCGATAGAACTCTTGCCTTACTTGCCGCTAACCGAGAGACCTGAAAATATGATAGACGAGTGAAATGAGCAACCATTACTTGATGAGTACTGCGTATTTTTTAAGCAAATCGAGCAATCATTATACATGCATATAAAGCAATATTAGAACTTTATAACTCAAACTCAAAGTATAAAATATATATCATATTTTATATGAATTGTTTCTTGTCAACAATGTTTTATACTGATAAAGAAACCCATTTAAACTATCATCACAACTCAAGTATGTATGGTCAAGTTCATTGATTAATTTTCATCAAAAACCAATCAATTGTCCATTCTATTGACTATTCTATTGCTCTGTGTATTACCATTATCACAACACAATACTTGGTGATAAGACGATTAAAATTCCCCCTTAGTAAGACCTTCACCTACAAGTTGATGGCTCGACCCAGAAGGATTTCCTAAACTCAATATACATTACCACAAACCCTTCATTGGGTTTATAATCATATTGAGCATTAGATAACCATCTTCTAATACCATAAATTCAATCGACAAATAAATCTCATAAACCATTTTTGCAACATAGCTCATCTTTCATTCTCAAATATTTTTCAAATCATTCACAAACCAGTCGCAAAGCAATTATATAAATATATAATTTTATAATACCTTGCATGACACGCTTTTCTAAATATTTGTAAACAACAAAGAAATGATAATTGCTCGATCCAGTTTTTTATGCAGCAATAATGCCATTTCATTATTGATACTATATTTGATTCGTCAAATTTTCGGAACATTAGTTTTATAAATTTAAAGAATATAATATCACTTATCTCAAAATGGCTACGACCAAACAACAAACGTTATTTGAATTGTTGAACTCACAGTCCCATCAAATAAGTAAGAAATAACGTTAAAATCGGTTAAACTCAATTCAAACGCTAACAAAAGAACTCTCATGCACTAACAAATCACACACCTATTGTGATTAATTAAGCCGTTCGCAATGCGGAACTGTATGTGAAATCCTAAAATTCTCAATCTGACCAGATTGTTGCTTTTAAATGACTCCTATCAAACCCCATGACTTTATAATGTCATAAACCACCATTTACATAAAATCCAGAAGTTCAACATCTCAGAATTCGGATTTCACGAGAATTTCACAAAAATTTGAATTTAAGCCATAACTTTGAAAACTATTCCAATTGGAAAATCAAAGGGTACGAGCACTTACCGAACATTATAAATCGGAATTGAATCGACTTGACTAACGTCCACAATATGTACACACGACTCCTTTTTTCTTCTCTCCCTTCTCTTTCTTTCCTCTCTTCTCCGGTGCGGGCTCTCGGCCTCTTAAAAGCGCTGACGCTTCCACCGTTACATTTTTGCTTTTCTTTGTTGACCTTTTCAACCCATTTTCTTTTGTTTTTCTAAAGGTGGGTCTCCCGACCTTTCGACCTGGTCAATTAAAAGTCCAAATAAATAAAAAATACTGGGGAATGACCGTATGAGAATGGGAGTTGGGCTTCAAATCTTTACCTTCTCAAGAGATTGAGGGTGATGAAATTGAGGTATGTGCGATTTAACTTTATACGTGCGTTTTGACTTTAAGAGTTAACCCATATTTTATTCCAAAAGGCAGAATAAAAATTTGAAAATGAGAATTAGAGTAAAAATAAAATAAAATCGAAAAAAATAATTAAAATGCCAAATATTATATTTATCGCGTTTGCCCTCTTCTGCTACTGTGCTAGATTGGGAGTGCCATGAACCGCTGCCCCATTTCCCCCTTTTTCAACCTTGTTCGGAGCCCGTGGTGGTCCAACTCGTGCAAGCTCCAGGCCATGATGCCCTCATGTTTTGCTCTTATTTTCCTTAACATCGTGTCAAGAGAGGCCCGGCCCAAGTTTGAGTTTCTATTGAGCCGAAAATCCTTCGTTTTCATAGCGTACTCTAATTGTTTGTGGAAATGCCTGAATGACAGATTTCGACTTACTTGCTTTGACCGGAGTTGAGTTGTCAGGGCTCAACCTCGCTTTGTCAATGCGTCCTTATAGTGTCTAGCATTCTCGGGCATCGGCTGTTTGGCCGTTTTACTGCATCCACGCCGTGTCTCCCCTTTTTGTTTTCACGGTTGGCCGAGAGAGGGTATCCTTGGCTGGCGGCATCATCAGGGTCAGTCGAGGATGGAAACCAATGCCAGTGTGTTGTAGTTGGGGTGGTTGGTGGACCCCTGGTCCGTGGTTGCCATCGCAACACCCTGCGAAAGCCGCAAATTTTGCTATTTAAGGGCATCCCATGAATGTCTCGCGTGGCACTCTGTTGCCGCGGCTTTCCCCGTCGTGGTAGGATTCTTGCAGTAGTCGCGAACCAAGTCGGCCAAGTCGAGGCTGAGCTCGCGGGTCTGGTCGGCCCGGGCTTGTTTGTTCTTTGGGCTGCCCATGGATGGGCCTTAACAAGGCCATCGGGCCGGGCTTAGATATTTAGGCTTTCTTGTTCGTGGGCCTATTTTGAGTAAGACCGAGCCCGCACGTCAGGCCTAGTCCGGTTGAGGGCCTTGCGACCTGGACTGGATCCGAAGATCCAACCCAAGTCCTTATTTTCAGATTAAAAATTAATTTTTTTCAAAAAAATATATTTAAAATTAGAAAATTCTGAATTTTTTATATTTTCTAAAAATTTGGAAAAATCTTATAATTTAGATTTTGAGAAGTTTCCTTCTAAAAATGTGCAAAAATATTTGATAAAATTTTTGTTCAAAATTAAATTAGCTCTAAGGGCTTCACGATAGGATGTCATGTTCCCTTGTTTGTGCATTTCTATTCCTATTGCATGTTTGAGTGTACAATTTTAATACATTGATTGTTTTTTCCATTTAACTTGGTTAGGAATAGAATCTTCAGGATAAACAAGAAGGTTGACTAAACACGCTAGTTGGTAATTGAAGAAAATTATGTACCAAAATTGCACTTATTGATTAATTAATGCAATCAATTCCATGACCCTAGATTCTTTAGTTGCATAAGAAGTGATGTATACTCCCATAGTGTCAATTTGACTTAATATCGAATATTCAAACGTTGTGCAAGGTATGAATTTGGAAGAGCTCGCGTCTAATCAATGGCCATAAGCTCGCTTTTAGGTAATACACATAAACCCATGTATTTTCTTTTGCATGTTTCTATCAAATTGGCTTCTATATTTATCCCTCGTCGTTGCAAAACATGTTGACATCAAGATTAGTCAATTCCAATCCAAATCACATATATGAATAAGAGGTGCATTGAATTAATCATACCATTGAGCAGTTTCGACTTGTATGATGATATCAAATATTGGGATTTGATTTGATGTGACACATGTGGTGATTTCCTTTGTCATAAGAAATGATAAGAGAACGTTGTTGATGTTTTGAACAACGGAAAGGGATTTAGTATAATGATTAGGATTAAGAGTATGGAGTCATGAAGTGGGGATTGATATTCCAAATTCCATCATTGGAAAGCAGTTGTATTCCCTAAAATTGATTTAGAAATACATAAGAATATAATGAAATTATTTATTTCACAAGAAATGAATGATTTGTAAAATGTTATCCTAAAAATGACCATTTAAATCGTACTATAAAGTTGGTAATTGGCTTGGGTAATTGTCGCTTGCCATTGCACAACATGCCAAGGTCGAGGTTAGTCGGTGAAATCCAAATTACATACATAAATAAGAGGCGTGTTAAAATAATCATGCTATAGAGTCATTTTGACTTGTATGATCATATAGAGTATTGGGATTTAATTAGATGCGATGCCATGTGGTGATTTGATAAAAAGATCAATATGTCATTATTGTTCTATACATAGTAACAAACAAGTAGTTACTAGCCTGCAATCTCATAATGACCTCTTCTTCACCTTCTGAATCTACATTAGTTCTTCGATTACGGAATAGCAGAGCCTCACTTCTTGATCGAATAATAGTTCTCTGGTGCGGGGCAATTTGTGTTCTTTGCCGTTTGCTTGTAAAATCAAAGTTCATATTACAGCTTCTCTAAATATATCATGAACCACTTGGATCCTGTGCAACCTTCAAATACAAACCAAAACTAAATGCAAATCAAATTGAATATGGAAGGTCGATTGAAAGTATTAAACAATGGTCAAAGTTAATGAACCGGATGTAATGAAAACTCATCAATTAAATTTGAGATTTTATCTTACTAGGAAACTTAGTTTATATTACTAGATTTTAATTCGATGGAATGGAAGAGGGAGCCATACAAGCCAAATAAAACATGGACATAACTCGATTAAACGGAACAGGGAGATTTATATTGAACGGAAACTTAGTTTGTATTGCTATATTTTAATTCAATGAAACGGAAGAGGGAGCCATACAAGCCAAATAAAACATGGACATAACTCGATTCTCATACCATATCTAAACGTTCGATGCATAAATTTAAACTAATAGATGAAGAGATCGTATGTACATGATGAACACATGAATTCCATAAACACACCGACAAGAGAATCAAAACAATCAACCAAACCACACATTTCCTAGGAGTATTTGCATTTATAATAATATAACTTATAAAAAAATAAAAAAATTATCATTAATTTTTTGAAAAAGAAAAAGAAAAAGAAGAAGAGGTGAGACTGGGCTGGGTCCCTCTTTCATTTCATCGAATTAAAATCTAGTAATATAAACGATCTAATTTGAGTGTTGCATGGAGCCTTGGTGCTCTGCCAGCAAACTTTACTAATTAATAATAATTTGCTCTGCCAGGAAACTTTACAGTCTAAATCGGAGAGTGATGGAAATCGAATTTTTCAAAACTTATTTATTGCACCAAGACTGGGCTAGGTCCCTCTTCCGTTTCATTAAATTTTTAAACTAAAATGTGCAGAGTGAAATAGAAAAATATCGGAGGAATTGTAATTGTATTTCTTTATATGTTTGTACATGCACATAAGCCTATTCATAATACAAGAAAGATAAAATAGGAAAAATACATAAAATTATGTTTTCCTATTTTACAATCTAAATATCTAATCTTACGGATTGATTCATCAATGAATCCCTAATTAGAATTAGATCATGGTATCTCCATTAGAGAAATCACATGGAATTCACAATGCAACCAAATTTTGCGGATGGGCAGCTACATTAAAGTACAATTTCTCCACCTGCGAAAACCAGAATGGAGTACCAAGAATTGAGAGCCCGTTGGGTACATAAACGCATTTTGGCAAGTGCCAAGAGCCGTACGTGGGGTATTAAAAATTAGTAAAAATGGTCGCCTTGCTGATGCGCACGTGCGGTTCTCGGGCTTGTCTCTAATCCATATTCTCTCTGAACATGTAGACACGTTGATCCGTCAGGCGAAGCATTTCATTGTTGTGCGATGTTTAGGGTTTCGTACTCGTGTCGTGCTCCTATCACGTAACTAAGGCGCAACCAATTTTTGCCGGAATGTAGGGTGGAGATTAGAGAGGGGGAAGGAAGGCGGTGGCGTGAACAGCATGTCCACATTGGTTCGCATGAGAAAATAGCGAGGCCGCAGCTTGGTGGCTGGAGCAACAAATGTGACGGTCCCGGCGGTGATGGCTGCAACGTGACCAGGCTGTGGTGGCGATAAATGGGCCGGGGTCGAGGGCTAAGGATTTCTTCCTCTCTTTTTTTTGAATTCTTATGTTTTTCATGTCCCACAATGTAAAATTGCTACGCGTTATTATTTCTAATTGAAAAGTCTACCTGAAGTGAGGTGGGTGGAGATCCACCCAACCCAGCTAATCAGCACCGATTGACGAAACCCTCAAAAACGTCGTCGTGCAGGGGAAAGGTAGGAACACTTTGTGGATTTTGGGCCTAAAACATCATGGGCCGACGCCATGAAAGGAGGGCGACTTTTGGGGCCTGGACCTACAGGGTCAAAACCCATCAACCAAACCGAAGGTTATGCTCCACAGGGCTCAGCAGCTGCCCGTGTCTTTGATTGGTCAATTTTCATGCCAGCAGAGATTAGGGGATTCGTCCTGCTTTATTGTAATTGATTCTTGTAACTCTGAATTCATTTTGCTGGAGAGTCGCGATGGACGTGGCTCGTCAACCTATTGACTTGTCTCGAAAAAATTGTCCGAAAAGTTTTAAATTTATTGTATGGCCACTAGTTCGATACTAAACTTTTTAATTTGATTAATATAGTCCTCAACCTCTTAGAATTTTTCAACATAATTCGTCAAGCCAATTTATGCTGGACTTTGTTGCCACAGCAATTCAATGGGCGTTGCCTATCTTACGTGACACGGCTAGCCATATTCTGGAATGTTAAAAGATTTTTTTTCCTTCTAACTTTGCCTTTGTTAAATTATCTAAATTCCAATTTTACCCTCACAATTTTCACTATATAGGCTCAAGCGATGTCGTCGACAAGTTCACGCAACCTCCGATGCCTAAGGTGGGTGGCTTGAGTCATGGCCCTTAGGTTCGGCTAACCTGGGGTTTCCTTTTTTAACATACATTTCATTTCTAAATTATGGTTACGTTTATTTCGCGAAAAATAAATTATTTGAAAAATATCTTCCTAAAAATAATCACTTATGTTACTTATAAAAATGAATGAATATAAAATATTTTCATTATCCATGAAAATAGTTAGATATAAATTATTGTCAATGATAAAAAATGGTTTTTTATTTGTCATTTTAAGTGGTTTTGTTTAGGAAAATGTTTTTCAAAGTATGCATTTTTCACAAATCAAAGGGAGCTAAATGCAAATAATGTTTCTTGTCATAACCATTTAACCTAAAATCATTTGCATTTACATAAAAAGGTATTTTTCCAACTCTCCCAAAAGTACCCCTACACCTTCACCTCCTTCACATTTTTATAGATGATTAGGAATGGTGCATGAAATTCGATGAAACGGAAGAGGGAGCCATACAAGCAAAATAAAACATGGACGTAACTCGATTCTCATACCATATCTAAACGTTCGATGCATAAATTTAAACTAATAGATGAAGAGATCGTATGTACATGAAGAACACATGAATTTCGTAAACACACCAATAAGAGATCTATTTGTAGGATCTTAAGAATTTCATGATCCATCGCTTGGGCACTCTTAATCCTACTTCGCATTTCAGGTTCCATCCTAAGAGTAGCCATTAGATTAACAAGATGGCTAACCTCAATTTTAAAATCTGAATCCCTGAGTCCCTCCAAAAGATCCATTCTCGTACCATTATCTATGCAATCGTCAATTTTCGACTGGGCGCGTCTGTTACTTTGTTCGCTTTTTACGGATGATACAGAATCTCGCAATCGTAGTTCTTAAGAAGTTCCATCCATCATCGTTGCCTCATGTTCAACTCCTTTTGAGAGAACAAATACTTCAAATTCTGATGGTCCGTGAAAATTGGATATGTGTTTGAAGATTGCATTACATCTCCGATGTAATTGACGAGTTTTCATTACATCCAGTTCATTAATTTTGATCATTGTTTAATACTTTCAATTGACCTTCCATATTCAATTTGATTTGCATTTAGTTTTGATTTATGTTTGAAGATTGCACACGATCCTAGTGGTTCATGATATATTTAGAGAAGTTGTTATACCAACTTTGATTTTACAAGTGGTTAGCAAAGAACACAAATTGCCTCGCACCAAAGAGCTATAATTCGGTCAAGAAGTTAGGCTTTGCTATTCCGTAACCGAAGAACAAATGTAGATTCAGAAGGTGAAGAAGAGGTCATTATGAGACTGTAGGCTAGTAACTACTTGTTTGTTACTATGTATAGAACAATAATGACATATTGATCTTTTTATCAAACCACCACATGACGTCACATCTAATTAAATTCCGATACTCTATATGATCATACAAGTCGAAATGACTCCATAGCATGATTATTTTAACACGCCTCTTATTTATTTATGTATTTTGTATGTATGTGATTTGGATTTCACCAACTAACCTCAACCTTGGCATGCCGTGCAATGGCAATTGACAATTACCCAAGCCAATTACAAACTTCATAGTACGATTCAAACAGTCATTTTTAGGATAATATTTTACAAATCATTCATTTCTTGCAAAATAAATAATATCATTATATTCTTATGTATTTCTAAATCAATTTTCGGGAATACAGCTGCTTTGTAATGATGGAATTTGGAATATCAATTCCCATTTCATGACTCCATACTCTTAATCCCAATCATTATACTAAATCCCCTTCCGTTGTTCAAAACATCAACAACGTTCTCTTACCATTTCTTATGCCAGAGGAAATCACCACATTTGTCACATCTAATCAAATCCCAATATTTCATATGATCATACAAGTTGAATGATACTACTAATTTAATGCACCTCTTATTCATATATTTGATTTGGATTGGAATTGACTAACCTCGATGTCGACATGTTTTGCAATGATGAGGGACAATTATAGAAGCTGGTTTGATAGAAATCCACAGAAGAAAATACATGGGTTTATGTGTATTACTTAAAAGCGGGTTTGTGGCCTTTAATTAGGTGTAGGCTCTCCCAAACTCATACCTCGCACAACATTTGAATATTCGATATAAAGTCAAATTGACGCTATGGGAGTATACATCACTTCTTATGCAACTAAATAATCTAGGGTCATGGAATTGATTGCATTAGTTAATCACTAAGTGCAATTTCGGTACATAATTTTATTTAGTTACCAACAAACATGTTTAGTCAACCTTCTTGTTTATCATGAATCCTAAGATTCCATTCCTAACGGGGTTAAATGAAAGCAGCAATCAATGTATTAAAAATGTACACTCAAACACACAATAGGAATAGAAATGCACAAACAACCTAGCATTAGTTTCTAAGGGGACATGACATCCTATCATGAAGCCCTTAGAGCTTGTATAATTTTGAAAAGAAAAATTATCAAATATTTTTGCACATTTTTAAAGGAAATACTCAAAATCTAATTTATAAGCTTTTCCCTAATTTTTAGGAAATATAAAGAATTCAGAATCTTCTAATTTTAAATAATTTTTTGAAAAATTAATTTTTAATATGAAATAGGGACTTGGGTTGGATCTTCGGATCCGGTCCAGGTCGCAAGGCTATCAACCGGACTGGGCCTGACGTGCGGGCTTGGCCTTACTCAAAATAGGCCCATGAACAAGAAAACCTAAATATCTAAGCCCGGCCCAAAATTTCTATAAGAAATCTAGCCTTAATAAGAATGGACCGGCCTGATGGCCTTGTTAAGGCCCATCCGTGGGCGGCCCAAAGAACAAACAAGCCCGGGCCGACCAGACCCGCGAGCTCGGCCGACTTGGTTTGCGACTACTGCAAGAATCCTACCACGACGGGGAAAGCCGCGGCAACAGGGTGCCACGCGAGACATTCATGGGATGCCCTTAAATAGCGAAATTTGCGGCTTTCGCAGGGTGTTGCGATGGCAACCACGGACCGGGGGTCCACCAACCACCCCAACTACAACGCACTGGCATTGGTTTCCATCACTCTCGGCCGAGCGTGAAAACAAAAAGGGGAGACACGGCGTGGACGCAGTGAAACGGCCAAACAGCCGACGCCCGATAATGCTAGACGCTATAGGGACGCATTGACAAGGCGAGGTTGAGCCCCGACAACTCAACTCCGGTCAAAGCTAAGTATACCGAAATCTGTCATTCAGGCATTTCTACAAACAACTAGAGCACACTATGAAAACGAAGGATTTTTGGCTCAATAAAAACTCAAACTCGAGCCAGGCCTCTCAAGACATGATGTTAAGGAAAACAAGAGCAAAACATGAGGGCGTCATGGCCTGGAGCTTGCACGAGTTGGATGGCCACGGGCTCCGAACAAGGTTGAAAAAGGGGGAAATGGGGCAGCGGTTCGTGGCACTCCCAATCCAGCACAGCGGCAGAAGAGGGCAAACGCGATAAATGTAATATTTGGCATTTTAATTATTTTTTTCGGTTCTACTTTATTCTTACTCTAACTTTCATCCTCAAATATTTATTCTGCCTTTTGGAATAAAATATAGATTAGCTCCTAAAGTCAAAACCTACGTATAAGGTTAAATCACACGTGCCCCAATTTCATCTCCAACATCAATCTCTTGATAAGGTAAAGATTTGAAGCCCACTATCCCTTCTCATACAGTCATTCCCCAGTATTTATTTATTTATTTGGACTTTTAATTGACCAGGTCGAAAGGTCGGGAGACCCACCTTTAGAAAAACAAAAGAAAATGGGGTTGAAAAGGTCAACAAAGAAAAGCAAAAATGTAACGGTGGAAGAGTCAGCGCTTTTAAGAGGCCGAGAGCCCGCACCGGAGAAGAGAGGAAAGAAAGAAAGGGAGAGAAGAAAAAGCGGACTCGTGTGTACATATTGCTGACGCTAGTCAAGCCGATTCAACTCCGATTTATAATGTTCGGTAAGTGCTCATACCCTTTGATTTTCCAATTGGATTAGTTTTCAAAGTTATGGCTTAAATTCAATATTTTGTGAAATTTGAGTCATGAAATCCAAATTCTGAGATGTTGAACTTTTGGATTTTATGTAAATGGTGGTTTATGGCATATAAAGTCGCGGGGTTTGATAGGAGTCATTTAAAAGCAACGATTTGGTCGGATTGAGAATTTTAGGATTTCATATACAAGTTTCGCATTGTGAACAACTTAATTAATCACATTAGGTGTGTGATTTGTTAGTGCATGAGAGTTCTTTTGTTAGCATTTGAACTGAGTTAGCCGATTTTGACATTACTTCTCACTTATTTGATGGGACCGTGAGTTCAATGATTCGAATAACATTTGTTGTTTGGTTGTAGTCATTTTGAGATAAGTGGTATTATATCTTCTTTGAATTTGTAAAACTAATGTTCCGAAAATTTGATGAATCAAATATAGTATGAATAATGAAATGGCACTATTGCTGCATAAAAAACTAGGTCGAGCATTTATCATTTCTTTGTTGTTTACGAATATTTAGAAAAGCGTGTCATGCAAAGTATTATAAAATAATATATTTATGTAACTGCTTTGCGACTGGCTTGTGAATGATTTGAAAAATAGTTGAGAATTAAGAGATGAGCTATGTTCCAAAAATGGTTTATGAGATTGATTTGTGGATTGAATTTATGGTATTAGAATATGGTTATCTAATGCTCAATATGATTGTAAATCCGATGAAGGGTTTGGGGTAATGTATACCCGATTTAGGAAATCCTTTTGGGTCGAGCCATCAACTTGTAGGTGAAGGTCTTACTAAGAGGGAATTTTAATCACCTTGTCACCAGGTATTGTGTCATGATAATGGTAATACATAGAGCAATAAAATAGTCAATAGAATGGACAATTGACTGGTTTTTGATGAAAATTAATCAATGAACTTGACCATACATACTTGAGTTGTGATGATGGTTTAAATGGATTTTTTGATTAGTATAAAACCTTGTTTACAAGAAACAATTCATATAAAATTTGATAGATATTTTATACTTTGAGTTTGAGTTATAAAGTTTTGATATTGCTTTTTATGCATACATAATGATTGCTCAATTTGCTTAAAAGATATATCCTACTCATCAAGTAATGGTTTCTTATTTCACTCGTTTTTCACATTATCAGGTCTCTCTAGCAGCAAGTAAGGCAAGAGTGCTATCAGTGAAGAACTTTTAGGAGTTATATTTTGGGTATGGTTTAAAGGAGTTGTATATAAAGCTATTGATAATTTGTTGAATTAGTTGATTTATAGTTGTATATATTCTTTTTGGTGGAATCTAGAAATTTTGATGTTGTAACTAACCTGTTGATTTAACTTATATATGTTATTAATAGGTTGTTGTCTATGTTTGAGGCCATGTCCATGGTGTGGAAAGATGACCGTGACATTCCCTTGTTAGTTTCGGAGTGTGATAATAAATCAGACTATGTCCGGTAACCTTGCGCGCCTTCAAGCAAGAATGCTCAAGTAAATCGACCCCAAATCAAACAAATCGAAAATTGGCAAAAACTTGAAATTGGAATCTACTAAGGCTTTGGGTGAGGGAAGTGTGATGTTCGTGGGTTGTTGGCCACGATGCTGGCATGGCGATTGTGGGAGGGGTTCAGTCTCTCTTTGTTCTCTCTCTCTCTCTCTCTCTCTCTCTCTCTCTCTCTCTCTCTCTCTCTCTCTCCCCCCTCTATTCTGTCTTCACTCTCCGCCCCTTGCTCTCTTTGGACCCTAAAAATCGTTGCCTACCCTCTCTCTCTCCCTCTCTTTATTGCCTCCGGCAAGCGCATGGCTTTTGCCACTGTCGCCTTGTCGTGGTTGGCTTAATCCCCAACCCTCAAATCATGCTATGCCTTGGTTTGCTTTTGTCACATCTTTCATTTTTTGCATAGAGCATGCACAATGTGAGAGGGAAATACGAAGAGTTTGGGGTTGAGCAGGATAAAGAAAAGAGGAGTGGGGCTAACCCAAGTGGAGAAAATGGGAAGAGAAAAAGAAAGAGGCCAGGCCAGCCTGGACCCAGCCCAGTCTCACCTCTTCTTTCTTTTTCTTTTTCTTTTTCAAAAAATTAATAATAAATTTTTAAATTTTTTTATAAAATAATTTGCTCTGCCAGCAAAATTTACTAATGGATGTACGTCCAAACTTGGTGTAATAAATAAGTTTTTGTCATTATTTGGGTAGGAATTTCCACTAAGATTAATCTCTCTCTAATTCAGGTATTGCATGGAGCCTTGGTGCTCTACCAGCAAACTTTACTAATGGATGTACATTCAAACTTGGTGCAATAAATAAGTTTTTGTCATTATTTGGGTAGGAATTTCCACTAAGATTAATGTCTCTCTAATTCGGGTATTGCATGGAGCCTTGGTGCTCTGCCAGCAAACTTTACTAATGGATGTACATTCGAACTTGGTGCAATAAATAATTTTTTGTCATATTCAAGGAGGAATTTCCACCAAGACTTCTCTCTCTATATAAAGATTGCCTGTACTCTTTACTTCCATTGACATCCTCCTTGATTTCTTTGTATAGTTTTCATCAAGAACTTGACTTCGAAGATGTGCATGGTGCTCAAGATCTTCATGAGACTGGCAGTGGGTTATCTGGGCTTTTCTTGGTTCCTCTTGACTGTTGCCACTCCTGCAACCCGTAGGTGAGCCAGTCCTTTGTTTTTTATGCATGCTCTTCTGATTTGTTTTTTCTCATCTTTTCTGAATTATGATAGGAAGCTTGAGGTTGAGCAACGAAATCAAATTGATGGAATTTTGGAGTCTAATAGAGAAAAATATTATTGTGGATAGGCACTTCCCAATAGATCACCCATCCTAAGATATTAAAGCAGATAATATAGTTTATATTACTGCTAATAGCATAAATGTAATTTCCATCTTAATTATGTATGCCCTAAACTTTTGTTATAAATAGGACAATTTCTTTTATAGTTGTAACGCTGAAACTTTGTAACGCTGAGCTTGTAACGCTACTATTGATAATGAAAAGATTGCCTAGTGCGGTACCGTAGTTTTTTCCTTCTTGATTTTGGAAGGGTTTTCCACGTAAAAATTCTTGCTTGCCCTCTTTTTCTTCCCTACTTTATTTTTCACATATTCACATCCCCAACCACTAGTATTAGAGCCTTGTTTTGGCGAAATAGTGGGAGCAAATATCGACGAAGGAAAGGTAAAGATTGATCGGTTCGATGGCAAGGACTTTAGTTTTTGGAAGATTTAGATCGAGGATATGTTATATCAGAAGAACTTGAATCAATCTCTGTCTAGAGAGAAACCAGAATCTATGAAGCAAGCATAGTGGGAATTGTTAGATCGACAAGCTCTAGGTTTGATTCGTCTTACATTGGTGCAGAACATTGCTTTTAACATTGCCAATGAGGCAACAACGGTGGATTTGATGGCGGCGTTGTTTGACATGTACGAGAAGCCTTTTATATGAAACAAGGTATATTTGATGTGTTGTCTTTTCAATTTGAAGTTGGATGAGCGTGCTTCTGTGATAGATCACATCAACAAATTCAACGTGATCACGATTCAGTTGAATTTGGTGGATATCAAATTTGATGACGAGGTAAATGCTTTAATTTTATTATCTTCTCTACTTGAAAGTTGGAGTGCAATTATGACTGTAATGTGCAGTTCGTTTGGTAATAAAAAGTTGAAGTTTCAAGCAATCCAAGATTTGATTCTTAATGAGGATATTCATAAAAGAAAATCGGGTGAATTTTTGAGTGCTGCCCTAAATATTGAAGGCAAAAAGAGAAGCAATCAACAAGGGCGAAACCAATACCATGGTAGATCAAAGTCTAGAGGGAGAAGCAGATCAAGACCTCGTGGTGAAATTATTTGCTGGAATTGCGAAAAGAAGAGACATCTAAAATGAGATTGTAGAGCTCCAAAGAAGAAAATTCAATATACGAGATCGAAATCAATATGAAAAATCCGTGAATGCAACTTTTGAAGAGACACAAAATAGTGATGCCTTAATTTTGAGAATTGACAGTCCAATTGAGTTGTGGATTCTTAACTCAGGTGCATTGTTTTGCTCTACTTCATGCAAAGAATTAATGAACAATTTTGTTGCTGAAAAATTTGGAAAGGTTGATCTTACTGATGGTGAACCTTTGAATATTATGAGAAATTGTGATATTTATATAAAATCTACTAACGGATATCAATGGAATTTGCATGATATCATATGTATTTTAGGACTTAAGAGAAATCTGATCTCTATAAGTCAGCTAAACAACACAGGATACAAGACTATTTTTGGGGATGGCTCTTGGAAAATTGTTAAAGGTGCTCTGGTTGTAGCACGTGGAATAAAGTCGGGAACACTCTACATGACTGAAATCAATAAAGAAACTGCAGCAATTGCTAAATCGAAAACTGATTCTAAATTATGGCACCACAGGCTTGGACACATGAGCGAAAAAGGAATGAAGATATTAGCATCTAAGGGAAAATTGCCTGATTTGAAGTCCATAGATATTAATCTATGTGAAGATTATGTTATGGTAAGCATAAATGTGTTAGTTTTTTGAAGATTGGAAAAGAACTAGTGAACGGAAAATTAGAATTAGTGCATATAGATGTGTGGGGCATAGCTCCTGTGCATTCCCTTGGAGGCTCACGGTATTATATCACATTTATTGATGACTCTACTAGAAAGGTATGTGTTTATTTTCTAAAAAATATATATGACATGTTTACTCTTTTTAAAAGATGGAAAGCTGACGTGGAGAACGAGACTGACCTAAGAATTAAATGTCTAAGATTTGATAATGGCAGTGAATATGATAGCAAGGAATTCAAGCAATTTTGTGTAGAGAACGGAATTAGAATGACAAGAATTATTCTCAATAAACCGCAGCAAAATAGAGTTGCTGAGAGGATGAACAGAACTCTGAATGAGCATGTAAGAAGTATGAGGTTGCATGCAGGATTACCCAAGTGTTTTGGGCAGATGTAATTAATATGACAGCATATCTAATTAATAGGAGACCTTCGGAGGTACGGACTTCTAGAGTGCCAAAATTTGGCACAGAGGGACACTTAAGTGCCAAAAGTTATAAAAGGTACACTTAAGTGCCAAAATCGGAGCAAAAAGATTAGTTAAGTGCCAATGGCGAAAAATTCCGGCCAAATTGACACATTTCCATTTTCTGGCGATTTCATGTGCTAACGAAGCATTTTTTTCAAAATAAAAAATTCATGTGGCAATTTAAAAAAAAAATTGTCCACGTCAGATTTTAAAAAAATTAAAATCGATTTTATTAAAAAAAAAAAGAGAGAAGAAGAAGGGGATCGGCGAGGGCTGCCCTCGCGGATCCCCTTCTTCTTCTTCTTTTTTAATAAAATGGATTTTATAATAATATATATTTTTTAATTATTTAATATTATTTAATTAATAATTTTTAAAATCCACGTTAGCTGATTTTTCGTCGATTCAGTTTTCAACGAGCCATGTAAGCAAAAAAATTAATAAAAAATTATCACGTAAGATTTCCGATAGAGTTCCAACGACCTGGCATTGAAGTGATCAAATTTTTTTAAAAAATGACATTTAAGTGTACATTTTGTAATTTTTGACACTTAAGTGTCCCTCCATACCAACTTTTGGCACTCTCGCTGTACTTATGCCGAGACCTTCGATTTCACTTGATTTTAAGTTACTAGAAGAAGAATGGAGTTGAGAGAAGGTATGTCTCTTGCATCTGAAAGTCTTTGGTCGTGTTTCCTATGTCCACATAATTCTGAAAATAGAGATAAACTTGATGCAAAAACTAAAAAATGTTTTTTCATTGGATATGGTTCTAATTATTTTGGCTATCAGTTCTAGGATGAACAAAATAGAAAAATAATAAGAACCGCTGATGTTACGTTCAATGAGAACATGTTGTACAAAGACAAATCCGTGGTAGAATCTAGTGTGACGAAAAATTTAGTGGAGAATATAGAGATTGAATTGGAAGAGAATTCTAAAAGTGTTCTGGTTGAAATTCCTAAAACTATTGTTGAACAAGAATCACGTACACCTGATTTCACTTTGAGAAGATCTAGTAGAACACCTAAACCTGTATAGAGATATTCTCTGTCATTGCACTATTTGCTTTTGATTGACGCTGGCAAACTAGAAAATTTTTCGAAAGCAGTGTAGGTTGAAGAAGAACCTAATGGCAACAAGAGGTACAAAGCAAGGTTGGTAGTAAAAATATTTCAGTAAAAAGAAGGAATTGATTATACAGAGATTTTTTTCTTCAATTGTGAAATTGATTGTTGTCAAGTCAGTATTGAGTATTGTTACTGTAGAGAATTTACATCTAGAGCACCTAGATGTTAAGACTGCATTCCTCCATGGTAACTTGGAGGAGAATATTTATATGGTACAACCGGAAGGTTTTTAAAGAAAATTATGTTTGCAAATTGAAGAAAAGTTTATATGGCTTCAAACAGGCTCCTCGATAGGGGTACAAAAAATTTGACACATTTATGTGTGGTAATGGGTTTACTAGAAGTGATATGGATCACTATTATTATTTCAAAAAATTTGACGACTGCTATATTATTTTACTGTTGTATGTGGATGATATGCTTATTGCAGGATCTAGCATGAGAGAGATCACACTAAAGCAGCAATTGTCAAAAGAGTTTGAGATGAAAGACTTGGGCGCAGTGAATCAGATCCTTGTGATGAGGATCACGCGAGATAGATTTAAAGAAATTCTAAAATTATCTCAAGAAAGGTACATTGAAAAAGTGTTGGACAGATTCAGAGTTCAGAATGCAAAGCCTAGAAGTACTCCTTTAGGAAGTCACTTCAAGCTCTCAAAGATGAACGAAGAGCGAGAATATATGGCTAAAGTGCCTTATGCATCAGCTGTTGGCAGTTTAATGTATGTAATGGTATGTACTAGACCAGACACAGCTCATGTAGTAGGAGTTGTGAGCAGATACATGGCAAATCCAAGAATAAAATATTGGAAAGCTGTAAAGTGGTTATTAAGATACTTGAAAGGCACTTCAAGTATGTTATTATGTTTTATGAAAGATAGTGCAACTTTACAAGGCTTTGTTGATGTAGATTTTGGTGGTGACTTGGATAATAAGAAGAGCACCTCATGTTATGATTTTACCTTAGGTGACACTGCAATCAGGTGGATGTTTAGATTTCAAACTTGTATATTTCTCTCAATTACTGAAGTAGAGTATGTGGCTATATCTGAAGCTGGTAGTTGGTTGAAAATTTTTCTAAATGAGATAGGCAAAGAGCAAGATAACAGTGTTATTTTCAGCGATAGTCAAAGTGTTATTTGTCTTGCAAAGAATTCGGTATTTCACTCAAGGACAAAATACATTGAGTTAAAATATTATCATATTTGTTAGTTGATAGATGACAGAACATTGTCATTAAAGAAGATTCTTGGTACAGAAAATCCAACAGATATGTTAACAAATATTGTCACCACTGAGAAACTGAGGCTGTGCATTGCCTCAATTAGCCTCCATGGTAAGTGATGAGGGAGGCTACCGCACTAGGACAATTTGGGTTGAAAAGATGAAGACTATAAAAGATTATTGCTATTTTTTTGAAAATTAGCCTCCAAGTGGGAGATTGATGGAATTGTGGAGTCTGATAAAGAAAAATATTATTGTAGGTAGGCACTTTCCAGTAGGTTACCTATTCTAAGATATTAAAGTAGATAATAAAGTTTATATTACTGCTAATAGCATATTTCCATCTTAATTATGTATGCCCTAGAATTCTGTTATAAATAGAACAATTTCTTTTATAGTTGTAACGCCAGAGCTTTGTGACGTTGAGCTTGTAACGCTGATACTGATAATGAAGAGATTGCCTAGTGCGGCACCGTGATTTTTCCCTTCTTGATTTTGGAAGGGTTTTTCATGTAAAAATTCTTACATGCCCTCTTTTTCTTCTCTACTTTATTTTTTGCATATTCACGTCCCCAACACAAATCACTCCCAAAGCCATCTCTCTCACTCACGCTACAAACAATAATCTTATACTTTGCGGATGACTTCTAATGGGGCTTTGGCGGGCACCTGATCATCATTTCTAGAGATTGATCTTTTGTCTGGACTACGTATTTGTTGAATGGGTCATGCCCTGATCAATTCATATTAATCCTAGATGATATTCTCTAATTGATGATAGATTGCCATTCTTCAAGATTCAATTCTTACTAGGGTTTATATGGTAATGGCATACATTAACTGATTCATATCTTGTTTGGATTTCTATAGGAATGTCATGTTGATGAGATCAAATCACTCCTCCTTTCTGCCACCAAATTTTACTAATGAAAATACGTCCAAACTTGGTGCAATAATTAAGTTTTCACCACTTTTGTGAGCAGGAATTTCCTCCAAGACTGATGTCTTGATTGTGATTCGGAAAAAAGCAAAGAGAAGGCTATGGCCTTAGTGGGAACAAAACCAGCACACACTTTTTATATTCGGTGGTTGATAAAAAAAATAGAGCAATGGAAAAAGTGTTTTTATATCTCAATGTGTATAATGTACAACCCTTTGAATGTATTTATAGTATAAGAAATGAATTGTTAATAGAAAATAATATGTACAATATTATCTTCCTACTAAATATCCTGTAAATATGTTTTACGATTTATTGTATCAATCCTAAGATCACAATCGAAATCGGGAATCAATCAATAATTCTTTCTGCGTCTATTCTCTCTCTATAAAGGTCACCTGTACTTGCTCTGTCTTTCTTCCATTGATACCCTACTCATTTTCTCCATATAGTTTTCATCAAGAAGTTGACTTGAAAGATGGGCACAACGCTCAAGATCTTCATGAGATTGGTGGTGTGTTACCTCAGCTTTTCTTGGTTCCTCTTGACTGCCGCTGGTCTTGCAGTCTGTAAGTTTGAGCTGGCCCTTTATGTTTGATGAGTCTATTTGATTTGTTTTCTTCTCTTGTCTGTTTTGTATTACAGATATTGATTTACATTGTTCTATTTGACAAGAAGCTTGAGGTCGAGTAACAAAATCAAATTACTCCTAGAACTAGAATCACTTTCTATGGTGAGTTTCTCTCTCTCTCTCTCTCTCTCTCTCTCTCTCTCACACACACACACACACACACACACAAGCAATAATCTTATGCAACCGATCATCATATTTGGAGGTTGATCTTTTGTCTCGACTATGTACTCGTTGAATGGGCCATGTCTAGATATGCTCATATTAATCTTAGGAGATATTCTCTCTGACTGAGGACATACTCTGGTTATGAAAACCTTAGGAGAGGTTAGGGTTTTGTAGTAGTCTTACAAACCACTATCACAAATGTGGTTTTGGGTTCTTTCAATCTTGTTTTCTCGTTATGAAAACCTTTAAAAAGTTCCTAATGAAGGTTGTTGTTGATGATGATTATGATCCATAGGGTGGTGTGGAGCTTATCGAAGTAAGGGACTCGCGAAGTGGATGGAAGGATGGGCATAGAGATCAGCAATCACCCATCACCAGACCATAATCCTCATCACGACCTAGCCCCACCCCCACCTCCAAGGCATTGATGGAATTTATCCTTCATTTGGAAAACAATAAATAATGTCTTTCTGTCCTTGTAAAGGGATTTAGAGGTTCATATGAACAACAAAGAACAAGAATTTCTCTCAAATTGACTTCTATAATTGTCACTCATGGTTGCAAAACACACCGAGATTAGTCAGTCCCAATCTAGATCACATATATGAAGAAGAAGCGTGATAAATTAATCATATTGTGGAGCCGTTTCAACTCATATGATCATAAAAAATATCAAGATTTAATTAAATGTGACATCATGTGGTGATTTCCTCTAGCATAAGAAAAGGGAAGAGATAACCAAAAGTCTACATTACTACTTCTCTAAACATTTTGCGAAAACTCGTTAGAGTCAAATTTGAGATAGTCTTGCTAGGAAACTCAGTTAATTTTATCATATTCAGTCTTTAGGTCTGACTAATGAGAATCTATGCTTAAACTTTGTTAATTATTGTCATGGGTGATTATCGAAGTACAAAATCTAAGTCGGTGTTTTTTCCTTTCATATATTTTCTTTATTGTTAAAGTTTGATGTCCCTTTTCTATTGGGAAAATTGTTTAAAAAGTCCAAAATCTATTGTATGGCGATTAATTCAGTCTTAAATTTTTTAATATAATCAATTTAGGCCGATTTACTAATATAGTTTTTTATGCCAATTTGGCTGTTACGCCAACCATTCTACACGGCAAGAGCAATGTCGATCTGGACAAATTCCTATTTCTTGTTCACCTTCTAGATTGGTTCTCCCATTAGCAAAGGCTTTCCAAAGCCTTTATATCATCAAGTCCAAACTCAAACGCTTTCAATCTTAGTGTCTTTAGCCCATTGTGTTGAAAGCAACTTGACGCACTTCGTTTTGTGGGTGGTGGTGGGTTCGCTCTCTTCCTCCTGCCATCATCTTGTGATTTCAATTAATTCAGTCATCCATCGCTCAAAAAGACATAATTCAACTTAGCATTTTAATTCAAATCGCTCAAAAATATCGCTTCCGGAGAAGACCCTTATGTTGGAGTATTGCCTAAAAACTATGCATTAAGAAATTCCACCAAATGTTGACATTGTATGAGGCAGCCATTTTTATTTATTTATTATGAATATAACAGTTTAATTGATCTATATTGTGTACTCTTTTTAGTGTCAATTTGAACATCGCAATCGGCCTGTCCTCGTGAAATACACTTGCAAATTGAAATTCTTTTGATCGTAGATCACCAATGTTCGCAACAACCAATATTAATGCCTTGTCATTATAATTAGATATTTTGATTGCAGTGGTGAATGATCCAAATAAATACAAGACATAAATTAACAAGTTAATAGATTTGGCAAATTTTAGAATTTACTTCTATTTTCTATTTATGTATTAATTGATAAATGTTATAACTATTCATGGAATATCAACCCATAATTACTTTAGAAGCCCTAACAAGAAGTAAATCCAAGATGTATTTCTTGAGGATTTACTTCTTGTTAGGGCTTCTATATTACCCTATTAAGAAGTGTATCGGGTGCACTTCCTTTTTGTTAGGGTTTTTATATTACTTTTTTTCAAGATTCAATTCTTGTTAAAGTAATGGCATACATTAACTTCTTTAGGATTCTTTCTTGTTTGGATTTCTACAAGAATGGCATGATACGTCCAAACTTGGTGCAATAATTAAGTTTTTGCCATTATTGTGGGCAGGAATTTCCTCTAAGACTAATCTTGATTGTGCAATAGAAACAAGCATAGAGAAAGCTGTGGTCTCAGTGGGAACACAATTAGCACCAACTTCATACTCTCTCTCTCTCTCTCTCTATATATATATAAAGGTCACATGTACTTGCTCTTTCTTCCATTGACACTCCGCTCGTTTTCTTCATATAGTTTTCATCAAGAAGTTGACTTGGGAGATGGGCACGGCACTCAAGATCTTCATGAGGCTAGTGGTGTGTTACCTGGGCTTTTCTTGGTTCCTCTTGGTTGCCGCTGTTCCTACAATTCGTAAGTTTAAGCTGGCCCTTCATGTTTGAGGCATCCTATTTAATTTGTTTTTTTCTCATGTCTGTTCACTATTGCAGATATTAATTTACATTGTTCTATTTGACAGGAAGCTTGAGGTCGAACAACGAAATCAAATTACTCCCGAAAGTGGAATCACTTTCTCTAGTGAGTCGCCAGCTCTCCCCTCTCTTTCTCTCTCTGACTCAATATAGACTACAGTTCCATCGTGTTTAGGGGAGGTTATGGTTTTGTAGTAATCTTATAAACTACTATCATAGATGAGATGTTGGGTTTGCTCAGTCTTGTTTTCTCATTACAAAAATATTTAAAAGTTTCCTTACGAAGATTGGTTGCTGTTGATGATGATTATGATGCATAGGATGATGCGGAGCTGATCAAAGTAGGAGGGACTCACGAAGTGGAGGAAAGGATGGACATAGAGATTGATGACTATAAACCAATAGGCCCTAATCCTAAACTCCCACCCCCACATCTAAGGCCTTAACACCGTAATGGAATTTATCTTTCATTTCAAGAACAATAAATAATGTCTTTTGATCCTTGTAAAGGGATTTGGAGGTTCATATCAACAACAAAGAACAAGGATTTCTCTCAAATTGACTTCTATAATTGTTGCTCGTGGTTGCACAACACACCAAGATTAGTCAATCCCAATTTAGATCACATATATGAAGAAGAAGCGTGACAAATTAATCATATTGTGGAGTCGTTTCAACTCATATGATCATAAAAAATATCAAGATTTAATTAAATGTGACATCATGCGGTGATTTCCTCTAGCATAAGAAAAGGGAAGAGATAACCAAAAGTCTCTTTGCTTATGGCTTATAAAACCAAAAGTCCGTATTACTACTCCTCTAAACATTTTGCGAAAACTCGTTAGAGTCAAATTTGAGATAGTCTTGCTAGGAAACTCAGTTAATTTTATCATATTCATTCTTCAGGTCTTACTAATGAGAATCTATGCTTAAACTTTGGTATAAGTACAGCGGGAGTGCCAAAACTTAGTACAGAGGGACAATTAAGTGCCACTTTAAAAAAAAAAATGGATCACTTAAGTGCTAAGTCACCAGAACCCTGCCGGAAATCCTACGTGGCAATCTTTTATTAATTTTTTTGTCTACGTGGCTCGTCGGAAATTGAAACGACGAAAATCAACGCAAAATGACGTCATTTTTGTATTGACGTGGATTTTAAAATTTATTAATTAAATAATTAAAAATATATATTAACATAAAATTGATTTTATTAAAAAAAAAAGATAGGAGGAGGGGATCGGTGAGGGTGGGGCGGTGACAGCGGCAACGGTGAGCCCTCGCCGATCCCCTCCTCCTTTTTTTTTTTTAATAAAATCGATTTTAATTTTTAAAAATCTTACATGGACAATTTTTTTTAAAAAAAATTGCCACGTGGATTTTTTTTTTGAGAAAAATGCTCCATCAGCAAATGAAGTCGTCGGAAAATGGACACGTGGCAATTTAGCCGGAATTTTTCGCCATTGGCACTTAACTTATCCCTTTTGCTTCAATTTTGGCACTTAAAAATATATTTTGTAACTTTTGGCATTTAAGTGTCCCTTTGTGCCAACTTTTAGCACTCCAAAGGTCCGTACCTCCTTAAAATTTGTTAATTATTGTCATGGGTGATTGACGAAGTACAAAATCTAAGTTGGTGTTTTTTCCTTTCATATATTTTATTTATTGTTAAAATTTGATGTCCCTTTTCTATGGGGAAAATTGTTTAAAAAGTCCAAAACCTATTGTATGGTGATTAATTCAATCTTAAATTTTTTAATATGATCAATTTAGGCTGATTTACTAATATAGTCTTTTCTGCCAATTTGGTTGCTACGCCAACCATCCTACACGGCAAGAGCAATGTCGATGTGGACAAATTCCTATTTCTTGTTCACCTTCTAGATTGGTTCTACCATAAGAAGGCTTTCCAAAGCCTCTTTGTCATCGAGTCCAAACTCAAACGCTTTCAATCTTAGTGTCATTGCGTTGAAAGCGACTTGACCCACTTCGTTTTGTGGGTGGTGGTGGGTTCGCTCTCTTCCTCCTCCATCCTCTTGTGATTTCAATTAACTTGCTCATCCATTGTCAAGCGACAATCTAGATTATAAAAAGACATAATTCAACTTAGCATTTTAATTCAAATTGCTCTAAAATATCGCTTTCGAAGAAGACCCTTATGTTGGAATATTGCCTAAAAACTATGCATTTAGAAATTCCACCAAATGTTGACATTGCATGAGGCAGCCTTTTTTATTTATTTATTATGAATATAATAGTTTAATTGATCTATATTGTGCACTCTTTTTAGTGCCAATTTGAACATTGCAATCGACTTGTCCTCGCAAAATACACTAACAAACTGAAATTCTTTTGGTCATAGATCACCAATGTTCGCAGCAACCAATATTAATGCCTTGTCGTTGTAATTAGATATTTTGATTGCAGTGGTAAATGATCCAAATAAATACAAGAAATAAATTAAGAACTTAATATATTTGGCAAATTTTAGGATTTACTTCTATTTATGTATTAATTGATAAATGTTAATGACTATTCATGGAATATCAACCCACCATTACTTTAGAAACCCTAACAAGAAGTGAATCCAAGATGTATTTCTTGAGGATTTACTTCTTGTTAGGGTTTCTATATTACCCTATTAAGAAGTGTATCGGATGCACTTCATCTTGTTAGAGTTTCTATATTACCCTATTAAGAAGTGTATCGGATGCACTTCATCTTGTTAGGGTTTCTATATTACTTTTTTTCAAGATTCAATTCTTGTTAAAAGTAATGGCATACATTAACTTCTTTAGGATTCATTTCTTGTTTGGATTTTTACAGGAATGGCATGATACGTCCAAACTTGGTGCAATAATTAAGTTTTTGCCATTATTGTGGGCAAGAATTTCCTCTAAGACTAATCTTGATTGTGCCACAAGCGTAGAGAAGGCTGTGGCCTCAATGGGAACACAATTAGCACCAACTTCATATTCTCTCTCTCTCTCTCTCTCTCTCTCTCTCTATAAAGGTCATCAGTACTTGCTCTTTCTTCCATTAACACTCTACTCGTTTTCTCCATATAGTTTTCATCAAGAAGTTGACTTGGAAGATGGGCACGGCACTCAAGATCTTCATGAGGCTAGTGGTGTGTTACCTAGGCTTTTCTTGGTTCCTCTTGGTTGCCGCTGTTCCTGCAATTCGTAAGTTTAAGCTGGCCCTTCGTGTTTGAGGCATCCTATTTAATTTGTTTTTTTCTCATGTCTGTTCGTTATTACAGATATTAATTTACATTGTTCTATTTGACAGGAAGCTTGAGGTCGAACAACGAAATCAAATTACTCCCGAAAGTGGAATCACTTTCTCTAGTGAGTCGCCAACTCTCCCCCCTCTTTCTCTCTCTGAATGAATATAGACTACAATTTCATCGTGTTTAGGGGAGGTTAGGGTTTTGTAGCTGTCTTACAAACTACTATCATAGATGTGATGTTGGGTTTCCTCGGTCTTGTTTTCTCATTGCAAAAATCTTTAAAAAGTTCCTTATGAAGATTGGTTGCTATTGATGATGATTATGATGCATAGGATGATGTGGAGCTGATCAAAGCAGGAGGGACTCACAAAGTGGAGGGAAGGATGGACATAGAGACTAATGACTACCCACCAGTAGGCCCTAATCCTCGTCACAACCCACCCCCACCCCCACATCCAAGGCCTTGATGCTATAATGGAATTTATCCTTCATTTCAGAAACAATAAATAATGTCTTTTTATCCTTGTAAAGGGATTTGGAGGTTCATATCAACAACAAAGAACAAGGATTTCTCTTTAATTGGCTTCTATAATTGTCTCTCGTGGTTGCAAAATAAGATTAGTCAATCCCAATCTAGATCACATAGATGAATAAGAAGTGCAATAAATTAATGATATCGTGGAGCCATTTTGACTCGTATGATCATATGAATATCAAGATTTAATTAAATTTTACATCATGTGGTGATTTCCTCCGACATAAGAAAATGTAACAGATCGATGCTAATGTTTTGAATGATGGAAAGAGATCTAGTATGGTCGTTGGGATTAAGAGAATGGGGCCATGAAATTGGGATTGATATTCCAAATTCCATAAATAAAAGAAGCTATATTCCTTAAGTTTGAATCACAAAAAAATAATAATACAATAAAACTATTTATTTAGCAGAAAATGAATGGTTTGGAAAATATTATCAGAACAATGATGTGTAAATCATATTGTGCAATTTGTAATTAGCTTCTATAATTTGGGAAGATTGTTCAAAAAGTTCTAAACCTATTGTACTTTTGCTAATTGAGTCTAAACATTTTCACATTTTGCCAATTAAGCATGTTTGATTGATTTTGGCTAGAAATGGCTAATGTGAATGACGGCCATCTTATGTGGCATAATTGGCACTGAAATGGATAACTTTTAACAATATTATAATATTTTTTCAAATTTATTATATACTTTTTCTTTTTTTACTTTTTCCCCTTTTCCCTTTTTCTCTTCTTTTCCTTTTCTTCTTTCTTTCCCTTTTTCCCTCATCCTTCTTGTGATTTCACCAGCTTCCCCAATAGATGACCAAGAGGTTATTAACTCCATCCTTTGAACCCTAACTATCTCGAGTTACACAAAGGGATCGGTGTTGAAGATGCACACTAAGCCGTCCATTGAAGTAGAGAGGAGGTTGTGTGGGAACAAGAGCTATGGAGGGGTGTAGAAGTCGAGGGTCTGACTATGGTAGGATGATGGTGGAGGGAGCCGAGGGAGAAGGCTGCTTTTAGGTCATAGAGGTGGACAGTGTCGTTGCCAGAAGTTGCAACATGACCTGATGGAGAAGATTGGGGAGGGGTAAGAGGGGTAGCAGAAGAGATTAGTCAAGCTTAGGGTATGGCCATCGGGGGAGTGCTTAAGGGGCTTGAGCTTGAAGCCCCAAATGAACTTATTGTACATCAAGCCCGCAATTAAACTCATGACAATACGATCCACGCCCTATAGAGATTAGGATTATTGGAGAGATAAATGCAAAGAGGTTCGATTTTCGATCCTCTTTGACATCAATGGTGATGGCAAAGGTGGTAACAAATTAGGGTTTTAGGCCACTAAACAATGCCGTATGATCAAGGCGATAAGGGTGGCAGTTGCTAACCTAAGCCCATCGATGAGTCCCAATGGTGGCTAGCAAAGGGAAGAAGGGAAAAAGAAAGAAAAAGGAAAGAAAAAGAAAAGAAGAGAAGAGAAAATGAAAAAAAAATAAAAGAAAGTAAAAAAAATAAAAAGCATTCGAAAAAGTTAAAATATTATTAAAAATGATCAATACCAGAACATGTGCTACAAACGACGATTCGTGTCCACATTATTGATTTTTTTACCAAAATTAGTAGATGGATTCAATTGGTAAAAAGTAAAAATGTTTAGGTCTTATTTGGCATAATTGAAATGTTTATAATTGAATTGGAAAAAGTGTAATAGATTTAGGACTTTTTGGATAATATTCCCTTTATAAATGTCCCTCGTCATTGCAAAACACGCCCATCGAGGTTAGTCAGTCACAATCCAAATCATGTACATAAAAAATAGAAAAAAATTATCCAACAAATTATAAACCCATTGCATTTTGCCAATTAATCTTTTAATTTTGCCAATTGAGTCCTAGATCCTTTTACTTTTTGCCAATCGATCCATCTAGATAATTTTGGACAGGCCATGCCATGTAGAATGAGCGACACCGACATAGACAATTTTTAATAATATTTAAATTTTATGAATTTTTTCTATTTTCCTTTTCTCTTTTTTTATTTTTTCTTTCTTTTTCCCTCCATCGACCAATGCTAAACCTCGTTGATGATCGGCAAAGGTTGCTGGCCTCAAGCTAGGGCTACCCTTGCTATCATCAAGTAAGGGTTACCCTTAATTGGGCATGTGAGGGCAACCCTTACTCAGTCTAGCGAGGGCAGCCCTTTATGGCGAGGATCACCCTTACCCAAATGAGGCAAGGCATGGGCAGGCAACCCTCACCCTTCCAAGCTAAGGCAACCCTTGCCAGCCCAAGCTCGAGTGCCACTCACTTAAGGTTGGCGACCTTTGTCGGCCATTGACAAGGTCCAATGGTGGCCTAGGGAGGGAAAAAGGGAAAAGGAAAAGAAGAGAAAAGGAAAGCAAGGAAAGAATGAAAAGAAAAGAAAAAAGGAAAATTCAAAAAAAATTCAAAAAAAAATTAAAATATTATTCAAAATTATCCACATCAATACTAGTTATGTCACATAGGACGAACAACGTCCATGCCAATGATTTCCTGCCAAAATTGGTAGGATTGACTAAACTGGTAAAAAGTGAAAAGGTTTAGAAATGAATTGGTAAAAGTGTAATAGGTTCCAAATTTTTTGGATGATTTTTCCATACATAACATATACATAAATAAGATGCATATTAACATAATCATGTTGTTGAGTCGTTTCGAGTCAAATGATCACATATGGATTATCCGAATTTAATTAGATGTGAAATGATTAGTACGTCGTTGTTCTATACACAACAACTAACAAGCATTTACTAGCTTGCCGTCTCATAATGACCTATTCTTTGCCTTTTGAATCTAAATTTGTTCTTTGGTTATGTGGTAGCAAAACCTAACTTCTCCACTAAAATTTGTGTTCTTTGTTAGCAGCTTGTAAAACCAAAAGTCCATATTACAACTTCTCCAAATATACTGTAAACCACTCGAGACGCATGCAACCTTCCAACAAAAACCAAAATCAAATTTGAATATGGAAGGTCGATTGAAGGTGTTGAACAATGGTTGAAGTTAATGAATTGGGTGTAGCAAAAACTCGTCAGGGTCAAATTTGAGATCTTGTCTATCTTGGTACCAGTCCATAACGATCAAAGTCGAATCGTGAGCCTATTAATGAAGCAAATTCAATGAAGCAACAACTGGTACCATAAAGAAGCGGCCATAAACTAGAGAGCCTTGACCAATTTGAAAGATCATTTAATGTAGTTGAAATAACTGAATTTTGGGTTGTTCGAGCAAGTAAGGGAAATTCTATGGAATTCATAACCGTCTCAATGTTATTTTTTTTTACTTTTTTTATTGTCTAAGTATTTTGGATCTAAGACCATTCCAATGCTCCTTTGCGCCAGGCATAAACTAAACCAACAATTAGGATAAGCATGAAAATTAAAGCTTCTATAAATATGGATACCCCAATACATAAGTACAAAATCCGAGTCCGTGCTTTTCCTTTCATCTATTTTCTTTATTGTTAAATTTTGACGTCCCTTTTCTATTAGGAAAATTGTCTAAAAAGTCCAAAACCTATTGTACAACAATTAATGCAGTCATAAACTTTATAATATCATTGATTTAGATTGAATTGCCAATATTGTCCTTTCTGCCAATTTGGGTTAAGATCGTTGACGTTTACGCTAGCCATCCTATGTGGCAAGAGCAATGCCGATGTGGACAAATTTGTAATTTTTTAAATTTCATTGAATTTTTTTCCTTTTCTTTTCGATTTCTTCTTTTTCTTATTTTCTATTTCTTGTTCACCTTCTAGATCAGTTATACTATTATCAAAGGCCTTTCGTAACCTGTTCGCCACCAAGTTCGAACTCATATGCTTTCAATCTTATCACTTCCAGTGAAGACCCTTGAGTATTGCCTAAAAACTAACATTTAGGAATTCCACCAAATGTTGACACTACATGCAGTGGCTATTTTTTTTAATATGAATAAAATAGTTTAATTGATCGATATTATGCACTATTTTGAGTGCCTATATAAACATCGCAATCAGCCCATCCACATAAAATATACTTACAAACTGAAATTCTTTTGATTGGAGACCACTAGTGTTCACGGCAACTATTATTAATACCATGTTGTTGTAATTAGATACTTTGATCGTGGTGGTGAATGATCCGAATAAATACAAGACACAAAAATAAAAATTAATATATTTGGTAAATTTTAGGATTTACTTCTATTTATGTATTGATTGATAAATGTTATAATTATTCATGGAATGTCAACCTGCAATTACTTTAAAAACCCTAACAAAAAGTGAATCCATGATGCATTTCTTGAGGATTTACTTCTTGTTAGGGTTTCTATATTACCCTATTAAGAAGTGCATTGGATGCACTTCTACTTTTTAGGGTTTCTATATTACTTTTTGTAGGATAAAATTCTTGTTAGGGTAATGGCATACATTAACTCTTATAGGATTCATTTCTTATTTGGATTTCTACAGTAATGACATGTTGATGAGATCAAATCACTCCTCTTTGCCACCAAACCTTACTAATGAAAATACATCCAAACTTGGTGCAATAATTAAGTTTTTGCCATTATTGCGGGTAGGAATTTCCTCTAGAAATATTGTCTTGATTGTGATATGGAAACAAGTGGAGAGGAGACTGTGGCCTCGGTGGGAACACGATTGGCACACACGGTGGTTGACTTGGGGGGACGTCAACTCTCTCTCTCTCTCTCTCTCTCTCTCTCTCTATATATATATATATATATATATAAAGGTGGCCTATACTTGGTCTATCTTTTCTTCCATTGACACCTTGCTCATTTTCTCCATATAGTTTTCATCAAGAAGTAGACATGGAAGATGGGCACGGCACTCAAGATCTTCATGGGGGTGGCAATGTGTTATCTAGGCTTTTCTTGGTTCCTCTTGGCTGTCGCCGTTCTCGCAAAAATGATGTGTTTCACGGAAAATAAATGGTTTGAAAAATATTATCCCAAAAATGATGTGTAAATCATAATGTACAAGGCTTCTATAATATGGGAAAATTGTTCAAAAAATATAGCCTGCAATGCATTATCTAGGCTTTTCTTGATTCCTCTTGGCTGCTGCCATTCTTGCAATCCGTAAGTTTGAGCCAACCCTTTATGTTTAAGGCGTCCTATTTGATCATTTTTTTCTCTCACATATATTATGTATTACAGATATCGATTTACATTGTTCTATTTGACAAGAAGCTTGAGGTCTAGCAATGAAATCAAATTACTCCCGAAACTAGAATTGTTTTTCTAGTGAGTCACCTACTCTCTCTCCCTCCCCCTCCTCATTCTCTCTCTTATGCACGCTCGCAAGCCATAATCTTATACTTGGCGCTTGACTTTCAATGGAGCATTGGCGGGCAACTGATCATCATTTCGAGAGATTGATCTTCTATCTCGACTATGTATCCGTTGAACAGACCATGTCTTGATCTAATCATATTAATCTTAAACGACATTCTCTCTGACTGATGATAGACTACAATTCCATTGTGTTTATGGAGAGTTTAGGGTTTTGTAGCAATCTTACAAACTACTATCAAAGATATAGTTTTTGGTTCATTCAGTCTTGTTGTCTTGTTACAAAAACCTTTAAAAAGTTCCTGTTGAAGATTGGTTGTTGTTGATAATGATTATGATGCAAAGGATGGGGTGGAGTTGATTGAAGTAGTAGGGAGTCACGAGGTGGAGGGAATGATGGACATAGAGACCGACAATTACCCACCACCAGGCCATAATCCTCATCATGACCCACCTCCACCCCCACATCCAAGGCCTTGACGCTATAATGGAATTTATCCTTCATTTGAAAAATAATAAATAATGTATTTTTGTCCTTGTAAAGGGATTTGGAGGTTCATATTAACAACAAAGAACAATGATTTCTCTCAAAATTGACTTCTATAATTGTCTCTCGTGATTGCAAAACACATGAGATTAGTTAGTCCTAATCTAGATCACATATATGAACAAGAAGGGTTATAAATCAATCATATCATGGAGCTATTTCGACTCGTACAATCATAGGAAATATCAAAATTTAATAAAATGCAACATCATGTAGTGATTCTCTTCAGCATAAGAAAAGGTAAGAGATCAATGCTAATGTTTTGAATGACGAAAATAGATTTAGTATAGTTGTTAGGATTAAGAGAATGGGGCCATCAAATTGGAATTAATATTCTAAATTACATAAATAAAAGCAGCTGTATTCCTTAAGTTTGATTTATAAAAAAAATAATATAATAAAATTATTTGTTTCACAGAAAATGAATGATTTGAAAAATATTATCCCAAAAATGATGTGTAAATCATAATGTACAAGGTTTCTATAATATTGGAAAATTGTTCAAAAAATATATAGCTGGCAATGCGTTATCTGGGCTTTTCTTGGTTCCTCTTGGCTGCCACCATTCTTGCAAACCGTAAGTTTGAGCCGACCCTTCATGTTTGAGGTGTCTTATTTGATTTTTTTTCTCTCACATATATTCTGTATTACAGATATTGATTTACATTGTTCTATTTGACGGGAAGCTTGAGGTCCAGCAATGAAATCAAATTACTCCCGAAACTAGAATTGTTTTTTCTGGTGAGTCACCTACTCCCTCTCCCTCCCCCTTCCCCCCCCCCCCCAACTCTCTCTCTTATGCACGCACGCAAGCCATAATCTTATACTTGGCGCTTGACTTCCAATAGAGCATTGGCGAGCAATCGATCATCATTTCGAGAGATTGATCTTCTATCTTGATTGTGTATCCATTGAACAGGCCATGTCTTGATTGGATCGTATTAATCTTAGACGACATTCTCTCTTACTGAGGATAGACTACAGTTCCATTGTGTTTACGGGAGTTTAGGGTTTTATAGTAGTCTTACAAACTACTGTCAAAGATGTGGTTTTGGGTTCATTTAGTCTTGTTTTCTTGTTACAAAAACCTTTGAAAAGTTCTTGTTGAAGATCGGTTGTTGTTGATAATGATTATGACGCAAAGGATGGTGTGGAGCTGATCGAAGTACTAGGGAGTCACGAAGTGGAGGGAATGATGTACATAGAGACCGACGATTACTTACCACTAGGCCATAATCCTTGTCACGACCCACCTCCACCCTCACATCCAAAGCCTTAATGCCATAATGGAATTTATCTTTCATTTGAAAATTAATAAATAATGTGTTTTTGTCCTTGTAAAGGGATTTGGAAGTTCATATCAACAACAAAGAACAATGATTTTTCTCAAAATTGATTTCTATAATTGTCCCTCGTGATTGCAAAACACATTAGATTAGTTAGTCTTGGTCTAGATCACATATATGAACAAGAAGGGCCATAAATTAATCATATTATGAAGCTATTTTGACTCGTATGATCATAGGAAATATCAAAATTTAATAAAATGTGACATCATGTAGTTATTCCCTTCAGCATAAGAAAAGGTAAGAGATCGATGCTAATGTTTTGAATGACGAAAAGGGATTTAGTATAGTTGTCAGGATTAAGAGAATGGGACTATCAAATTGGGATTGATATTCCAAATTACATAAATAAAAGCAACTATATTCTTTAAGTTTGATTTATTAAAAAAATTATTATATAATAAAATTATTTGTTTCACGGAAAATGAATGGTTTGAAAAATATTATTCCAAAAATGACGTGTAAGTCATAATGTACAAGGCTTCTATAATATTGGAAAATTGTTCAAAAAATATAGCCGGCAGTGTGTTATTTTGGTTTTTCTTGGTTCTTTTTGGCTGCTGCCGTTCTTACAATCCATAAATTTGAGCCGACTCTTCATGTTTGAGGTGTCCTATTTGATTTTTTTTCCTCTCACATATATTCTGTATTACATATATCGATTTACATTGTTCTGTTTGGCAGGAAACTTGAGGTTGAGCAACGAAATCAAATTACTCCCGAAACTAGAATCATTTTTACTGGTGAGTCACCTACTCTCTCTCTCTCAACCCCTCCCCCCCCCACTCCTCTCTCTTACGCACACCCGCAAGTCATAATATTATATTTGGCGCTTGACTTCCAATGGAGCATTGGTGGGCAATCGATCATCATTTTGAGAGATTGATTTTCTATTTCGACTATGTATCCGTTGAACGGGCCATGTCTTGATCTGATCGTATTAATTCTGGATGACATTCTCTCTAACTTAGGATAGACTACAGTTCCATTGTGTTTATGGGAGTTTAGGGTTTTGTAGCAGTCTTATGTGGTTTTGGGTTCATTCAACCTTGTTTTCTTGTTACAAAAACCTTTAAAAAGTTCTTGTTGAAGATCGGTTGCTGTTGATAATGATTATGATACAAAGGATGGTGTGGAGCTAATCGAAGTAGTAGGGAGTCACGAAGTGGAGGGAAGGATGGACATAGAGACCGACAATTACCCACCACCAGGCCATAATCCTCGTTACGACCCACCTCCACCTCCACATCCAAGGCCTTGACGCCATAATGAAATTTATCCTTCATTTGAAAAATAATAAATAATGTATTTTTTTCATTGTAAAGGGATTTGGAAGTTCATATCAACAATAAAGAATAATTATTTCTTTCAAAATTGACTTCTATAATTGTCCCTCGTGATTGCAAAACACATGAGATTAGTCAATCCTAATCTAGATCACATATATGAACAAGAAGGGCCATAAATTAATCATATTGTGAAGCTATTTCGACTCGTATGACCATAGGAAATATCAAAATTTAATAAAATTTGACATCATGTAGTGATTCCCTCCGGCATAAGAAAAGGTAAGAGATTGATGCTAATTTTTTGAATGTCGAAAAGTGATTTAGTATAGTTGTCAAGATTAAGAGAATGGGGCCATCAAATTGGGATTGATATTCCAAATTACATAACTAAAAGCAGCTATATTCCTTAAGTTTGATTTATAAAAAAAAATAATGTAATAAAATTATTTGTTTCACGGAAAATGAATGGTTTGAAAAATATTATCCCAAAAATGATGTGTAAATCATAATGTACAAGGCTTCGATAATATGGGAAAATTGTTCAAAAAATTCTAAACTTATTGTAATTTTGTCAATTAAGTCCTAGACATTTTCACATTTTACCAATTGAATACATTCAATCAATTTTGGTTAGAAATGCTAATGTGACAGTCGTCTTACGTAGTATGGCCAGCACTAACATGGATAACTATTAATAATTTTATAATATTTTTAAAAAAATCATTTTTTCCCTTTTCCCTTTTTTTCTTTCTTTCTTTCCCTTTTTCCCTCGTCCTTCTAGTGAATTCATTTGCTTCCCCAACGGATGCACCAAGAGGTTATGAACTCTACCCTTCTTGTAAACCCTAACTCCTAACTATCTTGAATTACACGAAGGGATTAGTGTCAAAGATGCACACTAAGCCATCTACCGAAGCGAAGAGGAGGTTGCGTGGGAATGATAGGTGTGGAGTGTAAAAGTCGAGGGTCTTGACCATGGCAAAATGGTGGTGGAGAGAGCCAAGGAAGAAGGTTGCCACCTGGTCATAGAGGTGGATGGTATCATCGCCGAAAGTCACAATGGGACCGACGACAATGACGAACAAGATTGGGGAGAGGTAGGAAGTGTAGCAGAAGAGCTTGATCGGGGTTAGGATATGGCTGTTGAGAGAGTACTTGAGGAGCTTGAGCTTGAAGCCCCGAATGAGCTTATCAAACATCAAGCTCTCAATGAAATTCATGACAACACGATCCACGACCTGTAGAGACTAGGATTATCGGAGAGATATATGTAAAGATGGTCAATTTCTGGTCCTCTTCGATGTCACGGCGATGGCAATGGTGGCAACTAATTAGGGTCTTAGGCCATTGAACAAGGTTGTTTGATGAGGGTAGTGAGGGTGGCCATCATGGTGGTTGGTGTAGGGAAGAAGGGAAAAAGGAAAGAAGAGAGAGAGAGAGAGAGAGAGAGAGAGAAGGGGGAAAAGGGAAGGAAAGAGAAGAAAGTATTCAAAAAAGTATTAATATATTATTAAAAATTATTCATATCAGTATAGATTATACCACAAAGAACAAACGGCATTCATGTTAGTGGTTTTTGGCCAAAATTAGCAAGATGGATTCAATTTATTTGGTATAATTGAAAGGTTTATGATTAAATAGACAAAAATGTAATATATTTATGACTTTTTAGACAATTTTCCCTTTATAATTGTCCTTCATCATTGCAAAACACACCAACATCAAGGTTACTTGGTCACAATCCAAATCATGTACATATAGAATAGAAAAAAAATTATCCAAAAAGTTCTAGATTTATTGCATTTTCACCAATTCAATTCTACATCTTTCAATTTTGCTAATTAAGTCATAAACCTTTTTCCTTTTTACCAATTGAGTACATCCAGAAAATTCTGGGCGAAAACTACTTACATGGACGATAGCCGTGCCATGTAGGACAATTGACATTAACAAGGATAATTTTTTTATAATATTTAATTTTTTCAATTTTCCTTTTTATTCTGGCTTTTCCTTTTCTCTTTTTTTTCTTTCTTTTTCCCTCCGTTGGCCAACACTGGACCTTCTTGCTGCTGGCCTCAAGCTAGGGCCACCCTCGTTAGCCTCAAGCAAGGGTTACCCTCACCTAGGCATGTGAGGGCAACCCTCCATGGTAAGGATCACCCTTACCCAGGTGAGGCCAAGCTAGGACCACCCTCACCAAGCTCAAACAAGGGTTACCTTCACCTAAGCATGTGAGAGCAACCCTCCCTCAATCTAACGAGGGTAGCCCTCCATGGTAAGGATCACCCTTGCCTAAGCAAGGCAAGGCGTGGCTGGCAACCCTTGCCTGGTATAGGAGAGGGTTGCTCTTCTAGGTAAGGGCAACCCTTACCAACCCAAGCTCGAGCATCCTTCACCTAAGGTTGGCGACCTCCACTGGCCATCAATGAGGTCCAGTGGTGGCCTGTGGAGGGAAAAAAGGGAAATGAAAAGGAGAAAAGGAAAGTATGAAAAGAATAAAGGAAAATAAAAATTTGAAAAAAAATATTAAAATATTATTCAAAATTGTCCATATCAATAGCAACCATGCCGCGTAGAATGAATAACATCAATGCTAGCCATTTTAGGTCAAAATTGGTAGGATGACTAAATCGGCAATAAATGAGAAGATTTTGGATTCAATTGACAAAATTAAAAGATTTAAGAATAAATTTAAAAAACTGCAATAAAATTAAGACTTTTTGGATGATTTTTCCATACATAACACATATATAAATAAGAGGCATATTAACATAATCATGTCGTGGAGTCATTTCGACTTGAATGATCATATGGAATATCTAAGTTTAATTAGATGTGACACCATATGGTGATTTGGTGAAATGATTAGTATGTCATTGTTGTTCTATACACAATAACTAACAAGCATTTACTAGCCTGCCATCTCATAATGACCTCTTCTTTGCCTTTTGAATCTACATCTATTCTTTGGTTATATGGTAGCAGAGCCTAACTTCTTGACTAAAATTTGTATTCTTTGTTGATGGCTTGTAAAACCAAAAGTTTGTATTACAACTTCTCTAAATGTATTGTGGACCACTTGGAACGCATGCAACCTTCCAACACAAACCAAAACCAAATGCAGATCAATGTGAATATAGAAGGTCAACTGAAGGTGTTAAAACAATGGTCGAAATTAACAAATCGAGTGTAGCAAAAACTTGTCAGAGTCAAATTTGAGATCTTGTCTTGCTAGGAAACTTAGTTTATTTTAGGGATCATACCACCAAAAACCCCAAACTTTAGCTATTGTGACACAATTACCCTAAAAAAATTTTGTGACACCAAAAACCCCAAACTTTACCAACTATGACACATTCACCCCAAACTCGAAGGGCATTTGTGTCTTTTTCTTTCCTATTTTTGTTTTTTCCCTTTGTTTTTTTTCCTCCTCCTTTGACAACAAAGGGAAGCCGCCGAAGTTGCCCCTTCGACGAGGGTGGCCCTCGCTTTTGCCCTGGCCTAGGTAGGCGAAGGCCGCCCTTGCCAACCCAAGTGAGGGCAACCCTCAACCGACGCCGACAAAGGCGACCCTCACCATGGCCCTCACCTGGGTCGGGCGAGGGCTACCCTAACCCTAGCAAGTGAGGGCAACCCTCGCCAGATTCGGCGAGGGCCACCTTCACCGACGTCCCTCGCCCGCCCAAGCGAGGGCGGCCCTCGACCGACACCGGTGAGGGTAGCCCTCGCCTGAGTCAAGCAAGGGCTAACATGAACAGCTCCTTCGGCAGCGATAGAGGAGGAAAAAAAATGCAAGAAAGAAAAGGGAAAAAGGAAAAAGTAAAAAAAAGAAAGAGTAAAAAATGAAAATGCTCTTAAGAATAAAAGTTTGGGGTAAATATATCACACGGGATAAATTTTAAGGTTTTTTGTGTCACAAAAAAATGTTTGGAGTAAATATGTTATACGGGGCAAAGTTTGGGATTTTTTGTGGTATTCTCCCTTTATTTTATTAGATTCATTCTTCAAGTTTTGCATATATGCTTAAACATTGTTAATTATTGTTATGGATCACCAAAGTACAAAATTTGAGTGGGTGCTTTTCCTTTCATCTATTTTCTTTATTGTTAAAGTTTGATGTTCCTTTTTTATTGGAAAAATTGTCTTAAAATTCAAAACCTATTGTACGGCAATTAATTCAGTTTTAAAATTTTTAATATGATCAACTTAGGTTGATTTGCCAATATAGTCCTTCCCCCCAATTTGGCCTGAGATTGTTGACGTTTACACTAGCTATTCTACATAGCAAGAGCAATGTCGATGTGGACAAATTTGCATTTTTTTAAATTTTCGCAATATGCATTTTCCGTCAATAGGAGAAAAAACATAAGTTTAGGAGTATTGTCTAAAGAATGAGTTTAGGACCCTCAATTAGACATAGGTTTTCTCAAACCCATGCCCAACATGACATCGAGTAGTAGCCACTAGTCTTTTGGGGTCACTTAAAAATCAAGTGAGGCATGAGAATATGTCTCACTTCCTATGCAACCAAAGAATTTAGGGTCAAGAACTTGATTACACTAGTTAATCAATTAACGTCATTTCTATATATAATCTTGTTCATTTCAAAAATATTTTTGTTGAGCAATTTGGATTAATTTTAGACTTATCCACTAATATGTAAGCTAATCATGTAAGTGCACAATCATTAAAATAACAATCAGCAACCAATGAAACATTAAATAAATTACAAAGGAAAAATAGACATCGAGCACTAAGAAATAAGTAAATGTCAATCCTAACAAGGTTAAAGGGAGGCCATAATCATCATATCGAAATAACTTAATCAAGGGCTTTTGTCTCTAAGGACAGTCAAAACCTTAAAATAGAGCCCTAAGGGTTTGTTCTAATTCAAACACAATCTTAGATCAAAAGACTTTCACTTTTTAAGAGAAAATTACCTAAAAAAAAAAATTAAAAGCTCTTTGAAGAATTTTATTTTATTTTATTTTTTTTGGAATTTAAAAAAATTATATTTTTTAGAATTTTCTAAAATATTTAGTTTTTTTAAAATTTTATGGATTTTTTTATTTTTTAATGCAAGAAGTTCTCCGGCCATTTTCCTTCTTCAGTTAGCAAAACCCTTCTCTCTAGCCCTCACCGATTCTCTCTTTCTTCTTTCAAAGAACGTCCAGCCTCTACTTCTCTCTCCTCTCGGTTTTTTTCTTTGCATTCGATCTGCAACCAGTGAGCTCCCTCAGGGAAAACAGATTCTTTTTTGAGCCAACGTCCTCCTCTTTCTGCAGAGCTCAAGTCGCCCCTCCTTTGGCCGACCACCTCCTCGCTCGACACACCACGCTTTCTCTTTCTTCCATGGCCGAAGGTTGATGCACCCCCTCTTGCCAGAGCATGCTCCATGCACCTCAGCCGAATGGAATCTTTTTGTTATGCTTCATGCTCATTTGCCCATCTCTCTTCTGACGACAGTTGGAGTATCCCCCGACCTGCTTGCGTCACGGTGGTGGAGTCACTCAGACATCCTCCTTCCTCCTTGCTTCCTTGCTGGCCGCGCACATGCGTGAAGGAGGGAAATTGGGCTGGGCTTCTTATTTGCTTTTGTTTTTTATGGGCTCAGGAAAATGAGGAAAGATGATGCCAAGAAAAAGAAGGGAAACGGGAAGCTGGATACAAGAGGGCCGAAAATTTATTAAGAGTGGCCCAGACCTGCCAGCCCGCTCGACTTCATTTTCTTTTTTCTTTTTATTTTTTATTTTCAATTTTATATATAATGACTTTTATAAATTTATAATTTTTTGTATTTTTTGCAAAATAAATGAATATTTAAAAGGTGCTGTCAAAAATTCAGGTTTTGACATAAATATCGCTGAATTTTTTTTCCTTTTCTTTTTCTTATTTTCCTACAACTCGTTCACCTTCTAGATCGGTTAAGGTCTTCTGTAGCCTCTTCGCCACCGATTCCAAACTGAAACGCTTTCGATCTTAGTGTCTTTAGCCCATTGCATTGAAAGTGAATTGGCCTACTGCGTCTTGTGAGTAGTGGTGCATTCGCTCTCTTCCTCCTGTCATCATCTCACGATTTCAATTGACTTGCTCATCCATGGTCAAGTGATAATCGAGATTAAGAAAGACATAATTCAACTTAGCATTCTAATTCAAATCAATCGAAAATATCGCTTATGGGGAAGACCTTTATGTTGGAGTATTGCCTGAAAGCTATGCATTTAGAAATTCAATCAAATGTTGACACTGCATGCGGCAACCATTTTTTATGATTATTATTATTATGAATACAATAGTTTAATTGATCCATGTTATTCTCTTTTTAGTGCCTATTTGAACATCGCGCTCGACCCCTTCCTCAAGAGATACACTTACAAATTGAAACTCTTTCAATTGTAGATCACCAATATTCGCAACAATTGATAATAATACTTTGTTGTTGTAATTAGATAATTCAATCGCGGTGGTGAATGATATAAATAAATACAAGAGATAAATTAACAAAATAATATATTTGGCAAATTTTAGGATTTACATCTATTTATGTATCGATTGATAAATGTTATGACTATTCATGGAATGTCAACCTGCCTTTACTTTAGGAACCCTAACAAAAAGTGAATCCGTGATGCATTTCTTGACGATTTACTTCTTGTTAGGGTTTCTGTATTATTCTTTTAGGATTCAATTCTTGTTAGGACAATGGCATACATTAATTTTTTCAGGATCCATTTCTTGTTTGGATTTCTACAGGAATGGCATGTTGATGGGATCAGATCACTCCTCCTCTCTACCACCAAACTTTACTAATGAAAATACGTCCAAACTTGGTGCAATAATTAAGTTTTCGCCATTATTGTGGATAGGAATTTCCTCTAAGACCAATTTCTTGATTGTGCACAGAAACAAGCGGAGAGAAGCTGTGGCCTCAGTAAGAACACGATCAGCACACGCTTCATATTCGGTGGTTGACTTGGGGGAACATCAACTATCTCTCTCTCTCTCTCTCTCTCTCTCTCTTTGAGGATGGGCACGCCACTCAAGATCTTCATGAGACTGGCGATGTGTTACTTGGGCTTTTCTTGGTTCCTCTTGGCTACCACCGTTCCTACAATTCGTAAGTTTGAGCTGGCCCTTCGTGTTTGAGACATCCTATTTAATTTGTTTTTTTTTCTTATGTCTATTCTATATTACAGATATCGAACTGATATTTTTTTGTTTAACAAAAAGATTGAGGTCAAGCAATGAAATAAAATTACTCCTAGAACTAGAACACTTTCTCTTGAGAATCGCCAGCGGCCCTCCCCCTGACTAAATATAGACTACAGTTCTATTGTGTATAGAAGAGGTTTGGGTTTTGTAGCAGTCTTACAAATTGATGTCACAAATGTGATGTTGGGTTCGTTTAGTCTTGTTTTCTTATTACAAAATCCTTTAACAAGCAATGTTGAAGATCGATTGCTGTTAATGATGATTATGATGCATAGGATGGTATGGAATTGATCGAAGCAAGAGGGAGTCACGAAGTGGAGGGAAGAATGGACATAGGGACCAACTATTAACCACCATTAGGTCATAATCCTCGTCACGACCCACCTCCACCCCCACATCCAAGGCCTGGATGCGATAATGGAATATATCCTTCATTTGAAAAACAATAAATAATGTATTTTTGTCCTTGTAAAGGGATTTGCAGGTTTATATCAACAATAGGGATTTAGAGGTTTATATCAATAACAAAGAACAAAAATTTCTCACAAATTGGCTTCTATAATTGTCCCTCGTTGTTGCAAAACACGTCGACATCAAGGTCAAGTTGGTCCCAACCCAAACATATATGAACCAGATGCATGTTAAATTAATCATATCATTGAGCTATTTCGACTCGTATGGGCATATGAAATATCAAGATTTAATTAGACATGAAATCACATGATGATTTCCTTCGGCATCAGAAAAGATAAGAGAAATTGATGTTAATGCATTGAACGATGGAAAGGGATTTAGTTTTGTGATTGGATTAAGAAAATGCGGTCGTGAAATTGGGATTGATATTCAGAACTCCATTAATACAAAGCAGCCGTATTTCTTAAGTTGGAATTTTCCATTTTCAGCTCTCACCTTAATCATTGATATAGAAAATAATAGTAATAATATAATCAAATTAGTAACTCATTCTCTTTAGTTTTGCAAAAATAAATAATTTGAAAAATATTATCCTAAAAATGATCGTTTATATCACTTACAAAAATAAATGAACAAGAAATATTTTCACTGTTAACACAAATGTTTAGATATAAATTGTTATTGATAATAAAAAAAATTATCGACTAATTATTTTAAGTCATATAAGTGATATTTTTAAGAAGATATTTTCAAATCATTTATTTTTCACAAAATAAGCACGCTCATAAACTACAAAGAGTCAACCTAAATGAACAGTAATATAATCAATAGTCAACGCAAGAATACAAGCTTGGTGGGCTCATTTAAAGTTAAATAACTGATGCGCATATTAATTTATATTTTTCTGCCGACATACAAATTATGATTTGAAATTCAAAATTGAAAAAAAATTAGGTGGGAAAGGAAAGGTGATGGAGTGTGACATGCTTGTAGTGCATGAAAGCCACTTACCACAAGCCCATGATCTACTGTAAATTTGTAAGCCCAAGAAGGCTGAAGAGCCAGTCCTCAGCCTTAACCAAGGTACTATTTCCCTAAGATGTGTACAAACAGAATTTAATTATGCGATATTCAGCCATTTCTTGGTAATTTCAGGTCAATTCTTTTTTTACTACTCTCATTAATTGATTGCATCAAGAATGATCTCTTGGAAAGAATATATACAGGATCCAATTTTTTGTTTTGGTCGTGTTAAATTAAGCCAGAAGAAATATATAAATGAAAAAATGAAAACCGCAATTAAGAATAATAAAATGATGAGAAGTGCTTTAAGTTGAAGTATGACCGATACATCTACTTTATATTGTATGAAAATTTGAGCCAAAGAACAAAAAAAATTAAAAGAAAAGGATATACATGAAAAGTACAATAAGTAACGAAGAAATCACCTCATCTCTCATGAATTCTTAAAATGAATCATTTGCATTACAATTGTATCTCCAAACCGTGCCTAACGAAATATGGCTATACTACTCGCAACAGATTATAATTTATATATTGAAACAAATAATCATCATTAATAAGTTAAGGGACATTCTGGCAAAATAATTAAAATAAATTAAGGAATGTTATTAGATATAGATAGCAGGAACAAATTAACAATCATCCCTTACTATTTTCTAAAATCTGAGCCTCTCTGCAAATGCGCGCCTTAGGCCTAAGTAGGCTTATGTTGCTTTTGATTGGAACTTTGGGGAGAGTTTTTTGGAAAAAGCAAATGAGGTTAAATGGTTTTTTTTCTTAAATATATATAGTGTTTGGTAAAATGTAATTTAGAAGTACTCTTAGAAGTAACTATGCTTTGAATGATGTTTAGAAAAATCAAATTTGTAATGGAATTTTGCTTTATGAAAAAAAAAATTGAATTCAAACTCTTCCTTGGCTCCAACGAAGGGCTAGACTGCTGGCAAGCCATATTTTCAAGAGTGGCAAAATGGGGAATTGGATGGCGTTGGGTAGAGGCAGACCAACTTTCCCCCTGTCCGAAAGTTGATGAGGAAAGTTGCGTTCTTTTGAATGTTATTCTTTCGTGTGTTTTCTTTCTTTCTTTTAATTGGCTAAAAAGGCTTCCTTTAGACGTTGATAATTCACTTTTTTATCCTAACTCCAACTTTAATGAGTGTAAAGCTGGAAAGAACACGCCATTCAAAGTTCCATTGAAAAGCGAAAAAGGAAAAAGAAAAAGACAATAAAGATAAAAGTTCTTAGTCCACGGCCCTAAACATCATCACATACGCTGCAGCCACAAATGATATGAATTTTATAGTAAATGCCCTTTTTTTGAGATATTTGTTAAAATTTATAATTAAAAATTATTATTTTTAATGCATTATAGTCATGTATTGTGTATAATCAATTGATTAATGAAATTGCAGATATTATGATAATATGCCTTGTTTTTATTAATTCACGGCATAACGCATGACTTTTGATTACTCGATTTCAGTAGGAATCCACAACTTGTCCGCAAGAAAATCACATTCATAGATTAGATTTCTTAAGATTTGACCACCTTTTCACAATTGGCGCCTAACCTTAAAAAAGACCAAGGTACTAGTCTTTAGGTCATGTTTTTTGGCTAAATCACGGCACAATCACCTTGATTGATACACAAAGAAGATTAAAATAGTCATAAATTTGCATGTCGTGTAAAAAAGAAAAAAATTTGACGACCCAAATGTAATCCTAAAATAATTTCTTATTCCGGCCAACCAAAGATAACATAAAATTAAAAAGTTGCCCGTCAAGTGGAGCTACCTACTGCTTGACTTAACCCTCCTTCTCTTGGTCGGACCACCGTGAAATGAACAATTAGACGGTGAAATAAAATCTTTTTAAGTCCTCTATTTGCAAATATTATCAAATTATAAGGACTGAATCTGCTATTTCTCTTCAATCCTTTTGCTTTCCAAAGTCACATAATGCCCCTAGAAACAATCAAACTGGGTAGCCACAATCCCTCACCCTTCTTTTGGAGGAAGAGGAGGTGTTATTGTCAAGAGCTCTCTCTCTCTCTCTCCATCCATTTGGCACCTGATTCCCTTAAAAAGGACTCCTAATTATTATAAACTGTCTTCTAAGATTAGTTTATACTTTAATCTTCAGAGGATTATCCATTCTGGTGTGCTGGTTTTCTGAAGAAATTGGAAACCACCAACCCACCAACAGCTTTTGCTTTTTCTCTCCTTCTTTCTTTCAGCAACTTGCTCGGGACTCCACCCTTTGCATATTCACTTTCGCGTACCTCAAAAATATTTGTTAAGCATAACCATAACAAAAAATAATTACATTTTAAGTAGAAGGTAGAAATTTGCACATTATAAGAAAATTATGATGTAAGTGCGAGCTTCATCTTTTTACCTTTCAATGATGTAATGTACTATGGAAATGGCAATATGATACTTCAAACAATTGGCTAAAATTTCTTTGATCACATGTAATTAAATAGACCGATCAATTAATGTTTGGATCCTGCTCTATTTTTTTTTTATCGATCAAACTTTCCACATCACTTATCTACAATAAGTACTTTAACTTTTTAGGAAGTTTTAGTATCTTTACATTCTACATTTTCCTCAAAAATACAATGCATGTCTCACTGACGTGAAACTCACCTATTCAATTAATGACTTTATTCGTAACATATAAGGTGATTACAACGAGCATATCCTAAAAATAAGGACTGATATATCTGTTTAATATTACTCAAATTATTTCTAAGATGATGACAGCAAGTAACAAAGTTTCGTTTATTTTTGGTAATGATCAAGGATCACACAAGAAACACATTCAATGAATAAGAACTATTAAATTACATGTCCAAGCTACTTTACTTGAGCAGATCCACCCAGACGACATGATCTATCCTAGTCAAAGTAGAATGTACCGTGTTTGTTTCGAATCACAAGACACTTAAAAACCAATGTAAAAACTCACTCACAAGAAATGCATGCCAACGAGCATGTCTAAAATCTCATAAAATAAGTTTCGATACTTAGTTCACATATGATGAAGTTTGACATGTTTACAATTCAATGGCTAGATACATTGATCTCACATGAACAGCACATGTGTCCGAAGCCTCGCAATATTGGTCTCAATACTCAATCCTTGAGATTCGACCGCTACATGTATTTGATCTCGCATGCATGAATCGGGTTGGCAAGGATGAATTTTCTGAGGACATAGAAGGCGGATCAAACTGGCAAAAAAGACATCGAAGGCGGCGTAAAAAGCGAAAGGCCCCAGCGTCGCTTTTTGTCCCCCCCTTCGCCTTTTCCCACTTTATCTTTTGTCAGAAAACCCTTTTCCTGGCTTTTGTCTCTCTCTTTCTCACGTCACCATCGCCCAACGTGAGCCACTACTCCTCCCATGGGGAAATCAGAACGAAGACCCATCTTCGAGCTGACTCGGACGCTCGCTGGCATCAAATCAAACCCCCCTCCACCCTCCCGTTCGATTCCTCTGTGAGCGGGGGAGAGAGAGAGACTGTGCATAAATCAATGCGAAAAGTGGGAAAGCAAAAGGAAGCAAAAGGAGGCAAGGCAAGCTAAAGACGCAAAAAAAGGAAGGTGGGTGTGTGGAAAAGAGCTTTCTTGAAAACAAAAAGGGAGCAAAAGGGACCGGCTTTGTGCTTGTTCCCCTCACGTTTTCTGCGCTCCTCTCTCTCTTTCTTTTCTGGGATTTTCCTCCTTTGCGGGGGGGAGGGACGAGGAGGGTTTTTTCGTGGAGGAGGGGGCTTTTAAAAGTTTCTGGGTCTCCTCAAAAGCGCATCTTTATTTCCCCCTCTTTAACGAAAGCGTCCGGACGGGGTTTTTGGTTTCTTGACGGGCTATGGTTTTGGCATTGAGGGCGCGCGAGAGAGATTCTACGGAGAAGATGAGCGGCGGAGGCCTTGAGTCCGAGAATAAAGATCCGGGCATCAAGCTCTTCGGGAGGAATATTCCGGTGCCGGAGTGTCGGATTCCGGCGGGCTCCGCTGGCGGGTCTCGGGCTCTCTCGGACTCCGAAGTGACGGTACAATTCTCTCCTTTGCCCAGCTCTAGTGAAGCTCGTGTCAGTGCCTGTGGATTGTTTCGTGTTCTTGCGTGTTGATGGTTCGATGCGCTGGCTCTGGTCCATGGATGTTTGAAGCTTTAGCTGAACCTCTCTGGTGTCCGCCGAGAACACGTGCTGTTTTGCTTCCTCTTGCTTTTAAGTGAAATGTAGATGTGAAAGGAAATATTGAATCGCTTGCTGAAGAGTTCGACGTTGTTGGGTTCACCATCTTCTAGTCTCTTTCTTGTAAATTAGCGTTTTCATTGTGTCATTATGCTGAATTGGAAGATTAATCTGGTTGTATATTGCTGTCAAATGGCAATTATTCAGTGTGCGGCTGCATCTATTTCGTGAGTCTTGTACTAACACAGCACCAACATGCAATAACAATCGGCTCGATCTCTGTTCTTTTGTTTGCTGCACAATAGAATGATTGATCATTTTTTTTTACTTTTTAATATGTGGTGCCATTTGCTAACTGTTCTCACCCATTAGCATCAGTTCTTCCAAGTTCCGAAAGTATTCAGACTTGGCTGAACAGCATGGATGCCTAGAGCGTCGACGGTCTTTTAAGGGAACATTTTAGTAAATATATGTTGATGATTAGTACTAGTTCCACCAAAAAAGCGTTGATTTGCTGGACATCCGGAACATGGGGTTTTGAGTGACCTTTGAACTTAGTTGGAAATCGTTCTCAATAAACTTGTTTTCCTGTCATTCATTCTGTGATAGTGGAATTTCCTGTTCCGATTGAGTTTAAAATTTGATTATAATTTGTTCTCAGATGCCAGAGAAAATTACTGTGCATTAAGAAAAAAGATCATGACAAACGAAAAATCGGATGCACTTACTGTTATACAATTGTTGCAATTGACATTTGCCGCTTTTGCTGTTATCTTCTTAAAATATATACTCTCATTTCTGGTTATTTCTCTTTGACATGCTTAGTTTAGATGAGATTGATGCTTTTTGTTGTTCTAATTTGGTAATTTTCAGCATGCCTGTAGTGATATTGCAAAACCAGAAACTGTCAAATATGGGCATCCTCATAATTCAGCTGTTGGTGGAGAGAAGGCCACAGTAATGCGGAATCTTCAAAATGGTCATGCTGAGACTAAGTATGCTGACCAAGAAAAGGTTTTCAAGAAGCCTGACAAGATCCTTCCATGTCCTAGATGCAACAGTCTTGAGACAAAGTTCTGTTATTTTAACAACTACAACGTCAATCAACCTCGACACTTCTGCAGGAACTGCCAGAGATATTGGACAGCTGGGGGAACGATGCGAAACGTTCCAGTCGGTGCTGGACGGCGGAAGAACAAGCACCTAGCCTCTCAATATTGTCAAGCAACTCTATCTTCCAGTAGCACACTAAACACTAGATTAGACATTCCAGAGACAGCAGTGAATCATCAGTTTATGGCACCGAAAGAAATTACGTCAACAACACTCGGGCCTTCAGTGGGAAATGGGAGAGTATTGAAGTTTGGTCCTCAGGCATCTTTATCCGAATCTGTTGAGACTGTTCTTAGTCTCAAAGACCCAAAAGTATCCATTGAGACGGGTTCTATCAATTGTGTCCAAACTAGAGAAGAAGCTTCCTCATCTGGATCTTCCATGACAGCTTACAGTATTCATGATTCAACCAAAAGTGCTGCTGAAAATGAAGACATAGGAATATCGGGATCTCATCGCGAGCAGAATTCCCTCGATCCTATGCACTTTTACCCTGTACCCACATGTTTTATCCCCTTGAACACAGGTTGGCAACATCTAGCTTCTTTTAGGACAACTCAGTACTCTCCAGAGCAAGTTGCAGGTGTTGCTAGCCCTAATTCCGTTCATTTGAGCCCCACACCCATGTTAGCAGTTCCTGGTATTTGCCCTCCTAGCATTCCCCTACAAATAGTACCCATGGCGTCATATTTTAATTGCATGCCTCTACGCTCCTCTGGGCTGAGCGCCACACAATCAAGTGGAATGAACAGTGGTCCATCATCTTCATCTCCATCTTCCCCAATGGGTAATGCATATTGCTCTGCAAGTGGCTCGCCGACCCTTGGTAAGCACTCAAGAGATGCAAATTTTGCAGATTTTGAAAGATCAGATAAGTGCGTCTTGGTTCCAAAGACACTGAGGATCGATAACCCAAGTGAAGCCTCAAAGATTCCTATATGGGCGACGCTTGGTATTAAGCCAGGTAAGGCTAAAGTGGAAAATAACCTCAATGATTCTGATGCCACACACATAATGGAGGTGAACCCGGCTGCATTTTCTCGCTCTCAAACATTTCAAGAGAGCACATAACAGATTGTATTGAATTTGTTGGCTGCGACCTTGTGATGCTGATGTCGTGTGATTCAGTCAGCTTGTAAACGAATACTGACAATGGTGAGTTCTGTTCCAAAAGCTGCTGGGTATGCTCACTGCTTCCCATTTGTGAACTTGATCTGTAAATATTCATGTGAGCCAGATTGAATGAAAGATTTCAATAACATCCAAAGCTTCTTTGGTAATTGTCAATCGAGGAAAAATGCATTGTGTGTACTTGTGTAGCATGTGCTCGGTCTTGAAACTTGAAAGCAGAGGAAGTGTTTCCTCTCCTGGAGATTGTGACTTTCTGCTTCAGCAGTGTTGCCGCTCTACATAAAGCTAGTTAATCATTTACTCGGGAAGTATGATAGAGGCATTTCTGTTGGTTTATTCCCTTGGATAATGATCAGTTTTGCTAGCTTAGTCCTGATGTCAATGCTATCAGATTCTCTTTCTTGAGGTTTATCTCCATATTAAGTTTATCAACTACTTGACATTCTCGACTGCTTATCATGATGGGCCTCTACCAGATTGGCACAGTACTTTCGTGTCATGGGCGGCCTTCATTATTGGCCAAGGTTGTTCACTGCATTTCCTTTAGACATGACCCCGACATCAGTAAGACCGGATCCTTCAGTTCATTGCATCTTCGTGCTGCCAACAGTTATATGCAATCACGTAAGCTTATCAATTTACCGCAACTTAAAAGAGACGAACTTTCAAAAATAACATATGCAGACTGGGCTTTTGGTCCGATTTCCGTCTAGTTTGAAGCTATGGACCCAACATTGTGCTACAGAGGACAATGCAACTTAGTTTATTTTGGGTTCTCTTTCTTTTTCTTTGGTTCCAAAATCGAAACCGGCATGTCCTGTTTAAGTTTTTACTGGAAAAGGGAATGACGGGGTGCGACAACACGGGTGCTTCCCTTCTTCCTATGTTCAATTACTTGAAGACTCCGACTCGCACGATTTCAGATTGTATCACTGGATGGATTCTAAGGCGCATGAGGCACTGCAAAAAGAGTGATAAATGACCAGTACTTCGGCATTTCATCTGCATAAATTTGCAGACAACCTCATGACTCTTGAGTTGGAGACATGGAAGCGGACAGTGACAATGTTCTGCCTTGAGAAGTAACGGGCAAAGATGGGCTTTCGGTGCCAGTTTGTATGACTATCTTACTTTATCTTGTGATACTTTCTGAAATTTGAATGTTTCATCATGTTGCGAATGGGGACATTGAGAGCCCACTACTGCAAGCACTAGACAAAGAGAAACACTCAATTGAAGAAACTTTGCTGGACCAAAACCTTAAGCTTTAATGATCTTCACCGGCTCAAAATCGAGGCTTCGTCAGGTCAATATCTGAGGTATCCGAGCCTCGGTAAATCTTCATCCACTAGATGCACATCGAGAGAGCTATAATGATCTCCATCAACTCGAGTCTCGCAACCCTAATGAGCTTTGATCCTTGAGATCGGGATTCGCTCCGATCAAGTTATTAAGACCCTGAGCATCTTAAAGAATCAAGTTGACGACATCAAAAGGATACAGAATTCCGTCGGAATATAGTTGTCAAGACCTCAAAAGGTGTCGTCGAAGTTCAGTTGGATCCATGTCGCGAGACGAACTTCAACAGCATCATGTTCAATCCAGGATTTTGTCATCAAGCCCCTTAGATGACGAGTTTTTCCTCTATCAGAGATTTTTACTTGAGGTATTTATGTTGAAACAAATGTTGGTAAATTCACATGCTTTGATATTAACAAAGTTGGCCGCAAATGTTGCCCTTTAAGCTCAAAGCCATTTCATCACCATGTGAGCTGAGAGAAATGAAATAATAAACAGATGGAGGAAGACGACCTCGAATTCTAGAGGACCAAGCGCGCCTAAATATTTACCCCGATTACCAAATGGAACTGAAATTTTTTACCACAAAGATTACTCAATTTGTAACCGTGATCATTTCTTCGCTTAAAGCTTGAGTTCGAATCAGAAGACTTGCGCGTTCTCTTTGGACCATCGCGAGAAGTACATGTGTTATTCCCTTAATTTAAGGTATTTTACTGTGTCTTATTATTGGATACGATTCAGTAAGTAAGAGTTCGATTCACGATATCTATCTCGATTTAACAATTATGGTTTTTGTTTTCATTTCACCAAACGCAAAGAGGTTAGGTTGGGGGGAGACTCCGCTAGCAGCACCACGTTGGGTCCTTCAGTGTAGTCACCTTTTGCAGCCTCACTGTCAAATAACTCTTATGCAAAGATCTTACTCTTGCTTAGAAAAAGAATAGTGATATAAATAATTTCTAAACTTTAACCAAATATGTAACGTGATCCATGTATTTTTAATCTTTCAATGTGGTCCATAAACTATTGGTAAATTTTAATGTAATCATTCTATTTGTTCAAACAATAAATCAGATGTTATTTGAGGATATAAATTATTATATGTGCAGTTGAATTTTTAAAGTGATGAGCCAAATATCCATCTTTTTATCCATCTAGTTTTTAAAAAGAAAACAAAATTAAGACATCAATACATCCATCATTATTTGATGATATGCATTATTATATTATAATTTGAGATGAATATGTTACTTGAATAATTCGCATGCAACTTTTTTTTGGGTCCACCGTCCAAATTTAATAGATTAGAAGTCATATTAGTAAATACCATCAATTTGAATTAACGGAATGATGGTATTGAACATTTTAATAATATGATGACTATATTGGACATTTACTAATAGTTAGGGCACCCTAATGAACAAATTAGTTCAGAGATGATATAGCATTTAGATTAAATTTCATTGACCATTTGTATTATTTCACACAAAAAAAAGGTATTCTTTGGAAAGGATGAATTCAGGGTGGAATGAATAACTGTTTTGAGAAAGCATTGGTGGTCCATCACATTATGTATTTTGTTTTGTTTATTTACATATCAATGGTAAAGTTTGGGCTACATATATGGTCTTAAAATGCATATTCATTTTCCATTCACAACATTCACGTTCTCTTCAAAAGCGGGCAAGTTAAAGAATACGCAGGAAAAGCATTCAAAACTATATTCATAAACCAAATTTTATGCAAATTGAGTATGGTTGGGCCCACTCACTAGTCGAGTGATTAAGGTTGCTCTAAAGGGCTCTCAAGCAAACTCGAGTTGCACATTTTAAGTCACTCCATCAAAATTGCGAGCACTTGGGAGTCAATACAGGCCCAATCACATCGACCTCATCGTATAATGGATGTGAATCAAGCTCTCACGTACTATAAACACTCTAGAGAGTTGCAATGGGACCAACCCCATCTATCAAGGTTGTTCTTTATGTTCATAATCAAATTTTCTTGGTGTGAGTTTTAAACAGGTACAAGATGAGACAGATCTTGATGCATGAGCTAAAGATAAGCTAAATTTACAATGTTATTAGATATTTGTTATCATTATTGCCAATAAGGAAAAAATGGAAAGAACCCACCTACGAGCAAAGCCGAAATCTACTCAAAATACATCACTTACGCTCGTTCTACGAGTCTTAACAAACGGACATCTCATTTCAATAGATTAAATTATTCAAATAATGAAAATTTTCACATGATCTCTAAATAGCCAATCAAGACAATAACATAGTTCCATAAATGCATTTTGTAATTTAAGGAGTCATTCTTCTGTTTTCTCTTCCGTTTTTCCTTTTGTGCAAAATTTTAAGGATGTAATTTCATTTTTGCCGTCATAAGTTTTGTAAGTTTACATAAAGAAATAGTAATATGCGAAAAATGATTTATTCAAAAAATAATTTCCTAATAGTAATATGCAAAAGAATGATTTATTCAAAAAATAATTTCCTAAATATGATATCTTATATCAATTACGAAAATAAATGAACGAAAAATATCTTCATCATCTATTAAAATTTCTAGACATAAGTTGATAATGAAAAAAATTCTTCATTGATCATTTATTCTTAATGGTGCAAATGATTAATCATTAGAAAAAACATTTTTCAAGCTCATCTATTTTTCATAAAATAAACGCATTTTAAATTGAATGTAAATTTGTTTTTTCTATTGTTAGTAAACCACCAGATGGCTCGTGACTCCTTTGCATAGATAATCATCGTCACTTACCGTAATAAATCAGTAGAACATTCTCAAGCAACTTTTCTGTAGAGGACGTAATTTACTTTCGATGATCCTAAGACGTGTCGAAGGTGCTTGTAAAATATCTAATGGGTCGTAACTTTCCTTTACTCTCCGTAAAAGTACTGCAATCTAGGCGACAGAACTTCTCGCCCTTTCTAACTTTCCTTCGAGGCTAACGAATCATTACAGACAGAAAATGGATTTCGCGATATAGATTCGACAGACCCACGTTTGTCTCTTCTTATAATATCCGTGGATCCATGTTAAATGCCTTGATCGATCCGTAAAAAAGCACTCATTGGACTGTAGAAATCCCCATTAAATGCGAGTGTTGACTGGTGTGTGTATGTGAGAGAGGAAGAGAGAAGAGAAGACAGATCGCGGTGATCCAGAGTGTACCAGAAAAACCCAATGACTGCCTTCAGAAGTCAGGAAAGATGAGCAGCAGGCAGGCGAGAGCCCTTTGCATATTCACAGGGTCAGTTTCGCAATCACGAGGACGGGTTAAAAGACAAGTCTTTTCGGGCATTCGTTCTTGGGTTCTTTCCAACCTATTCTTGTGTCCTACCAGATCCTCATAACAGCACCCCCCCCTACCTCCGATTCGATCAAATCAAAAACCCCTCTCCCTCTCCCTCCCCCACTCTCAGTTTCTCAGTTCCCACTGATCTTTTCAGTCTCTCGTTGAATGCTCTCATTGAAGAAGCGCTCTTCTCTCTTTTTTTTTTCTTTTTTTTTCTGTTTATGGAAATACTAACTCTGTACACAAAAGAAACTGGGAAGATGACCTCCTTTTTGCAGCAGCATGTTAGTCTCTTCACATGCTATTCAAAGATTCAACCCAAATAAGGGTCGTTCATCAGTTACTAAATGAAGAAACCCAACCCAACCATACCATCTCACGGGCCCTTTTTTCTCCTTGTTCCGTCTGATGGTTCTTGGCTTCTTCTTTTTTTCCTCCCCACTTTCTTCAGTCTCTTCAGTTCAGTCGCTCTCTACACAATGGAATACCGAGAGAGTGAGAGTGCCCTTCCACTGACTTTCAAGTAGATCCCACTCCCAGAAAATCTATGAAGCTTGGGATGCTCGTCTTGTTGCTATTGGTGGTGGTGGTAGCGGTGGTGGCGGCAACTGATTCAGGGGCTGAGACTTCTGAGTTTGAATCTGATGAATTGCCAGAGTTGTGATGATGATGGTAATGGTCCAGACCCCTTGGGTTGATCACTTCTGGTCCAGGAAGATGGAAGCCGTTTCGAGTTAAGAACTTGTCAGAGGTCACATTGTCCACCCCGGCTGTCTTCTTGCCAGATGAACCTAAAAACCGGAATGCATTCATTATTAGAAAGGAAAAGATTCGGCTTATACTACAAAATGGGAACCTCATGACCAGAGAAGACGACACAACATTCAAAATATTATCCAAAAAAAAAAAAGGAGATGCAAAAAATGGGCCAATCATTTTGCTTCCTATTCTCACCAGAGAAGAAGGCAGGAGAAGACATAGCCGAAGAGGGAGTAAGCGAGAGATCAGTGCAGGTGGAGTCAGATTCATCCACATTGCTCGAGAGGGTCGTCGAAGGAGGATCGAGCCCCTCGGGCAAGACTTGAGGATGATGCTGCTGATGTTGATCGTGGCGATGATGGAGATGAGAAGGTGGCTTTCTCTTCCGGTACACATTGGACTGCTCTCTCTGCCTCCTGGCCATGATCACGTGCCAGTGATTCTTGACCGCATTATCGGTCCGTCCGGGAAATAATCGGGCAATCATGGCCCATTTGTTCCCATACACTTTGTGAGCGGCCAAGAGCCTCTCCTCTTCTTCCTCGTTGAAAGCTTTCCTGTTGATTCGCGGATCCAGCTGGTTAAACCACCTGAGCCTGCAACTTTTCCCTGTAAAACACAGAAAAAGGCTCGATCACCGCTCAAGAAATCTTGCTTATGCAGACAAGGAAAGATGGTCTCTCAAAGTATAAGAAAGCGTAGTGCAAAGATATTTCTTGCTAAGTAACTATATTGTTTCTAGGATGTACCTGATCTTCCTTGAAGGTGTTCAGCAATCAAGTTCCAATTTTGAGGTCCGAATCTTGAAACAAGATCTTTGAGCTTGGCATCTTCAGCTGGTCTCCAGTGCCCTCTTGCGCAAAGCTTGGTGTGTCCTCCCCCATTTTTAACGCAAAGGGACTGCGTTTTCTGTTCCTCTGCTTCACCTGAAAAAACCAAGACTGAACCTTTTGTGTCGAGTCCTAAAATGCAGCCGTTTCTCGCATTTGGCTTTTGGATTGCCACGAGTTTCTCAGCTCTCTCCCACGAAGGGGTCAGGATCTGAAGCCCCGTGTCTGGATTTTCAGGCTCTCGGTGGCCCAAACATCCAAATTTGTAAGAGAGGGAAAGGCCACCCGCACTGCTTTTCAAGAGTTGAGTGCCCATGGTCGAGTGAACCCGGAAAGGCTCAGAAGGATTACAAAGAAAATATGAAAAGGAAAAAGTGACTTCCTTAAGACGATGACGGGGAAGCAACAAAGAGAGGGAAGGCGATTCCTGAGAAACCAACTCTGTTTTCTCTCAAATACAAAGCAGAGGACAGGAGGGCCAGTCAAAAAGGAAAAACGAGAGCAAAATGCAGAAACGAGTTTGCCGTTTGGAGATCGAGTGCGGCAGATAAAAAGAAGGAGAGCGAGAGTGGGTTCAACTTGAAACGAGAAAAAAAAAGAAGAAAACGGAAGCTCAGAAGAAGAGGAAGAGCACCGAGTGGTTTGACAAGCGTGCGTAGATGTTGTGTAAGAGAGAGAAGAGGAACGGAAACTGAAATGAGAGTAACAGTAAGAATGCGTGAAGAGAGAGAGAGAGAGAGAGAAGGAGTCACACGATTCTCTCGCACTCCTCCCCCTCCACTTTATTTTATGGGGGGAGAAATGAGGTCAGACAGTGTCTGCATTAGAGAAGAGAGAGAGAAGGAGAGAGAAGTGGTTTCGTTTAAAAAAAATGACAACTTTTCCTCTTTTTCAGAAATGCTTTTTTTGAGCAAAAAAGAAAAGAGAAAAAGCTCGAGCCGTTCCATGCAAAGTAGAGAAGCCGCTCGTGTGGATGGGTCAGGTTCGTGGGTGGGTGGGTGTGGTCCTCGGGCTTCGTGCTCTCTCTCTCTCTTTCTCTCTTTCTTTCTCTCTTTCTCTCTGGTTCTGAGGAAGACCAGAACCTGTTTGTCTGTTTGCCAAGATGGCCTCTTTGCCCTTTTGCTTTCCATGGAGGTTTACAGTAAAAAAACTAGAATCAACTAGTTACTTCATCTCACCTAATATCTAATTTACTATCCACACCCACCGAATGAGTCGTCTTCATCTGGTTTTTTGGGTCAGTTAATGGCTTATGGTAAAAAGTTACCTGCTTTCAATTTTTTCTGCACAATCATATGTGAAGTCCTATTTTCGACGGGTTAATGCATGCACCTGATGCATGTGCTTCTAAACCGCACGAATAATTTTATTTTAATTTTACCATGTTAAATTTTGTGAGACCCATCGATTCTGTTAGTCCATGTGTTTTGGACGGTTCATGCAACCATCTCCCAAATCTCCAATTCCTATTATTGAAGTTGTTTTTATAGAAAAGCTATGTTGGTATGAGCAATATGTAAATTGTTTTACATCAAAGAGAAGTAGAGTTTAGGCATCTATTAAAGTATCGTGTGTTTCTTGTTTATAAGGCTATATCAAGTGATATTTCTTTTCACCTAATAACTTGAACTACCCTGGATATAATTCTTAGTCTATAAAGAGAAATTGCTTCTCACTAAGTCGATACACTTCTTCTCATTTCTTAAAATATTGTCAAGACATTACGTGATTTTATTTGATTGTACAGAATTATAGTTGATTTTCTTATTTTGGTTATATCCTAAGTTATCTAGTTTCATTGTTGAATTACTTCCTTTTCTTAATATATTGCTTGAGTATAAATACTCCTCAAACATGACAATCGTTCGCCCAAGTAACATATGACTCCTCCTTTTCTATCCTTTTTCACTTTATTATCGAATCTAAATTTCAAGGTATAGACAGAATAGATTTGATAACTCTTGCGTGGTATGAATGCAAGGATATACCGGCCGAGAACGATTTCAAGAACTCTCATTTTAACTCCTCATCAAAACCCCACACCTAATTTTCAGGCTTTGGTCTTGTCAATTGTTCCTCCTCTTTTTTGGGGAAGAGCTCACTTTTTAATTGATTGGTCAAGCACGATTCCAGGTTTCTTTTTCCATGCCCTTTCCAATGGCGATGATAGCAAAAGCTTCAACAGCAGAAAAAATGGACGGAGATATTCTACACTAGCTCTTTGATCATGAAATGCTTCTCAATGATTGCCTTTTTCTTTTCCTCTACACCTCCCTGCATAAAAAGAACATACTCTGATTTCGACCCGCGTCTTATTTTCACCCGTGGATCCCAACCACATCAAGGCACAACCCATGCCTCTGCGCTCGCGTCCGTCGATTATAAAGATGAAGATGAAAATGTCATTGTCGGGACTTTTGTTTTAAAAAATTGAACAGTAGCTAAGTAGAACTTTTGCTGGCAAATTTCTCCAAGGCACGGATGGTATATCTCCAAAAACAGTAAAAAACTGGGCGTGCACGTCAAATGGAAAGAAAGCACGGGCCTGGAAAATACGCAGGAAAAGTTCGAAGAACGCGGGGAATGGGCAAAAGACAGGACATTGACTGAGGTACTACCAACAACTCAGGGCGAGGGGATGGAGAGAACAGAGGTTATTCAATCGGAGGTTGTGGTGGGTGCTCGGTCTTCACGCAGGAGAGGAGGCTTGTGGTGAAATGATGGTTGCTTGTTTGACTGATGAACATTGGTTTCTGTTTTGCAGTTGCAGGTATTCTGGGAAGCAACAAATGCATCATTTATTTAATATTATTATATTATATTATATATATATAGAAATATATATTTGCTTTTCGTTTCTCTTCTTGCACGCCAATGCTGTGCATTTCCCACTTTTGGCAAAAATCGTTAGTAAAGTTTACCAACTCCCATGTTCATATTTTCAGTGCCCACATGAAGGCTCGGTCAGTGCAAGCAGCTCTTAGTGCTTTTCTTTTCTTCTTCTTTTTCTATTATTTTTAGGTGGATGTTTAATTAGATTAATAGTGCGTTTGATAAAATTTTTATTTTTCAAAATAATTTCATTTCAAAAAGAATTTTTTTTCTATTCCCTAAAATAATTTCTTAATAGACGAACATGTTTGGTAACTACATAAAATTTCTATTCCTAAAATAGAAAATAATATGAATGTATATAGTATGACCTACAATTTTTTTTTTGATTTTGTAATAATTTTTTGAGATTTTTCTTTTTTTCTTTTCTTTTTTCCTTTCTTCTTCTTTTGGTGATGACAAGTGGTTAGAAGAGGAAGAAGAAAAAAGAAAAAAACTTACTCCACAAATTGTTCCCGGTAACAATAAGCTATTTTCTCTATTTCCTATTTTTATCCAAATATATTCCCTGTAATACCTTTTTATTATGGGGAATAGAAACACTAGCTAATATTACCAAATAGATTTCTGTTTTATCTATTCCGATGAATAAAAGAACAGAAAAATAGGAGCGTTAAAAAATGTGCCATAAATATATTCAATCTACTAGAGAAAAAAAAAACAAATCTTTGTTTGTTTCCAAACCAAAATTTGTAAAGGCACATGTTAAGTAAGCAAAATACAATTGCTGGTATGTTCTTTCCTAATGAAGCAAGCAAGAGCTTTTTTCATGAATTTTAGAAAGGAAAATCACCACCATGGAGTTAAAAATAAAATGTGAGTTCGTTCTTTTATCTTCTTGGGGGAAAAATTAGAGGAAGGGAGAGAAAGTGGGCTGTTTAGGTATATAATATTGAATTAAAGATAGGAGTTGAGATAACTAGTTACAAGATAGGAGTCAATCTTGTATTCCCAAAGCCTCCTAAAAGTCAACACACAACTAAATTGACCTCAAAAGCTTCATGGAAAAGAAAAAAGTAACAGCAAAATTCATGAACCCTCCCCATCTTCGATTTCTCTCAATCAAGGACAATAGAGATAGAATTGGGAAAATATGGCCTAGCTAGTGAGCAGCCTCTTCGCTTCATAATGTTACTCTACCTTGGGATTTTCTTGATCAAACCTAAAGTTAGGCAGGTTTATTATAAAAGAACAAAATATGGTCAAAAAGATATCATGAAAGGCTATAAACACCATAAAAATTAGGGGAACTTCCAAAGGTATGACATATATAAACACTTAGCTAGAATTTGTCACAAACAGTATAATTTTTTGTATTTGTATTACTTCTAAATACGTCGGTATCACTACAATGTCTTGTCAATAAATGCCTCAAGACGACATGTGAAGTCATTTGATTCTTGAGGAAAACTCGAATGGTTTACTCTCCGAAAGGGATTAACTCCATAATAATTTTTCTTTATCCAGCTTACCACTCCATTAGCTATAACTTAAGTTAGAACGCACTTTTAAGCAGCCGAGGTACAAAAATTAGTTAATGGCACTCCATTAAGACCCATCTACTGAATTAGTTAATATACACGAACTTACTAGCAAGGTCTGAACGCGTTTAGCGTTATTCTTCATCTCAAATATTGAAAATAAGTTTTGTACAGAAATTCCATGCGTTTCAATAGAATTAGTGGTGCAAAGTCTACACTTTTTGCTTTCGAAAGTATTGGGTTAATATATATAATAAAAAAAACTCTAAATTGGTAAGCATATAATAAATTTACCCCAAATTAGTTTTTAGATCACCAGAAACTCTAAACCAGTATACTCATGACCTATTTATTCTCATTAGCTTTCATTAAATTTTATCATAAAATTGTTTATACTCATGACCTATTTATTCTCATCAACTTTCATTAAATTTTATCATAAAATTGTTAGGTTAGGTGACGCACGTGAATAACTCAAGACATGGTAAGTCCGCGAGAAAATATAGTAGTTCAAGGTAAATCTTTTACAGGTCTACCAATTTAGGGTTTTTGATTATTCAAAAATTCGTTCAGGATAAATTTATCTCGAGTGTACCAATTTAAGGTTTTTTGTGCTATTGACTCAAAAATATTTATTTTCTCAAATTTTCAAATAATATAAGTTTTTTACCAAGCAGTCGTACTTCGATTAGTATTCAATAAATTGCACTTGCACCATTTACTGTAACTGGAATCCTTATCTTGGTCCCAAGAAAACGTACAACCCCTGACTGTTCGAAATTTTTTATCCGATCCATCCATAAAAACCAAAATTACTGCTTCGTCTGGAAGGACAGAGGCACGGGAAAAGAAACGAGGACCAAGATAGGATCAAGATCAAACTCTTCACGCATCCAACCAAAGAATGAAAGCTTTCATTCATGTTGGGAAGACGAAGTAGAAAGTACAGAGAGAGAAAAATAATGCCGGGGGCCTCCAAAGTAAACGAAATAACACCGAAGAGAAGCGAGGTCGCCGAGGTGTCATCATCATAACCCCCAAGATACATCAAATCACATCCGATGGCGACTGCAAGGAAATCTCTCGTTTTCATTGCCTGCCCCTCGAATCTCCGGCCCAGCAATGCTGCACAGATAGATCTCCTCACCCCCTAAGCAAGAAACAGAAACCCTATCTCTCTCTCTCTTTCTCCCTTCCAAAACGCACCGTTCGCTTGAAGCGCGCAAGAAAACCACGCACACGTACGTCCACACGAGCGGAACAGGCCCCCTCCACTGTCTCAGAAGTACGTTACTGTACGTTACGTTGTCGTCACCCACACGCGTGCGAGCCTGCCTGAGCTGCACAGAGAGAGAGAGAGAGAGAGAGAGAGAGAGAGAGCTTTTCTGGGTTCGGTTTCAACAACTCACCCGATTTTGGGTGGTAACGTAACTCGGTTCTGGCGTTTTGCTTCTCGCGATTCCCTTTTTGTCAGCATTATCGACCGCCCCCTTTTTTTCCTGCTAAATTATTCATCTCCGTGGGACTTTACCTACTTTTTTTTCGATGGCGTGGGTGGGGTCGTGCGTGCCTGGGGTTTCATGCATTGCATGGGGATGGGAGGAGGAAGAGGAGGAGGAGGAGGAGGAATGGGCTCCTCCGTTCTGTTAAACCAAAACCCTCCTTTTTTCCTTTTCACTCTCTCTCTCTCTCTCTCTCTCTCTCTCTCTCTCTCTCTCTCACGTGCGGGTGCACCTTTACACGTGCGGGGATCCCAGGCGGTGGTGGTGTTGGGGAGAGACGCAACAGTAGTAAAAGACGTTCGCGCAAAAGGGGGAAGAAAAGCACAACGACTTCCATATGGGACATTTGCTTCGTGGGTCCTTCCCACTCCAAAACGGAATTTCTCTCTAAAAATAACCAGAGAGAGAGAGAGAGAGAGAGGAGTCGTTTGGGATGAGGTGTTTATGGAACGTATCGAATGCATGACGTGGCAGTTTATATCTTAGAAAGCGAGTCGGTAGCCAGATGTATATCAGACAGACAGAACAATTAGTCGATTACATGACTTTGATCACGCAACCGACACATCAGCCGCTCCTGGCACTGTTAGGCGAGCTCTTAATCTTTGTCGATCCTTAAGTACCCACCGAGGCGGAGTTAGCCGATGATAATGATGAGGTATGTCTTTTATGAGATTATGAGTTTAATTTTCATAGCGAATAAACTTTTAAAAATATTTTGTGCCACGTCACCTAATTTTGACATGCTTCATGTGAAGAGACTTTTTAATTGCTAGCATTTTAATGGGATTACTGTGATGAGCTTGTCAATTTCAAATCTTTGGGTTGGTGTAGAATAGTTGTGACACGATCCAAATATTCATTGGATGCTTCTTCGATATTCCGATCACGTTCAAAGCATTTGCGCAGAATTTTTTTCAGTTCTTCCCCGTCATTGTCAAATGGAGGGGCGGGCATCAAGGTCACAGAAACGTTTCACTTCACATAATTACTCGCATCTCACTTCCACCTCGGTATGAGCCACACGACATACTTGTTTGGTAAAAGACATTGACGCATTGTCGAAGCTGTACTTGATCCTTTTCCGTCAAACATTCATATTACCTTTCTCGTTTTGGTCCTACACCTTTTTGACAAATCTTACATTATCTTGGCAATCACTCAGGATGTATGTACTATATTTGTTTGGCAATAGTACTCTCTCCCATTGTTGTCCCGTAGTAATTTGCCTAAAGAGCGATTTCAACAACCTAACGGCGATTAGATGTCGATGAGAAAGCCATTGTATCATTTCTCTACAGATGTAAAGCTGGTAAAGTCCAATTTGGATTCCTAGACTTGCCCGTTTTATAACCAAGCTCTTCAAACTTTTATTTGTTCAGTTAAGTGATTTAACTTGCATTACTTTTCTAATCAAGTTTCTTTAATTGCAAATCCAATTTCTTTGAGCTGACATGTCTATTGGTGTCGGTGATAAAAGCCCGAGTTTAGCACTCTTATTGTGAAATCTCGTTACTCAAGGTCTAGTGGTTTGGAAATTTCAATGTCACGCATTAGATGATATTCTATGACAACACAAAACTTTTCTATGCCAGACTCTTTCTACGGCCATCCCCCACCCTTGCCATCCCTTCCTAGTTTCTCCTCATTCCTTTTATTTATTTATTTAAATTTAGCTTATTTGTTAAATTTAATATAAATCAAATTTGTATTAAAAATCATATTTGTATCAAAACGAAATTATTTTGAAACACTTTATTGCCATAGATGATAAGGATAATAATAAAGGCACTTCAACATTTTTTTGTTAGTAAAAGTAGACGGAATTCATGGGAAGACACAATGGAATCAACTTAATAAGTTTTAAAATTTGATTACACTTTTTGCAAGTTTTATTACTCAATTATAATTTATTGACAAAATTTAAGACTTCCAATGCACTTAGTCTTTAAAAGTTTAAGGACTCAATACAAACAATGCATAAATATGAGTATGGAAAGACGAACTTTTGACAATAAAATTTCATATACTCATAATGGATATAATGTGTTCATGACATTCATAATCCAAACTCTCCACAAGTGTCGACTTTATTCTTGCTGCTGCCCTTGTTAATAACATCAAACAAGGCTGTAAAATTTGTCATGTCATTTAGTAAATGTTGACAGTTAATCATGACTATGAAGAATATTCATTGTACTTTTTTTTATTAGTATCCCCATTAAATTTGGATCCATAAAATGCCCCCATTAATATCATCCATCATTTTATGACAGAGTCCGGAAACAAGATTTGTATTTTTATGTCGGAATTGAATTTGTGCGGTGTGACTAGTCACACTAATACCATGTCCAATCGCTCGATTGTTAGACCAATCCTTATGGCCAAATCAACGATAAAAACTAAATAAGTAGTTCCTCTACTATTCTACTATTGTGCAATATATTTACTCTAAGAGCATAATATATTCATTAAGGCATGCTTAAGTTAGGCAAATTTCCATGCATCAAAAACCAGAATATAAAATACCCTGTGTTACAGAAGGACATATTGATCTGTATGTATGTGTCCGTGAGCCGTTTGTATGTTCCAGCCCTCCATCAAGAAAAGGGTCGGTGCTAATTAGTCGTTGAGTCAATGCACAGATATGACTCGAAACTTTGGAGCCATGCAACGCCGATAATAATAATAATCAATCAATCTGCCTCCGCAAAAGCAAAGAAAAACCCTCCCAATTTTCTAATTGCCTTACAAACCCTAAAAAGAGAGGGGAGAATCTTAGGGATGTTAGGCCTGTCTCTTTTATTTTTTTCTCTTTCTATGGTATCAAAAGGGCCGAAGAAAGGACATATAAAGCAGCCATTGTTGAATGTGGGCGATGGCACGAGTGGAGTCCCTCCGTTGCGGTGCCCGCCTCACGAAACTTTATGATTTTTTTGACCAATCGATCGATCGATCAATCAATCCCCCCTTCCCCCCTCCTCTTTAGAAAAAGGGCAAATTGACGGAAAGAAACCCCAAAGGGGTCGCCCTCGAACCCCGCCTCTCCCCTCCATAAATATACTCCGCAAAGAAAAACAAAGACCTCCTCCGACATGTCAACATCAAGGTCCCATCGTAAGTGTAGAACACAGCATTGTCCTTTGCCTAGAAATGAACCCATATTCAAATGGATGGGCCTGATGGAGCAATAATTCACGACCCTTGATAGAAACCGCACATACGCTGTTAAGTAGAGATGCTCTGCGCTGATTAAGTGGCGTGTACGAAGTCATCCGATCCGTATCATCACTCGTAACCATCACGACACGGCCTATCGCCACAATAAGCGGATTGGAAAAACTCGAAGGTAAAATGCCAGAGCGTAACTCGGGAGTGGAGACGTGGTAATTAGAGCTGGGTTCCTTTCGATCACCCATATGCATGCGCAGAGCTCCATGGGATCCGTTAAGTTAGTGAGACATTTCATGGGGTTGAAATATAAATTATGCAAGTAGCCGTGTCGAACGGTTCAAAGACGAGCACACACCCACTGACTCGGCTTGTAGTATACTCAGAGTTTGGTGTTCGGTTCTGCAATATCATGCTATACTTTTTTCGGGTTTGGCCATAGCTAACGACTTCTTTTTCTTTAATTAATTCTCCGTGGTCATTCTAATTACTTTAAAGTATTCGCAAAGTGGCGGAACTGGGAATCCGTGACCCTAGTGCCAGATCCATTGAATGAACGTCTGAAAGCGAAGTCTTAAATCAAAGGGGGGAACTATAGCTTCTCCTTGTTAAATAACAAATGAACTTTCAGCCCACTTTTCCCCACTTCAACAAAGATGCTGGGGGGGTGGAAAGTCTGAGGAGGAGGAAGTCGCCATCTTTTTCAGGTCCCGACCATTAAATCCCCGCCTTGTGCTAAACGGCCCATCATCGACCAACCACCAATCTTCGGCACTTTTGCTGACTACTATTTTGTAGCATGCGTGCGAGACGGGTCGGGGGGGAGGACTTGATATTTCAACGTTCGAGAGACAACAGGAATTTGAACGAAATATCAAAATCTGAAATTGGAGCATCATGGATCACATTTCAAATGCGACAAAACTGGAACTGGTGAGATTGGTACGGTGATTATTAACAAACCCACCATCAGTTTTGATCGAGATACTTCACTCCATTCACTAGGCTCAAGATCTAAAGGTCTACATCACTCTCTCTCTCTCTCTCTCTCTCTCTGGGCAGCGGACCACTGCGGTCAGCTTAATAAAAATCCACGTACTGCTGATAAAAAGCAGTTGGCGGATTAGGAAGTAATGACATGTTGTTAGTTGAAGTTCATGGGATCACTTTGAACGGAATCACTGTCTTTTCCTTCACGAGAAGCTTCTTGTGGGGATTATTCTGGTTGCCTTCAATTTGGCAATCGAGTATAATCGTGGTTGCTCAAGTTATTTATCTTTTTTCAAGAATCAGCAAGTAATCAGAATGGATTGGCGGTATATATGTTTTGGCCTCCCTATGTCTAATCATTCCAAATGGTCTAATCAATGAGACAACATGGCAATATTATAGTATGAAATTATGCTAAATGGGATTTTGCAAGTGGGTATTGAGTATTTTTTATAGTATTTGTGAGCACTTGAACTTCGTTTGTTTTGCAAAAAATATATCACCTTTGAAAAATAATTTTCAAAGTGTCATCTTCTAGGAAAATGAACATATTTTCCAATATTTGACAAAAACCTTAAAATGAATTAAAAAAATATTTTTCTGCTTTTGGTATGGAAAATCTGATCTTGAGAAAAATTATCAAAAAAATTGATTATTATTATTATTATTATTATCTTGCTTCTTTCTGGCAAGCTTCAAGCTCGCCATAGGTTGGTAAGGCTCAAGTTTGCCTATGGTTGGCCATCATGGCTAGCACCAACCGAGGAAGAAGCAAAAAGAAAAAAAATAATTAAAAATTCATTTTTTCAGAATATGAAAAGGAAAAAATTAAAAATTAAAAATGATTAGAAGGAGTGCACGGGAGGAAAGGATGCTTTGGTTAGGTGATAGGTGAAAGAGTAGGAAAAATAATTTCCCCCTTTCAAGAGAGGAAATCGTTTTCCCTACTTTCGAAGATTTTTTTTTCTATCAACACAAAATGTTTTCCTTAACTAACGTTGGAAAATCCAAAAAAATCTATTCTGAAAGTTGTTTTCTATGAAACAAACAATCTTAATTTATTCAGTGGGGACTCTCTAGATGAGGCAAAGTCTAGAGCAAGTATATTCCATCCAGGCTAACATTGGCAACTATCCCTTTGAAGATAGAGGAATGGTGTGGAGATCGGATAAGCTTTCGTAAGATGTTGATTAAACGGAAAATGACTTAAAACTCTTCTACTTAGGAGCGGTGCGTGCATGATCCCTGACCTATTGTTACACCCATTACCCTGGATCTACTTTCTTCTCAACATGTGCAATGCAGCTTGAGTTTTGGATCAAATACGACAAAAATTGAATCGAGCCAAGTTCGAGTTTAGAAAGAAAGAAAAAGATTGAGCTCAATTGAGCTTGCATGGTGTATGGAGCATAATTCAATCGAGTGCCAGCTTGATTCAACTTGATTACATTTCAATGACGCATGCAGAGAGTGGCGTCCGACGGATTCTTGTCTCGTTTTTCTTCTTTTTCAATGAATGTCGACGTTAAATACGTAAGTTGTTATTGAAAAAATGGAGTATCTTCGGGTACGAGAAGCTAGTAAAACCTCAAGCTCCCCTCGTCATGTGTCTCGAATTGTCACTTTCTCGGCTGGCTTATACAATAGCAGGTGCGAAGTAGACACCGACGCGGAAAACTGACAAACAACTTGAAATTTCAATGGAGTTTATAGCGTGGAAAAGCACATGAAGTGTTGGTTGCATCGTTAGGACAAAGGCGTTGGAAATAGCCCCTGTCTTTCCTTAAAAACATCGCCGTTGTTCCTCTGTTAATTCCCCCTCCAATCTCTCTTTGTTAAAGGGAAAAAATTGCACGACCCACATGGCCTAGGAAACGATTAGATTAAGGGCCCCGAGCAAGCAAAAAGAATCTGCTGACGTGTCGGCTTTATTGACTTGAACGACCGTAGTTAGGTTTTCCTAATTTATAACATGTCGATGTGCATGCCTTGTGATGAGATATGACATTATTATATTGAGTAAGTTTATTTAAGACTAGGGTAACGATCCCAGGTGTCGATTCTTGAATGTGATCTCGCTGCCCTTGTCAGATCCGCCTCAGCACTTTCAAGAAATCTCAGAAAACCCTAATCGCCTAACGAATCGTTTTTAAGCCGCAGGGCATTCAAAATTAGGTGAGAAATCTCGACTAATGAATGAACTTTTTTCGATGTGCCCAAATGTACGCTTTGACTCTTAGCCCGAGGCCCATGTTTTCAATATAGCCAATTCACTGTATGGTTGTACTAAACAAAGACCGGCTTGGATTTCAAAACTATTATAATCTCTTATTCTCTCATCGAAAATATAAAATCCCTTTCATGAATTCATTGGTCTCAACAGTGTCGGCAAAATTGATTCCATCTGATGCCTTTGGACTCATCATGCAACATATTCTTTCGGAACCACTCACAACACAATGACATACCATTATAAATCGCATGGCGGCCAATAGGTCGCTCTCGCGGTGGTTATGTTGATTGTCAAGGCTGATCTACACTAGAAAAATGAGAATAGAGAGGGGCGTGTAGGGCGGTCCCTACGAATTGGACATGTATGGAAGGGATCAAAGATCACTTCAAATTGGCATGCACGATATCGGGTCACAACCGGAATCTGAGACAAGTTAACTAACGAACGTCGATCGATGGGGTCGCGTGGACCCTCTCAAGGACATCTCCAAAGCCGTATGATGAAGACCGGGGAGGAAAAAAATTTGGTCTAACTATAGGAAAGTGAAGGCCACTTTTGAGGGAAAGGATTTCATGGTGGGGCTTGGACAAAGGTGGTTTTCGCTAGGAGACATGGAGGGGGCGGAGATTGAAAGTCAAGGTTCTTGTCCTTGGAAACTTAATTACCTTTCGGTTAACTTAGACTAAAGATCAATGGGGAATTTTCCGCTAGATTCATGTACCGCGAAGGATTTTCGGGCCGGATTCATTTAACTTAATCATGTGTGCCAGTTTTTTCTACTTTGATAACTGAAAAAACAATTCATTTGAGAAAGATAAAGAAATGGATAGAGAGATGTCGGGCGAAAACACGATGATAGCGGGTAAACGTGTTGGTGGTGTGCCCTAATACATGGCGGGTTGATAGAAGTGTTTGAGAGAGAGAGAGAGAGAGAGAGAGAGGGCATGTTGGTGTGAGACTGTCCCGTCAAGACAACTAGAGCGATGTCGGCTGAGTTGCGACGAGGCAAGTGACACGATGATAGCGGCTAAACGTATAAATGGCATACCTTACCAAAAAAAAAACGTATAAATGGCATGCCCTAATACAATTGTGGGTTGACAAAAGTGTTTGAAAGAGAGAAGGCATGTTGGTGTGATGCTGCCTCGTTTAGATGACTCGCCAATGTCGATCGAAGTGATGATGAAGGCGATAATTATGATGATGGGTGATTGAACTCTCTCTCTTTCTCTCTCCCTAGATTGTTTCTTCTTCTTTTCTTTTTTTAAATTTTCATATTCGATACATTAAATCACAATCTAACATAACTTTTATCATTTTTAGTTATTAATATTAAAGTCGGCAGCTACGCCAGTCTATTCATAATAAAAAAACTCGATTGCACCATCGATCATTGAGAACAAATGACCCATATCATTTTTAGCTATTAATATCAAAGTCGGCAGTTACGCCAGTCTATTCACAATAAAAACACTCGATTGCATCATCGATCATTGAGAACAAATGACCCACTTGGATAGAGTGAAAGTCCGAGAACTTGATTGCACAATTTAACAAGTTAAAACGACAAGATGGGAATGTCCAGAATAAAATGATAACTATCGAATCGCGATGGTAAAATGTAATAATTTGCTCATGTAACATTATAGACAAAATTATAAAATAAGGACTACATCAATCACGTCCGGAGAAAATCTTATCATGGAAAGGACAAGCTCACGAATATTTCCTACGACATAATCAATGATCTCGCCTCTTGAAAAACTTCATTATCCAAGGTGAAAACAACACTAGATCTTGTGCTTAAGCACGTTTTCGCCTTTTCTAAACTTCCTTTTGAGAAAGTCCTTGCGGAAGAACCTAGCGACGTTGCGGCACTTTCTATTCCGGGCCCAGGTCGAGGGCATGTCAACATAAGCTTGGCCCATATATAGAAAGAGCTTGGACCCAAACTCCTTGAAAATTCCACTTGAAGCCCCCACGGCTCCGTAGAGATCTTTCAACTACGCCCTTGACTTTTAGAAGCGCTTAGAAAAAGTGGCCCTCGAATAGCAATCGATCTGGCACGTGACTTTAAAGTCGTAAATCATTAACATGTTGACGAGTTTCAGCATAGAAAATTGCCACGTCACTATCCATTGATGTCGATCTGGACTGTAATTAGCACGGAACGCGATTTGTTTTCTTGTGAAATGTTTCTAAAGTGACCTACAGCTCAGGCTTTCTTTATAGCTCCGAGTTCCAAGAAATTCTTTAATTTCTTGCATCTTCCTTTCAATTCCAGGGAAAGAAAAAAGTACCGAGACTTTTTCACTATCTACCTAAGACACATGTGTGTACCTACGGATCCGACTTTTTACGAAGCCCTACTCGGCCCGCCGTGTCAAACCCGCTCAGGAACGCATTTCGTGACCAAAGGGCTCCGCTTCACAGAGCGCACGCAAAGGAAAATTCTACTTCGCCATCGTATCGTTTCAGCATATCCTACATTATAGTGAAACCCCACTGTTCTCCAAGAGTAGAATTTACTTATAATAGTGACGATCAGTGTCTTGTAATCAGAGTTACTAGGCCGACGAGTCGGTGTGAGAAAATTCTACTTCCCCGTCGCATCTTTTTAGCAGACGGGTCTTTGCTGGAGAGATAAGAACGGGCTACTTTTAGCATCCCACGGAACAGCGAGACCCCTTTCCTCAAGGTAGAATTTACCAATAACGGTAACGATCAGTCTCAGCACGTTCAACACGTAATCAACCTCAAAGGAAGAAAGGAGGAAGACAGACAGACGACGACGACGACGACGACGACGACAGGGACAGCGTCGGTATGGGCAAATGAGTTTTTTAGGTGCGCTTGTGTCCCTCGGTCGTGCCGTGGAAGACATATCAGGCGCAGTCTTTGTTGAAAAAAATGATCGAGGGAGCGACTCTTTCTAATCAACACGTGATTTTATAACCTATCGATAAATGATTCTTTTCCTGTTTGACAGGCGTGCATTGGGAGACATACTTTCCCCTTGTTTTTTTCTCTTTATCCTTTCCTTTCCTTTTTCCTTTATGTATCAATCGACATTGTTGAAAATCAAGAGAATTGAAGAAAAAGGGGGTGTCGGAAATGACGGTGAAGGATTCACGATGATTCTCATTCATCGAATAGTTCCAACAGATTAAAATTTTCTTGCACGCTAATGTTTGTGTTCAATTTTTCGCCAACCTCTCACGGTAAAGACCGGTAGGACAATTTCGTACCAATTTTACGAATAATTTTTGATATTTTAGATATAAAAGCCAGTTAAAAAAATCTCTTCAATGATACACTTGGTTAGGTTTCATTTGACTTTGTGAGTTAAAAAGAAAAGGCATGGTTAACCCAATCTTCTTCTGAAGTAATATGTGAAGATACACGTAGGATTTCGCCAAAATATTTGAAAAACACATGGAAGGAAAGATTGTTACCGGGACAAGAAAAAAGAGCAGAAATTTGGGCCCATAATGATGTGATGGCTCGGCGCTTTCGGCCCATGAAGCTGTTATATGGACTCGGGTCATTTTCAGCCCATTACCATGTTCTTTTAGGGCGAATGGCACTAGTGGTTCTTGGAATTTGGGCCATCCTGGTTCAAATACCCGAACTCCAAGAAACCAGTTGCCTAGACTTGGGGTCCACGGATTCAAAATAATCACATCTGCTCATTACATGAGATTCCTACCTGAAGACCACATGATCAATGATTCTTGCACAGCCGGTCCATGCGAATCCGAGTCCATTCAAATCTAACCCCCGAAGTCACTGGTTCCTAACGAAACTGGACCGAGGCTCATTCCAGCAGTGGGACCTACCTCACTCGCCGTTGGAAAGTTTGGTTTATATCTAGGTATCTAAAGATTATTGCACGATGCGCACAAGTAATTCAATATCGGTGAAATGGAGTGGAACCAGAAGTTAAATACAATAGTATGCAAGGATGTAGACCTGAAGGACAATTTAAAATTGAAGCAACGGGCATTCCCAAAGCTTCTTTTTTTATTTATTTATCGGGATTTCTCTTTATCTCTATGTATTGAATTTGATAATTCATTGGTACTGGACCTTGTCAAGGGGCAAGCTACCCAAGGGCCCGCCATTATTTTTAGGCCCGTTGGGCAGGCCTTGCGAAATTTCTAGGCCCGTTCCATGGGAAAGCCGGGCGTTGGCAAGGGTCTTGAGGCCCAGCCCACACATATGCTCGCTTACTTAAAATATGTGAAATTATGTTTTATTAAATATTACACATCGATGCCTAAAAATTTGCAGCTACTAACAAGATACAGAGCCTAATTTTCTAATATTGGTTAAATGAGTAAAATAATGGTTTTCTAGTATAAAATGCACAGGCAAAAGAGTAAAAAATTTATTTTTCATGCTTTTAATTTAAAAATCTAAAAAACAAACCTGACAAATTAAAAAGGTGGAAGCGGGGCAGACCACGTTGTTCCCTTGGCGGGCTTGGGCACTTGCCCATGCCTGAACTTGCTGGCCTTGGCACGTCTAAAGGTTTGGCCTCAGTCAAGGTTGGCCCTCTCGACGAGTAGATCTAGTTAATTACCATGATATGGATACAAGTGTCATCTATTGCACCAATACAACTGTAATTGGCAAAGTGATGCATCATCGAGCAACTTGCTCGGATGAGGAGGAAATTATAATGCACATGAATATCCTATCTTGAAGTATGGATAAATCTTCCTCAAGGATTTTTTGAAATATCGACGGTCATATTAGTCAATTCCACAATGAGCTAAGCGCTTTTTACTCTATTCAAAGTACAATCTTAGCACCTGCTTCACAAAGGAGCCGTTCTGGTCGAAGTAAGGGAACCAACAACTTAAAACATTAGCAATTCTCATGGCTGGATCAAACATCACCATTCTTGAATGCTAGATGAAGAACTCTTTTGTGATTCATTAGTTCACGAATGCGCAATACATCATGTCGAAGTTGCTAGATGAAACACTTTGACAATGACTAAAAGCACACTCTACAGTGAACATACTTCTATTAGAATTCTCGAAACGGCAAAGTTAAATAAACAAAGAGCAATCGCGGAACTAGCAAGCAATTCATGTATAATCTTGCCTTCGTTCTTATTCAAGGTGACATCGAAGATACCTCATGTTGTACTTGAAGCTACCTGGAAGTGGAATTGTGCAACGTAATATGGCGTCTAGGAACTTCCTAGGAGGCCTTGGAAGATGGCCGTCCCAGCTTGCTGAGCGAAACCCTCGACGAATCCCTGGAGCACGTGACCCACCAGACTATTCTCACTCCTATCTTTCCTCTGACTAGGTCCATGTCCTGGAAATGGATGAGAAGTCACACTTGGGTGGTGATCATATCCCTGACCAAATGGTGGGGATCGCATGGTTGTGAATCCAAGTGTCGGGTTAGGATCTAGGATATGCACGATCGGATGACTGATGAATCCTGGCCCTGGCACGGTTGGGATAGAGACTCTGTGGTACGGTGGCCCGGCATGAGAATAATTCACTTGCGGTTGTAGTGGAGTGACAGGAAATGGGGATGGTGCAACAGCGCAGACAGGGTGCAGATCGAGCTCGCACTCTTGACAGTGGTAAGAAAAGCCCGTGCCTAACTTCCTGCAGGCGTTGCACACGAAAGCGCCTCCTTGGTAGACTGGGGTCGGAGTCAAAGTAAGCAAGTGTTTGGGGTCGATCCCGTGGCCCAGCTTCTGCGGCATCTTCGAACAGGGCCGGTGGAGGCAGAAGTTGCAGGAGAGGCAACAGTAGGCCCACTTGGAGATCGCTAGCTTGCAACCCGAACATAAGACTCTGTTCATGTTGGGGTGCTGCTTGATGTTGAGAAGCCTCAAGGGATGCCGGTGGCTGAAGTGTTGCATGCTTTGGTCGGTGTCCATCTCTCCCATTTTGCCTGTCCTCTAGTCTTTGCTCTTGCAAACGCGTACTGATGCGCATGAAGAATATTGCACTGCATATATAAGCTCTTGATCAAGGATGAAAACAGGATATGAACACAGATTCTTATTTCCTAACCCTTCCTTTGTCTTGTTGGACATGTCTTTAGGTGATTGCATGGTAATTCCACACGGACTTCCATTTATAGTCATTCAAATGGGGGTACGGACCTCTGGAGTGCCAAAAGTTGGCACAAATGGACACTTAAATATCAAAAGTTATAAAAGATATACTTAAGTGCCAAAATCGGAGCAAAATGGATTGCTTAAGTGCCAACAGCGAAAAATTACGACCAAATTGCCACATGTCCATTTTCCGACGACTTCATTTGCTGACGGAGTATTTTTTTTAAAATAAAAAATCCACGTGGCAATTTTTTTTTGAAAAAATTGTCCACATCAGATTTTTGAAAAATTAAAATCGATTTTATTATTATTATTTTTTAATAAAATTGATTTTATAATAATATATTTTTAATTATTTAATATTATTTAATTAATAATTTTTAAATCCACATTAGCCAAAACGACGTTTTGGCTGATTTTTAGCCGATTCAGTTTCCGGCGAGCTACATAGGCAAGAAAATTAATAAAAAATTGCCACGTAGGATTTTCGGCAGGATTCCGGCGATTTGGCACTTAAGTGATCAATTTTTTTTTAAAAGTGGCACTTAAGTGTACTTTTTGTAACTTTTGGTATTTAAGTGTCCTTTCGTGTCAACTTTTGGCACTTCTGCTGTACTTATGCCCATTCAAATGTATCAATAAAAGCTAATCTGCCAACATCAATTTCTCAGGACCTCGACACGTCAACACTCACGATATCTATCATTGTGTCTGTTGATGGGGAGTTTCGTTTTCAAAAATACATAGAAGATAGAGATCTTCTACTTATTTTGGTTGACTTGGTCAATTTTTGTCTCTTGTAGTTGGCATCTACCTCAATTAAGTTTTGGTGAGGGTAATTTAAGGTTTCCATCTGTCACATGCTATTGGCATGTTATATACTAGGACAGCAACACCGATGTGAACTTAATATTTGTTAAAGTTGCCGCCCCCATAGCCTCATCTTTTGATGGAATTGCGTCGTTGTGAGCAGATTTATATACCAAAGGATAGCACTTGCGATGTTGATATATTGTCGAAAGAGAGAAATAATAGAGCAATAAGAAATTCTTTACTGATTGTTCTAAAGTATTAGACGACACCAAGATGATGGCTGTGAATGAAGATGCATAAAAGATAGCTCTACAATTGTTAACGCGCGCACCCACATATATATATTTCCCTGATAAGGTTAAGAACTAAGAAGAGTATTCAATTATTTAATGTCCGTGTAACATAGGATAGTGGCAACTAGACTCAAATGTGCATCATCAACCTTTAGCAGTATATAGACTAGGAAATGCAGGATATATGAAGAAATCCAACTTTTGAACACATGGATCTTGGAAATGTTAGTTATGTTCCTTTAGGTCCATAATGCAACTTTTTCTCCCAAAGACAAGGCAAATCTTCAACCAAGAATAGTTTCAGCCTATTGTGTTCTCTAGGTAAATTCCTGTTAATTTGATTTGTCAAATTGTGTTTGGTGTTAGAGATTATCTATGATGAGCACGACACCAGAGGTTAATGATTATTGATCACGACAAAAGCATTGTTAGAGATTATTACCGTTCATGACAAAATAATCAGTAGGACAAGAGACCTTAATATGTAGGAGTCATGATGGATAAAAATCCAGACGGAAAGAGCAGAGCAGTCCGTAAGATAGAGCGAAGCAATGCTTTCTTTTCCCTGTCTCCATCATCAGGTTTGAGAAAAACACCCGCACGCGTTCCTAGCTCTGCCATGCTCATCAGCTGCGGAGCACGAGCATGCTCGGATGCATTGCAACGTCCTCCTCAAGAAGTGACATGATTCACACACTTTCTCAGGAGCACGACAAATGCTTGTGCTCGCGGCGTTCAATTCTTCAATTCTTTTGCAAAGCTCCGTTCACTAGCTTAAGCAACCGAATCCTACAGTCAAGGAAAAGGGTACTGCAAAATCTCGTTCTCTTGAACAGATCTTGAACAGCATTCGAGGCGCGACCGTTCTGTACAGTGCGTTATAATTTTCAAGTGATAAATGCCTGCAATTCTTGATAGGTATATGAAACAAATCAGTGGAACGTCAGAGCATTTGGGAATACCTGGCACTGGAGAGGGCACGTTGGCGTACCGGCGGCGTAAGCAGAATCCGCCCACTGATTTCTCTCCCATGTTCCCTAGTTTTCCTCGTTTTCCCCGTCACCTGCTGCTGGTATTGATTGGTGGAGAGGAAGAAGACCTTAAAGTTTCTTTGTAATTACATCACTCGCGAATTCCATGAATAACAAAAAAATATTTTCTTTTTCTTAATTATCGCGCAAATCTCCAGTTACAAAAGAAAGGGAGAAAGTGGATCGTTTCGGGCGGTGAAAATTTTGCATTGTTCCAAATAAAACTACTTGGATAAAAATTAGGCCCTTTGAATATACCGGCACGTAATGCTTTGGAAGCCTCTTAAATTTCTTGATAAAATCTGCCCATAGGAAATGAGGGAAAGGTAACATGATTGTCTTAGTCACAAGCTAAGTAGTATCAACACACGCTAACATATTATTTCTCAAAAAATAGAGAATTTCGACATGTTGGGACAATGTTTATTAAATATATATTTTAAAATTTGTATGATTATTTCGATCAAATTAATTTAATTCAAATTTATAAATAAATAAATAACAAAAAAAATCTAGAATGAATTTACTTTAAAAACATTAATCCATGATTTATTAATATCATTTACTGTTTCAATTTAATAAATTCAACTCAATTTCAATAATTCATAAAACTTTGAGGAAAAAAAATGAGCAATCCACATTTTAGATTCTTGTGTCAAAAGCGTGTTGGAAGAAAAGAGGGGGGAAAAACAAACTTGAGTGGATGAATTATGTGTTAGGGAAATAGAAATCAAAAGAGAAAACAAGACTAGAATTTTTATTTTCCCATTTATTATGTTTATTATAATTTTTATTTTCCCATTTATTATGTTTATTATTTACATTTTGATCTATCATTTGTTGAAAATTTTTAAAATTAATTTTGTGTATGTTGCAATCACATCTCGGAATTTTGACACGGGTGTCAAAATCATGTCTCGGGATTCCAACACAAGTGTCAAAGAGTATCAAGAAAAGTTGATCAAGTGTCAAATTTTCCAACATTAATCAAGTGTCAAAGAGTGTCAGAGTATTTGACATGATACGAAAGCTCTTAAAAGAGTGTCGATACTTCTTAGGTCACGAGTAACCCTCAATCGAGATTTCGAGGTTTTCAAATCTTTTAGAGCACTAATTGGTCCTTAATTAGATTTGACGAATCCTCATGTCCAAAATCAAACTGATTTTATAAAGTGCTCGGTGAAGGAATCGAGGTTATCTTGAGAGGTAATTTCCTTCACCCGTGAACCATCTCACAATGTGATGTTTGATGTTAGTCAACCTTAATTTACTCTTTCGAGATATGGACTTCCATAATCTCGAGGACATTGAGATTCAAGAATTTTTAGGCAAGCGGAAAACTGTAGCATAATAATGCCGAAAAGTGGGATATGAGATTTACTGATAATGGAGAATACGACAGGATTTGGAATACCGTCGTGCTAGCAATTGCATTAATTCGATGGACCCAATTAATCAAAATATTGAATGAAAACCCTATTGAAGAAGATGGCTGATTCGAGTAGTTGTGATGTCAATGTTGAGGTTGCAGCGTTCCACCAATGAAAGATCGCCGGAGTAGGTGAACCAATCGCCCTCGCACGCTCTCTGTCATTCAAGAAGGACAGGAACACCCACGGCTTCGGCTTTCCCACCGAGAAGCGTCTCCACCTAACCTCGTCTGCCCAAAAATCAGAGACACCCATCACCCTTCGATCGAAAGACTCCTGAAAAGAAACGTAAAAATCCAATCTTTATTAGCCACCCGTTTCTTGACTCGGCCATCTCTATCTTGTTCGGACACTCGCTTCGCCGTCGAATTCAGCTTTCGGGACCGGTCGGGTTGTCATGGAGTTCTTGCAATCCCAAGATTTCCAGATTCTTGTGGCCGTCGCAGTGGCGCTCGTCGCCATTGGAGTCGCTGCTGTCTACCTCAAATCCACCAAGAAACCAAAAGGTTTGAGCTTTTTTCGTTTCTCTGGGCCTTAATTTATCTTCACAGATTTGAGCATTCGTTGAGCCATGAGGCTAATTGTTATTGCAATTTATCGATCTAATTCGAACGCCAGTTAGTACGAGTCAGGAGAGTGAGAGGTGGTGGTGTTGTGGCATTTGTCTATTTCCTATGGCATGGCCTGATGGCTCCTCGAGTTTGACTATCAAAATATCGATCTGATGCTTTCTTTCATCTGGGTTTGTGCCTCCGGTCAGAGCTGGTCATGTGGATCCAGCAAGCAATATCTTGTTGTTGGTTGTTCTGTATTTGACTTGTTCACTTACTGGCACTCCTTGCATTTGGCTTTTCGGGTGCTTTCACTGGTTTTATTCCTTCAAATTCTCTTGGGAAGAAGGAATGAGAGATTACACATAGAAAGAAAATTGTACCCTGTTTGCCGAGACACACGAGACTCCTACCTAATTTCTCTAAGGAGGGGCTAAACTCCACTACTAAATCCTGCTAATTTTCTCTTTTGAACGTGATATGTGTAATTTGTAACGTGAAAGTATTGCGGTTGTCAAATTCCTTTCCTTGTCCGAACTGTCCTCTAGATTTGCGTAGGAGGTGAATGTGAGTAGCCTGCTTAGGTTCCTGCTCTTCTTGGTAATATACTGTGTTGAGATCTGGCATTATAATATAACGTTTCATCTCCAGGCCTGTTGTGTTTCAATTTTGTTCGTTTGTGCTTGCTCTGCATGAACTTGAATTACTTTCATGTGTTCGTAGGAAGTTTGGATCCTGAAAATTTCAAGCAGTTTAAACTTGTCAAACGGACACAGCTAAGCCACAATGTGGCAAAGTTCACATTTGAACTTCCAACGCCTTCTTCTGTTTTGGGTCTCCCCATTGGACAACATATAAGTTGCAGGTTAGTTGGCTTTTGTCTTTTGTCCTCCGTTGTTTGTACAAACTTCTCTGCACTATGTGTTGTCGGCCTTCCATATAACTTGCTTTTGTTTCAAAATATGATGCTAGCACAATCGAAATTGGCAGAGAATGACTGCATAGAGTCATGATGGACATCTGCTAGTGGTGTAGAATATCCAATATGACAAATTAGCATCATTTTAAATTAATCTATGTATATATATGTTTGATGAAACTATTGTAGAAGGCCTCTTTAAGAAACTATCATAGAATTTTTTGGTAAAGAATTAGTTTGCTTGAACACCATCATATGTTGTAGATGAATCATATGAATACAACAAGCCAACATAGACACCAGCTCTATCTTTCATTAGTTGCTATTCTTGCTCTCTAATTATTAATCCTATTGGCAGGGGCAAGGATGGCCAAGGGGAGGAGGTCATCAAACCCTATACCCCAACTACCTTAGACTCTGATGTTGGATACTTTGAGCTGGTCATTAAGGTAGTTATCGGTGTCATATTGATATCATCCGCAGTTGGTTGTTCCATTCTGAACAGCATTCTTCTTTGGCTGATTCCTGTATCAGATGTACCCACAAGGTAGGATGTCACATCATTTCCGCGAGATGCGCGTGGGTGATTATCTGTCTGTGAAGGGACCAAAGGTAGTCTTTTTCTTTGCTTGTCAACCTAACAAAATGCCTGTAGCACTGTTCTTGTTACTGAACTTGGGACTTGTATGAGGCTGCATTTTTCTCATCGTTCTACTACATCTTATTTAGAATTTATTATCAATCTAGACTGCTGGATGTATTATGCAAAAATAGATTCTGTATCTGTAGTGATAATAGGAGCATAAACTCACAGCCTTTATGTTTGATTATTATCTCTCTCTTATATCTGATACATATGTTAATGGTGTACTTTCTTTTGGACATGGGAGGATACTTATCTGGCGCTTTACATTGTATTTTCTTATAGGTAGTCTCTTTGTACTAAAATAGGTTTGAACCTTTAAAAGATTGACATATACTGCAGCCATATTAAATTAGTGATAGATATGTCTCTTGCCAGAACTCCCAGCCTGGAGTTTTCCTAGGCTATAGAACGATCTAGCAAGTATTTGAAACATTGATTATATCACTCATGCAATTATGCATTCTCCCAATCAGCCTTCATTTGTCATCTTGATCCCTTGTATAATATGTGAGGCACTTTCTTGTGGGTCACCACTTTCATGCTATGCATTTGGATATGGAAATTGCTAAATCTGATTATTTGTGCAATTGCTGCAAAATCTCCTTTCTTTTTTCTTCTCTGTGATCTAAGGCCCTGGCTGAAGCTTTGCTTTTCTGATTTTCTGATTTTATGCTTCTATAACTTTGCAATCCCCCCACTGGTCTGGCTCAATTGCTGTGATTTAACTGCTCTGCTTTTCTAACTTACTGTACTGAAAGGGGACTGCTGGCCGCTTGGTCTTGCTCAATGAGTTGATATCAAATTTGCTGCTCCTGCTCATAATTCTCATGATCAATGGATTAATACATCTGTCACGCACTGAATATTGATTAATTCTGATGGTCTGGCGTCGTCACCTAAAGAGTGTTAAATTGATCTTTGCTATTATTCAACTTCTGCAATGTCTAGTTATCTCTGTAGCAGTATTCTCCTCATAAATGTTGTTCGTTGTAAATATTGAACTTGAATTCCTATTTGTGTGAGATTCTTATTCTTTAGACCATAGATGCTTCCCCCAATGCATGTCTTTAAGACTCTCAGAACAACATATGATCTCTTATATGAGCCCTTCTGGGGTTTTTTTCCAATCAGGGACGTTTCCGGTACCAACCTGGCCAAGTTAGAGCTTTTGGGATGCTTGCTGGAGGCTCTGGCATCACTCCAATGTTCCAGGTCATTTTTCTTGGTTGCAATGTGAACTGCATCAGTAGTTTTCCGGCATTGACATATAATCTTACTCAAGTATGAAATATTACTGTCTTATGAGTTTCATTTCTCTCTGTTCCTCATTACAGGTTGCTCGGGCAATCCTAGAAAACCCGAAAGACAAAACGAAGGTGCACCTTATCTATGCCAATGTGACTTATGAGGACATTCTTTTAAAGGTAATTGACTATCTTTCCCCCTAAAACTCTTTCTCCTATGCTGATGTTGAAATCCCTGAGCTCTATGAGAATGGCTATTCTGTTTCATGTCCTTCTTGTTGTCTCTCAAGGGTAATTGTACCGTTAAAATTCTCTGTTCTAAAAAGTGAACTGGACTAAAAGCATCACTGTAAATGCTTGTTCTGTGGAATTTTGAGAATTCGTGCCAATGGAAGCAACTGAAGTAGAATATCTTGGTGGAGATGTGCGTAATTTACTTCCAAGTATATCTGCCCCTAATCATGGGTGTCAAATATAAAATTGTTTGCATAGCTTTGAACATTTATTTGTGAAATCTTTTCTGATGTCTCTATTACCCAATTCTATTTAATTGCCAATGTAATGATACCCATATCAAAATTACCCAATGAATAAAATCAGACCCTGTTGTCTTTAATAGCTAAAAGCAGTTATTATAGGATTGGTAAATTGTATTTTGGGTGGCTGAACGAGGATAATATTAAGACATAAGCTGTTTAAATTGGCCTTGATTGAACAAGAATTGAGAATGTCTCGAAAATTAAATTCTTTGCTTGATGCAATCATCACTTTATTGCAGGAGGAGTTGGATGGCCTTGCTTCTAGCTACCCAGATAGCTTTAAAATTCACTACGTTCTGAACCAGGTAAATGTTATTTCTCCTCATATGTAATAACAAACTTCTTGAAGCGTATGTCTGTATTTCCTGTTCATGCTGTTTATTAATTAGAGTTTGTCGACTTAAACCTTTCTATTCCTTCGTCCTCAGCCTCCTGAGGGTTGGGATGGTGGTGTCGGATTTGTGTCGAAGGAAATGATTCAAACTTACTGCCCTGCACCGGGGCCAGGAGTTCAGGTTAGTATACAAAAAGACTTTTCTGGTGTTTTTGTATCATTTCAGTCCCAAATCTCACGTCTTGTATTACTGAAACCTGCTTAAGATGTTGAAGCTAATAACTAACACTGATCTTTGTGTCCTTATTTACTTTGTAGATTTTGAGATGCGGTCCACCACCGATGAATAAAGCCATGGCTGGACACCTCGAGGCTCTCGATTATGCACCAGAAATGCAGTTCCAGTTCTGATCCTTACTGAGCAATAAACCTTCGACTGGCCCAGAATTTTCCTTGTCTTTTCTTTGCTGGATCGGGAAATGTGCTTTGTGCAATTGTTCTGTGGTCTAAATATGGACTCCATTGTTCAAGACTTTCTGAATGGAAACATGGGTTGCGGGCATGTATGTTATAACTCCAGAATCTGACTTCCCTGCCATTTCATAAAGCTAACCCTGCAATCTGTTATCTTGCAGCTAGTGAAATCCCTCCATCTTGCTAGTCACAGTACATTCATTACCATCTCGTGCGTTGTTTCCACTGTTCATGTCCAGGGACATTTAGGTGAGTGTAATCATCCAGTGATGGAAAAGGAGGTGATGTATGTACTACTTCTTGACAAGATTTCGAACCCCTCACCTCTCGACTTCATGGGCTTAAAGGAGGTGTGGGGTTTGGCCGTGGACGAAACCGAACGACTGCATATGTTTCGACGCTCTTTGGTGTTGCACAAATTCTTATTCGCTGAACGTTTGCCTACCCGCCCACGCCCAAGAGATCCGAAAGGCAGACGGATGGGCTTGGGCAATGTCCTAACTTTGGTGTGGGCCCGGCCCGAACACTTACGGTATTGGTTTCATGTGTTGGGACTAGGGCAGTCGTAGAACAACAGGACTTTGACCGTAGAAGGATAATGATATAAATAGTCAATGAATTTTGACCATATGCGAAATATAATTCTGAAACTTTTGATATGTATTCAAATTAGTCATGGATTATATGATAATGTTCAACCATATCGAACAAATTTAAAGTTCAGGAACTGTATTATTCACTGGGTTAAAGTTTCAGGGACATTTCAGGGACAATTGACCAAAATTTAAAAATCATATTATATATCGGATTAAAATTCAAGAACGAGTTTTCCCCACCACCACGGAACAACGCAAAAATGGCGTTGAGATTTGCTCTCTCAGGAAAGCGGACCTCGGTTAGAGTAAAGGGGTCACGGGCCGGGCTTAACTGCAGGCCCTGGGAGCCCGCATCACGGCCCGAATGCTGAAGAGTGCGAACGAAGAGAAATAAAATTAAAAATAAAAACAAAAACCTATCTATATCCATCGCCTTCCTCAGACTCTCGTACAGCTCTGAAAATGGCGGCATCAGCTTCCGCGCTTCACCTCCTCCCTCCTCCGCCTCCGTTCGGCGCTTTCGCTGCACGGCCTCAACGGCTCCGCCTCGTGTCGTTCGAGGCTCCGCGCGTCTCTCCGGCGAATGCGTTTTCCTCCTCCTCCTCCGCTTCCTTATCCTCGTCGGGGGGAAGAAGGTTCGGCCCCATCGTCCTCACTAGAGCTGCTACTCCACTTTGCACGAGGCACCAACAGGAAGAAGATGAGGAGGAAGTTGGGATTGATGAGGACGAGGAAGTGGAAGAAATCGAAAGCGAAGACTATGGAGAAGAAGAAGAGGACGACGGACAGGACCTGCGAGCTGTCAACATAGCCGAAGATGTTACGCAGGTTTTAGTGTTCTCCTTCGTGGCAGTGATTCTGCTCCTCTCTCTCTCTCTCTGATTTTTCGAAACGGTATCTATCATTAAAATGGACCGTTGTGGGCAATGCTTGTTTATCTAGTTTAGCTCCCGTTAAATTCCGTGGAAAATAGAAAATGGTGCCCAAGCCATGGAAAAAATGGGCGGGACCTAGTTAGAATCATGAAAGTTTGGGTCTTTCTTTCTGGGTTTTGTTCTCAAATGTAAAAAACGCTCTTAGAATAATCACCTTGACACGAATTTGCATTTTTTGGTGTGTTTGTCACATAATACTAATATCCAGCAGCTGCGCATTGATATGGGCCCTATTTACTGGCTGCTTCCTTGTTCTCGCACTGCAATGCTAGTGGAGTGCTGTTTTTGTATGATACTAATTTATTTGTCCAAGCATTATATTTGTGGCGATGATGGATTGTAAGCACTTGTGGTATGATAGAGTGAGTTTCTGATGGTTCTTATGATGTTACACTATGGAGTAATTAGTGGGTTGTTTTTTAAACCTTTTCTTTTTGCCAAATGGATGTAGTTGATTGGGGGAACACCAATGGTATACCTCAACAAGATCACGAAAGGCTGCGTAGCTAATATTGCTGCTAAACTTGAATCTATGGAACCATGCCGAAGTGTTAAAGATAGGTAATTTTCCTTTTCAGCTTCGTACTCGGGTTGGTAATTTATATTGCTTGGTGCTCTTGAATGAATATCTATCCCTTGCATAGAAAATATTTCCTTATGAAGCGGCTGTGGGTTGATTATTTATTTGATAGCTGTGCCATTTAGCAGAAGCTAGTCAATTAGTTCATTGGATTTACATGTAACAAAAAATATTTTTAAAATTTGTTTATTTGATCGTTTACTAATGCTATATCATTGGTGTTGCTGTTGCAGAATTGCTTATAGCATGATCGCTGAAGCTGAAGAGAGAGGAGTAATCTCACCTGGAAAGGTTTTGCATCTGCTTTTTGTTGCTTTAGGAAAATGCATTAGGAAAAAAAGCGAATCATTTTGCACATAATGCTGGCCATAATCTGCATCTAATGAAATTCTTGTTTTGAGTGTTATACATGAACATGACATGTTTGTTTCACTTTCCATTACGCAGAGTATACTGGTTGAACCGACCACTGGAAATACAGGACTTGGCATTGCTTTTGTCAGTTCAGTCAAGGGATACAAAGTAATTGTCACCATGCCTGCATCAATTAATGTTGAAAGGAGAATACTATTACGTGCTTTTGGTGCTGATATTGTTTTGACTGACCCTGAGAGAGGCCTGCAAGGTGCTGTCGAAAAAGCTGAAGAAATCACCCTTCGGATGCCAAATGCATACATGTTGCAACAGTTCGATAATCAGGCAAATGCAAAGGTTATTTTGCGGCTTTTTTGTGAACATTTCTGAATTTCCGATTTTCCTCTCTGCCATCTTATTTTTGTTCCTCTTGGTAATCATGTAAGACTCCTCTATCATTAAGTGTCTAACTTCCGTGAATTACAGATACATTTTGAAACCACAGGACCAGAAATATGGGAGGACACAATGGGTAATGTTGACATACTTGTTGCTGGAATTGGAACTGGTGGTACAGTTATGGGTACTGGGCGTTACTTGAAAATGATGAACAGAGACATCAAGGTTAGTCAGCTTCAAATTTGAAATTCCTGTGTCACTTCTTGTGGCAATGTCTTCTTCAGTCTATGTTGGAAGTATGTCCCCTGGTAAGAATGTGAGGTGTCATTTAATTCTGCACGTATGGGGAAAACATAGTGCCGGGTATATGGGCCAAATTCGGAGAAATGGTTGGCATGACAATTAATAAAGTGTTGAGTACCTTTTTTTTTTGGTCAAAAAAAGTGTTAAGTACCTTAGGAGGATGTAAATTGTAGGTTTCAGTACATGGTGAACAGGTGACTCTTAGTGAAACAATTTCTTTTTAGTCACTTATTCTGAGACATGTCACTACTACACTGATAATTCTTCTCACCTCATTGTCTTAAGTCGTTTAGGGTGCTATAGGTTTTCTTGATGATTAACTCTTCTCTGAATGTTGCAGCCTTCTCTACAGTTCTTTCTTACATAATTATGTAACTTTCCTATTGTACTCAATTCATAGGTAATTGGTGTGGAACCTGCAGAGAGGAGTATAATATCAGGAGAAAATTCAGGTCAAACCATTGTCCATGGCTTGTATTGTTCTTTGTGAAATTCTGATTTGCCTGCTTTGTTCACTTTTATAATGCTTTCTTGCAGGATATGTCCCTAGCATCTTGGATGTTAAATTGCTTGATGAGGTTGTCAAGGTAATAGCTCTGTCTGCAAAACATAAAGTATGGTAGAAAACGCTTTTATTATGTGACATATCATGTGTTATTACCTAACCGATCGAGTATTGTTGGATGTTGCACATTGACTGACTGACGCACAAATATGTCCATTGAACAAAAATGCTTGATTGGTGGGTTACATGTTATACTTTCTCCTACTCTTGCCCACAATTTGCCTACAAAAAGCTGTTCAAGAAACAATTTACCTTCCTTTGTGCTACACGTGCAAATGAATTTGCAGAATGGCTCCTTAGGGACTTATACGTACCCGTATTGTTGTGATTTCCAAATTGGAGTGTCAGTTGTTTTTCTCTGTAGCATGTCTTTCTCTAAGATAACTTAATTTCTCATCATCCCAGAGGCTTTGAGCCAATGAATCATAATGAGTTACTTTTGACTATTGCTTTGCTTGCAACAACATCAAACAGCGATCTTTCCCCTTAGTTCGGTTCATATACATGGATTTTTTAAGATCATCAGTCTCTAATGTAGCTCTGAATCCTCTGTCACGAGTCCCTTTATCATGGACTTTGACACCCGACCTTGGCATGTAGCCACATTTTCGTCCATTTTTCACTGGGTTGAAACCACAAGTTGCTTTTCTGGATGCCCTTATCAAAGCCATCTCATAATAACGTGCACTACAGAAAAGTTCAACAAGATAAAAATACAAGCTTCTGATAACGGGTCTGACCCTCCTGTTTCATCCTGTTTGGGGACCAATCATGGAGAATACTCTTACATAAGTGGAGTTTGTCATATTGGATTCAAAACTCATCCTATTGCTGCTCATACATTTCTGATTGGTTCTTGCTTGATTGAAGTACTCTACAACGTTTAACATCTCTTTCTTACATATAGTAAATATTACAAATGTAAAGGGATGACCTGTGTGTGCATACATCTATTTAGATCTAGCAACAAAGACAAATTCAATTATGGCTAATCCTTGGCAACAGTTTGATAGGTTTATCATAACTAATTGCCAAGTCAAGGTCCATGGTGGATCTAACCTTCCATGTGAAGATTGACTGTTGATCAATTCATGGCACCACATTCAGATTTGGCTCTAGCAACTGATTTTTGATGACTACACCAAGATAAATCTAGTTGCCTGCGAGTGAAGGACTAGCAATCAGAGCCATGTCCTGGCTTTTGCCTCTCTCTCCCTCTCTCTCCCTTTTTCCTATCAATATTGCACTTCTATTAGTTATGTATACATCATGCATCCAAAGGCTTATTCATTTGGAGGAGTCAATGCCACATTGGCGCTATATGACAAACTACATCGGTACCTGACTGTCACACTAGTAGGATGGAAATGCATGTTAAATATCCATGGTAAAATTTTAAGTTCTTAAACTTCAGGACTACTCTGAAAAATCTTCAATTGGGCTTTCTAGGTAAGTAGGCCAACAAATGCTACATCACTATTCCTTAGTTAATTCTAAGCAGAATGAAAATCTCCAAGCTCCATCATGTGGGTTGGTTACTGCTTTTCATTGTTGTAATGCCTCTCAGTGTGATTATTGTACCTCGCCTGTTATTTTCTTTCTACTCGGTTGTAAACTTGACTTTAATGTCATTACAGGTTACCAATGATGAAGCTGTCCACATGGCAAGGAGGTTAGCTTTGGAAGAAGGTTTATTGGTAATCATGAACTTCTTTGCCCTTTGTTCACTGCTCTTGAACCTAGACCATCGATTAGGGTCAACTACTAATCTTGACCATTGACCTGCGTAATTTGGAGAAAAGAAAGAAACCAATGACCTATCGACTTTTGGTCCCAACTCAAAAGGCCTTGGAGGAGGTATAGACATGTCTAGTCTTAGGCTTTCTTTTTGAAAGGAAGTATCTCTCCCAAAACTTGGGGCTGCAAAAGTCTCTGTGGTAGAGATAGAAAGAAAATGGATCGTTTGCTTTGACAAAGTATTGAAAATGGGTTTAAGTACACTTCTGGTAATTGGGCCCTCAAATTCGTCTTTTTTATTTTTTGGTTTTTGTGATCAGATCCTCCCATCTTATTTAATTTATGCAATTGGGTTCTCTCATCATCTATTATTTTTGCCACCTCAGTCGTGCAAAGTTAGGAAAAGGTACAATGGAAAATAAAATGACCCCCACTCCCACCTTAGTCGAGCCAAGTTTGCTGATGTGGCATGCTACATCATCTCCGTGGCAATTTCCCTGCTACATTAATTGTGCAACATCTGCAAAATTGATGAAATGGAAGGAGCAGTTGCACTAATGTGATAAAAGGATTTGATTGCACCAAAAAGAAGGGAAAAAAATTTGGGAACTGAGTTGCACATTTAACAAGGGAGGCTGAAACTGTACCTAACCCAAATCCATGCAAATGCACTCCATTGGTACTAAAGCTTTACCCTGTTGGTGAACTTGAATTCACCACGGTACAAGATAGTATCGTAACCATTCTTGTGAGACATCTTAGCAAATATAGTGTTTTACAACTTTATCATGTATCTTTTGATTGGAGAAAAACTTTTAACACATTTTATTCTCATCTAGGTTGGCATTTCTTCTGGAGCTGCTGCAGCTGCTGCCATTAGTGTAGCAAGCAGACCTGAAAATGCAGGAAAACTTATGGCGGTAACTCTTCAATTAGCTTGGTTCTGAATGAGCTTGACTTTGTCAAGAAACATATAAAATTAATCAACTTCATATTTTTTCTAAAGAATATATTGACAGAAGGAACAGTAGTGCAAGCACATGGTGACTTACTTTTTTTTTTTTAAAAAGAAATCATCTTCTGTGGTGTAAAAGAAAAAGGAAATCTTCTTCATTTAAGGTGGGGATCGTCTGTGTGCTATTGAAGTTTGTGTGGTCGCATAATGCAGGTAATTTTTCCAAGTTTTGGAGAGAGGTACATCCCTACAGTTCTGTTCAATTCTATCCATGAGGAAGTTCGAAAATTGTGACTGTAAGAATTTGAGCTGGATGAAACTCCCCATCCAAGCCAAGGGGTGAGCTTGTCTGTACTGTCTTTTGCGAATGACGAGGCCTTGTCTACATTCTGATGGAGAGAACTAAAATGGGCTGACTTTTGGTACTAAATCTTCTTTTCCTCCTACTCTGCATTTGAAACTCATGTCATCTAATGGACTGGTACACATTTTCAGGGGCAATTTTCTCATGGAGGCACCGAAAGTAGACATAAAATGTTGTGGACATCATCAGACTTGCTCGTCCGAGTAAAGAGATGATAAAGATGGGTAAATTTTCCTTAAAATTGTCCTGTTGTTTGGTCCCTTACGGACTGATCGATACCCCTTAATCAGATGGTTGTTCGTCCTAGTTTGTCTGTACATCAAAGATCGAAGCAAACTTGTAGGGGAAGGTTGATCTGCTTCTTGACGAGTCCATCGATCGTCCTCAACGTTTTTCCTCCTTTTGCTCTCTCTGCCCCAGTTACCATAGATGTTTCATTTATTACAGGAGAAAGATGTCTATACAAATGTGTGAAATAGTCAACAAGGCGCATCCTCCTGTTTTTTCCTTGCAACTGTAGATATGCATCAGCATCAATTGATGACTAGGTTATCTTTAGAATCTCTTTGCAGCATGGCATGCTGCCTATATTCAGTAATGCATTAATACTTGAATGGTCTTATGGATATCTGAGACTGAAACCCACTATTTATGCTTAATCCTTTTCAAGCAGCTGTACAGTAGATTCTCACCTAACCTGCTCTTGCATCATCATTTCTGCTCAATTCTACCTTAGAGAGACTCAACGACCGAATGGTTGCGAATGGAAGTAAGTACGACGATTTAGTCGTGAGCCATAATTGATGTCGTGGCCCCATCTGCCTCGGTGAGAACTTGACAATTTCATCGATCCAGATGGGACCCGGAATGAGGTAGACATGAGCAAGCTCTAGAGGACTGTCAATTTCCAAATATTACCAGAATCACACGCCATCGTGCATGCAACATGGGGTCCTTATCATGGTAGGCCTCTTCCAGGACTCAAAAGTGGACCAGAAGGTCATGATCTTAAAAAATAATCAAAATCACCACTCAGCTCTTACTAGGGAAATACTCATTGGTCGGGTCCACCTTAACATCCAATTAGACACCCTACTGTATAGTACCCCAGAACCTATCCTAAACGAGCCCTGCAATTTCAATTAAAGTGCCATCCAATAATGGAAATTGAATTCAATTTTATGACCCCTTTTCTGCTTTTTTGAGGGGGTGTGGATTCGTGACGGTGCGTGTGCATTTTGACATTTGGCATTAATGATGTCATCAATTGGCTTACAATGATATTTGAGTCGATCTAAATGCGGTCTCCCATTGAATAATGACGCAAATGCTACATTTAGCAAATCATTCAATGTGCTTTTTTTTTCCCCAAAAAATTAGGAAAAATTTGTCAATGAAATGGGCCATGCGTTCCCCTAATTTTGAAGGCCATAAATTAGATGTGGACGAGTGATGGGAATGGCGACACTAATTGTGCCACCTGGTGCCAGGACGAAATTGAAAAATCGCATTGATAGCAGTGGGATCAGACAGTAATTAGACGAAAATAATGTGCCTCCCATACTCACGGTTCAATCTTTGAAGAAATACTCCCCTCCGAAGTTTTAAGTTTCGATTTAGAAGTAATTACACAGGATACCAAGCTAGACTGATGAAATTTTAATTTTGATCCCTAAAATTCGGTTTGGCTTTGCTGGATTCACATTTTTCAGCTCAATGTTAGTTTTCGTATGATGTGTCCAATTTGCAAAGAACTACAATCAATTTACGAAGCATGAAATTTTTTTTAATCTTTTACCCCAAAATAAGTAAAGTAAATCTTACGCTACAAAGGGCATGTTATGAAGAGCTTTACTTATAATTGTGTTGCTTTTGACTCTATTAATACTTCGGAAAGTTAGGAGTACAAAGTTGGGGTTCTGGGAGAAGAACTTCTTGTTCGAAGAAAATCTTTTTTCGGTATGATCTTGTAAAATTTTTAGCTTCTAGTACGTCCGAGTCACTTATAATTGTGTGGGTTCATTTCAATTCTGTTAATTTCAAAAAGTTTGGAAAAAATTAAGAGTTATAGTTTCTTCTAAAGAAAGAACTTCCCATTTAAAAAATTTTTGGCTCCTTTTGGGTCAAAAGCTTGATCTTTTGATTTTTGAAGCTTCCAGATTATCTAAAGTACTTACAATCAAGGCACTAGTTGGACATATTCGATATTGCATGCTTTCTTTTTCTAAAAATAATGATTGCACATAAAACAAGAAAAGTCACTATGTTAGAATAAAAACATAAAGTTTTTTTTTGGTTGATTGTCTAATAAATGCTTCTGAGCACTCGTTAAGAAAAATTCTACATAAAAACAACGTAAATAAGTTTCCATTTAGGCTCCGGTTGTTTTGCGAAAAATATTACGTTTTTGAAAAATATTTTCTAAAAAGCCATTTTCAAGAAGATATAATTATTTTTCTGATATTCAACTGAAACTTGTTGAAAAAGTAGAAAATATTTCTTGCTATTTAGTAGGGAATACATTTTCCTTTATACACTCTTTTTCAATAATTTTATTATTATATTATTTATAAAAATATTTTTAATTATTTATTTTTTAAGAATCAATTTTTAACTATTTTAATTTTTTAAAAATCAATTATTAATTTATTTTTTCTTTTTTTTTTTCCTTGTTTCCCCTTCTTCCTTGCAATCATTCGCCACAACGACGGTCGGCAAGCCTCAAGCTTACTGACGAGGTGAGCTCGAGGGTCATCCACCTTTGGTAAGCTCAAGCTCATTGCTTGCCAGATCGACAAGCAACTCCTCGATCGAGTGAGCTTGCCAGCCTTGAGCTCAAGGCTTGCGCTCGTCGATCTGGCAAGCAATGAAGGTGAGCTCACTAGAGGTGGATAAGCCTCGAGCTTGCTGATGTTGGTTGGCCTTGAGCTTAAGGCTTGCACTCACCAATTTAGCGAGCAACCACCGGCCAAGGAAGGAGACAAGGAAGGAGACAATACAAAGAAAATAAAAATAAAAATAAAAATTTAAAAAATTCTAATTTTTAGAAAAGAACTAGTAGGAGTGTGGGATAAGAGATAGTGAGTATGGAAAATGTTTTTTCCAACTTATAAAGTGAAAAACGTTTTCCTCAATTTTAAAATATTTTGATTCCTTCATGGAAAATGTTTTCTTTAATGAATTTATTTTTCATGAAACGAATATAGGAAAATCTAAAAACCGTTTCCTCAGAAGTTATTTTTCGTGAAATGAATGGAGTCTTAGTAAATTAATTTTCACTCTTTTCAAATTGATAATCTATGAACCACAAGCTTCGATTTGATTCAATTTTAATGTACTCATTGATTTTCAATTTTTCTCAAATCCTATTAAAGTATTTAATCGAATACTTTTGTTTGTGGCTATGGTGTATAGCCATATAGATATATGGCTGGAATTTCAGTCCTTCGGACGTTGACTTGCATGGGTTACAACCACGAGCAGCTTCTAAGCCCTGGACGTTAGCATTGCGACGTGTCGTCATTCGAGATTGCGTCGGAGGACAAGAAACAGGACATGGCAGGTCCCACGGAAAAGTTATCAGTTAATGTGTGCACACATAGATCTATCTATCCATCTAATAATCCATTTTATTATTATTTTTATCATCATTTTTTGGGCGAATTGCATTTTGCTCCCTAGGTTTTTCTGATTGTTGCAAAATGCCCTCCCCCCCTTGTATATGTAGATTGTTGCAATGTCCCCCCTCCGGCTCCTTTGATATTTTCTTAAGTGCTGTTAATCCGAGCAAGTAAGTCGTGTGAGAGTATGCGCCCGGATTTCAATGAAAATTTTGGTTGGACTCGATGAGGAGGAGGTTCGAGATGAGTTTGGACATATATATTAAGGGGACATTGAGACAATTGATATACCAAGAAGTCTTTTACAATGTGTGGGAAAACTCGAGGATCGAAATTTGACTCTGCTTTGTTTATTTGTCTAACTTTGGAATTAGGACACTTCTTTGAACGGGTGAGATCACGTCGACACATCAACTGATATAAGAATCGTGTGATGCGATCTCTCTTTCGGTCCCACGCCCATGACAAAGTGTTTTCCTTTCTCTTGGACAAGGCCTATTTATGAGGATCATAACCGGAGGGGGAGGGGGGGTGGCTGTATTGTCTCACATGCCAGCCATGCAATGTTAGGTAGAAAAGATGATGGCTATTTAGGAAAGTGATGTTCATCTTTTGCTCAAATGGTCCCCCTACCATGTCAAATTATTAGTGAGGACTCTCTCTCTCTCTCTCTCTCATTAAATCCAGCAATCAAGCCCATCGCATTTACCGAAAAGAAAAATTGAGGCACGTGACTGGAAGTACTAAAAATAAATCGATGATCGAAATGTATTTTATCAGCGATATTATTGAATTTACGTAGGTATGCGTAGGGTCAGATGAGAGTCCATGAATCTTCCAAGCCGAGCAGAGTAAAACCCTCTGGTTGAAGCTTTAATATCGACTTCAAGTGTGCAGTCACAATCATCGCCATGTGAACCGGAAGCATGGAACCCATCTCTAGAACCATCAAATTCTGATGAGAATTCTAAATTATAGACCGATAGCACATATTATTCGACGGTTGTCAGACTAAACCCGTGTTTCTAAGAATTAGAACCCTAGCATTCTCGTTCAGACATCGTTATCTTGCTCATTGCTCAATCGATGCGTGCCTGCATGCATGCAAGCAAAGAATCTGTCAAGAACAACCCGCTAAGATTAGCATTCTGCAATATCATCACGACCCAAGTAGCTTAAAGTGATGTTTTACGAATTATGACGCAGGACATATGAGAGAGAGACACCAAGGAAACAGGTTTTACCAATTTTGACGTGGGACGCATATAGGACATTTATAAAAGTACTTGATTGATGTACTAAGTCGCGATTTCTCGGTATCCACAAGAGCGCGTCAAAATTCATTATTTTGTAGTACTGTACCATATGATCTTGTACAAGGAATATTTATAAGGACACTAACATAAATGATCCATAAATTTTAACCCAATATGTAATGTCATTTCTAAATTTTTAATTTGTTCAATGTGATCCTTGAATTTTGGCTCAATATATCATGTGGTCTTTGCACTTTCAATTTATTTAATAAGATCCCTCAAATTTTGGTAATTGTTCAATTTAGATGTTAGACTATATGAAAATATCTGATGCCATCTTAAATTGAATGTTTTCAAAAAATTCAGAAATTACATTAAACAAACTAAAAATTCAAAAGCGACATTGCACATCAGACTAAAATTTAGGAATTACATTGAATAAATTAAGGATGACATTATATATTAAGTCAAAATTTCAGAAATTATTTATGTCATTTTTAAAGATTTATATGACTGATTAATTTCGGCAGAAACCCTAAAAGAGAGAGAGAGAGAGTTTGAAATCCCATCACTTCCACGGGAAAGTTGGCATCTCCAGAGCGTTTGGCGGGATTTGCAGTGTCTAAAAACATAACGTTTGTCCCCATGAAAAAACAGAGCAATCGCAGGTCATTAAATTACGAGGTTTCACTCGTCGGTCGTCATCCCAAATTGAAGTACGAAATAGTTCTTTTCTATTTCTACTTCCTGGAATAATTTCTGAGTAAAATGGGGCGTTTGGTAACTACAAAAATTTCTTATTCTCGGAATAGAAAAAGAATAGAAACGCGTTTGGTATTGACAAAATTTTTTTATTTTTTTCTTCCTCGATGGTGGCGGCGACCGGGGGGCAGGGGTGGTGACCGGCGGCGGTGGGGTGCAGATGGCGATCGGGGGAGGTGGCTGGCGACCGGCGACCGGCTGCCGATGGGCAGGGGTCGCCAGTGACCGGCGGCTGAGGGCGGTGGCAGGCGGCGGTGGGTGGGTGGCCGTTTGTTATAAACGGTGAGAAGTCTTCAAGAAATAGTCTCTAGAAATTGTTCCCAGAAATAAGAAGCTAGTTTTTTCTACTTCTCATTTCTACTCCAAATTTATTCCCAGGAACAACTTTCTATTCCCGGGAATAGAAAAATCAGTTGGCGTTACCAAACGGATTTATATTCCTTTTCTATTCCAATGAACAAAAGAATTGTCCCCATGAAAAAACAGAGCAATCGCAGGTCATTAAATTACGAGGTTTCACTCGTCGGTCGTCATCCCAAATTGAAGTATGAGCCACGCGCGCGACAATAAAAAAATATATAATTGTTTAATTTAATAATCTACCAGAAATGGAGGCCATGAAAAAAGGAGGGGGGACAAACAAAAAGAAAATCTAGCGATTGCCCTTCTCTTCCCCCGCATAGTACGTGCGGATGTCGATAACATAAAATAAAATAAAAATTTCTCAAATTAGCGCTTCTACAAAACATTTGCTCCGGTCTAAACCGGCACCTAAATCAATTTTGATCTCGTTAAGAATCCTAAACCGATATTTCTAATTCCAGAGATACCTCACATTAATTTCCCGATATTTTTTGGGATGAAAATCATTTCATTTTTTGCGAGCCGGGATTACGAAACTTTCATTTTTCTTAGCATTGCGCTGTTTGAACTATATGGGGGCAAGGTGCCCGACGTTATCGGAGTCGTCGGGGCAAGGTGCCCGACGTTATCGGAGTCGTCGTAGTTCTTCTTCCATTATTCCTTTCTCTTCTCCTCTCGTGGCGGGGTTCTTTCTCTTGGAATCTGACAAGACCATGTTTCCCGGAAGCATTTCGCAAATGGCAACAGACCAAATCGTTGTCGATCCAATCGGTCGATCGATTGCTGGCGTGAATATACTAATAATAGAGCGTGCCAAGGCCGACCGACATTGCATGCATAAGCTAAGCAACATGGACACCTCGACCCACCCAATACGATTCCTTCCCCATCATCCTCCACCATGCATAAATTCTGCGAAGGAACGCACGCTCGTAAGCACAAGTTGCCGCCCTTTGTCCACTGCAATGACTACATTTGACGATCGAAACCATGTCGAGATCTGTCTATTCCGATCGAAAGTCGAACCTCCATTCGCATCGAAGAATATGTTGGATATGTGCTGCGAATGTCGTTGGTGCGAGCCTGGATGTTTTGGGGGAAAAAGCCGATTGAGGTATGAAGCGGTCGACACCAACTAGTCACAGAAGTCATGCCAACTATGGCAGCAGCGCACGGGCCCCGATTGAGGCTGGATCCGGCAAACGTTACATTAGACCATGCTTTGATGCGCCTGGACCATCGGCTTTAGGATCTTAGAGGCGCAAACTCGTGAGGTCGACCATTTGACATTGTGTCGAGACTCCGATCCCACGGACAAAGTAATTGGCCTAAACCTGTTTTTTGAATTAGTAAGTTGGCTTTATACACAATAAACTTGTAAGGGACTAGTTCTAGTCATAAGCCCGCGTGGGATTTTCTTTACACCACATTAATTGCCTAGAAGCATTACTCTTGTTCATTCTAACTATTGTGTTATTGAGTTCATTTAGATTGAAGGTCCAACGATAAAGATGGAGTCAGAATGCACAAGTACTAATTGGGAATGTTTCATGCACCGGCGACACCGTATGTCATGCTGATGCCATATCATCCGATCGATGGCATCTATTTGGATTTCAACATTCAAAAACTCGATGGGCATCAAGAAAGTTACACGTTAGTCATAGAGGCCGGTGTAATTGACTCGACAACACTATGGCATCACGATCCAATACGATCTGTGTGTGCCAAATATCTTCTCGACAGGACGAGTATCATAGAGTTGAGGGAACAAGAGGGCAAAGGAACCGAGGAAAAGAAAGATACCCCTTTGATGCAACCTGTGAGTATAAAGTTTGCATGGTAGGCATGGCATCATAAGGCATTAGTTTCGCCAGCTTCTCACACCGAAAGGTCAATTTGAGATCACATGTTTCATTCACCGTCCCTCGCTCCTCCCATGAAATCAAAGGGTCCACTTTTCCTTTTTACCCCATTTGGGCGTGCAAGAATTTCGTGACACAATTGGCGATTCTACCTTGTATTGGCTTGTTATTCCCCACACCCTTTTGTCATAACTCTCTCCTCCTCCTCATCTTGCTTCGTCGAAACCCTCAAAACGAACAGTTGCGTGCCCACTTGGGAAGGAAGGAGGTTGAGTGAGAATCTCGACTTTCATTAACCTAGATCTCGCTTCTAAATCTGACCCAGTTCCAGCGCTAATCAAAGGTTTTCCAGGACCATTATCTTGTCTTGATCAAGCGCTTAGGGTTGCCATTAGTCCACCTAGCTAGAAAAGGTTTATTCTCTAGCGATGTTAGAGACTGTTGCCGAGGCCTGCTTCGTCGCTCCTGGTCATGTTTGAGAAACCAGGCATTCAATTTAGGTTCCGGTCTTCATTTGCTTCATAACAAGAGTGTAGAAGTGTATGATGTTGCGACACCCTGTCGGTATGAATTTTGGACTGATTGATTGTGTTTTATAACATAAATTAATCAGGCATCTCATGTTATGATGGTTGATTAAGAACTTGAGACATTTGAAATGATGCTAAGCGAGGTTTGGCAGTTCATTCACAGGAGAACCAAATAAGAGTTACAAAAAGCTGCAAATTGGAGATCCTAAACCTTATTTTAGAACCTCCCACATGACCAAGTCCCACACATCAAAAAAAACCTCTTAAAACTATACTCTTTTCTTCTTCTTCTTTTTCTCTTTTGTCCTTTCAGATTCCAAACCTAAACAAGAAAAGAACAACAGCATGGAATGAAGGGTTGTCATCAGAACATTGAAGGTAACTCCATCATGTCCTCTACTTGACCAGAAGCCGTCTCGTCAAGGAGCCACTTCTCTAGAAAGGTTAGCGGTGGCGCGTGCTCAGACGACTTCGCCTTATTGTAATTCCTCTCCAGCATCGTCATCCCAGGAACCTTCTCATCCTCGTTCGCATCACCAGGTCGATCATTACCATGGTCACCCCTGTGATGATGAGGATGATGAGTTGAATTGCCATTCGACTTGTCCCACGAGACGTTGCAATTGTTGTTCATGTTCTCGAATGACAGGATTGACTCAAACTCCTCGTGGGGGATCAAGTGATCGACGGGCTCTTGATGCTCGGCCTTAGGGTGATAGCAGATGCCGCCGTTGCTCTCATGGCTGGCGAAACCCTTCTCATCGGGGAACTTGGGGTGGTCGCTATCTGCGTTGCTGTTAGTTTTCGGGGGAGATCTCATCCAGCCCTCGAGGAGCCTGGAGATGTTCTCGGTGCTCGAGGCATATGTGGTGGAGGTGAGGCTGAGCTTGTTGAGGGTGGAAGACGACGACGAAGGGCTGCTGGTTGCGATGAGGTCCAGGCTGCTTGATGACCTCCTCTGATGATGGGGGTCATCAATGCTTCGCGAGGGGGTGGTTGTGTCTGAGGAAGCCATGTTGTGGGGGTCCATCATGGACGACGATGATGATGGTGACTGCAACTTCTTCAGCTTCTTCTTCAAGTGGGTGTTCCAGTAGTTCTTTATGTCATTATCTGTCCTCTGCGGGAGGTATGAAGCTATGGCCGCCCATCTGAGACGGGAAAGGGAAAAATCCCGGACGATTAACAAGAAGAGATGACGAAAGACTAGGTCGGATACACACGCGATTGTCATCGAAACAATCGGATTAATCGAGAACGTTTCGTGGTGATTTGAGGGTAGAAGTCCTTACTTGTTACCCAGCAAGGCTTGGAGATGAATGATCATGCCTTCTTCGTGTGGTGTGAAATTGCCCCTCTTGATTCCTGGTCTGAGGTAGTTAGTCCACCTGAGCCTGCAACTCTTGCTGCACCTCAACAGCCCTTTTGCCCCAACCCAGGAAAGGGCAACAAAGAAGAAGCAGGCAGACAATCAAACAAATTCAAGAACAATCAGTACTTCACGAAGATTACCGCAACTGGTCTAAAGATCTATCGAGGTCGAGCTCGGATCTGGGGCGAGTAGGGCATGCCCACCGTTACCTGTATTGGTCGGGACGGATCGCCAGTTCCCAGGGCCGTGTTCTTGAATGTAAGACACCAAGATGATGTCCTCTTCAGGAGTCCATGGCCCTTTCTTGATGCCAACTTGGTCACAGCATGGAGGTCTCCCCATAGCCACAATATCTCCTCCCTTCCTCTCTCTCTCTCTCTCTCTCTCTACTCTCTCTTCACCGACTAGCACTTATGTTTCTCTCTCTCTTCAAAGGTTTTTTTTTTTTTTGCCTTCGGGATTGAGACTGTGAGGGGGTGTATGGACCTGTATGAATAGCTCCATGAGAACACGAGAGTGCATATTTATACATGGGGGTGATTTGAATAGTGGGGAAGAAGCAATTTCTCATATTAATTTCTTCTTCTTTTTTCTTTTTTGTAAATCCAAAGTTTGATCTACCAAGCCGAGTCGCCAGGGTGGTTTCATTTAAGGTAGAAAAAGCAGCTTAAATGGGAGTCAATCTTGGAAGCAAAAGTCAGAAGAGACGGTTGAATGTTTGTGTCTTCCCTCGCTCACGTGCCGCTTATAACTCCTCATAAAGTTGTGGAACTTCCACCACCCAAAAGAATTAACAAATAAAAGACAATTTATTAAGTTTTTTTTTAAATTACACGGGGATGCTCTTAATTTTCTATTTAGCTCACCCTTTATGTTTATGCTTCTTGACATTTTATATAAAGGATGAAAAGTATCCCATATCATTCATATACGGAACTAATCTATTTTTTACATTAATGTGTTCTTGCTACATTTATAAGATTGGGGTTTTGGATTGAACATTTTAACATAATATTCAAGTTTCTTTTAATTTACTAGAGGGGCATGGGTCACTAATCTTTTCTTTAGAAATGCACTTTTATCTCTCTTTTTTGGCTTTTAAAGTTATAGCGAAAAATGGAAGAATTTAAAACCAGCGAGTTCCAAGTGTAAATTTTGAAATCGAAGGATCCTTCGGAAAAATACAAGAATATGAGGACGGAAAATATAATGTGGTAAGTCGAGGGTGGCTTTTGCAATTTTTTCCATATTTTTTTTGGAGAATTTTCCATCTTCTTTCTCATGGATCTCTTCCTTATGGTATGGACAGTTTTAGGTAGGCTAATAAATTCTTGGTTAAAACCCACAGTTGATTACAACATCGAAGGGTTTTCAATCACTTGTCCTATGTGAAGCTCTTACCTTGGTCTTGCTGAGTCATTGTGTCATTATAACCTAAACCTAAACACATGCTTCTTTAGGATACAACGTTTTGGCTTTAATTTACCCATGCATACAAGTTACAGCCAAAAACCCTAACTTTTGAAGTGGATTCTTGAGGTCATTCTACAATACTCTCCTCTTTTTCAATTGTTCATTTTCTTCTTCTTCTTCTTGTTAGGTGTGGAATCTGACCTATTCGAGAGCAAATCAAGAATGGATTTTATAAGAGCTTTCTCATTACTTGGAAGATTTTTTGAGTGAAACAAGGAGTCGCAAGCATTGAATTTAGTGGCTTGATAGGGTGGGGAATGAGTGACCGAGATCAATAATATGAGTAATGTTAGGTATCTCGAGATTAAGTTACTAGGTTGATATATTGAGTGATTCAATAGATTGTACATGGGTAATTTAACAAGTGGGTCATGTTTAACACGCGATAAAAGTCTCCAACATTGCATATTCCTATTGATTATGTCAATCAATCTTAGCATATGCTTTATGTTATCCTAATGTATAGGTAGATGCTGATAATAGCCTAGTCCATGGAGCCACACTTAATCCGAAGCTTCGCTTCACCTTCGACCTTTGATCTTTGCTACAAGAAAACTACAATTAATAGCAAACACACTAGTTGTCATACGAAACTCATATCTATTTTTTCTTTTGTTGGTCCTACAAGAAAATTACAATTAATAGTAGACACACTAGTTGTCATACAAAACTCATATGTATATATATATATATTTTTTGGTCCTACAAGAAAACTACAAACACTAGTAGTCTCTAGTGCTCAAACTTTTGCCATGCCTCCATGTAGGGTGTGGGAGTCGAAATCCACTCTTCATGAGAAAATAGAGATTCGAACCTCTCACCTCCCCTTTCTTATGTGAAAAAGGTACCATTTCTTATGTGAAAAAGGTAAGCATTGAGGCAAACTTTACTATCAATAGAAATAGTTGGTCAATTTTTTTTTTTTTAATTATAACTTACCTAATCAATGGCAATGAAAGTGGATAATGTAAAGATAAGAGTACATGGACCGCATGCTTAACATATAAAAATTTATATCTTTAATAGAGCATCTCTACTATATATAGCTCTTGCATTAACCCTTTACAGCCTCATTTCATCCTCTCATACGTTTCTGCCGAAACACAGGCATTAATATAGTCAATTTTACGTACTTACTCTTGTTGGCTACATAATTGCAAACTTCGCCGGCAACCGGAGGAGTAAACCCTGGGGGCACACGTGCTAGCCACCACACACATGCACCAGGTAAGTCACCAGCGCCTCCACGAAGATTTGAACCCCTCCCCTTGAAGCGCAAAGGTCATGGGGGCCTTATCCAGCGGAGCCACCACGGCGGGTGGTTTACGTACTTACTCTTGGTGGCTACATAATTGCAAACTTCCAATGTATGATCTCGCACGCATATAGGCCTTTGTAAAGTAGATTTGAGATAAATTAAACCATGATGGCACTTATATTTACTAATAATAAATTCTGCTTGAATTAAATTATATATCAACAGTAACCAACTAGATCACACAACTCTAAAATCATGTTTACTTCAGTAACATTTTCCAGGGTCTTACATAAATAAGTTGAAAAAAAAAATACCGAATAGAGGCATAAAAATTGGCAAATTGCTAGAAACAAAGTCGAAGAGTCGAAGGCAGCGAGAGGAACGTCATGATCTTCGGAAATTTCATAGAATGTTTTTTTTAATTTTTTATAAGGTTTGGAGAGTAATTTGGAGGCGACTGTCCCAACCACTAAAGCGGTTTGACATGCCCAGCCTCTAAATGTCCCCATCTTTGACCTCCACAATATATATAATATAAATCACATCGTATCACATTTATGTACGTATACGCCAAAGGGCTAGACTAGACTTAGCTAGTTTCCGGATATGCCATGTATGCTTTTGAATATTAAATAGTCGATTTTGATCGCAAAAATAGCTTTTGAATTGCCCATAAAATACGTGCAGGACAACCTATGAAAATATAATGTTACTAAAAATTATTTAGACATAAATTACCCATAGTTAATGGAAACATTTTCCTAAAAATAATTACTTGTATTATTTATAAAATTGAACGAATGAACAATATTTTTATTGTTCATAAAATCATTTAAACATAAATTGTTGTTGATACGAAAATATTTTCCATTGACAAATTATTTCAAGTAAAATAAGCAATCGTTTTAAAAAGAAATATTATCAAAATTATTTATTTTTTATGAAATAAATGGAGGTTAATTGTCTCTTTTCTTCCTCGAACCTAACTTTGAAGGGGTTTAAGATGAAACGTGGACGGTCGGAGGAACGAAACCATGCCGGTCAGGAAATGACTTTGAGCTAATGTACATTGCGTCGATTAGCACTTTAATGGGTCTCGGCAATGGGCGAGAGGATTTCTTCTTAGGTCAACCTATACTCAGCAAAAACAATCCCAGACCGGTTATTTTGCGATTGGGTTAGGTTAACCTGATTTAACCGGTTAAGTATGGGGAAAAATGATTACGAAAATCATAAATTAGTCAATTCAGTTGTAAGTTTTTTCAATTTGACTAATTAAATCCTAAACTTATAGATGATTCACCTATATAGTCCATTTGGCTAATCATGGTGGATAACCATTGCTGTAAATGTAACATCCACGATTTTGATTCCATGAGGAGCAGCTATAAGTTTGGTTCATCAATGGCAAGAGTCGACTATGGACCATCCAAAGGACCAATCATGGATTGATCGGTTGATCACTCGGTCGTGGACTGACCGAGGGATCAATCGTGCATCAATCCATCGACCATATAAGAGGAAGCGAACCATTTGACTATGAAATGGTTGTTCGGTTAGGAGGATTGCTCGAGGGATGATCGTTGTTCATCATGGATTGACAGATGATCATAGGATTGGTCATGATCGATTATGACTCGATCGCAGGTGATTCCACTCAGTCGTGAATCAACAATGAACAATCATGCATCGATCCAATGTGGCTATATATCAACCATAAATTGATCAATTCCATTAAATTACTCAATGATCAAGAATCGGTCATGGATTGTGGATGTTCGGTCATGGATCGGTCACACACCAACCATGAGCCTTAGGATGGATTGGGGACTCGATTGGAATGAGTCTGAGGATTGATCTGGCAATTTCGTTGCTAAGTCAAGGGTCCAATTGTGTCTCGGCTTAGTACTAGGCCATGGACAACCTTGAACTAGTCCTTGGATCAACCAACAGACGCGAACTGTGTTAGAGGACTCGATCACGTACAAGCTTGGTGACGAGCCCAACGATTGGCCTGAGGGCCAATCTTGGACCCATGCAACCTAGCCATGTTGACCCTTGGGCCGACTAGTGGGCCAACTATCGTGCTGACCAAGGACTAACCGCTTGGCCGATTGATCGACCCAAGTTGGTGGTTTTGCTCATGCAAGGCACTTGACCCCAAACCTCGGACTTGTCAAAATTAGTGATTTTGGATGTGCCTTATGATCCCTCGTTCAACCTCGAAAACGATTCAAATGATCAATTTCCTACATTTGCCATATTCTTGAAGTTATAGACAAAATTTGGAATTCTCTAAAACCTTGGTCATTAAATGACCATGATGACTAGTGTCTTAGGTAGCATAAGGAAGATTTTGTCATCATGACTTATGATATGCCTTGAAGGACAAGTTGCACCCTTGGACCAATCAAAGCAAGACACAAGGGACTTCATTAAGAACTTAAAGGGGCTTAAGCACCACTTTAGCACCTTTAGGCGCCACATCCTCAAGAAAAACTTTAATGCCATTTAATGAAGGTGAACTTAGATGGACCAATGGAGAAGAAACAAGTAGGTCTCTAATCAATCCATTTAGGCCTAGGCTTGCTACTTAAGCATAATAGGTGTGCCACCTCTTCTTTTAGGCATGCCACCTTGTAACGATACCCTTGCCATCCAAGCAATGTAGGCGTGCTACTTCTAAACTTATGATCGAACCATTTGAATGGATAATAACGAGGTTAAGGGCTACAAATAGAGAAGGCCCATCCTCTGTTCTCACCATTTTGGCTCATCTCTTCCTCCCTCTCCTCCTTAAGCATCTTTCCCTCTCTTGCTCCTCATCTCTCTTTCGGATCTTGCACCGCCACACCTCCCTCAAGTTATTTCCTTAGTTCTTAAGGTTTGTCCAAGTAAGTAAAGCTTCCTTACCTCTCCCTAGTATCGACTATTTCATTGTTAAGTCTAGATGGTACTCTTTTGACAAGCTGTGGCTAGAATGGGTGGTCAAGTATATGTTTTGCTCATTTGAAGTTTTAAGCGTGTGCTTAAGTCTCTCATGACCAGAATGATGCCATGGTTTGTTGTTTTTGTTCAATGCAAGTCGAGGTTCGTCGAGAGTCATAAGGCGCTAACCGGTATTGAGATGTACCGAGCTCATGTCTTGAATTGATACGGAGTTCCTTAATACTTGACTTTGGGCTAAGCCATGGGTTGAGGTTCGTTCATGGCATCATTAGAATTGAGTCATAGGAAGCATGGTGCACACTCTTGAATGAGCACACTCTCAGGCTATGTATAAGTCGACTAAAGAAAGAAGATAAAAATTGGCTTGTATGATGCACTATGTATGGTTACTTAAAGAAAAATAAGAACCGTCACCACTTGAAGTGACGATGATACTCCACACCAACGGGATGCCCTCACGCCAACGGGATATCTTGATTGAGCCGAGAAGCCCAACATAAAACTAGAAGCCTCAGTGAGTCAAGAGGACTTGGTCAAGCGAGAATAATGTTAAATGAATTGCATGAGTATCGATTATGCATTTGTTTGCACACAATGAATTTATGCATTAGTTGAAAGTTTTGAAGTTATGAACCTTGCACATAATTGATACGTAGCATGTGAAATTGTTGGTGATTTGCCATCGACACTGTTTGCCTGAGTTGTTCCAGCTAATACTCAATGATGAGATATCTTACTAGTTGAGAAATATGGGTTTTACTTATTGAGTTTTAGAGACTCACCTCCTTACTTTTTACAGGTAATAAGACATGGCAATCAAGCATTTCGATCTTCCTGTAAAAAATAGAAGGGTTAGCTATAGATATAATAGATGTTGATACGAAAATCACCTATCGAAAACATATGTCTATTTTATGGGTTGAGGAAGGATTGAATGAATTGGTCCCTATTTACTTCATGGCTTGGTATATGTGGTTCAATGAAGATTAGGTTGGACCCCTTCATGGATTCAACAACCCAATAGATGTTAATGATGACACAACATATGATGAGATGGATTATAATTCCTAATACTAGCCTAAAGCAGAAGGGTTTCCAATTTTATGTAGTTGCAATCGTAGAGGAGATAGGGAACCCATCCTTTTATCATCATATATATAATAGCCAGAAGCATAATATGTAACTAGTACTCAGTCATGTAATGTAAAAGTGTGCTTTGTGTAAGTTGCTTCTCACGTTCTTTCAGTGATTTTTGTTGGGATTTTGTGTGTTCACATTTTCATATGTGCACATAAGTATGATAAAATGAATTGAGATGACAACAAATCGAGATGTCACTTGTCATATATGGCATGGTTGACATTATTGTGGATAATCTTTTTTAAAATTTTATGAATTTTTTTCTTACTTTTTTTTCCTTACTTTTTTCTTTTTGCCAGTGGTTGGTTGTCTCACGAAGCCTCGCTTGGGCATGGGCAAGGGCAAGGGCCACCCTCACTAGGTCTAATGAGGTCAATCCTTGTCTAAGGTAGCGAGACCGATCTGGCTTGGGTTGACCCACACTTAGGCGAGGCCAACTCTCATTGGCCATTGGCAAAAAGAAAAGGAAAAAACAAAGAAAGGAATTCAAAATAAATTATTAAAAAAATTGCCATGTAGAATGACTGATATTTACGTCAGTGATTTCTAGCCGAATGGACTACATTGATAAGTTGTCAAAAGATTTAAGACTTAATTGATATAAGTTTAATATGTTTAGGGCTCAATTGGCACATTTAGCATATTTTCATGGTAGTAGGATCACTCAAATTGAAAGATTTGGACTGAATTGATATAAATTTAATAAGTTGAAGACTTTCTTAGTAATTTACAACTAAGCAAGAGAATTGACTTTTTTTTTTTTTGGTGCTTGAATCATAATTGAAATTTAGAAATAGTTTAAATCACACACTCTATCCAGTTTTGTTAATCAGGATATCGGTAACATCTTGTATATCATTTCTATCATTTTCTAGTTTAAAATAGGCTGAATCAAAACAATTTGAACATAGTAAAATTGAGCTGGACATTAAATCAACATTTTCTTGAAAAATTGGAAGGATTTTGTCCCAAGAAACAAATCTATTTATGTTGAAGCATATGGTCAACAATCAAACAAAGAACATGTAATGGTTATTTACATTACCGTCATTTCTATCATTTTCTAGTTTAAAATAGGCTGAATCAAAACAATTTGAACATAGTAAAATTGAGCTGGACATTAAATCAACATTTTCTTGAAAAATTGGAAGGATTTTGTCCCAAGAAACAAATCTATTTATGTTGAAGCATATGGTCAACAATCAAACAAAGAACATGTAATGGTTATTTACATTACCGTCATTCAATCATTTTTCTTTTTGAAGTAATACAATAAAAAATTGTAAACCAGCCCATCCATGACAATTTACTTTAAATTCATCCTCGTCTCAAAAAAAATTGCAAATAATAACACATCTAACATCGACCTAAATCTACCATCCTCTAATAGTCAATAAAGTATCAAGTTAGAATGCATACCTATCAACACATATACAAACTGCAAGATAAATTTGATGTGGAGAATGATGAACCTGATGTGAAATTGATGCATATGATAAATTTTCGGTTAAAATTGCATGTTTAACATTTGTGGTATATTTATTCCCACTCGACCATTTTCTTTTCGGAACAATACAATACAAAATTCTAAACTGACTTATTTATGACAAATTTACTCCAAATTTATTTTCATTTAAAAAAATCATAAATAATATCAACATATCTATCCCTACATAAATCTACTATCTTTTGATAATTCATAAAATATCGCGTTAAAATGCATACTTATCAACACACATACATATTACAAGATGAATCCGATGCGAAGAACAATGAACCCAATGCGGAAATGAACACGATACCTTAGATTTTAGTTAAAATTACGAATTTGAGATTTTTATAGCCTGAAAATTAATTTAGAAGTAAGTATCAATTCGCAATTTTTTAAACCCAATTTGTGTTCTCCATCGCCCCAAAGGGGCGAAAAGGAAAAGATTCTTTTCTTTCGGATCAGAAAATGGACAGCGAGAACCGCACAACCGAGCAGGGCACGATGCTGATGCTGATGATGACGATGAAACGGAAAGCAAAGTAAAAAACATTTTGCTTCCACCTTCTCCCATTCGCCCTCTCGCCGCCGATTCCGACCCTCCCGCGATCCCTAAACCCCCCGCCGCCCCGCGCCGCCGCCGTCCGCCGCCCCCCAATGCGATAGCCGCCCGCCGCCCGCTCGACGGAATCCGCTGCCCGGAGATATGGAGACGAGCGTCCTCGACTCGATCGGCGTCGAGATCATCGGCGTCATGTCCCCGGTCTCCATCTGCATGTTCCTCGTCGTCCTCCTGGTCTACGCCCTCTCCCCCTCCAACCCTTTCTCGACCCCAGCGGGGGCCGCCGCCCCGATCCGCACCGCCGCCAACCTCGTGTACGTGGAGAGCCCCTCCGACTCCGTCGGCCAGAAGCTCGAGGGGGCGCTCCTCAACGCGCTGGTGTTCGTCATCCTCATCGCGCTGGTCACGTTCCTCCTCGTGGTGCTGTACTACTACAAGTTCACCAAGTTCCTCAAGTACTACATGAACTTCTCCGCCTTCTTCGTGCTGGCCACGATGGGGGGCTCGATCTTTCTGTCGATCATTCAGCATTTCTCGATCCCGGTCGATTCGGTCACTTGTTTCCTGTTGCTGTTCAATTTCACGGTCGTGGGTGTGTTGTCTGTGTTCGGTGGGGGGATACCCATAATCTTGAGGCAGTGTTATATGGTTTGTTTGGGGATTATTGTGGCTGCTTGGTTTACGAAATTGCCTGAATGGACGACTTGGATCTTGCTTGTGGCGTTGGCTGTGTATGATTTGGTGGCTGTTTTGGCACCGGGTGGGCCGCTCAAGATACTCGTTGAATTGGCCTCCAGCAGGGACGAAGAACTCCCTGCTCTGGTTTATGAGGCTCGTCCAATTACACCTCAAAGTGGGGGTAACCAAAGGTCGAGGTTGGGTCTTTTGGTTGCTGGCGTATCGGATTCGGGGTCGGTTGAGCTGCAATCCATTTCTAGAGACAACGCAAGTAGGAATGAGACTGCCAACAATCATGGTGAGAATGGCGTTCATAGTTCGAGGAGTGATGGAGGTGAGAGTAATCGAGATGAAGGGGAAACCTCCCCATTGGTAGGTAATTTCCGGGATAGGGTCTCATCTGGCAGTGAATCATCGGAGTTATCAGTGGTGAATGTCACGCCTAACAGAGGGGGTCAGTTTGGAAATAGGGGGTCAGAGATTGAGGAAGAAATGTCCCCGCTGGTTGAAATGCTGGGTTTAGGGAGTGGCGGAGAGCAGGAAAGGAGAGATGATGGGGAGAATGATCGCAGTTCCGGTAGAGGAATTAGACTTGGTCTCGGAGATTTCGTGTTTTACAGTGTTCTGGTGGGTAGAGCTGCAATGTATGATTTGATGACAGTCTATGCTTGTTACCTTGCAATTGTTTCAGGACTTGGGTGCACCCTTATATTGTTGTCTGTGTGCCGTCGAGCTCTGCCTGCCCTTCCCATATCCATCACATTAGGTGTCATATTTTACTTCTTGACTCGATTATTAATGGAACCCTTTGTTGTTGGTGTAGCTACGAATTTAATGATGTTTTAATTGTCAATTTTTCATGAGAGAGAAGATGGGGAGATACTTACATTGTTTTAGGACATGACTGATTTTTGTGGTCTTGGCATCCATGTACACAGCCATGGAATTCCCCATAGAAATTTTACTCTTGCTCATGTAACTTTCTGAATGTCCAGGCCCAGTAATGAGACTATCTCAGGAACACATGGTACTGAATCTTTTGCAATATCTTACTTCCTGCTTTTTGGTCCTTGTAGTCTGTAAATTATGTTCCAGATTTTGTTAAGTTTGTCCAAATTCATAGTGTCGTCATTCAAGTTAATTCTTTTAAGTATACTAATTACGAAATACAACCTTGCTGTAAATCTAGTGTGATTTGAAAGATGGCTGTATGATATTTTCCGTTCACTTTAGATCTTTTGTGCCATAGAACAAGCATTAATCTTTGAATTGATGGGAAGAAGAGATTATGAAAAATGAATTGCTAGGTTGGAAACAATTCTAAGGTTAGAGCTAAATTATCAATTCAGAAAGTTGGATGAATAGATTATGGTCCCATATATATCCTATTTCACTACTTTTTTTGGGTGTTTGTGCTTGTTTTAAATGAATGAGACAATTTTGCTTGCCCTTGATCTATAATGCTCAGTTTGGTACCAAGCTTGATCCCTTGTACTCTCTGCTAATTGTTTATTCTTTGGTGGTGTGCTCTATAATGACATGAGTCGATGTTTTAGTAGAAGATTGATGTTAATTTTCCTAAACACTTTCAATCTGCATTAGTAACGTCTTTTTTTCTTTTCTTTTCTTTTTCTAAGACTTAATTTATTAGTGCTTTCTTATTGATATTGTCTTCATTATGTCTTCTAGTTTTTCGATAATCCAATAGATATTTAGCAATCCAAGTGCTCCTTTGATCATAGTTGTCATCCTTTCATGCAACTGAAAGTATGGACTGGAATTTTTGCCATATAAGATGAATGAGACATTGACAGTCCATGTCCGTGCTTGTGAGGCGAACAAGGGACAACTCCATCAGTGAAAGGAGATTCATGTGATACGCTCTTGGATGAAGCCAGTCTTTTATGTGTATGCATGTGCATGTACTTGCCTTCTTCTTAGGTCAGTGTGCGCACTTAGCGTGTGCTTTGTGCAAATGGAACCAGGCCAATGTCTTTGACCGCAACAGGGTAGGAACTGCTCCACAGCTTCGGTTTTCTTGTGTATAACCAGATGAGAGTTATGGGCAAAGAAGAAAAGCAGGACAGTGTATATGTTAAAAATTTGCATGGCTGATGGATTCGACCATCGAATTTTAGAAGCTCTGGGAAATGTTCGTCTCCATTTCTTTCTGATTTGGTTGTGCACAACGTGACTACAGAGTAGGTCTCACTTTCGCAGGCAGCAGTTGCCTGTGGCTGACAGTTGCGTGTGTAGTCTAAAGGGCAAATGGATCTGTGGAGGACGAGATCACCGTGCTTTGATATTTGCTGTTGTTTTCACCATGAATGCGCTTTGTTCTAGTCGAAAAGTTGCAGAAAACTCTAGTACCATCCACTCGAGTTTTGGGGATTTATTCATAGCACAACCCTTCTGAACCTTTTCCGGTGCCTGAAACCGTGTTCTTAATGAACTCGTTCGATGTGATGGTGGATGGAGTGAGATCTTTGAGGATAGTGATTTTGCAGCCGTGAAGATGACTGTTTTGAGTGGCAACTCCTACTGCAGCATCTTTTGCTTGCCTGCACGTAACACATGCTTATAGGTAAAAAGCCTTAAGCGTCTGCTGATGTCCGAGTGTTCAGACCAGGTACTTCGGTACCGCAGTCACCTCAACGATGCGAAAGACGGTACCTTTGAGCTTCTCATTCAATGACTGAGAACAGATTCATCGTCGTGGTCCGGCTTTTCCGCTCTTGCGGCAATAGTCATCTCATTCCTGTAACGAGATGTCGTGGGTCGTGCTTCCCGTGGCTTGTCCCGAATGTTCGCTTGCCATAACCTTTTCTCATTCGCAAGCCAAACTCCGTCAGCCTAGGGCAATAACTTCACAAACTTGAGCGATCATTGCCGACGTTATCATCTCCATGTTTTGGGTCAACGGTACAAGTCAACCCACATTCGGTTTAGGTTGCAATTGATGAAATGCGATGGGAGTACGGTACCCATTGCTTCTGTTCCAGAGGCCCATTACCGTATAAATGGAGTCGGCCCAAAGCTCCTCCTCCTCCTCCTCCTCTTCTTCCTCCTCCGGTCGACGACGGAGGCTTCCAGAGGGGAAAATGGCAGATTTTCTACCGGACGAGCTGTGGAGGCACGTACTCGAGATCGGCGTCAAAAGCCCGGCGAAGTCGTTGAGCTACAAGGAGCTGTGCTGCGTCTCGATCGCATGCCGACGCCTCCGCCGACTCTCCGGCGAGGACTCTCTCTGGTCCCACCTCCTCTCCTCCGATTTCCCTCCTCCGACTTCTCAATCATCTTCGTTGTCTTCTTCCTCTTCTTCTTCATCGCGTAAGGCCTTGTACCGAATCAGGTAGCGTTTGCGTTTCTCGACATGGAGGTTCGATTCTTGTTTTCTCGTGCGTCGGTTCTTCGGGTGTTATCTTTTTTCGTGTTTCTTGGCGGGGAGGAAAGGTTCGAGAGGGACAGGGAGAAGAAGAGGGCGGCTCACAGGAGGGCCGTGATGAGGAAGGAGAGCCAAATCGCCGAGCACCTCCGGAGGATTCGAGACATCGAGGCTTCGCTGGCGCGAGAGTCCGACAAGCTCAAGGCCTCTGCTTCTGAACTGTCGAATCTGCATAAGGTCAGGTGAGGATTCTTCTTCTTCTTCTTCTTCTTCATGTAGATGATGCGGTTACTCGATTCGTACTTGTGTATGATCATCGGTGGTGTGATTGATCAGGCAAGCGTCGGTGGCTTTGAATGTGTGGCAGCCTGAGGTTGTTAGGGGGAAGCAAAAGCAGATGGTGTCTCAATGCGCCGTGCCTGTCGAGTCACGAATCAGTGCGGTCGACATGGAGTTTAGGCTCTGCAAGCAGCAGATTGCCATGCTGCGCAAGTCCTATGTGAGTTTTTGAGTACCCAATACATGTAATTCGATGGATTATTTTGGGGGGAGGGGGGAGAGATGAAATGGGTCCTCCTAACTACTAGTCTTTTGATAGGAAGAGGAGAGGAGAAGGCTTGATGCAGCGAAGCAGGAGTTGGAGTCGATTGAGTATCATCCTTTGCGGATTTGCGAATGGGCAAGTTCCAATTTAGGCGGCTCTAGTAGTACGAGGAAGAATATCAAGAGATCCATAGATGTGGAAGGTTCTGTCTTCCATCTTTATGTTCTTCACTACTCATTTGATCCACAGCTGCCTTTTACTAACTTACTGTAGCAGCATCATGTATTTCTTGTTTACCTTCATCTGTGTGCTTATTTCTTGCTTTTGAACTACATGTCTTATGACACTAGAGTTGGCAACAGAGGAAGCAGTACGTATGGGATATTTATAGGTTGGGTGTTTCCATTGGCTGTGATATTTAGGCTTAAGCTATAACTCATGTTCAAAGTTGAAGGCAAGAACTTTTTCCCTCCCAGACACACTTGCCTTTTTGCTTTTGGTACTTGCACCAAGCCTTGCCACTCCCAGAGGCCGACTTTGATGTTTTTAGATTTTGTGAGATGTGAAATCTGATTAGTGGCCAAATAAATCACCCACTGGTTGGATGTTAGTTTTTCTGCATTCAAATAACATTATGCACTGACCAAAAAAGGAAGAAAAATAACAGTATGCTGCCATGGGATGCAATTTTAACCAGCCAGGCTGCTTTTGGTCATGACTACATAATGACATTACAATGTAGGTCATCACCCCTTTAATGTGAACCCAATGTAATGATAGTGTTAATTGGGTGTCTAGCTTATTGAAATGGGTTCTTGATAAATACTGTTGGTGCAATGGAGAAGTTAACCTCCATGATCTTCACACTGCACAGACTTGAATAGACATCTGGCCTGATGAAATCAATGCCTAACTGAGTTGGTAGCATATGGACTAGTGGACATGATCTCAATCCACTGGTTTTGTTTGAGTGCTGGAATGTTGGGATGGTGAAGAATGAGATAGCAGTCTTGATGGATGATAATCGTAACTTGTGATGGCACTGATTCAGTAGTCTCCTAATAATGCCTTTTAGAAGGGGGCATCTATAAAAGAGTTGATATATTCATGTTTAATCTAAAGGCAGCTCACTTGGCAAGTAGAGAAGCAGCTGGCCTGGCAGTGTAGTAGTGTTGTTTTATTGTTGTCTCATCTTTCCTGAACGGTGTATCATAAGGTGGCTTAAATAAACCGGGTCAAGTTAACCGGCCAATCAATCTGCTATTCAGTTCCTTTTCAATTATTGCACAGTATATAGAGCTATGTTGGCATCTTAATCTGGATCTCAATTATAAACATGATTATTTTCTTAACCTATTCTTGCACAAATCTGTTGTTCATGCTTGAGGTGGTATTCTAACTGGTATCTCTTCTATCTTAGCTCTTTTTACTTCATGTTTTCACTTTCAGTGTTTAAGCTGGATATGTCATCCAAATCCATTTTTTTGAGTCTCTTTCCTCATGCATGCCACTGCAGTGGACATAATTCTGATTTCATTTGGCCTAGTATGACTTGTAAATGTGTTACTTATTGTTCAGGCTGCAGCAAACTAGGGAAACATGGCAATACCAGTCAATCCTGAACTTGATGGCCTGCATTTTGCTCTCTTAAGTCCCTCCTGGCAAGAGCTGGGTTTGAGTCCCAAAGGCTGGCAGGAGACTTGGGTTCAAGTCCCGAGTGTATTAATTGGGTTTTGAGTCCCAGAAGCCGGCAAAAAGCCAGAAGCCCAGATAAAAGCCCGAAGCCCGGATAAAAGCCCGAATTGAATTGGGCTCGAGTCCCAAGACAGCTCTGAGAAGACTTTGGTTCGAGTCCTGAGCACAAGAGAAAGCTTAAGAAGCATGGCATGCATGAGTTAGAAAGAAAGACTAGAAGTGCATAAACTCATGGCATGCATCATGTTCATAAATGACTGCAAGAGTTGCCATTCACATGTGCAAGAAGTATGGTTGTATCTTTGAAATTGATTTTCCTTCGACATGGTTTGCATGAGATGTTTTTATTGGAATTGATGATCAAGTGATGTGCTAGTCGAAGGTAATGACTATACTTATTGAGTATTCCAAGTACTCACTCCTGTCTTCTTATAGGTACTTAGAAATATGGCAACTATTCACTTTGGGTGTCCCGTGAAAATTGATGTATCTTACACGGACATCATAGATGTAGATATTGATATATCGGAAACCCACGTCCACGGTTTAGGTCAAAAAGGGACTGGACGAACTAGTTCCGATGCATTTTGAAGCTTGGTATAGGTGATACGAGGGTACCTAGGTTGGACCCCTTAGAAGCTTTGATATTCCCTATCGTGATGACGAGGATGATGACCCTTCCGAGGAATCAAACCAAATATTTATGTACTAGCCCTAAGTAGAATAGGGTTCCCAATTTTGGTTACTACCTCCATAGTGGAGTTAGGGATATCTTGGCTTTTGATGTATGTAAAACGGCTCATTTTTCATGTAAATATATGTGATCGGAAATAGCATGTACTCTTCACCACTTATGTAAAATATAGTATATGTTGTGATGTTATCTCACATTCCCACGTGTGTTTGTGTTGGGGATTGCATGTTCACGTATTTTGCTTACGCATAAATATGAGACAAATGAATTCGGAACGGCGAGGTAGTAATCAAAATTAGGAACACTATTCTACTTGGGCCGATACTTCAATATTTAGTCCAATTCCTCAGATAGATCATCATCGTCATAGTTGGGATTATCAAATTCACGAGGGGGTCCAACCTAGGCACCCTCGTACCACCCATGCTAAGCTTCAAAATACATCAGGACTAGTTTGTTCAACCCCTTTTTGACCCCAATTGTGGACGTGAGTTTCCGGTAAGTTAAGGATATCCTAACTTTTGATGTATGTACAATAGCCTCTTTTTAATGTAAACATATGTGGCCAGAAATAACTGTGTACTCTTCACCACTAATGTAAAATATATAACGTATGTTATGATATTATATCTTGCATTCCCATGTTGTTTGTGTTTGTTGGGGGATTATATGTTTACGTATTTCGCTTGTGCATAAATATGAGATAATCAAATTCGGGATGACGACAAAACTTGGAATGTTGCAAAATAATCCTAAGGTCATAGGGTGCCTTTGATCAGCATGCTGAGGCTATGCAAGTTGAATTCCAAGGCACTTTGGTTGTGGCTAAGGGTGTCAAAAAAACCCATTCAACCCAATCCGAACACGACCTGAACACGAAATAAGTATGGTACATGTTTCGAGTCTTAATATTATTTGGGTAACAATTATAAACATAAATGGAATACATGTTTTGGGTCAAGTTAGGGTCGGAACACATTAAAGGCTTCAACTCAAATACACCTACCTAAGCTATCTCCTCTACAACTCCTTATATTCACAACTCATCCAGCACGTCTCATCTCATGGGTTTGTTGTATTGCCTCTCAGGTCGGCCCCTATCAATCTCTCTCCCCATCTTCTATATGATTTGCTTCTTTTTCGCAGCCGACACAGAACTTTAAAGGAGGGAGTATTATCTGTTTGTGGAGATGTTCACGAACGAGTCAGACGAGATCTTACGGCATTACGTAAAAGCATTTCAAATTCCCTTTGTTATATTTTTTATTAAAAAATTATCTATCTGCAGAAATATTCATGAACGAGTCGGACGAGGTCTCGTGGCGTCACTTAAGAACATTTCGAATTTCCTTTGTCATAATTTTTTAATAAAAAATTATCTGTCTGCGAAGATATTCACGGACGGATTGGACGAGACCTCGCGGCGTCACGGTTCACGGATGAGATAGACGAGGTCTCGCGGCGTTACGTAAGAATATTTCGAATTCTCTTTATAATATTTTTTAATAAAAAACCTGAAACCCGACCTGACCCGAACCGACCCGTTTTTTTTGCTTTATGTTTTATGCATTTCAGGTCAGGTCGGGTCAAATGACATGACCCTTATTGTTCGGGTCAGGTCGGGTAACATCAAGACTTGACCCGTTGACACCCCTAGTTGTGGCAACTTCAAGCATGGCTACCATGATATATTTATCCATACTGGTGAACTTGAATGTAGGAGATGTAGCCAGTCACGTCCGCATTAAGTTATTCGTCAGTCGAAACAAGAACCAATTGGATTTGCGAAGCCGGTGAACCACCACTAATAAGGCAAGCCACGACAGTTCTTTCGAAGCCAGGATTGCTGGAAGAATGTTGTTTAGCTCGCCAAAGTGACAGCTACTCGATGAACTTTTCTCCAGGAGAAGCAAATCGAGAAAATGACCAACTACGGTAGCAGGTGAAGACATTCTCTTTCTAAGGTTGAGAAAAGTTGCAGGTTGGTACTGATTGTTGTTCGTCCGTTTGGCAATTGGCACCGTGTATCTCGGAGGTGAGATGGTCACGACGATTCAGCAGCAGACAGTCATCGTGAACTCCAGCGCAACACGTGGTTAAATCAGAGGCACGAGATGATCTACTTAAGAAAGGAGACTATCTCGTTATTATCATCTTCTTTCATTTTTGTCGTGGACCATCTGTTTATGTTTGATGATCCAAAATACATTCTCATTCTCCCAAGGCCCGATGTTTTCTGTATAGACGATGATTCGTATCTTCAACGTTCCTCATGATTTTTCTTTATCCTTTTCTTTACTCAAAAAGAAGACTACACGGCCTAACTTGATTCACGGACTATATAGACATCATCGATGAGGATTCAAATGGATGAAAAGAACTTGCATCCATACGTAATACTAATGATCGAGCGGTGTCATTCAGCCGACCAAATATCAGCCAGATGTCGATTCAATTGCTGCCGTGGACCCATCTCAAGACACCGCAGGCATAACAAATCAATGTTCGGTCTATAAACGGGTCAGAAGACTCCGAACCACCAGTGATGGTCCATCCACATTTTGGGTGACTGGAATGCACATCGAATGCTCATCACAAGAATCTCTGACCAGAAATAAGATTAAATACAAGTCCAATCAAGAGCAAGGTATACAACCGCTAGATTACTGTGACCACACTTGACAGCATAACGAATATAACAACAGCAATGGATTAATTTCTCGAACTAAGGATCTCATGAAGCAGCAAATAGGATGACAGGAATCAGCAGCCAACTGTTCTAAAATCTATAAATAAATGAAGACACTAATACACATTCCTGCAAACAGTTGGTTACAAAAACAAAAGCTCGTGGAAATGCTATAACTAGGTGTGCATTTGGTTCCACGGCATGGATGCTCATGCAAAGGGATTTCCTCCAATAGAAGCAACAGGCCCCTGTGTTGGGACATTCCTGAAAGACAAGGATACGAGACTGTTGAGTTGACGATAAAGAGCAATGAGAGAAATATCCATCTCCACCATTAGAGAAAAATCCGGACTCATCAAGATTTGCAATATGTCAAATCTCTAGGCTAAACTTATCAGTACCTTCTTATCTTTTTCAGTCGAAAAATTTGTCACTATTCACATAATGGAAATTTGAACAATTTCAGTACTTGTCTATGATAATGAAAAACTTCGATAGCAAAGATTTGCAACGCGATGCCATGATTAGGTCCTCTCATGAGATAATGAATATCAACAAGACCACTTACGGTATCTGAGAGCTTGGTGCTTGCCCTCCCATGAATGCTAGGCCACCTACAAAATTTTAGACCAGAACATCAGAATTCAGAAACAGGAACTAATCAACCAGACATGTTGCTCAATTTGGACGTGGATCCTTTCCTCTCACATAATACTCCTTTCGGTAAATAAATCTCAATCATTGACTAATAAAGATGGAGCTTTAGTCAGATGCTAAGATTTGATGAGGCACTACAAGGAGCACAGCTACAGGGTAGAGGATCTCCACCCACTCAACCCAGTCCTGATGTGAATGAGTAGGCAGAGGGGCCAAGGTGTTCAAATAGCAACACAGGTTAAGCCTTCCTGCTTGAGGTTCCCACAAGCTGGTATGATGGAATGAGGTTTTGACCGTGATCCGTGATCCAATCTCACCAAAGTGCAGAAATGCGAGGATCAGAGAGAACACATGCACGTACTTTTATGTGTGACAGAGAGACCAAGACTTAAATTTTATTGGCTTCTAAACAAGAAATTCCACTTGTACTAAAGCATCTTCAGTTGGATCATGATGTAAATGCTGCCATGCAATAAAATTATTTTGGGATGATGCAAATACCATCCTAACTTTGCTCTCTATATTAAAAACCCTCCTAACATTTCAAAATTTACAAATTGAACCACTCCAACCTTTAAAAACTTATTTGCCCTCATGCACACCAAATATTTACACCCAAACCCCTCCCTCACTCTTCCCCTGTCCTTTCTCTCTCTTCACACACAGGAGCACAGCAGAGCAAACTGAGCTAGCCTCTTGAGTTTTTTTTTTTTTTGGGGGGGGGGGGGGGGGGAGTTGTTATTGGCCTTTTAGGGGCTTAGTGTAGTTTTGTGAATAAAATAGTAATTTAGTAAATTATATGGTTGAAAAAATGCAACTCGGAATCCATTGTAAAAACTGCATATCATGATAGAAGAGTTTGAAATGTGAGGACGGAAGTGGAAGTAGAAATTGGTTTTGACAATTTAGTATTAAAGATGGTTTTATCACAATTATTTCATAAACGACCCAAAAAAAGTCATACAAAATGTAAAGACGCTGCAGCTTGATGCTATACGATAAAAGAATGCAATACAACAAAAGAATTGTGATTTTTCACACACACAAAAAAAAAAAGGGTACTTCAAAGTCACCTGCAGACTATTAAATAGTCATAATGGTAAGAGCATCTCCAATTTAAGGACCACAAATCAAAAATAAGTTGATTTCCCATCGTTGTGTATGACTTAAATTTAGGCCATGAACTGCTTAATCCAAAGGGGAAGTTAAAGAGTAAAACAAGGACTAGGATGTGGAAAGTCACTACCATGAACAAGTATCAGCCGTGGGCATGCGCAGCCCAGTGGTAAGTGCAGGAAGACATTGAGACCAATTCAAAATCCCAAACCTGGGGGCTTATATACTATGAAGCCACAAAATAATATTGTAGCATACCGCTTAGCTTTTTGGCCCACCTATGTCAGTCTGAGAAAGCCAAAAAGTCCAATCGAAAGGTAAATACAGCTAGACAAAGAAGTTTAATTAAAATTCACCTTGTGGAGCAGCTGGAACATAAGGTGTCCCTGGATTCTGGAGAAACCAAGACTCATGTACACCATTAAGTATGGTGGATGACAAATGGGAACTAGGCAGTGCAGCTTGCAATGAACTCATGTCCGAGAACTGCATTGCACAGAGCATGTGCAAAATTAGACACCAGAGAGAACATCCACTACAAACAAATTGATGACAGTAAAATCATTATGTCCTTTTCCTTTTATTTGTAGTATATATTCTTTTTTAGTTTTTTCAATGTCTGCAATAGCCAGTTGACAGGATGGTTTCACCATTTTATCTCTTCAAAGAGCTTGCAATAGTTATTTGATGCAACAATACCTGAGAACCTACAGTAAGGTTCTGTTCTTATGGTGATAAACATGCTCTGTTAAATATATGAGCAGCACTTCCAAGCATTGTATCATGTAATTTGAAAAGGATACGTTTTGCTTTCAAGTTCCCAGAGATTCAGAAAACACAGAACACCAAAAGCTATAGTGCACCACTAGCATTAGATAGCATTAAGAAAGTTCACACCCCATAAGGGACTGAAAAGGGTCACAACAACCAAAGTGACAAAAAATAAGGGCATCTCACACCAGAACTCTAAAGCTAACGATGGAAAAAATAAAAAAGATTGAATGACATTGAAACCAGAAATATGTCGCATTGTGTTCGAACTAGCATGACTCACCACATTGCTTTGTTCCTGATGAGAATCATATGGAATATCAAACGGGTTTGTTGATTTATATCCTGTTGCATATCCGTGTGCTGGGGTCTCCACCTGAGGAAGTCCACAATGTATAACATAAATTTGAAAGAGAAGCAAAATGCAAAATGGAGCCTGCAACAGGTAACTGATATTCGATTGAGATTACAAACCATAAGAGAGAGCACTGATGGGTTGCATGACGTCCCCAAGGCTAAATTTGACTGCACACTTTGACCTGGAGGTCCAGTAATAGATGTGGCCAGTGGAAGCCCATAATCTTTCAAGTCCTACAGAAAAAATAATTTCAGAATTTTACTAAGACTTAGAACATTAAGTTTGACATAGGTATAGGAGATGGGAAACCTGTGAAGCTTCAAAGCCCAAGTACTGATGATCAACACTTGACGGAGGAGGGTGGGTGACTACTTTTGTCTCAATATTTTGCTCAACACTTGCAGAAGGAAGGTGTTCAGCAGATTCTCCAAATGCATTCCATGGCTGGTTTGAAAAGGAAAACAACGGTGGATCATTATGTCACTATAAATCATTGAGCACCGTGTAAAATTAAACAAACAATGAAATCACAGCAATTTAATATGATATTTAATAAAACCACCATGAAACACCTACCCTCAAAAAATCAACTTACAGAATTATCGTATAAGATAGAACGTCTCACCTGAGTGGTGGATGTGGTGGTGGCCCCTTGACTATTCTCAAGACCTCCATGCCATAGATCTGGTACCGATGAAGGAAGATTTTGAGAACTAGTTTTTTGAGACATATCCCAATCCATGTTTGGATCAAAAGATAAAAAGGGAACAAATTTCTCGGAACCTCCGTCACCAGATATTAAGTCATGAGTTGAACTGTTAGTCCCTAGTACAGATGGAGTGGAATTAGGAGAATCGAATGTCGCCCATCCTTCATTTTTGGGCTTTGACAGCTCAGGTTCCCCACTATCCAAGGTTGCATCTGATTGATGCTGCGGAAAATCAGCAAACAAATCCAAAGATGCAGATGGAGGTGCTTGGGGAGTCTGATGTTGCAATGTAGAGGGAGCTGCAAGTGTTGGAGTTAACTGAAAAAGATCTAGAGATGGAGCTGTTGATGTGGCAGCTCCCTTGAACAAATCAACATTTGAGGCTTCAGAATAAACTGGTTCTGGTGCCAGTTGTGACTTAAATAGGTCTACGTTACTTGAACTTCCAGAAATAGTTGACGCTGGAAAACTAGCCATTTTGTCTGGGTGATTCCCAGAAATGTCAGGCTCTGAAATAAAATCCACTAAGCTACCTGAATTGAATGACTGGAGAGACACAGAGTTGCTATCGAATGAACCAAAGCTTCCTAATGATGCTGTTCTCTGTTTATAAAGAGAGAATTTTCAATCAGATGATTAAAAAAAAAAAGACTCAAGATTTTTAAACAAGCAGCAAATACTGAGCATATATGAAACATGACTTAAAATGGTGGAGCACATACTCTCTCTCTCTCTCTCTCTCTCTCTCTCTCTCTCACACACACACACACACACACACACATTAAGATTAACACCGATAGATTCTATCATAGGAAAGAGAAAGCTTAATTCACCCATATGGATGCACTCTAGTCATAGCTTTTTCATTATCTGGCAAGCATTATACTGGCAGATATTGGCACATAGAAGCAAATTAGTCACGTGAATGATATTGTCATATGGAAACGGTTCAGATCCAATGCTACATCATCTTAGAATTTATTGTTGAGGGGGAAAAAAGAGCAAAATCCCTAGTTCCACCAGAGAGAAAAAATAAAAGTCAAATGAATGAAAAAAAGTCTACTGGAAAGCCTCATGCAAAATGAATCACCTAATTTATGTGCTGGCACAGTCGAGAAGCCTTAAATATTGTGGGAAATTGCTTAGATACACCTTTACATCATAGCGATGTGGGTATGTTAAAAGTTACACCAAATATACACATAATCGCAATGTTTACAGGACTCTCTGCACAGTTGAATAGAAACTCTAAGAACCCTAAAAGAAGCATGGAAAAATCAACAAACATCGGAAGCAAGAGTTCAGGCACCTAAGCGACTACAAAAGCTGATTGCCATAGTGCAAGAAAATTTCTAGTAGTCATTTTACCAGATTCTAGAACTTTAGTTGGGTAGGAATCATCTGACTAACAATGGCACAACAAGAAAAAAGTTGAAAACAAGTCATGTCAAGCATTAGAAAGTTGACACTCAGCAACTCACTACAAATGCAACAATTTTATTTGACTACAACCTGAGGATGGGGTATCCCATTGGTATCTCTCCGAATATATGCCTCTCGAGATGTATTTGATGTTTGAAGACTCATATTATTCCCTGAAAAATCTCTCGAAAGGTGTCTCTGTGGGCTACCAAATTCACTGTCCTTCTGAAAATTTGGGGACTGAGCTCCAGATCTGAATGGATCACCTCCACTAGAAGCAGAATAATCTGAGACCCTGGGAGCAGAACCTTCATTTGCAAATCTATCCTCATTCGCACGCTCACTTAACCGTCCTGGACTGTAGATCAGACTGGAGATTTTCCCTTCATATAGGCCTCTATCTGAACCAGGTTTTCTTGTGAGAGTAGCACCTTGCCTGCCATAGCGCCGTTCTTCATATTGGTAGTCATAAGGTGGACTCTGAGAGTAAGAATGATAAGAGCTGGCACGCCTCGTCTCTTCTTCCCGGTTTCTCATGCTCTGTCAAAATTCAGTCAGGAATCTTGTAAGATTATCTGCTGTCTGGAAAATGAAGTAATATATACTCGGAGCAGTGGACTAAATCTCCAGAAATGCAGCTTTGAGTGATTTATTTCACTGAAGCAGAGGGTAACAAATGAGAAAATCCTCAGCATCCTTCGAAAATCCTCAGCATCCTTCGATCGATTTATTCTTCCTTTTTTCTGACATACATGGTGAGGGTGGTAACATTCTCATTCACCCCTATGAAGGCCATACCATAAAATTTTTCAGGATGTAAGGCAGAATTTGAATAAAGTTCATGGTGCATTTCCAATTCTTTCGTTTCAGGACGATGAAAGGGTTTTCCAGCAAACAAATTCAGCTTATCAGAGGCACATAGAACCATTGACCACTCTAAATAACCATGACAAGCCAAAAACATCATAATCAGAATATTATCGACAAGGCAACCTGCATATCTCTCGGAGGCTTGTCAGAGTTTTTCCCTCCAGCATATCTTTGGTCCACATACACTGACTTTATGAACTCCCGAACCTTATCAACATTGCTGCAATATATGAATGAAAAATGTTAAGATGTATGTTATCCATGATGTGGCACTCAGAGACTAGCAGACATAAGGTCAACCTGCTATCAGGCAATCTCTGTCTTTGTGAATCCCAATCCTTCAAATACATTTCCCTTGCGCGCTGCAAACACATCAAATATCATATCAGATACCATTACTTAGATAGTGGACCATAGTGCACATACGAGTGAGTCTCTTTACCTGATTACCACCATTTTGAAGCGCTTCAACCTCTTGGGGAGTGAACTTCGCCATGGAGACAGATTTTACACGATGAGTGAACTCACGGCTGTTTGACATAACAGAACTTAAGTCAGACTATGCATGTGAAAGCCACAAACTCAAAATTACACAATGCTGGACATAGAAGATAAAGATACTACAATGCAAGGAAAAAAAAAATGCTCAGATCCATGCCAGAAGAAGCAGTTAATGCACTCCAAGAAGCACTATCACATTGTGAAATATCTTGATCGTCAGGTTTCTAATGGCATAAAACTATGATCGCCACCAGATGCATAAGTGAAGGGATAGCTGAACGAACAGCCAACATACTTCAGGACTTCCCTTAAAACACCAATGTGCAAATACTTAAGACAGATGAACAAGGACCCAACAGAGCTGAAGTTCTTTTCCAGCCAAGATTCCCACAGAAAAGGAGGCTAACCACCACCCGTTGACGCAAAAAGTGCAGGGCTGGGCTTTCGGCTTCTTTTCTCCTCTCACCCATGAAGAGAAAACTTAAAAAGAGTTCACCACCACGACAAGCCAACTCAGTTCACATGATTAATTACTTCTCGGAATGGGGGAACTAACCGATACGCAGCAAACCCGAAAGCACCAGGTGCTTAAACACAACAGGGATAGGAGCAACAGAACTACTCACTGTATTCCACTGCAAGTCGTGCAGACGAAAGTCCAAAAATTCGTACAAACATACTGAGGACCCTGCACGGAGAATTTACAGATCAAGATCAGAGAAACCACTAACAGAGCAGCTCAAGACGAACTATCCGCAGTAATTGCGAATGAAAGCGACAAGCAGAGAGAACTGAAAATTTTACCAAGCTGTTGCAGTTGATGCATCTCCGATTCGGGGGCAGCTTCATGAGACCCCGGATGATCTTCTCGTTCCGCTCCTCTTCTCTCCTGCTCCCCATTTCTCCAGCAAAAATCCCCCTCCCGGCAGGACCCCGAGAGACCAAAAAGAAAGAATTTTCGAACCCTAGGCCACGCGAAAATTTGAATCGAATCCCCCCTCGGAAATCCCCACAAACCCAGTTAGAATCAACCGACGACGATCGCGCGACGAAAATCCCTCCCCCAAAAAAAAAAATCGAAAAAATTCGGAGATGAATAGCCGTTGATCCGAGGGCGGAGGGAGGAGGCCTAGGGCTCTTCGAAGTGGGGAAGCGGGGGGGGGGGGATTTTCTTGAGAGAGGTGAAGTGGAGGAACAGGAACGAACTCGGAAAATCAGCTCGGGCTCGATAATGATGAGATTCCACAGAGAGAAAGAGAGAGACAGAGAGAGAGAGTCCGTACGTTTTTGGTTTCAAAAGTTCGTTCCTTTAAATTTATTTTCACGGCGCACGCAGAGGATAATTTCCGGGTCGTTTTTAAACTCTCGTCGTTGCAAATAAATTTTTTTTTTTTTTTATGGTCGCTGTGGATGGGGATGGGGTTGCTTTCGTTGAAGTAATGATTTCTCACGGGGGTCAATTCCAAAAAAAACCCCAAACTTTAGGTCAAGTCCCAAATATACCCCGAACTTTTTTTTGTCTCAAGAAAAATCCCAAACTTTAGGTTTAGTCCCAAATCTGCCCCGAACTTTTCTTTTGTCTCAAAAAAAACCCTAAACTTTAATTTTAGTCCCAAATCTACCCCGAATTTTGTTTTGTCTAAAAAAATCTCAAATTGGTACACATATGACAAATTTACCCAAAATTATTTTTTTGACCACCAAAAAAAATTACCATATATTATTTTCCGTTAAATTTTACCGTCAAATTTCTAAATTAAATAACACACCGCAATTAACGGGTATACTAATTTGGGGTTTTACCCTCCGTTTGTACTAAAAAAATCACCAATTTTTGATCTGTTCTCAAATATACCCCATGGTCTAGTCCCAACTTAATATGGCATTTCCACATAGATAATAAATACACATAAACAATATGTTATAGAAAATTTTTTCAAAATAAAACCATTTTAGGATATAAAAAATTAGGGATTACTAATACGGCTTTTGGACAGAGGCTAATGAGGGCAAATTTAGGATTATAGTAAAATTTGATAATTTTCTTTTTGACAAAAAAAAATTGGGATAGATTTGGTAATAGATTAAGAGTTTGGGGTTTTTTTTGAGATTAAAGAAAAGTTTGGGGTAGATTTGGGACTAAACCTAAAGTTTGAGGTTTTTTCTGAGACAAAGAAAAGTTCGGGGCAGATTTGGGACTGAACCTAAAGTTTGGGGTTTTTCTTGAGACAAAAAAAAGTTTGGGGTATATTTGGGACTAAACCTAAAGTTTGGGGTTTTTTTTGGAATTGACCCGAAAATGAAATGATCTATTTATTAAGATATGCCTTCAATTCCATATTGGTATTTGCTTTATGAAGATTTTTGGACGGTTTAATTTAATCCTGTAATTAATCTCACTGCACACTGGTTTCTTCCTTTTTATTTTTATATTTAACCCCATGCGCAATATTTAAGGTGGGATACTAAAGCAGATTCATTCAAAAAAGAAGAGAAAGAGAAGAATAAAGAGTACAAGCAAAGAGGGTTACGTTTTTTTTTTTTTTTTTGCCTTTTCTTTTATGCAGGCATGGCATGTACAATAATCCTTCTTTTGAAAGCAGTCATATGATAATATGAGGCTGGGCCTTTTCCTGGTGTTTGGTTGGCTCAAAAATGAATATTCGTCCGTTGGGCACTGTGAACCGTTCATTGTTGATGAAGGAATATGCACCGTATGATCGGGAAAAAGAAAACAAACCACTTGTTCGGACGATTAATGTATTATTAGTGAAGGTGGTGGAAACTAGTTACTAATTATTGAGATGTCTAAGCAAATCTGTGGTTGTGATTACTTAGTGAGTCTCAAAAGTTATTAATTACTTTCAATACGCTCTCAATAATTTTTTTTATATGAAAAGTTACGGTTACAATAAAGTTAATTCGAGTATAAATACTTTCTATAATACAAATTTAGTTGCTAATCATATGTAGATTTTCCACTATAGGCAAGTGTACCTTTCGACTTGCCAATAAAAGTGATCAGTGGATGGGATTAGACTTCGTTAGGCATTTAGGTTGAGCCAACCTTGTTGTTTAGGCCCGTCCTCGGGTCGGACCTGAGCTTTCTAACTAAATAGCCTTACACTGCTAGCCCAGATATGCTTTTTAGGCCCATATGGCCCGAGTGGGACATGTATTCCATCTCATCCTCTGATTTTAGTCTAAGGTTAGCTGAAACCGTCAAGCATGCAACTAGTGAGGAAATCACTGGCATGGTGTTTTGCATACTAAGCTGCCTCGATGCATTGCTGAAGCTCTACACCCGACACCGCTTCCTGGTACGAGAATGGATCCTCGACATCCTCTACAGCAGACAAGGCATGAGTAACACTATCTGAAGTAACGCAATCTGCATAGCTCAGGTCATTCTCTGATCTCCCTGAGTTCTCTACTCGTCGCTGTGGAACGCAATCTTCTACTCTAGGATGACTTGTGCCCTTTCTGACGCCTGGCCCGGGACCACTATCCTCACTTCCCATCTGCCTTATCCGCTGAGCCTCCAGCTGGAGCTCCATCTATCTCGTGGCACCAGTCTGTACTTACTGAGTTTCCCTGCAACATCTCTGCTGCTGATGAATGTTAGTGATTTTAGGATCTGATCACCACGACTTGTAACCTTTCATCCCTAGTGCATAGCAAAGGAACACGCACTTCGTCGTCCTTGGTTCTGGGCTGGCTTACTGTCCTTAACATGGCCATATGCAGAGCACCCGAATGCTCGAGGACTTGAGTAAATTAGCAGGTTCTCCAATTACCCGCTTCCTCCACCGTTGGTCAATACGTTCTCATCCACGTTCTTCACATCATCAATGACTCTACTGTAACTTCTACAGGTGATCTTGGATTGATGTTCCCTCATTAATCTGGAAAGTTAAGAACTGCTGAATCGGGAAAAGTATCTTCGAGAGCGATTTTAACATATATGACGCTTCGAGTCTCACCGAAACTGCTGCCACATTCCTCTCACTTGAAACTTCAACCAAAACATCGTTCCCTAAATACAGCAGAACAAAACCTGTAGCTTTTTTCAAAATTTCGCCTTTATTGCAGCCTTCATCGTGTGGGGAAATTTATCATCTCCTTTAAATGCTCAATCCAAATTCCGTGGCTCCAATAAAGTGCGCATCTTAATGCGCACAAAATTAAAATTGTGAGTTTCTCTAACTCGATGATCCCAGGGACCATAATGATGATCGTAGATGGACAAAATTCTTGGAACAATGGATCAACAATAAATTTAGTTTTGAGTGCCGCTTTTTTACAGGGATGTCAAGAACCGAACTGAAAATTGAACTGAATAGAAATTTTATGCATTTTTAGTTCGGATAAACGAAAAATAACCGTTAATTTTTCCGATTTGATTCGATTTCCGGCTTAGTTCAGTTCACCAATTTGAACCAAAATTCTTAACAAAAATTGAACAATCAATTGAAAACCTCTCTTCTTTCTCATTTCTTCTTCACTTTAGTTCCAATAAGCAAGGCAAAAATAGAAAAACTGAAAAACCGAATTGAATGGGGTTTTCAGTTCAGTTCGTATTCGGTTCGGGTCAGATTAGATTTAGTTTGGAATCACACCTTATCGGTTCAGTTTGGTTCGGTTCGGTCTTCTTGAAAACCCGAACCGAAAACCCGAACCGAGCCCTACCTTTTATGCCCCTATTTTTTACAACTAATGTGGAAGCGTGAACAAATGAAGCGTTTTGAGCCTCCATTGAACAATAAACTTAGTTTCCAATGCCACTTTGTCACCACTAATGTGGAAGCATGAATAAATGAAGCGATTCGAGCAAAAAGTATATTGCAGAAATAAAACCAGAGCATGGTTTGGAACTGTGCCTACTCCACATGGAGAGCCAATGAGATGGTTTCATTATAAATGGCAAAGAGAAGATTACCATTGCTTGAATACTCGGCTCTCAAGCGTTTCTCAATCTTAGATAGCACTTGAACTTGCAAATCAATCACATTAAATGAGTTCTCTCACTCTTAAATTTCTTGCTAGAAGGCTTTCAATGCTTTCTGTGTCTCTCGCAAGTTTTACATATATTAAGCGCACTCGCTATGTGTCCAGACCGAACTCAACAAGATTTATATGCAAAAAAACTGTAAGCCCTTGTCCGACGTCAACATGGACCTCAACTTCAATAACGAAAGGAGGTCTTGCGGGCCTCTTAGCAAAGAGTTCAATTCAGACTTTCTTGATATGGGCCAGGTTTTCTTACTATTCGATTATGCGTAGGCTTTCTAATCAAACGACATTTACTTCGACCCATAATCCACAGCTCACTATCTGGGAACCGTTCCAAGTGATTACATTAGCTGTGAAGAGGCCACCTCATCAAATGAAAGCTCCATCTGTTTTGCGAAAAATTTGACAGTTTTGGAAAATATTTGTCAACAAATCGTTTTCCATCAAAATAAGAATATTTTCTGGTATTTGACTAAAATTTGAAAATGAACTAAAAATTATATCATTTGGAAAGAAAATTTTGATTTGATTTTCCTAAAAAGACACGCATTATTCATGTTATATAAGAGATACCCAACTACCAAAGTCCCGATAGCAATAATAGTATCGGAGCATGGGTATTAGGGACTTGGGTACAGGCACCGAGGTCATTGGCATGATCTTAAGGGAGCTTGGCTGTTGAGAGAGCTCGGGAACTAGTGATTTGGGTGCAGAAGTCAGTTACCCTAGCATGGTGATTAGGGACCCAAGTACTAGTATCGAGGTCTCAAGCATGGGTTGCTGGGGACTTCGACATGAGCATTAAGTTCTCAAGCCCGACCTCGATGGACCAAGCCTTGCTTGCCAGTGAGTTAGGCGCGGGAGCAAGACAAGGCCATCAGGGACTCAAGTACCATCACCAAGGTCTTGGGCCAAGCCTTAAAGGACCTAGGCCTAGTTGGCCTATCCATTGAGGAATCAAGCCCGCATGTTGGTGACTTGGGGATAGGATCTGAGTGCTCGAGAATGGGCATGGGCATTGGAGGCTGAGCTTGGCTATTGTGGATCCGAGCCCAAGTGCTAGTGACTCGGACTTTGGAGTTGAGTACCTAAGCATGGGCGCTTGGCTCTCGAGTTTGACTTCCTTGCCTTGGGCTGGTGACTTTGGCACAGGAGACGGGTACTTGGGAATGGCCGTTGGGGATTCAAGCATAGGCATCGAGGTCATGGGCTTAGCCTGTAAAGACTTTGGCCTAGGCCTTGATGGACTCTGGCTACAAAGTTGATGAATTTGCATGGGTCTTGGGTACCTGAGCATAGCTATTGGGGAACTGAGCGTAGGCACCCCACGTTTGGCTTCTATGGACCTAGGCTAGGGTGTTAATGCCTTGGGTGTGGGATTAGCTACAACACTAGGGTCTCGCTCCTAGGTGCGATGGACTCCAGTTGGGTGCCGGAGACTTGGGCATAGGAGCTAGGTACCCGACCATAGGAATTAGGATTTTGGTCTAGTCTTGATGAACTTGGGCCTAGCATTTGTGGACCCGAGTTCGGTTGCTAAGCAACCTCTCTTGACCTTAATGAACTTGGGCCTAGAGCTAAGTACATGAGCATGGTTGTGGGGACTTGGGTATGACATCGAGGTCTAGGGGATGGTCGTCATGGGTCTAGGCATCAAGACCCTAGTCTCGGCCTCTATGGGCGTTGAGGACTTGGGCATGGGTGTTGGGTTCCCGTGTTCAAAGCACCAAGGTCTTTGGTTAAAGCATTGATATCTCATCATATTGTGGGCAATATTTTTAATTTTTAGAAGATATAATAAATTTTCTGAATTTTTTTTAAATAGATGTCATTGATTGACTATGAAAAGATTTTTCGTTGGCTCATCTTCCAAGGCAGTCCAAATGCCTCTAACTATTGAAATTCCAGATAACGTTGCCGCACAAACATGAAAGAAGATCCCATTAGTAAAATTGAAATACATATATATCACTTAAGGCAGGTAAAACTAGTAAAGACATGGTTTCTTCACATGGTCCACCTGCAGAATGCTTTTCATGAGAACCATCTGTTACAGTTCTTGACAAGAACTTCTTGTCCTATCAACATCCAAATGCGAATTGTGTCTCAAATGCCAATACAAAGGTTGTCTGGACAATTTGTGTGGTGACAAACAAACACAGCAAATGCTCGAAGCATGGATGAGAGCCTAGTTTTGCATTAGGTTATGAAAAACACTGTAACCTTGTCATTGATTGCTTTACTAGAATTTGTAAATGGATTTCAGCTTGTGATGTAAACCTGGATAAAGAAGAATCCCTGTGGCAATTTAGATTTGAGTTCAATTGGAGTACTTTGAGTACTTTTGCTTGAATATTGATAGATAAAGGCACACACGAGCTTGGTTTTTCCAGGAAGAGTCTTGGGATGAGTGGGAGGATCAGCCGAAACATTGGTGATTTTATATTTCTGTTTAAATTACAGCAGGGCAGACATTTCATTGTCAAGACACAGAGGTTCCGCAGAACGAGAGAGATTGTACGCGTGAATATGCTAAGATGACAAATACAAGAAAAACATGTGCATGGACATGTAGAAGCTCGACAAGCGAGCCATTTTGTTTAAAACAGAGACGACTTTGTTTTGGTGAGCAGAGTATGAGCGAGCGAAGCACATTTTATAGGTGGTGCTCGGTGCCCAGGGAAACGAACGTTCCTCATCTCATGCTAACCTGCATTGAATCAATGACTTTTCGGGTGATGAACACCCAGACTATGTGCAGTACCTATGAATCTTTTGGTGCGTGAGCATGACTATGTGCAGTGCCGGAACGTGCAGCTACCGAGGAACATAATAAGAGCTCAGCTGCCTATAGATCTGCATTTGCATGGAAGACCAGGGTCAACAGTGAGAAAGCAGCAAGAGTCTATGAAGTGGGGCGAACTGAGGATCGAAAGTTAGAGACATTGGTTGCTCATATGGCCCGCTGTTTTGACCGTGAATTCATGATCTATGGACATTTCCTTGGGTCACTGACAAGGAATGTACTTTACACTGGGTAATGGGATTCGAGAAATTAAGACTGTTCAGAGTTTTTTAGACGATCTTACTTAATGAGAGTGACGATAGAGGGCGAACAAAGGCGGTTGTGTATGTGCAATGAGGCATTTGCATTGTCAGTAAACTAATGTAGTTGCCCATTATTTTCTTGTTGCTTGTTCTATGCATGTCGCCGGAACGATTAGAAGCCCGAGACAAAAACTAGATTGTTGTTGGTTCCATCGAGATCTAAGATAAAGTAAACGAACAAAAACATATATCTTGGAGATACCTTGTCATTGAGAATCGAAAACCAAAACTCTATTTTCTTTTTCCGCTATGTAACCATCCAAATCTTAAAATAGGTAGTGTACTCGCGTGTGCGCATACACACATGGAAGTAGGCAAAGTTCTCGCGAAATTGAATGCCGTGTTATTATCATGGGGATAATTGTCAAAAAAGTTAAAAATCTATTATATTGTATCAATTTAGTTATAAACTTTTCAATTCTGTTAATTTAGTCTTATACAGTTAGATACAAAATTATCTATTTTTGAAACAGGAATTAAAGTAGTAGATCTTTTAGCCCCTTATCGGCGTGGAGGAAAAATAGGACTATTCGGGGGGCTAGAGTGGATAAAACAATACTCATTATGGAATTGATCAACAATATTGCTGAAGCTCATGGGGGCATCCGTATTTGGAGGAGTAGATCAAACTGATTATTATCAAAATGATTTACATGGAGATGAAAGAATCGGGAGTAATTAATGAACAAAATATTGCAGAATCTAAGGTGGCTCTAGTCTACGGTCAGATGAATGAACCCCCGGAGCTTGTATGAGAGTTGGTTTGACTGCCCTAACTATGGTAGAATATTTGACGATTTGCAAGTTTAGTCCTAAATCTTTTGAAGTTTTGTTTTAAAGTTTCGCCAAGTTAGTTGAAAAGCCAATTATATGGATAATTGGCTGAAAGGACTACATTGACAAATTATCAAAGGTTCATGACCAAGTTGGCAAATTATGAAAATATTTAGAACTAAATTGGTATAATTATAAGGTTTATGACTAAATTAATAAATCATAAAAAAATTCATGATTAAATTGACAACATTGAAAAGTTTATCACTGAATTGGCCAATGTATAACAGGTTTAGGACTGTTTTTTTTCCTCACTTGTGAGTTTTGCCTAGAAATTTAGTTTTTATGGACTTTAGAAAATCTGTGATATTAGAAAGTCCCTCATTCTTATGCATATTTTTGGTAATCTAGTCTATGTGTAAAATACAATAGATTTATGCAGATTTTGGTGATTAACAGTTCAATATTATTGTTGATGTATAAACAGATTCTAATAAGATGAATGATCAACGGCGAGTTAAATTCTATTATGTTCTCGGATATCTTTTTCATAATTTAAGTTGTACATGAAAATACTTATTACTGAAATGTGAATAAAGTCCTACATCGGGGTCTTATTACACGATAATCACTTATCACTATATAATAGATAACATTAACAAGTGTTTCCAAATCTTAGATGACACCCGAACTTAAAAGAGTCAATCCCAGCGAATGAGTTTTCTCATACTCTCAATTCTCTTCCTAGAATGCTCTCAATGCTGCGTGTCTCTCGCAAGTTCAGCACATTTTAGCGCACCTAATATGCACCAGAGATGGAACTCGACAGCAGAATAATTTTATGCAAAAACACTATGAGCCCTTCCCCGACGTTAGCATATACTTCAACTTCAATAAGGAAACGAAGACTACAGGCAATCAGATTTCCTTTTTTGCATCACCCGCGATCTTATTGGCAAGAGTTTAATTCGGACTTTCCTAATGTTGGCCATATTTCCTTACGATTCAATTACATGTCAGATTTCGAATCAATCAACATTAACTTCTAGCCATAATCAACCAATCACTATCTTGAGAAGCATTCCTAGTGAATAAATTAGCTGCAGAGAAGCCATCCTATCAAACGATCCTTTCAGGAGAAAAAGAAATGGATGTACAGAAAATCAAATGGATTTACTGGGTAAATTCCAGAGTACATGACTAGCAAGCAGGCATAGTAAGAGCTTTAAGAACTTCAACTATGCCATGTTTCGGTTCTCTGCATAATATACTGCTCTATGAGAGAATTCTATTTCCAGCCGCAAAATGTAAAAGAAGATCCGAGAGAATAATTTGTTACAGTTCTTGTCCAATCAACTTCCAAATGCGGATTTTGTTTCAAATGTTAATGCCACGGTGTATGCACAATTTGTGCGGTGACAAAAATAAGGGAATTGGTTGAAGCACGGATGAAAGCCTAGATTTGCATAAAGTTATAAGGACGCTATGCCCTTGCTATCGATGGTTTTAGTAGAATCTGTAAATGGATTTCAGCTTGTGATGTGAACCTTGGATAAAGAAGAATCCATGTGGCAATTTAGATTTGATTGTTAGATAGGAGTACTTTTGCTTTAACATTGATTGAAAAAAGGCGCACGTGAGCTTGGTTTACATGCTAACAATGACTTTATAAATAAAAAACAGAAAGTGTAAGTTTATAGTGGAGAGGTGGTAAACAGATGTGATGAGAGATTAACTGAAGAAAGCGAAGGATTGAAATAAATAATTGTAAAGATCCTATGAAGAAACAAGTACATTTAAGAAAAAGAAGGAAACACTTACCTTATTTTCTGGTAAGTTCTAATATCTACCGAGATTGAATAACTTGCCTGACTAGGAGTTCCTACCCCTCCTAGGCTGCTTGCGACTAAGTCATCACCTTCTCCTGGCATTTCCTTCAAACGAAACATGTTTCCAGGAGATGAATGCATTTCCCATGACCACTCCAATCACTAAGCCGCTCCCATACCCCATAAGAACAATTTTCCAATCGAGTTCAATTGGTGATCCCAAGTCTTCTTCTTAGTGGGTTGAAGGTTGTCCCAACTTATCCCTTGGATCTTTACATTTCCTGGATAGGAATTCCCCACAAAGTCCCGAGTTCCCTTCAAAAGAATCGTTCAAAAACATATCGAACTGTTTCCCTCTGGGCACAGACCTTGTCAAGTTGTTGTAAGACACGTTTAGGAAAGAAAGGAACTCGAGTTCTGTCAACTTCTGGGGGATCTGTCCCGAGAGTTTGTTCTGAGAAAGGTCCAATGACTCAAGTGCTGTGAGATTCCCCAGTGATGATGGGATGTGACCAGTGAGAAAATTATTGGAAAGGTTCAGTCCTTGCAATCCTTTGAGATCATCTATGGCACCTGGGATCTCTCCTTTGAACGAATTGCTGGAGAGGTCGATGATCGTGAAGATATCTAATATCTTTGGGTAATACCATGTAAGCCCTTTGTAAATCACTGTCAAGGGGAAATCATAATCGCCATAGTAGGTGTACAGAAGCCTCGTTGGTGGATATAGGTCTTTTGTGCATGTATGTAAAGTTCCCTCTCTCGGATTTCATGGTATTCCAAGACTGAGAACTCCATGGGCAACTTACCGACGAATGCATTAATAGAGAGGTCAAGTATCCGTAGCTTAAGGAATGCATGACTAGATTTAGGCCTCTCTATGACACCATGGAATTTATTGGATTGCACAATAAGGATATGAAGGTCCGGTAGAGATCCCAACCATGATGGGAAGTTGTCCATGATAAAATTATTTGCAAAGTTGATGAACTTGAGCATTTTGCAATTGGCCAAGGACCTTAGTGTCACGCCCCGACTCTCGAGCTCGCGGCAACCCCATTTTACTTGAGGTCTTAAAATACGACGTCCCAGATACTGTCGTCGACTAATTCATTTTATCTTGTAATTAAGCACATGCGGAAATGAACAACTCCCAAACCAAACAACAGGGATAGTAACAATAGCAATAGAGGAAAGACAAACACCATTTTATATATCTGAAGGTTAGCCAGCACACCAACAAATACAAACACGCATTACTACAGGCGACAAGCTAAGGCCTACTCAAAAAGGGACCGGCCTGGCTAACTTAACACTGTACAAGTGTCTACTCGCTGGCCTCGGAGGAATCGCTCTCTTTGATTCTCGGGTATTGCATCATCTAGGGCCTGAAAATGTTAACCACGACGGGTTGAGATAAACTTAGCAAGTTAAAGTCCTAAGCCCCGGTTAGGAACTTCGCTTGCCTCGAGAGTTTAACATACAACCTAATACAGCAATCAATGCAATACCACCTCAGAGAGAAAGACAGCAGAAGACAGTTTAATAAACAAGTGCAATCACAAGCGACCCTACCTGGCCTTGACACACGCTACCTGCAGAAACTGTCAATCGCCTCACAATAATAGTAAGAGGCATGCAAATGATCAGAGCATTGCACCAAACTTTCTCATCTTAAAATCCACGCACATGCTCCGATTATTATGAACCTCTAGGCCACGGCACAACCTTATGGTTGGTGGTCAACTGGTCGTAAATTAGGCATCGTCCTCCCCCGTGAGGCACGGTGACGTCATGGGCTTTCCCCCCACTGACGGCATTCCATAAGGAGCATGGGCCTGGCCTCAACCGCGACTCCGCATCTGACCACTGTCAGGTGACCCAATGGTCACGGCACAACCTCGAAGGATTGGCGGTCATCCGGCTTAACCGGGCTATCAACTTTAATTTGACCATGCAACACATCAGCAAACAGTTCATTCTTGTCTTTGCTTTTGCTTGGTCGTGAATGCAACATCGCTCATGCACTCATGCTCATGTGACATGCTATTTCAAATAACTCACGCAATATGTCATGCGGTATCACTCGACAATTCCAAAATCCAATTTCCAATCAGCATTCGATCACGCATTTCATCAATATTCAGGAGTATAATTAACAATCGGCACTTCAATAAATCATAACAACCAAGAATACATCAAAATAAACCAAAAATTAGCTTCTGCATGAACAGTGCCGTGAACAGTAAATTCGTTCGAAATTAAATAAATAAATAAAAATAAATAAACTTAACCATGGTTAACAAATTAACTCAACCCTAGTTAATCTAACCTAACCATGATTAATTTTTAACCTTAGTTACTTTTAAAACTAACCATAGTTACTTTAATTAATTAACCTTAGTTACTTTAATACTAACTATGGTCAATTAACTAACCCTAGTCAGCCTTAATTAACTCTGCCACCATTAACAAACTAACCCATAATTAACCAAGCACAAAAATTAAACTAATTAACCCCTAAACAAGGATTAGAAAGTTAACTTACTTGGATCGGAAATCCGGTGGCACCGGCGCGTAGAGGGGAACAAGAGCTACGAGGGGTAAGCTCGGGGATGGCAACAGATGACAAACGATGGCCGAAACGGGCCAAAAACAGTGCTGGTTACTGTTCACGCGGAACCGGTACAGCTGAGCGGAAAAGGCCGAAACGGGCGGCTAACAGCGACCAGGGGTGACCGGGGGTGTGTGGCTGGCTTCCTAACTTCCAGGACTACACTTTGGGCGGTTGCGGTGGCTCCGGTGACAGTGGCAAGGCCATTTTCTTGCTGGAAAACAACATGGACAGCAAAGAACAGCAGAAATGGAAGAGAAAAGGAAGAGAAAAAGGGAGAGAGAGTGAGGTTGGGCTGGGGCACGAATTTTGGGGGAGAAAGAGGAGAGAGAAGAGGCTGCTGGTCAAGGATAAGAGCCAAGGCAAGTGGGCTTTGTCGCGACCTCACCTTGGGTGCACCACCTAAGGTTTGGCTAATGGATTACTAAGCCTAAACTTAATTCGGGCTCTCCCAAGCCCATACCAATTCACGATTTAGGGTTTAAATTTTTTAACATGCCAATGATTTTCACTTAGGAGTCGCCACTAATCTATTTTTGGTGGGTCGATTAGAAACCCAAGTAAAGTAACAGGAGAATTACTTCACTCCTACGAACCAGAGACTATGGGATCGGGAACTTGATTATGTTAGATTTCTCTAACGCCCTTTCGGTACCTTTTCTCTTTTATTAAAAAAATGTTTTGCAGGCAGTTTGGATTGATTTTAATTTAATCCCTAACATGCAATGTGATCATGCGAGTAAGCAATCATTATTTAACACTTAATAAAGCAAAGTGATAAATAAATTGCAAGCATAAGGAAGAAATACTTACCTCGAAGCAACGAAAGCATCTGCAATATTAGCTTAAAAATCACATCACAAATCCTAGATATGATTTCTAATTAACATGCAATTATTCAATTGTTTTTTAAGGTTTTAAATTATTTAATGAGGCCTAAAACTACGTGCAATGCATGACATACAAAAGTGTCTAACTATACTAGCATGCAATGTGCAATTTAATATGCAAACTATATGTCACGCAACATTCATTATTTAACTTAATCTAATACTAGAAAATATTTAATGCAACTATCCTAGCATGCCACGCATTCGAATGACCCTAAACATGCAATGACTAGATGACACATGGAAGATGACCTAATTCTACATGACATAAACATGGCAATTTTTATTTTTTTATTTTTTTTAATCAAAATTCGAAATTAAAACTAACCTATAGTTAAACATGCAAACTATCCTAAAAGAAAATATCCTAACAAAAACCACATTCAACTAAACTATATATTTTTTTTGGGTTTTTTTTTTTATAAGCAAAATCAATTTGGGCAAAGGCATCAATGGCAACAAATCGGGCAAGATATTTTCCACATCCATTTAACTTTGGAAACAAATAAAATTGACGAATCGTATCTCGAGCATGAGATCGGATCGGCCAATTTTTCAAAAGAAATCGTGAATCGTATCTCGGGCATGAGATCGGATTGATGATTTTTCCGTGCAATCGCGAATCGTATCTCGGGCGTGAGATTGGATTGACGATTATAGCACGTTGTGAAGTGAGGAAAATTTCCTATTTCACAAGAGGTCAGGAAATCTTTTGGATATGGCAATGTTGATCAAATATTTTACTAAGATTGCAATTCCACGAACTAGGCAATAAAATATGAGAAAATTGCATTAATCGGGATTCTTACCTAGCTTTCGATATCGCACGAGCAAAGTTTCCAAATTGGGGTTCGTCGGACAACGGGATCGGCGAATTGTGGTGGTGCTCGCCTTAGGTAGTGATGGTTATTGGTCCCATAACTAAATGTCCTGCAATGGAAAGATTGATTACGATGATAAAGAGCAAAGCTTGCTGGACGCCAATGAGGTGCGGTGGCGTGAGGAGCTGCTGCAACGTCTTCAAGGAAGAGACACCGAATGGTCTCGAATTGGTCACCTTGTTGACCCTTCGACCTCTTTGACCGAATCTGAGGTTTTCCTTTGATTATCAAACTTTGACTCCCTCTAAAGAAAAACCAGCATTGTTGGAGTTTATCGCTACGAGGGTGTTGCAATAGCACGGCGGCTTTGTGCAACACGTGGCTGCTTTGTTGTTGATGCTGGGAGTCGTGGTGTGGGGACCTCTCGGCCACGGGTCAACAGGTTGTCATCGGCACAACAGGGACCGTCGAGGGTAAGAGACAGCAGCAACGTCGTCCCGCGTTGATGCGGGAGATAGCGGCGCGGATTGGAAGCAAACGTGTCTAGCTCGGGCCAGGCATGGGAAGAAGCTGGGCGAGGATCAACAAGCAGTATCTCGTCACGGACAAGGCTTGGTGGTGACAATCAGGGCGTCAGCACAGCGGAGAAGCAAACGTGGTCGTCATCAACCCGGTTGGTAAATCACGAACAGCAAGGACCCGGGCTTGCGGTGGTGGTGCAAGTAGTGGGTCGGCAACAAGACTCAGCAGCGTGTCGAGGAGATGGAGGAGCACGGTCGCTGTCGTCTCTCTACTCTCTTTTTTGTGTTTTTTTTTTTTGTCTCTCTCCAGTGTGTGTGGCCCCTCTTTTTATAGGTGTGAAGACTATGATATTTAAGGAAAGATGATAAATTTGCACGTTGTCTATTTAGCTCTTGTATCCCACATGCAATATTTTTCAAATATTTCATCCAACGCTTTCCTTGAATATTGAAAGAATAATGAGAATATTCTCAGGAACATTCTCATATTTCCGGGAATATTCTTATATTCCAATTCATCACCCTTTAACGAGAATATTTCATCCGACACATTCCTTAAATATTGAAAGAATAATGCGAATATTCCCAGGAATATTCTCATATTCCAACTCGTCACACCTTAACAGGCCTAGCCAAATTGTTTTCCCTTGTGGGCTTAGTCCAACTTATTAAATTAAAGCTTAGAACCATCAATTGAAGCCCTGCCACATGTCCAATGCAAATGCAATAATAAATGCTCATAAAACTATATGCTATGAATTTAATCCTAATATTTTTTGTTTAGGGGTTAAAATTAATCCCTAAATTTTTGTGCATTAAATTACGAATGATCAATCAAAATTTAGGTGTCAACATGCTTGCCACTTGTTGAAGAGCCAATAAAAAACAACCAATAACAAAGCATAAACAAAGTCCACTTCGGCACAAAAGCAAAATGCCAAAAGAGAGAAGCCCATGGGCTGGAAATGGAGGGGAACTTGGGCCAACTTGGGCCCCTCTTGGGCTGGGCTGAATGGGTGCAAGGCCCATTGGGCCGCCGGTCTTGGGCCGGCCCACCCGCGGGCCCGAAACCCGGTCTAATTTTTCCTTTTTCCGACACTTCCGTGTCCAACGGAAAATTCCAAAATAAATGAGGTGACATCCAAATATTTAGTCTTGACATCACTGAGAAGTCGGTTCCCAAAATCGGATTAAAAATCGGGGCCAAATTGAGTCGATTGCTACCGTAGTACAATTTGGATTATCGAGCGCCCTTTTTGGACTTTCCTCACATTTGACCCATGGTCAACTATTCTTTGAACCACGTTTACGCCAATTCTCGAGTCAGGGATGTCCCTCGATTGTCGTGTGATCCCGGGGGCTCAATTGATAATCCCGAGTACCAGATGAAAAAGATTTGGTTTACCGTCGTTCGTAGTTCGTATCGAAGTCGTGTAGAAATCACCCGCAAATCGACTTCGTACTTCTGCCAAATCGATTTATTTCCGTTTCCTTAATAGTCTAGTACTTAGAGGATATCGTTCCCGCCCAGGTCCTCATGGTTGAAGGGTTCGTTCTTGATCGAAATTGCGAGTCGTATGCGAATCATTTCTTATCGACGTCTCTCTGTAATCCATTATCCCACAAACACACAGTTCGGAAAATTTGTACTGACCAGGCCTTCGACTAATATCGCCATTTTATAAAATCCTAAATGGGGTCGATTTTCAGGATGTTACACTCAGTAAATTGCCTTGCAACTGGTTGTCACTTAAATCGATCATCGTTAGTTTCATCCCCTCACTGATAGCTCAGGAATGCTCCCGTGGAAATTGTTGCCTTTTAGGTTTAATACCATGATAGATTTGCTGATATTGCCCAAACAAAGTGGAAGCACACCAATTAAATCGTTAGAAGACAAGTCTATCGTGATTGTTGAACTCAAATTGCAGATCCATGGTGGCAATGCTCCCGTCAGCCAGTTGTTGGATACTATATAGGACCTTATAGATGGCGGTGCTTCATGGATTGGTCCTTTCAACATGTTATGAGATAGGTCTATGTGTACATATATAAAGGATCGATAGGGTGATATCGATCAAGACCAGTTAAGAAGTTATGAGAGAGATTCAGGTACTGCATGTCTTTGAAAGTGCCATTCCACACTCAAAAAGGCATTTCTCCCGTGATGCTATTATCTGGTCCAACCAAATCATACTCTCTTGGTTTGTAAGAATGCCGGAAATTCGCGCGTGATGCTAGTCCTAGGACACGAAGCTGAGGAAGAATAACATTTGCACTACTCGTGCGGCATGATAGCCAGGAAGATGATATTTGGAGCATTTCCAATTGTTTGAGCTTGAGAAAGTTGTCTAGCTCAATGGTACCGCTGAAGTTGTTTTCAAAAAGGCGGAGGACACGGAGATTTTAGAGTTGATAGATTGATGAAGGAATCTGGCCATGGAATTTATTGCGTTCAAGGTCAAGCACGACCAGTTGTGTCATGTTCACATGCCAAGACGGTATTGAACCCAATAGTTGATTGGTTGAGAGTTCCGAATTAGTCAGCCGAGTGAGGTTCATGAGTTGAGATGGGATGGTACTACTTAATTGGTTGCGGCCAAAGCCTAACGTCACAAGTTGAGACGAGTTTCCGATTGAAGGGGCAATCTCGCCATATAAATTGATCCCCCATAGGTACAAAATGGCGAGATTTTTTATCTTCCAAACCCAAGACAAAGAAGAAGTGGATTGGGCAGCGAATGCGTTTATTGAGGCATCTAGGTATTCAACTTTGCTAAGGTTAGCAAACGAAGCCGGGATGGATCCTGAGAAGTTGTTATCCATTATGTCAAGATAACTCAACAAAGGGAGGTTTCCGATTGACATGGGCAGTGACCCTGTGAAATTGCAGGAATTAAGATCCAATATCTCCGAGGAGTGGAGATTACCGATTGAAGCCAGTATCTCACCAGAAAAGGTCATGCTGGCACTTGCAGCTCTTCAAGAAGGCTACTTGAGTTGAAGTCAGGCAATCGTCCCGTGAGAGCTTCATTGTCAGCCACCACGAGATATTGCAGCTTTGGAAAATTAAAAATGGCAGACGGAAATACTCCGTGCATGTCACACTCATCCATGTTCAGCCTTCTCAGTGAAGACAGATTCGTAAGTGTGTTGGGCACTTGGGACGACATGTCGACGGCACCAAGGAGAAGCTCTTCCAGACTGGTCAGATTTTGAGCTAGCCTTCTTAGGCCCGGCGCTTTCTTCTCCATCAAAAGTTCATCATTATATGGATCCCAATTGCAACACAAGTTGAGGTTCACCAACCTTGTAAGTTTGAAGATTTCTGATGGGACCTGGCCAGAAAAAACAGAAGCAGAGAGATCGAGATGAGTCAATCTCGAGAGATCTCCAACTCGGGATGGTATCTGAGAGTAGTTGAAGTCGTTGTCACTGAGACTGTGTGACGTCCAGGATTTTCCGATCTATTTTGGATTTTATGAATGCATAGTCATCAATGCATTATTAATCAGTTTCACTTTGAACTGATCACTCAAGAAATACTAACTGAAGGGGAGGAGCTATTAAAAACTTCATGGATGTGCGATTCTTAAAAGAAAACCACTTGTTAGTCTAAGATACGTTGGATTTGCAATTGACTGACTTAACCACGATTTTTATCCAAATTCGGTTGTTGGGATTTTTCGGATGTTGAGACTAATTATTGGACTTTAGCTTCATTAATTTTCGTAAATTCCGATCCGTTCGGGAACGTCAAAATAAGGATGTTCGGGTCGTAGGATTGAACTGACGTTTCCCGTTGCGTATTTTCGAGCAAAGGGTGTCTCGGTGATTTTCGGTTCTGAAAACCGCGTGTGGACGAAATTGCCCTAGTCCGTTTTGGACTAAGAGACAATTCTTGTTTATTTCTTTTAGAGGGATTTGGGAGAGATATGGGGGATTTTTGTACCCCTTCTGCCGCTCCTTTCTCTCTCTCCTGTCCCTCTCTCTTGTCTTGTCTCTCTCTCTTCTTCTCTCACGTCCCTTCTCCCCTCTCTTTTCTCTCTTTCCTCTCTTTTTTCTTCCTCCTTTCCCATGCGGTCAGCCGCCCACTCCCTGCTGCCTCTGACCCTCTGACTCTCTCTCTCTCTCTCTCTCTCTCCTCCGTGCGGTTTTGCCTTCCCCATGCACGTACTGCATGCAGCCTCTCTCTCCTCCTCCTCTTCTTCTTCTTCTTTTCCTTCGGCTGCTGCTTGGCCCCGACCACTGCTCCTACTGTTGCTGTTGCTGTTGCTGCATTTCCTTTCCCTTGCAGCTGCCGCCCTTTTCGTCCACCACCTCACTCGCCGTCGCCACGCCGCCGCCTCGTCGGCCCGCTACCGGGGCCCGATAGACGCCGAACCGGCCGTTCTCCCCCTCCATCTCTCTGGTTTCGCGGCAGCCAGCCCCCCCTTTCCTCCGTTGCTGCTTCGGTCGACGGTTGCCGCCGCGCCGCTGTTTCATCGGCCGCTGCCGGAGCCCGACGGCCGCCTGAACCAACCCACCTCCTCCGCCGTCCTTCGGGTTGCACGGCTGTTGCCCTCCCTTCCTTCCGCTATTGCTGCCTTGGTCGCCGGCCATCGCCCTCGCCGTAGCTCGGCTCGGCCGCTGCTCTCCTCCTCTCGGTTTCTCGCGGAAGCGGCCCGAACCGCCACTCTCAGCCTCCTTCCTCTTGGTCCCCTCGTCAGAGCGAGCAGGGCCGACCAACCGCTGTCCAGCCGTCGCCCAGCCAGGCGTCGGGTCGCTGCCGGTCCCGTCCGCCGTCGTACGAGCCCGCCGGAGTTGCTGCCGCCGTTCCCTCCCCCGTCATTCTCCCTCTCGGTTTTGGTCAGGCCGTGCGGCCGCCCTCCACCGGCCGACCGTCGCTCCCAACCGACGCTGTCCGGTCACCGGAGCCCGTCTCAGCCGACCGGAGCCGCCGCAGAGTCCGCCTTCCTCGCGGGTCAGCTCGGTTCGAACCATTTCGGCCGAGATCCGGTTCCGTAACGTCCGGCTTCGGCAAACCGGAGGTGCAGCACGCCCGCCTTGTCGTCGCCGTCGCGCCGGTGTCGCCGGGTGAGTTTAAGTTCTAAATCCTTGATTAGTCCGTTGAACTCATTTAGAGGGAGATTAGATTAGAGTAACCGCGATTATATGTTATTTATGTGATTAGACATGTCATGGAGGATTATTGGCAATTAGTTAGAGTAACCGAGGATTAGTGGAATAATTCGGATTAGGAATATTTTATTAAAAAGAAATAATTTTTTTAAATTATTATTTATTAAATTCGAAATAATTATTTATTTATTAAAATTCGGAATTATTATTATTACTTAATTTCGGACTTAATATTAATTATTAATTTCGGAATTAGTTATTAGTTATTAAATTCGGAATTGGTTGTTATTGATTGAATTTGGGACTAAGTTTATTTATTAGAACTTGATATTATTATTATTTATGAAATTCGGAATTATTATTATTTAATTTCGGACTTAATATTAATTATTAATTTCGAAATTAGTTATTAGTTATTAAATTCGGAATTATTATTATTATTATTATTATTATTATTAATTTTTAATAATAATTGGTTGATGTTTAATGGTGTATAGTGCGGTTTATCTATAATTGAATAGTGAGATTTATTCATGTGTCGGTAATTATACAAGTATGTTGGGTTGTTGATTGGATTGATTATGTGATTGTTGGAAATTATCGCGTGCGTGACCGTTCTAATTACTTATGCTTTGATGTATGCGTATTGATTGCATGAGCTATAAAGAGGCAAAACCCCGAGGTGTCGGGCGCATGTATGTCAAGCTTTGCGAGAAAAGTGTGAATGTCATATTCTTGGATGAGGCATGAAAATGAGACGGGTTTGGAAATAAAATGTGATCACGTATCATTCTTTCCTGCAATTTATATTTGAGAATGCGCAATGATTTATATTGTGAGCATGTACCACGTTTGCATCGGCTAATTTGCAAGATTAAAATGGATCATGGTGGCATGCTTGTGTGGTCAGTTAAGTGAACCCATCATCTCGGTAGGAGATTGGGGGACGAAGTCCGATTTGTCGGAAACCCGGCGAGGGCATAGAAGGGCACGATTGCATTTTTACGGAGGAAGGGCGCCGTAGTGCCATGGCGCCTCAGTTCTTGGTTGGATGCGGGTCGCGATAGAGGCCGGACTTATGCTCCTTTGGGAATGCCATATGGGGGGAGGCCTATTACGTCGCCGTGCCTCACGGGGGAGGACGATGCCTAGTTTACAACCAGTAGACCGCCAACCAGAGAGTTGTGCCGTGGCTCAAGGGTCGTAATAATTAGAACACGCATGAGTGCAAGAGTGCATGAGAGACAAGTTGACATCGTGTTTGATTATATTTGTGCTTGTTGCACTGTTTATGATATGTCTGAGTTGATACTGTGCAGGGTGTGGCAATGGTTAGGTGAGATCGCTTATAATACGACTCGAGTGTGGTTGATTAATATAATGCTACGAGTGCAAGATGCATTAATGGTGAATTGCATATGTATTTACTGTGCAGGGTATGGCATAATCGAGTAAGGTTGCTTGTGAGTCGATTGCTTGTCGATTTGTTCATGATGTCACTAATTGTATTAAGTTACTACCTGAGATGTATGGTTGTTCTGCTATTGATATTGACTTGCTTGAGGTATTAGATCGTGCCATAGGTACCTTGAGGCGAGTTGGTGTTCTAGCCGGGGATTAGGGCAAGAACTCGTTGAGATTTATATCTCACTGGTTATTGAATAACCATTTTCAGGTCCGTTGGAGGCAGATTCTACAGGTGGTGCGTTTTGGAAGAAGTAAATTAACCCTGGCCTATTTGCTCGGTTGGCTCTGTAGGAAGTGGCCCGTGGTAAGGACCTAATTGTGTAGACTTCCTAAGGTTAATCAGAAGATGAATAAACTGGCATTATTGATTGTGTTTTTGTTGACTTTCCTAGCTATCCAAATTCGTTAATTGTACGAGGATTAATTATTGCTTCCGCATGCGCTTAATTGAAAGATAAAAAGAATGGTCGGCGACGCGTCTTGGGACGTCGCATTCAAATGACTGAAAGAGAAAATGGGGATCGTCGCGTGCTCGAGGGTCGGGGCGTGACAGACTAAGCCTTTCAAGACAAGCAAGCTGGAAGAAGGTACTGTTGTTGTCAATAGAACCATAGAGGAAACTACTTCCCAAGTCGAGAACAATGACATGGCCTGTGTTTTCGTTGCACTCAATCCCATCCCAGGAGCAGCAATCCCGACTATTTTGCAGGATATAATCTTGGGATGAGCGAGAGGATCAGCTGAAACATTGGCGATTTTGTATCTCTCTTTAAATTGCAGCAGGGCAGACATTTCGTTCTCGAGACATAGAGGTTTCGGAGAATGAGAGAGGTTGTGAGCACCAATAGGATGTAACCACAAGTGCAAGAAAAGCAAGTGTATGGACATGTAGAAGCATGAGGAGCAAGCCATTTTGTTTCAAACAGAGACGACTTCGATTTGATAAGCAGAGTATGAGAGTGAGGCAGATTTTATAGGCAATGCTTGGTGCCTAAGGGCATGAACATGCCTCATCTCATGCTATGATTCATCAAATCGATGACTTTGCGAGTGATATAACACGCAGAAGTATGTGGAATACCAATGAATCTTTAGGTGCGTCAGCATGACTTTGTGCAGTGGCTTAACGTGTGCCACTTGGGAGCATAAGGATAAACCTCAGGTCCAAATCGACCATCGATTGATTGACTGGAAATTCAGTTAGTAGATCAGTCATTTGCGTGGAAGACTTGGGTCGAACAGTCAGTCCGAAATTGCACACCCAAGGGGTGATATAGGAACATCATGATAGTCCACTTTATAAAAATCCTTCTTTGCGGGAAGATAAGGTAAAGAGCTTGTATGGTTGTGAAATGGTTTGAGGTTATTTCCTCCATTCTAGACCAAAACTGTCCGTTCGTAAGTTGTGACAGCAGCAAACAAGTCCATGAAATGGTACAAATCAAGGATCGAAATTGAAAACTTTGCTTGCTCATTTGGCCCCCTCTTGTTCACTCAACGATCACCCTGTGTTGGACCTTTCTATTTGTGACATTGGTGCTGTTTCAAATTTGAATTTATGATCTGTGAACACATCCTTTGGTCACTGATGAGGAATGCGACTTGCTTTATGTAGTGCGTTTGGAGAAATTATGAATGCTAAGAGTTATTAACAGTATTACTTATTGAGAGTGAGAATAGAGATAAAATAGAGGCAATTGTCTTTGAGCAATTAGACATTTGTATTGTCGCCTAATATTTTCTTACCGCTTGTTCTTTGTATATTGCCGAAACGTATGGCAATTGGAGAGAAACTACGCTGTTGGCACCATCGAGATCTAAAACAAATTTACCGAATAAAAGAGAAACATTTATCTTAAAAGTACCTCTCTAAACAATGTTCATCACCAAAAAATGGAAATTAGAAGTCGCTATTATTTTTTCCCAGCAAAATAACTATTAATATATAAAAAAGAAGAAGATAAATACACAAAAACCATATACCACATGGCACTTTCAAGTGTGAGTTTCGTCTAGCAATTATTTTTTATGGTCACTTTATAAAATCTCTTATCCTGGCAACTCTCCAATTTGTATGCTTATTTTGGTAACAGATCTCTAATTGCTCTGCAAGAAGTAATAGATTTATGTATTTTTGTAATCAAATCCTAGCAAATATCTTCTTCTCATGGATATTTGGTAATAAATCTCTAACGGATGTATAAAAAATAAAAGACCTGATAAACATTAAAACATAACTCTTTATGTATATGGAGATTCTAATTAGATGTATGCTCAAAGTTATTGGGTAGGTTAAATTCTATTTTGTTCTTGTATATGTTTTTTTGACTGTGTTATGAGCAATGCTACGGGGAAGTAGAGCGCTTGGTGCATCGGGTTAAGCGAGCATGCCACATCGCATGCTACGATGCAACAAAATCAATGACTTTGCTAGTGATAAAACACACAAAATATGGACAATGCATATGAATCTTTAGGTGCATGAGAATGACTTTGTGCAGTGCCGTATAGGATTAGCTACCGGGGAACACAAGGAAAAGCTTCGTGCCCAAATTGACAAATAGATCTGAATTTGCATGGAAGACTTTGGGTCAACCAATAGTTAATCCAAAAATTTGCAAACCAAAGGGTGTCATATAGCAACATGTGATGGTCCCCTTCACAAAAAGTCCCTCTGTGGGAGGATAAGATGAAGGGCTTGTGTGGTTAATAAGAAGGTTTTAGGTTATTCCCCCATTCTAAGCAAATGTATCCATTCATAAGTTGTGACAGCTGCAAACAAGTCAATGAAATGGTATAGGGGGTCGAAATCGAAGACTTTGAAGGCTCATTTGGCCTCTCTCGTTCTCCCAATAACTGCTCTGAGTTGGACCGGTTTGTTTGTGATATTAGTGTTGTTTTCACTTTGAATGCATGACTTGAGAACATTTCCCTTTGGTCACTGATGAGGAACTTAATTTCCGTGATGTAATGCTTTCGAGAGATTAAGACTGTTAAAAGTTTTGAACAGTCTTCACTTATTGAGAGGGACAATAGAGGCGGAATTGGCCCTAGTCTTGCGCAAATTGCTTGGACTAGACAATCACAGGCGTTTGGATGGTGCAATAGCGGGAAAAGAACAACCCAAGTGCTAAAAGTTACGAAAAGTACACTTAAATGTTACTTTTTTAAAAAATTGGATCATTTAAGTGTTAACTCTGGCGAAGGTAGTTGAAAATCTGACGTGGCTTATTTTAATAAATTCTAACATCTACGTGACTCGTTGGAATTTCAAGTTAACTCACCTTCACAAAAAATAACGCCGTTTTGGCCAAAGTTTAATTTTTAATATAAATATCAATTAAATAATATTAAAAACAAAATTTATAATAAAAAAGGAGCAGCAACACAGGCGAGGGAGGCTGCCGCCCCATCGCTAGTGGGGTAGTGGCAATGGACGGCAAGGGCTTGTCGGTCCTTGCCAGCCCTTGTCCAAGCATTGGTGACCCTTGCCGCTAGCGCTGCCGCCCCACCATCGATGGGGTGGTGGCCATGGGGGGAGCCACTCCCTCCTGTTATTTGCCTTTTAAAAAAAAATTCATTTTTAATATTATTTAATTAATATTTATATAAAAATCTAAGTAAGGTCAAAATGATGTCGTTTTGGGTTGATTTAGTTACGTCAATACTCAAAACAACGTCGTTTTGGGCTTATTTAGCTATGTCAGCGCTCAAAACGATGCCATTTCGACTTAAACTTGCCGGAAAAGTGCCATAATAGCATTTTTGTCTGATTTTCTCGCCGTTGGCACTTAACTGATTTTTTTATTCCAATCATGGCACTTAAGTGTATATTTCTGAACTTTTGGCACTTTAAGTGTCCTCTCGTACTAAGTTTTGGTATTCCAGGAGTCCGCACGTCGTGCAATAGCCTAACATTGTTGCCTAATATTTTCCTAGTGCTTGTTTTGTTTATGCCAAAACGAATAGAAACCAAAAACAAAAAGTATACTGTCGTTGGCACAATTGAGATCTAGAAAATAAATACAAAAAAGAAAAAAATAATCTTTCTCAATGAGTTTCATCACCAAGAGTCGGTAACAAAAGGATGTTGTCTGAGCTAGCTAAGAAATGGATGTGAGAGTACGGCAGATACGTATTAATCTTGCACTCTAAAAGCAGAATTAGTCTCACTTTACCGTCAACCCAAATGGATGTTTGAGATGTAATTAATCAGAAACGGCACTAAGGCCCTGTTTGGTTCAGCTTTGCCAAGGGGCTTTCAGCCCCGAAAGCCCCTTGGCCAAATGCGAACTCGTTTGGTTCGTATTTTGGAGAGTTTTGGCCAAATGCAATTGCATTCTCAAAGGGGTTCAAAGGCCTTTATGCCAATGGAGGGCTGGAGGTGCCTTCAAAACTTGCATTTTCGGAATGCCATTTGCTTGCTTTAATGAAAATATGCTAGTTGCCCATTTTGCCCTCATTTATTTAACAAAATCCATTTTTGCCCTTTTAGAAAACCCTAAACTCTTCCTGCAGCTTCTCTTCTACAAAAAAACCCCCTCTCTCACCTGCGTTGAATTGCTCTCTCTCATATTTGTTGAACGGCTCTCTCTCATTTGTACGCACACCACCTGAACGCCCTCTCTCTCTCTCTCTCTCGTGTCTCAAGGATCACGCTAGCGTCTTTGCCATCGTCGATCCCGTCTTCGTCACCATCGATCCCGTCGCCGTTGCCGCCGCTCCAGTCGCCACCGCCACTCCCGTCGCCGCTCCAGTCGCCACCGCCGCTCCCGATCTCGTCACTACCACTGATCGTAGTCCATATTTCGAAGCTCACGGTACTTCTTCACTTCTCTGTTTCTCTAATCGCAGCTAGCGTTGGGTGGATTGTGTCGATTTCCTGATGGTCTTGTGGTCTTTGTGAAAATTGGGAATTGATCTGCTGATTTTCTACATGTTATTCAAATCTGTTTTGTATCCCCCAAAATCGCAGTCCATATTTCTGCATTTTTCCATTGAGATCTATCTTCATGTTTTTCTGCTTTGTCCTTAGTTCAGCATTTGACTGATGAAATGTCCATATAGCATGTGCCCTCATCCCAGCGCCACAAGACCTAGCTAAGAATACTACTAAAAACATAATGAGAGAGACGAGTAGGTGATCTGTTTTCTGTGCTGCAGAGAAAATACCCTCTTATGCAGGCATAAGATTTGTGTCTTCCCCATGGAGAGAATCATAAGTCCAATTTAAAGCTACGGTTATGAGGAGGCAGTGTTCGGGTAGCATTCATTTGAATCCGATCCAATGCGACTTTTGTGATTTCATCATCTGGTCACATGAGCAAGGTCCGGGTTCGAACAAGAAGAGAACTTTGCAGGATAGTACATTTATTTGTTAAAGGACCTGTATGGATTGTATGTTCGTCTGTTCAAAGCTCTAGGAACGAAAGCAAGAGATTGGTAATTCGGGAGAGAAATGAGGAGGGGACAGACGCTATTTTGGGCAACGTGAATGGCCCTACTTTGTGTCTTGTCACAGAGACTGGGTAGAAGGCCTCCATCTTTGATTATTCTTTTTCTTGTTTCTGCGCTGCGCTGTGGAATGATGAAATGCATGCATGGGGAAGAGAAGAGAGCGCTCGCTAGTGTTTTGTGGCATGGCGGAGGAAAGTGGCTTTAGGTGGCGAGTATGACACTTTCGAGATTAACAATGAAAGTGTCTTTCCCTATCACTGATCAATTATCGATCGTTTTCTGTCACGCTGCAAGTGCCTTAGGTTTTTGGGGGCTCATGGCTTGTGTCCACATGTGCTTGTCGATTAACCTTAGGTTTATGATAGAAGTAAATAGTTAATCACCGAGTGAAGTGATCTAGTGATAAATGAGTGACGTTGTTTTTCATGAGGTTTTGAGTTTGAATTGGACTGTGAGTGATTTTTTGATTAGTTTGCCTTGGAAATCTACTAGCTTATGTGATGAAAATTTTTGACTCGCCGCACGTCAATAAGACTACTGTAATAAGCTCAACCCGGAAACCTTTAGGTTTTGGATAGAGTAGCTACAACTCTTATTGCTGAATTCCATATTTTTGCTAGATTCCATGTGAACTTAGATAGTGAGAATTGCTAGACTTGTAGTTGGCTTTATCTGAAATCATAAACATGAGAATCTTACACTGTCATCAACAGGTATGTCGTTTGTCCCTATGAGTTACTATTCTTTGAGCCGATTTTTCTTTATATTATCCCTCTCATGATTTTTTAATATTCATATTACTGGAAGATGACAAGTTCAACCAAGGAAAAGGCATATTGGACTCCTGAAGATGTAGAAGCATTTTGTAAGTTGTGTGTCGAACAAATCGACAAAGGAAATCGTCCTGCAACCAACAAGAGGGATGGATGGACTGTCATAATTAATAAGTTCGAGGAGTTGAGGGGTAAAAAGTATGATAAAGCTCAAATGAAGAATAAGTGGGACAATCTTAAGGAAGAGTGGAAAAGATGGAGGTCATTGGTTTACAATGAAACAGGACTAGGATGGGATCCGAGGAAAAAAACCATTGATGCGAGTGATGAGTGGTGGGAGAGTAAAATTCAGGTGTTTATTATTTGTTCTTTCACTTTCACTTTTTGGTTTAAATTCTCATTTTCATTCATATAACTTACTCAAATGTTTTTATAACAGGCCAATCCTAAGGTTAAGGCATTTAGGACGAAAGGCATACCTCCTGAGTTTGAAGTGTTGTTAGATAGAATGTTCAGGGATACAATGGCTACAGGAGAAATCACATGGAATCCTACGCAAGGTTTATGTGTTGATGAAAATGTTGAGGCTACACAACTTGATGTTGGTGATAGTGGAGGATCTACTGATGATAATTTGGAGTGTCATGTGGATGAAAATATTGTTGAGCCAAGTCAAACACGGGCTCGCAAAAGAGCGTCCCAGACTTCAACGAGGCAAACTTGAGGAACGAAAGAAAAGAATTTGACCCCATCACAATTGCTTGGAAGCCAAATTAATAGGCTTTGTTCTGCTGTTGAAAGTAGGAGTGCTGCTGCTGTTGTATCTCGAGCGTATGATGGATTTGGTCCTTACAAGGAACTCGTGTCTATGTTGGATACCATACCAGAGATTGCGCAAGATGAGAAGTTGTATTTTTTTGCAATCAAACATTTTAAGGAAAGATAGATAATAGGCATGTGTTTATGAGCTTAAATAGTGATGTGCTCAGAATCAAGTATCTCAAACTTGAAATAGAGGAGGATAGTCATAAGTAGGACGTTGTTGTAGTATCTTATTTCAACTATTTAATTTCCTATTTTGTTTTTATATAAGAACTTTATTTACATTATGTATAAACTTAAATTCTATTTTTTATGTGAGACTTGTTTCCAATTGAGATTCTCTTTATGTGGTTGAGTTTACGTATATATGTTAATTGATATTATTATTTCTTGTGATGGATTGTCAGGATTATTCATTATTCTCTTACTTTAACTCCATATTTTGTTATATTAGGTAGTTATGGATGATCCTCAACAAAGGGAAAATCGTGAAAACGAGGAAGATGAATTTTTAGATATTCTCTCAATCGCTCAAGCTTCAATTGCTTATCAGGTAATATTCCTTTGCAAACAACCATGTATGACCTCATCTTATATAGGCCGTGCATGGATGAGAGAGTTGATCGCTGAAGATAGTAATCCGATAAGGTGTTATAATATGTTTAGAATGCATAGGGATGTGTTTGATAATTTAACACATGACTTGGTAACACGTTATGTTCTTAGAGGATCTAGAAATACTAATGTTGCTGAAATGATTGGAGTGTTTCTTTATATGTCGGGACATGGTATAGTTAATAGGGTAGCACAAGAACATTTTCAACGTTATGGGGAAACTATAAGTAGGCATTTTAGTTTAGTTTTAGATAAATTATGTAATATGGGAAAAGATTTAATCCAACCAGCTGATCGACAATTTAAGGAAATTCCGGAGAAGATCAAGAAAGATCGACGATTTTATCCATATTTTAAGGTAAGTTACGATTGTATAATAAAAATGAAAAATTAAATGTAAATAATGTAATATTTGCATTATTTATTTTAGGATTGCATTGGAGCTATGGATGGTACACATATCCTAGCAGTGATACCGGCGTTTGATCAAATTTGATTTATTGGTCGAAAAGGAAAGACTTCTCCAAATGTGTTGGCCATATGTAATTTTAATATGGAATTTATTTATGTTTGTGCTGGTTGGGAGGGACAAGCTCATGATACTCATATATTCTATGATGCCATTGGAAGACGTGATGCACAATTTCCCCATCCCCCGTCAGGTTCGCTAATTAATGGTTTATGTACATCCATATGTATTTATGTGGCATATGTTAATTAAATTTATATTATATTTGTGTAGGTAAATATTATTTAGTAGATGCGGGATATCCAAATCTCACAGGTTATTTGGGGCCATATAGAGAAGTTAGATATCATTTGCCAGAGTTTTGACAAGGTCCTACACCTACGGGTTATCGAGAAGTGTTCAATCGTGCCCATTCCTCGCTTTGGTCAGAAATTGAGCGAGCTTTTGGTGTGTTAAAGATGAAGTGGAAGATTCTAACTATTATGCCAAGTTATCCTTATGAAAAGCAAGTGAAAATTGTCATAGCTACAATGGCTTTGCATAATTATATACGAAGAAATGCTGTAACCGATACGGATTTTGAAACAGCAAAATTGGATCCCGAGTATGGATATTCAGTCGACCATGATATTGTAAATGAGAGAGCGAGTACTTCAAACGATAATGCATTTCCTGACATGATATGTTTACGTGATGAAATAGCTATGGCATTAATAAATAGTTAATGAAGTTTGTAATATTTAGTGATAAATTATTTCTTTCCTTCTAATATTTGTTGTCATGTTTTTTGTAATGAAATTATTCTCTTTTTAAGAGTTTGATGTGATTTTTTATTTATTTATAAATTTGTTAATATGTCTCTTATACATTATTCTCAACTCAAAATATATATAAAAGTTAAGGTGATTAAATTTTTTTTAAACAAATTAAAATTACAAAACTTAAAATTGACACATGAAAGGGCTTTCCAAATGTATATTTACCAAACGGCATTTTTCCCAAGTTGCATCCCAAGGTACTTTTTCAATTACAGTTTACCAAACAGTATTTACATTTCACTAAACCCCTTTACACTAAAGGCCTTTGCATTTCCCCAAAACTGAACCAAACTGGGCCTAAGTTTTCCCCTCTGTTCTAGACAAAGAGTATGCATTTTATCAGTTGTGACAGTTGCAAAGGAGTCTATGCAATGGGACGAATTGAGGGAAGAAATGAAGACTTTGGTGGCTCATAGTAAATATATATATTGTAAGTTCACCTTAGAGAGGTGGTAAGCAGATGTGATGAGAGATTAAACGAAGCAAGTGAAGGTTTGATATACATAACAGTGAAAATACTATGAACAAACAAGTACATTTAAGTAGAAAAGGAAATACCTAGCTCGTTTTTTAGGTAATTTCTAAAATCTGCAGAAATTTAAAAACTTGCCTGACCAGTAGTTCCTACCCCTCCTAGGCTGCCTTCGACTAGGCCGTTGCCTTCTCCTGGCATTTTCTTCAAACCAAACATGTTTCCAAGAGATGAATGCATTTCCGATGACCACTCCTATCACTAAGCCGCTCCCATATCCCATCAGAACAATTTTCCAGTTGAGTTCATTGGATGATCCCAAGTCTTCTTGATGGGCTGAAGGTTGTCTTGACACATCCCTTGAATCTTGACATTTCCTGGATATAAATTCCCCACATAGTCTCGAGTTCCCTTCAAAAGAATAGTTCGAAAATGTATCGAACTGTTTCCCTCTAGGCACAGACCCGGTCAGATTGTTGTAAGACATGTTTAGGAAAGAAAGGAACCCGAGTTCTGTTAGCTTCTGGGGGATCTGTCCCGAGAGGTTGTTCCAAGAAAGGTCGAATGACTCAAGTGCTGTGAGATTCCCTAATGATGATGGGATTTGACCAATGAAGAAATTTTTGGAAAGGTTTAGTCCTTGTAGTCCTCTAAGATCACCTATGGCACTAGGGATCTCTCCTTCGAAAAAATTGCTCGAGAGGTCGATGACCGTGAAGACTTCTGATATCTTTGGGTAATACAATTTTAACCCTTTGTAAATCACTGTCATGGAAAAATCGTAATAGCCATAGAAGGTAAACTGATGGTATATTTGCGGCTGTTGATCGGTATGCATGTATGTGAAGTTTCTCATCTCGGATTTCATGGCATTCCAAGACTGAAAGAATTCCATGGGCAACTTACCGACAAATGCATTAATAGAGAGGTCTAGGATCCGGAGCTTTAGGAATGTGGGACTACATTTAGGCCTCTCTATGACACCGTGGAATTTATTGGATCGCAAAATAAGGACACGAAGCTCCGGTAGAGATCCCAACCATGACGGAAATGTGTCTGCAATAAGATTGTTTGCAAAGTTGATGAACTTGAGCATTTTGCAACTGGCCAAGGACCTCGGTAACTTGCCTTGCAACTGGTTGTCACTCAAATCTATCATCGTCAATTGCATTCCCCTCACCAATAGCTCAGGGATGCTTCCTTGGAAATTGTTGCCTTTTAGGTTCAATACCATGAGAGATTTGTTAATATTGCCCAAACAAACTGGAAGCACACCAGTCAAATCGTTAGAAGACAAGTCTAATGTGATTGCTGAACTCAAATTGCAGATCCATGGCGGCAATGCTCCCGTCAGCCTGTTGTTGGATACTATATAGTACATTATGGATCGCGGTGCTTCAGGGGGTGGTCCTTTCAACATGTTATGAGATAGGTCCATCGTGTACATATATAAAGGATTGATCGGGTAATATCGATCGAGACTAGTTAAGAAGTTATGAGAGAGATTCAGGTACTGCATGTAGTTAAAAGAGCCATTCCAGACCCAAAAGGGCACTTCTCCCCTAATGTTGTTATTTGATAGGTCCAACCAATTCATGTACTTTTGGTTTTGTAAGAATGCTGGAAACTTGCTCAAATTGCATGATCTGAGTCCTAGGACATCAAGCTGAGGAAGAACAACATTCGCGCTACTTGTGTGGCATGATAGCCTATTAGATGATAGTTGGAGCACTGCCAACTGTTTGAGCTTGAGAAAGTTGTCTAGCTCAACAGTTCCGCTGAAGTTGTTTCTAACGAGGAAGAGAGCTTGGAGATTTTGGAGTCGAGAGATTGAAGAAGGAATCTCGCCATGGAACTTATTGGCTGCAAGGTCAAGCTGGACAAGTCTAGTCATGTTCATAAGCCAAGGTAGTATCAAACCCGATAGTTGATTGGCTTGGAGGTGCACATGAGCCAACTGAGTGAGGTTCATGAGCTGAGATGGGATGACACCGCTTAATTGGTTGTAAGGAAAGACTAACAGAACAAGTTGAGACAAGTTTCCGATTGAAGGTGGAATCTCGCCATATAAATTGATCTCGGCGAGATACAAATTGGCGAGCTTCTTATTCTTCCAAACCCAAGAAAAAGAGGAAATGGGCTGGGCCGTGAATGGGATCATCATGAAACCTAAGTATTCAAGGTTGCTGAGGTTAGCAAACGATGCCGGGATGGATCCTGAAAACTTGCAACCACTTATGTCGAGATACCTCAAGGAAGGAAGGTTTCCGATTGATGCGGGTAGCGACCCTGTCATATTGCACAAGTTGCAGTTAAGATCCAATATCTGTAAGGAGCGGAGATTACCTATTGAAGCGGGTAGCTCTCCAGAAAAGCCCGTGACGGACAGTCGCAGCTCTTCAAGAGGACTACTCAAGTTAAAGTCAGGCAATCGTCCTGTGAGATCTCTATTGAAAGTCACCTTGAGGCGCCGTAGCTTCGGTAAATTGAAAATGGCAGACGGAAATACACCGTGTAGGTGGCACGTATGCATGCTGAGCCTTCTCAGATAAGTCAGATTTGCTAGAGCGTTGGGCACTTTGGACGACATGTTGACGTTACCTAGGAAAAGCACTTCCAGTCTAGTCAGATTCTGAGCTAGGCTTCTCAGGCCTGGCTCTTTCATCTCCAACAAAGGCGTAGCACGAGGATCCAGATTGCAACACAGGTTAAGGTACACCAACCTCGTCCGCTTGAAGATTTCTGTGGGGACTTGGCCGGAAAAAAAGGAAGCAGAGAGATCGAGATGAGTCAATTGCGTCAGATATCCAACTCGAGATGGTATTTGAGAGTAGTTGAAATGATTGAAGCTGAGATTGAGCCTTTCAAGACGAGCAAGCTGGAAAAGGGTGCTATTGGCATCGATAGAGCCATAAAGAAAACTACTTCCCAGGTCGAGACCAATTACATGGCCTGTGTTCTCGTCGCACTCAATCCCATCCCAAGAGCAGCAATCCAGACTATTTTTCCAAGATAGAGTCTTGGGACGAGTGAGAGGATCATTGGAAACATTGGCGATTTTGTATCTCTCTTTAAATTGCAACAGTGCAGACATTTCGTCCTTGAGACACAGAGGTTGCATAGAATGGGAGAGATTGTGAGCGCCAATAGGATGTGACCACAAGTACAAGAAAAGCAAGCTTATGGACATATAGAAGTACAACAAGTGAGCCATTTTGTTTCAAACAGAGAACTTTGTGTTGATGAGCAGAGTACGAGAGAGTGAAGCAGATTTTATAGGCGGTGCTTGGTGCCTAGGGGTGTGAACATGCCTCATCTCATGCTACGATGCGTCAAATTGATGACTTTGCGAGTGATGTAACATGTAGAAATATGTGCAATGCAAATTAATCTTTATGTACACGAGCATGACTTTGTGCTGTGCGGTCACATGTAGCTACAGCGGAACATAAGGAAAAACTTGGGGCCCAAACTGACGATTGATTGACTAAAAATCCAGCTAATAGATCTGCCACTTGCATGGAAGACTTGGGTCAACAATTCGTCCCAAAATTGCAAACCAAGGTGTCATATTGCAACGATAACCTTTCCCAAAAAGTCCTTTTCGGAAAACAAAATGTATCCATTCACAAGTTGTGACAACAGCAAACAAGTGTATGAAATGGTACTTTGGTTGCTCATTTGGCCCCCTCGTTCACCTAACGATCGCTTTGTGTTGGGCCTTTCTGTTTGCGATGTTAGTGCCATTTCTACTTTGAACTTATGATATGTAACACCTTAGATTCTGATCTTGTGAAAAATGCCCATAAGGTCTGAAATAGATTGACCATGGACCATTGATCATGGGATCGATTGGTAAAGAATCAATGATTGGTCATGGTCCGATCGACTGACCGGCCATGAACCGGTCGAGGGATTGGCCATGAATTGACCATCGACCATGCAAGTGGGATCAGATCACTAGTTCGTGAGATGATTTTTGGATCAAGAAAATTATTTATGGGATGATCATGGACTGTCGTGAATTGACGAATGGTCGTGCATCGATCAGTCATGATCGGTACGGGTGATTCCACTGGCCATGCCCCAATACACAGACGATTCGACTTGACCAGTTGCGATTGTGTTTTGACCAAAAATGCATAATTCCCTATTTAATTGTTAGTGATTAGAAGGGAATCTCAAATTGGTGATGTTCGATGATGAATCGGTCATGCATCGGCCATGGACCCATGCCATTCATAATAAGCCTTGGGATAGACCTGGCGATTTCGTCACTAATTCTAAGGTCCGTGATTACCTTGGTTTAGTGTTAGGCCATGGATAGCCTTTGAACTACCCTTGAACTGATAGGTGAACTAAGGATCGTAAATAGAAGATTAGTCATGGGCAGGCCTTGCGACAGGCCCAAGGACCGGCTCGAGGACCATTCTTGGACCTCGACGAGCTTGACCGTGTCAACCCAAGGGCCGGCCATGGTGCCAACCTTTTAGGACGACCAATCGCCCAAGGGAGAGGTTTTGGCTCACGAGGGGAACATTGGCCCGAACCTCAAGCACATGAGAATCGGTTATTCGGGGTGTACCTTATGATCTCTCTCTTGGCTCTGGAAGCGATTCAAACAAGTGATTTCTTGGATTAGCTCTTTTCATGAAGAAATGGATAAAATAGAGGATTCTAGAGAACCCTTATTAAAAGAGCATGATGAATCACTTCATGAGGTGTCCCATTTAGAGATTTGGTCATGATGGTTTGAGATTTTGCTTGGGCACCAAGATGGTGAGTCGGCGCACAAGTGGACCAATTAAAGGGCAATTCTAGAGACTTCCATTAAAAACCTATAAGAATAGGCGCCACTTGAGTCGATATAGGTGCTGCCTTTTCAAGAAGCCTTAAATGACATTTAATAAGGCAAGCTTAGATGGCCCAATAAAGGAGGAGCAAGTGGACTTCTGGAGAACTCATGAGAGCTCTAGACTGCTACTTAGATGATTAGGCATACCGCCTTGCAAGGAATACCATTGCTTACCAAGCAAAGTAACTGTGCCACTCCTTGAATTATGATTGGTCTGTTTGGTGAGGTAATGATGAGATTTTGGACTATAAATAGAAGGATCTCGTTCCTCCTCACTTTTCCTTAGACACCCTCTCTTCTCTCTCACCTCCTCTCTCTCCTTTGGCCTAGCAAAGCTACCCCTCTCCTTCAAGAAATTTTCTTTAGTTTCTTGAGGTTCATTCAGGTAAGAATAGTCTCTTACATTTCTCTAGTAAGAACTATGTCAACCTTAAACCTAGGCAATTCTCCGTTGACAAGCCGTGGGTAGATTGATGGATGATGTGCATGTTGATGTGCTCAAGAGTTTTGTTCATGTGTTTGAGTCCTTGTAGAATCATAACGAAGCCATGGTTCATTGCTTATGTTTAATATAAGTCGAGGTTCACTCATAGCCATTAGATGTGATATGGTATTGAGGTGTACCGAGTTCACGTCTTGAATTGGTGTGGGGTTCTTTTATACTTGATATTTAAGCTAAGCCTTGGGCTTAGGTTCATTTATGGGGCCATTGGTAAGGAATTATAGAATTCATGGCACATGCATGATGTTTGAGTACACCCTCATGGAAGGGAATGAGTACTTGAGTAAATTAAGAAAAGATAAGAACTAGGTTTGAGTCCCAAAATCCTAGCAAGAACTGGGTTTGAGTCCTAGAGCCCTAACAAGACTTGGGTTCGAGTCCCTAGCATAATAATTGGGTTTGAGTCCCAGAAGCCGGTAAAAAGCTAGAAGCCTGGAATAAAGTCTGAATTGAATTGGGTTTGAGTCCAAAGACAACTTCGGGAAAGACTTGGGTTCAAGTCCCAAGCTTAAGAAAGAGCTAAAAATGCATGGCATGCATGAGTATGGCATGAATGCTGATTTTGCATATGCTCATTGCACGTATTATGCATTGTTGATGATCTCAAGGATTGATATTTACACGTGAAAGAGGCATAGCATGCATCATTGTAATTGATCTGCCTTCGACACTATTTGCATGAGATGTCTTGGCTAGTTTTGAGGATGAAGTAAGTTGCTAGTTGGAGGAAAGAAACTATGCTTACTGAGTATTCCAAGTATTTATCCTTTATTTTTACAAGTAATTAAGGCCGCCGAACGCTTTGACTATCTATAAAGATAGATAATTCTACCATAGACGTAATAGATGTAGAGACGGAGATCATCTACGGCAAGCTCATGTCCATGATGTGGATTGACGAAGGACTAGATAAATTGGTCCCGATTCAGTTCAGAGTATAGTATAGATGGTTGGACAGTGATTGGGTAGGAATTCTCCGTGGGTTTGATATCCCAACCAACATGACCAATGGGGCAAAGTCCGACGAATTAGACTAAAGTCTCCAATACCGGCCCAAAGCTGAAGGGTTTCCAATTTTGATAGTCACTGCCGTAGTAGAGTTAGGGATACCCGAGCCTTTTGACATCATGTAAAATAGAAATGGCCAGAAGGATGCTATGTAATATGCACTACCAATGTAATATAAGTAGTGTGTTTGTAATGCTTACATTTCATGTTTCCAGTGATATGTGTCGGGGATTGTATGTTTACGTATTCCGCATGCGCAAATCATGAGATGAAATAAAATCGAGATGGCGACAAGCTTAAGATGTCACAAAAATAATCAGTAACTCGACCTTTGATCAAGAGTTGTGACATGATCTGTCAGCACTTCCTTTCTTCTTTGATGAGGGATATAACTTATGTAATGAGTTTGGAGAAACTATGACCATTGAGAGTTTTGAACAGTCTTCACGTATCGAGAGAAAGAATAGAGGTAGAATAAATGCGATTGCCTACTAGCAAACAGCAATATCAAGCTATTGCAAAATACAAATGTATAATGGGAAAATAGTCTAAAAAATTCTAAATTTATTGCATTTTTGTCAATTCAATCCTAGACTTTTTAACTGTACCAATTGAGTTTTAAATATTTTCAATTGTGCCAATTGAGTTTTAAACCTTTTCAATTTTTTTCCCAATTAAGTCTATTTATCCAATTTTGGCTAGAAATTGTTGATGTAGATGCTAGCCATTCTATGTAACATGGTCTGTTAATGTTGACAATTTTTAATAATATTTTGATATATTTTATTCTTTTTTATTATTTTTTTTTCCATCCATTCTTCTTCCTTTAGTTGGCAAGGCGTGGTCAAGCCTTGTCATGACTGAGTGAGGTCGGCATCTCACTATGGGCCCTCCAACCCCTTTGCAGGCAATGCAGTCGACTAGTTAGAGGTGTCTGACCTCAAATTCAGATTGAGAGTTCGCAGCATCAGATCTAAGGCCTCAGAAGCCGCCATAACTGGAGGCGGTAGTTCGGGGTGCCAATGAGGAGCCGGCCATGGAGACCAATAGGAAGATGCTTTGTCCGAAAAGAACACTCATGACAGACTCAAAAAATCAATATAACGAAGCATGGAGGAAAGAGAAAGTGTGACGATGATTATTCAAGGGAAAATTGAGATCTGACCCTTGGACTAGGAATGAATCGTGTGCAGAAATCAAGAATCTACCGGCAATACCTCCCGATCTTGATGAAGCCCTAAATCAGTTGGAGAGGATTGGAGAACATCTGAACACATCGAGCTGAGATTTGTAAATGGCTTGCTCACTAGAGAACCCAATGACGGCAAGGATGAATCTTGCCGGCCCTCACCTTTGGGTCGCCTAGGCTTGGTGATTGGCTAGAGATTGAAGGAAGGAAAAAAAAAAAAAGAAAGAAAGAAAAGAAAAGAAAAGAAAAGAAAAGAAAATTAAAATATTATTAAAAATTATCAATGTCATTGTTGGTTGCGCTACATTGGATGACCAATGTTAACGTTAGTGATTTCAAGCTAAATTTAACCAAATGGACTCAATTGGTAAAATATAAAAATACTTAGGATTCAATTAGTAAAATTGAAAAGTTTATGACCGAATTAGCGATAGTGCTATAGATTGTAGGACTTTTGATTAGTTTTCCCATCTAAGTAACTACTAATTTTTTTTTTAAAAAAATATAGATACACAAAGGCCATATACCACATGAGATTCTCATGTGTGAGTTTTGCGTAACAATTTAATTTTATGGTCACTTTATAAAGTCTCTTATTCTAGAAAATCTCTACTTTTTATGCTTATTCGTTAACAAATCTATAATCGCTATGCAAAAGATAATATATCAATGTATATTTCTATAATCAAATCCTAGCAAAGCTCTTATTCTTATGCGTATTTTGGTGATAAAACACCTAAGTTTGGACAATGCATATGAATCTCTAGATGCATGACAACATGACTTTGTGCTACGCTGTAACATGCAGCTGCCGGTGAACATAAGAAAAAACTTCGGGGCTGAATTGACAAATGATCCATCGCCTGAAAATTCAGCCAATAGATCTGTATTTGCATGGAAGTTTACAGAGCTGTATGGTTAATAGATGGTATGAGGTCATTCGCTCCATTCTAAGCAATGTACCCATTCATAAGTTGTGGCAGCGGACAAAAAAGCCTATGACATGGTTCGATTTGAGGGTCAAAATTGAAGACTTTGGTTGCTTATTAGGTCCTGTTTGTTCATCTAACTGTTGCTCTGTACAATTTGAGGGTCAAAGATATTCGGGAGGTTAAATTCCATTTTGTTCTCAAATATGTTTTTTATGACTATGTGCAAAGCAATGGTACCGGGGAAGTAGGTTTTATAGGCGGCCCCGTGGTGCATAGGGGCAAGAGCATGCTGCATTGCACACCGCGACGCATCAAAATCAATGACTTTGCCTGAGATAAAACACACAAAATATGGGCAATGCACATGAATCTTTAGGTGCATGAGAATGACTTTGTGCATTGTCGCGTAGGGTTAGCTACCGGGGAATACAAGGAAAAGCTTTGTGCCAAAATTGACAAATAGATCTGTCTTTGCATGGAAGACTTTGGGTCAATAGTCCAAAAACTTGCAAGCCAGGGGGTCATATAGCAACATTTGATGGTCCCCTTCACAAAAAGTCCCTCTGTCAGGAGAGAAGATGAAGAGTTTCTAGTTGTTTTGCGGTCATTCCCTCCATTCTAGGCAAATCTATCCAGTCATAAGTTGTGATAGCAGCAAAAAAGTCCATAAATAGTATGAATTGAGGGTTGAAACTGAAGATTTTGGTTGCTCATCTGGCCCCTTTCGTTCACCCGACGGTTGCTCTGCGTGAGATCTTTTTGTTTGCGATGTTAATGCTGTTCTCACTCTGAATTCTTGATCGGTGAACATTTCCTTCGATAATTGATAAGGAGTGTAAATTCTGTTGTGTAGTGCATTCAGAGAAATTAAGATTGTTCAGAATTTTCAACAGTCTCCCTTATTGAGAGGGAGAGAGAGGAGGAATTGGTCCTTGTCTTCTGTAGATTGTTGCTCTCAGACAATCATAGGCGTTTGGATCGTGCATTCGCCTAACATGGTTGCCTAATATTTTTCTATTGCTTGATTTGTTTATGCCAAAGAGAACAGAGATCAGTTCTTTGCACTAGAGATATCCGGAAAAAGAACTTATTTTCAATGTACGTTTGGTTTTATTTTGCAAATAATATGGAAATTCGTTTGTTGCAAGAAAATAATGAAATCTGCATTTGATGATAAGTCTCGAGTGCAACCCCGGTCCCAAGTTTGGGCACCGGAAACCCAGGTTTGGGCGCCAATCCCAAGCTTGGCCTCGGGGAACAAACCTAAGAACATGGATGCTTGCATGTCTCGACCTTCTTCGGATCATCTTTTCAACCTTGTTGGCATCTATAGAGGTGAACATGATTCTATGGTAGAACCTAAAATTCGAGAACCGCACAGCTAGGAACCTATAGGTTCCAGGTTCCAAGGTATGTAGGGTAGATTTTAGGTTCCAAAATTTGGAGAACTTGTTTTGATGGGTAGGTTATAGATTCAGGATGGTAGACCCTGGAGCTTGGAATCTACATCTTAGAACCTAAAGTAAGTTTTTGTATTTTTCTTAGTCTATGTCTTCACACGATCCTGAAGTATTGTATGGCGTTTGATGATGAGTGTATAATTTAGAGTCACTAGTTTGAACTTCAATTTTATGATTTGGAATATTATTTTCATGGATCATGACACCAGTGGAAACTCCAGTTGCTTCTTTGATGCAGTTATGTTTAGGTAATTGCTTCTTTTAAGATAATGATTCTAATACAAGGGTAATCAGTGCATTAAAAATCGTAAAATTTCCTTAATACTAATAGACATGTGCATATGGACACTTGTTTTTAGGTAATCAATAATAAAATCCTGGTTCATTTTTATTTTTGTGCTTATTTCCCATTTGCTTAACTAAAAATGAAAAAAGAAAAGAAAAACCCGTTAGAACCTAGAACCAACCTTGAAACCTGCAATAGGGTCGACGGGTAGGTTCCAGGTTCAAAAAAATGAGAAACCTGTACTCAAAGATGGGTTCTAGATTCTAGGCGGAACTTGTAAAAAACCTAGAACCGCTCACCCCTAGGCATCTACACACGTTACAATACTGCAAATGAGGTCCCCATTTGCGGAAGGATAAAACGTGAATTTTTCTGGTTATAATACTTATGATACATGAGTTAAACCTCTTATGGCACTAACGTCCTCATCAGTGGCGATCTAGACATAGAGCTCGTAACTACACTGACTTAACTGGACGAACGTGAATTGAGCCTCTAAAACTAGTATTTAAGGTAGTGATAATTTGGGACTTCGCACGTGATCTCAGTACAAATTGAACCGAAAACCAAATAAGTACTTGAACGCAAATCCTGGCATGTCGACAAAAGAGCAACCAAGCTGGCATTGCCGTGGTTAAAGGGAAAAAGACTTGAGATGTTTTAAATCTTTTGAACGCAATTGAAGGAACAAAATAGCCAGTTACGCATTTCTTCTTGTTCAATTAGTCTTAACTTCATATTGAGATAAATTATGCTCAAATAGACCCGTTGAAGATAAATCATCCATAGCCAAGTCAATGGAACAAAACTTGAGATGTTTTGAATCTTTTGAACACAATTCAAGAATTAAAATAGCTAGTCATGCGTTTCTTCTTGCTCAATTAGTCTTAACTTCGTGTTGAGATAAATTATGCTTAAATAGACTTGTTGAAGATAAATCATCCATAGGCAATTCAGTGACGCATCTACTTTTCCTTGGGCTTAGCCATTCTATTCATTCGCCTAGTTGAGTAAAAACAGAGTAAATTGTTTGCGATTGTGTTTGCGGTACCACATTTTATGGTGCGATACATGAAGTTCCATCTTAACTAAGCATAAAAGGCTATTGTCAATGAGCAATTAGTCATTTGTATTGTTGCTTACTATTTTCTTTCTGCTTGTTCTATGTATATTCCGAAACAAATAGAAAACGGAGACAACATTATGTTGTTGTTGGAGCCATCAAGATCTAATACAAATTGAGCAAATAAAGATGAATCATTTTTTTTAAAGAAATACTTCTCTGAATAAGTTTCATCAACGAAAATTAAATCTTTTGAATGCAATTGAAGGAACAAAATAGCCAGTCATGCATTTCTTCTTGCTCAATTAGTCTTAATTATGTGTTGAGATAAATTATGCTCAAGTAGACCTGTTGAAACTTGGAGTGCGAAACAAGGGAAAAAATCAGATCCGAACAAAATAGCCAGTCAATGTGGACGTCGCCTTCGTCGTTGGTTCTACGGCAGGTGCAGTGGCTGGCGCGTTGCGTGTGGATGTGGGAAACTTCCCGGTGGCTTTGCCCGACAAATCAGGGCTCATTCGCCACTTCAAGCGGAAGCACTAGCTGCTCGAGAAGTGGCGATTTTCATGCAAAAATGGAGGGGAGAGAATGGAGACAAGATAGTTAAAGGGGAAGTGGAATTTGACGTCTCTTCAGTTCCTCGATTTATCATGTGCGTAGAGCCTCCCTCCTTGGAATTTTCAGATTTTGACGTACCTATTGGAGAATGTAGGGCCTCCTTTTCTTCCGTGCCTCCTTTCCGTTTATCCCTCTGTTCCAACCTCCCTTAATCCCTCCTTGCTATTATACGCACTGACGCCAGCTGGGCTGCTCCTTTTTCTTTCCCTACTTAAATGAAATGGAAGGATGCATTTAAGGAAAAAAAAAAAAAACAAGAAGAAGAATATTACGTCGTTGCACGCCAGAGCAAATTTTTAATCCTTGCCGCATGCATTATCTATCGTTATCCACATTCAATCATCCATAGGCAATTCAATGACGCATACACTTTTCCTTGGGCTTGATCGTTTTATTCATGTTGCCTATTTGACTAAAAACAGAGTAAACTGCTTGCGATTGTGTATGCGGCACCACATTAAATCATGCAATTACCTGAAGTTCCGTCTTAAATAAGCATAAAAGGTGGAGCTATTCGATTTCTTTATTACTTGACGACATTTTCTTATTTCCGAGTGAACAAATTAAATTATAAGGAAAAAAATTGTACGGTACAACGTTACACCATGCATATCCCATGTTATCAGTAACATTCAAGATAAGATCTCACAGAAGAAAAGGAAAAAAAAAAGAGAAAAAGGAAATTCTTCACTCCTTGTGTAGACATTACACATCAAAATAACGGGATGGGTCATTTCTTTATCTTCAAACCTTTTTAAAATTTTTCTCGTTATTCATTCTAAAACATGAATTCTTGGTGCAATTAAACGTTTTGAGAGTGAATAGATCATGAATCCTTGCACTATTTCGATCGATACGGTAACTATAAAGATGCTCCTATTAGTGTTTAAATGACAAAAAAGCATGCTCATGCTGCGGAGCGGTTCCATATAGTCCCTATCCCGTCCCTACTGAGAGAGGGGAACCGGATTTTGTGCTTTAGCGACGGGCATTTCCATCGCCTGAGGTCTTTTGTTTTCTTTCTTTCTAGTGGCAGTGAGAACCGGCCTGATGTAAGTATCACTTCCCCCTCAGGTCTCTTAAGGGACTTATGGAGCTTTTCTGAATTGATGGACAAGTAAGTTAGCGGAGGAGTTTTAACTCGCGGTCTTTAATCTTACTTATCAAGTCCATAAATATCATTGCCGAAAAGGGTGGACCATTTTTTAACATGCTTCTAGCTTCAAACAATGAAAAAAATTAGCTGTTTATTTGCCTCACACCTTTATTTAACTAGGCTATTTAAAAAAAATTAATTTGAGGTAAATTGATTATAGGTGTACCAGTTTGAGATTTTTTGTAATATAAACCCAATCTGATATGACTCGGACCAAAAAATTATATGGCCTTATTATTAAGTCCCTAGACATGATCACCATGAGCTAAACCTCATGTTGCTCAAATGTGGTAAGAGAATAAAAAGAGAGAGAGTAAAGTGCGGTAAAATAACCCTATACTGGTTGGGTAAAGTACAAATATTGCCTTATTGTTGAGCTGGACATGGCCGCCGTGAGCTAATTTTCCAAATCAAAGTTAAAGTCTAATTTCAACTAAAGAGAATTACACTAACGTTATTATAGACGAAAATCAAACAAATGACCCCTAAAAGTAATTCTAATATAAACGCAAATGAGATTTTTTTCATCCTTTTCTTTGTTATTGCTTTTTTGTCTGTTTATCCATTTCATCTAAAAGAAAATACAAGCTAAGTGTTCAAATTATTTCGAAATCCAAAGATAACGACTCCTAAACTAGATGAATTCGAATTGAACGAAATTCAATTAAAACTATTTCTAAGATGCAGCTATCTAACTAGGACTCACACTTTCCTATCATTTTTATTTCTGCACTTTATTTTTGTTTTTATTTATTATTTTTAATATATTATATATTATGGTTTAATATCACAAAAAATCTTAAATTGGTATATCTGTGACAAATTTATTCAAAATTAATTTTTGGGGAGAAAAATTCAAAATTAGTATATCAGAGATAAATTTACCATTTGTTAGTTTTTGTTAAATTTTACAATGAAATTACATAACACCATGGCTTGTGACCTTCATGCTTAGTGCATAGCATAGGGATATGCACTTCTTTGCTCTGTATTAGCTTACTGTCCTTAACATGGCCATACGCAGGATACCCTAACAGTCGCAGACTTGAGTACATTAGCCGGTTCACCACTTCACGCTTCCTCCACCATTGGTCAATACGTTCCCATCCACATTCTTCATATCATCAATCTCTATTCAACTTATACAGCTGATCTTGGATTGATGTTCCCTCAATAATCTGGAAAGTTAAGAACCGTTGAATCGGGAAAAGTATCTTCGACAGCGCTTTTGACATATATAGAGCTTGGAGTTTTGCCGATACTGCAGCTACATTCCTGTCATATGACACTTCCAACCAAAACATCGTTTCCTAATTACAACAGAACAAAACCGGTAGCTTTTCTCAAAATATCACCCTTATTGCGGCTTTCATCGTTTGGGGAAATAGAGGTAGAATAAAGGCGATTGTCTATGAGCAATTAGACATTTTGTATTTTTGCCTCATATTTTCTCGTTGCTTGTTCTGTGTATATTCGCCGAAAAGAATGGAAACTGGAGACAAAACTACACTGTTGTTGGCACCATCAAGATCTAAAACAAATTTAGTGAATAAAAGTGAAACATTTATCTTTAAAATACCTCTCTAAACAAGCCATATACCACATGGCACTCCCAAGTGTGAGTTTTGCTTAGAAATTATTTTTACGTTTTATAAGATCTCTTATCCTAGCAAATCTCTAATTTTTATGCTTACTTTGGTAACAGATCTCTAATCGCTAAGCAAGAAATATTAATTGATGCATTTAGTATTTAAATCCTAGCAAATCTCTCGTTCTTATGCATACTTGGTAATAATCTCTAACCGATGTATAAAAAATAAAAGACCTGATAAACATTAAAACATAATTCTTTATGTATATAGAAATTCTAAGTAGATATACGATGAAAGATATTGGGTAGGTTGAATCCTATTTTGTTTTCAAATCTGTTTTTCTGATTATGTTCAGAGCATGCTATGCTACCGAGCATGCCCCATTGTGCGATACGATGCATCTTAGTCAATGACTTTGCCAATGATAGGGTTAGCTACCGGGGAACGCAAAGGAAAACTACTGGCCCAAATTGACAAATAGATCGGTTGTTGTCATATAGCAACATACGATGGTCCCCTTCAAAAAAAGTCCGTCCGTGGGAAGATAAGATGGAAAAGTGCTTGTATGGTTAATAGACGGTTTGAGGTTATTCCCTCCATTATAGTGAAGTGTATCCATTCATAGGTTGTGACGGTAGAAAACAAGTCAGCGAAATGGCACAAACTAGGGGTCGAACTCGAAGACTTTGAATGCTCATTTGGCCCCTCTCATTCGCCCGCTAATTTCTCTAGGTTGGGCCTGTTTGTTTGTGATATTAGCGCTGTTTTCACTTTGAATGCATGATACGAGAACCTTTCCTTTGGTCACCGGCGAGGAATGTAATTTCCGTGATGTAATGCTTTGGAAAGACCAAGACTGTTCAAAGTTTTGAACAGTCTTCACTTATTGAGAGGGACAATAGAGTTGGAATTGGCCCTTGTCTTGTGCAAATTGTTGGGACCAGACAAACACAGGCGTTTGGACGGCGCAATAGGCTAACATTATTGCCTAATATTTTCCTAGTGCTTGTTTTGTTTATGCCAAGACGAATAGAAACCCAAGACAAAAATATACTGTCGTTGGCACCATCTAGATCTAGAAAATAAATACAGAAAAGCAAAAGATACCTTTTTCGATGAGTTTCATCACCGAGAGCCGGTAACCAAGGGACGATATCTGACTGAGCAAAGCTAAGATCTGGATGTGAGAGTACGGCAGATACGTATTAATCTTGCTATCTAAAAGTAGAATTAGGCTCGCTTTACTTTCAACCCAAATGGATGTTTGAAGTGTAAGTAATAAAAAATGGCACTAAGTTTTCCCCTCCGTTTTAGACTAAAAGCATGCATTTTATAAGTCGTGACAATAGCAAGCAAGTCTATGCAATGGGCTGAATCGAGGGGAGAAATGAAGACTTTGATTGCTCATAATAAATGCATCTACTTTTCAGTTGCTTGTTTGTTCAGTCTGTCTTCAAAATAAATAGAAAACAGAGAAAACTTAAACTATGTTGTTGGCACCATCAAGGTCTTTCATTCATTGTGCAAACAACGCTCATCGGTTCACAAGAACAACGGATTTATTACATCAACTCCCAAATTCAATCAAGGGAGCTTCTCCAAATCTCAAGCTCTGTTTATTTTTCGGAAATTGAACTTTGCTAGAAATTTTTCCAAAGGAACTTACTTTCAAGGCATCTTGGTTTGTATCTGCCAAACAACAGCAAAGTCATTTGCTGATATTTGTTACACGGAAAATTAAAATTACGTAATAGACGTTTGAGAATAAGTCTCGAATGCAGCCGGAGTCCTCAATTCGGGCGTTGGGAACCTAGGCTCAAGCTCGTCTCGGGCCGGCCATAGGGAATGATCCTGGGAGCATGGTCCCACACACGCTCAACCCTCTTGAAATCCTCTGATTTAACCTTCTTGGCATCTCCAAGCATTACAATGCAGCAAACAAGGTCCCCATTTACCCAAGTAGAAAAAACGTGAAATTTAGGGAGGGAAAATTTGTCAAAAAATCCTAAACTTATAACACTTTTGCTAATTTGTCAAAAAACCAAGGGGGGATATAGCAACAGCATGATGGTCCACTTCACAAAAAATCCTTCTTTGCAGGAAGATGAGGTAAAGAGATTGTATGGTTAAGAAGTGGTTTGAGGTTATTCCCTCCATTTTAGACCACAAGTGTCCATTCGTAAGTTGTGACAGCAGCAAATAAGTCTATGAAATGATACGAATTGAGGGTCGAATGGTCTCATTCACTCAGCAATCACTCGGCCTTGGACCTTTTTGTTTGCAACATTAGTGCTGTTTCCACTTTGAATTTTTGAACTATGAACACTTCCTTTGGTCACTTATGAGGAATGTGACTAACTGTTATGTAATGTCTTCGGAGAAATTATGAGTGCTAAGAGTTTTGAATGGTCTTACTTATTGAGAGGTAGAATAAAGGCGATTGTCTTTGAACAATTAGACATTTGTATTATCGCCTAATATTTTCTTGCCGCTTGTTTTATGTTATATTGCAGAAACGAATGGCCATTGGAGACAAACTACAGTATTGGCACCATCAAGATCTAAAAAAAAATTAGCGAATAAAAGTGAAACATTTATCTAAAATCTACCTCTCTAAACAGTTTTCATCACTTAAAATTGGAAATTAGAAGTTGCTATCCTTTTTTTCCGACAGTAACTATTCATATTTAGAAAAGAAGCAGATAAATACACAAAAGACATATTCACATGGCACTCTCCAGTTTGAGTTTTGTGTAGCAATTATTTTGATGTTCACTTTATAAAATCTCTTATCCTGGCAACTCTCTAATTTTTATGCTTATTTTGGTAACTGATCTTTAATCGCTATGCAAGAAATAATAGATTTACGTATTTTTGTAATCAAATCCTAGCAAATCTCTTATTCTCATGGATGTTGGTAATAAATCTCTAACTGATGTATAAAAAATAAAAGACCTGATAAATATTAAAACGTTGACCAAAGATATTGGGTAGGTTAAATTCTATTTTGTTCTGAAATCTGTTTTTCTGCCGATGTTTAGAGCAATGCTACCAGGCGCTTAGTGCGTTGGGCTAAGCAAGCACGCCGCATCACATGTTACGATGCAACAAAATCAATGACTTTGCTAGTGATAAAACACACAAAATATGGGCAATGCATATGAATTTTTAGGTGCATGAGGATGACTTTGTGCGGTGCCACATAGGATTAGCTACCGGGAAACACAAGGAAAAGCTTCATGCCCAAATTGACAAATAGATTTGTATTTGCATGGAAGACTTTGGGTCAACCAATGGTTAGTCCAAAAATTTCTAAACTAAAGGGTGTCATATAGCAACATGTGATGGTCCTCTTCACAAAAGTCCCTCCATGGGAAGATAATGAAAAGAGCTTGTGTGGTTAATAGACAGTTTGAGGTTATTCCCTCCATTTTAAGCAAATGTATCCATTCATAAGTTGTGACAATTGCAAACAAGTTGATGAAATCGTATGAATAGGGGGTCAAAATCAAAGACTTTGAATGCTCATTTAATCCCTCTCGTTCTCCCAACAACTGCTCTGAGTTGAACTGGTTTGTCTGTGATATTAGCGTTGCTTTCACTTTGAAAGCATGATCTGAGGACATTTCCCTTTGGTCACTCATGGGCAACTTAATTTTTGTGATGTAATGCTTTTGAGAGATTAAGACCTTTCAAAGTTTTGAATAGTCTTCACTTATTGAGAGGGACAATAGAGATGGAATTGGCCTTTGTCTTGGGCATATTGTTGGGACCAGACAATCATAGGCGTTTGGATGGTGCAATAGCCTAACATCATTGCCTAATATTTTTGTAGTGCTTGTTTTGTTTATGCCAAAACGAATTGAAACCAAAGGCAAAAAATATAATGTTGTTGGCACCATCCAGATCTAGAAAATAAATACAAAATCCAAAAGATATCTTTCCCAATGGGTTTCATCATCAAGAGCTGGTAATAAAGCAGTGTTATCTGATTAAGAAAAGTATGATTTGGATGTGAGAGTACGAAAGAAACGAATTAATCTTGCAATCTAAAAGCAAAATCAGGCTCACTTTTCCTTCAACCCAAATGGATGTTTGAGATGTAAATAATAAAAAACAGCACTAAGTTTTCCCCTCCATTCTAGACTAAGGCTCCGTTCGTTTTATGGAAAATAACTTTCAGGAAATCCTCATTGAAGATCTCCATCGTTGATCATTGTTGCTGTTCACTACTGGTTTGCTGCTGTTCACTGCTGATTTGCTGCTGTTCGTTGCTGATTTGCTGCTGGTCGCTATTGTTTTGCCGACATTCGTTGCTACTCTTGTGCGTCGTTGTTGCTACATTGCTGCTGGTCATTGCTGCTACATCCCTTTAGTTGCTTCCTATAATATCGTGCTTCCGGTTTGTGCCAATCTCTCTTAGTTTACTCAAACTAAGAAACCTTGTGATAATGATAATATCATTTTTTTAAATATGTTCAAGTTCATATTTTTTTATGATCATGATCGTTGGATGTTATTTTATTGTTTGCTCAATTGTTTGGTCATATTTTACACGTTAATGGTGTAGTATTACAAAATCTAGCTAAGGTTGTATGCAAAACATTTTTTTTTTTAAAATAAGGAGAAAAGGTACAAGTCCCCGAACTCATGATTTTTGGTTCGCAAAAGTAAAATGTACTCCCACATTTTACTTGGGTGTCTAATCGATCCGAAACCGATTAGTGACGGCTCCAATAGGTAAGATAAATATCATGGTTGAATCGAGTACCAAGTTGCGATTTGTAGGACTTGGGAGAATCCGTGCTAAGCACTGTGTTTAGTAATCCATCAACCTCCTTTGGGAGAGGCGTGACATGCATGACACTTGAATGCTAAAAATTGTAATCTTGCCTAAATAATACCATACAACTATAGGAGAGACGTAATAATTAAAGCTTCTACTTAATACTATTTACCTAGTAGCTTAGTAAAATAAGTCCGAATAAACAATTTCCGAGTACTATTACTGCATAAACCCGAGGGGAATATCTAGATGAAGCTCCTAAAGGGCGGCAACAACTTCTATAAAAGGATATAGAATGGGCAAACATTGTTAAAATTTGAAATATATTATTTAGATTTCCTAAAATTATGATAAAGTAGTATATAAATTTACATTCAAAAATTTGAGCATGACAAAAATTGCAGGATTTTTGGATTTGAGAAATCTAAAAGCATCGTGAGTTGCAAAATTTGAACTTTTCCAGTTAATTAATTTGCATAAATGCATATAACGTTGAAACACACACACACAAGGAAAAAAAAATACGGTAGAAAGAAAAGTGGTGCATCCATCATACTCCCTGGAAATTTTCGATGTTTTGTCTTCACAAAGCCTTCAATTTTGACCCTAATCCTTTTCCTAGTTCCGATCTAGTTGACGAGAAGACGGTGATCTCGCCATCGACTTCTGCTACTAGTAAATATGCACCATTTATCTTCACAAAACCTTCAGTTTTGACCCTAATCCCTTTACTAGAACGTCAGTGATGTTGCAGTGAGATAGTATTTCGGAGTAGTTTACTTAGATCCAAAAGGTTTACATTAATGCCGCAATTCAAAATTCATGAACAGTTGTGATTAAGCATTAGCAGAATTTCTTTCTAATGAATGTGAACTTTTCAAACAACATGCTGGTTGTAAATTAACTGTTATGTCCAATCCAACGATCGTGTTTGTTCACAAAATGGGAAAATTATCCAAAAATTCTTAAATCTATTGCATTTTTGCCAATTTAGTCTTAAATTTTTCAATTTTACCAATTGAATCATAAATTTTTTCACTTTTTGCCAATTAAATCCATTCGACAAATTTTTGCTGGAATTCATTGATGTAAACACTGGCCAACCTATGTGGCACAGCCAACACTGACATGGATAAATTTTATTATTTTTAAAATATTTTTCAATTTTTCAATTTTTTTCAATTTTTCCCTCTTTATTTTTTTTTTCCCTCTCTCTCTCTCTTCTACCTTTGCTGGTCATCCAACCTCTAGTGACTGGCCAGAGGCTATGATTGGCAAGGGTTTGCCTCCCTGAGAACTGGCAAAGGGTGACCTCGCTGGCCTCCAGTAAGCTCGCTCTCGCTAGAGACCAACGAGGGTCAACCTCACCAGCCTCCTACAAGTTGGCCCTTGCCAAGATTTGGCAAGGGACAACCTCATGGGCCTTTGGCGAGCCTCGCTCACGGTTGGTGAGGTCAACCCTTGCCCTCACTTGAGCAGGCAAGTGGTGAGCTCACCAACTGCGAGCAAGGCTCATTCTCACCAGATCTAGTGAAGGCCAATCTTGCCCAAGGCTTGCAAGGTCGTCCCTTCCTAGATTTTAGCGAAGTCACCCCTTGCTCGTTCTTAGTGAGGCCAACCCTCACTTGTTATAGCCTTTGGCTGGTCGCCAAAGGCTGAGCGACCAACAGAGGTGGAAGAGGGAGAGGGGAAAAAAAGAAGAGGGAAAAAATAGAAAAAAATAGAAAATTCGGAAAATGTTTAAAATTGAAAGATTTATAACTAAAATAACAAAAATGCAATAAGTTGAGGACTTTTGAACAATTTTCTCTTCACAAAACAAATTGCTCTATTGTTCTTATGAAACACATTCCTTCAATTCAGAAAATCCATTCCAATTTTCGTGTGTATATAGGATTTGATAATATGAGGTGAGATGAAATTTGGTCTCTTTATATAAAAGTTAGGATGTAACCAGACAACTCATGCATCAACCAAATATCCATGAAATCAAGGGGTAAGATGAACCCTCATTCTCCCATCTTTGACTACAATGCTTTATAGCAAACCAAGTACATAGCATGTCGACATTGTTTAATATGACCAAACTTAGAGAATTTCTCCATTTTGTAGACGTCCAATGGACGAGATCATTCAATTATGTTTGATAATAGCCTATTAGCTGATGAGGCGTGGTATGCGCCCTCACCCCATATTTTCCCATGTTGAGCACAAAGCCCTGTCCGAAATTGATTGAGCAAAAGGATGTTCTCCGGAGCTGTCGCAAGTTGTGATGCCCTCATCGACTTTCACATTTCGTGCTGGTTAGGAAGATTGAACCTGCACAACATGTTTGTTCAAGAATAATTGTTGAAATTAGCTCTATCGATGAGTGCCACGATGATGACACGAGAATACATATCATCACGCCAGTTACCCGGAAGCTTTGCCTCAATGATGCTTGTGAATTAGTTGATACTCTAGAGGTTAGACTAGTGCTTTTCAAACGTATCGTTTCCACTAAGGATATAGGCTCATTTGACGGCATGTAAGGTGATTGCTGTAGACTTAGAAAAGTCTCCTGCTGATGTCTCCATAAAGCCTTCATAATTGAAAAGTCGTCCGAAGAGGATGGCCTCTGATCCACTGGGGTCGATGTCTTCGAGCCAATGCAAGTTGTGACGTCCAAATCGACTTTGATCTTTCGTCCCGGTTTGGGAAGACTGAGTCAACTCGCTTCGTTTTCCTATCCGACGATATAATTATTGCAAGAACTTTCCTCTTGTAACATTCAAACGATAGTTTAGGTCAGACTTGTGGGCGGACAAATTTGACAGTTGCGGTCTTGTTCAAAGACAAGCCATTCGCGATTTAATTTATTGATTTGGGTTCTTTGAGATCGTGCCAAGCTAGGATTTCTCGCCGGCCCCTCACCAACCAAAGGCAACATTAATCACCTCATCAACGCCCGCTACATTACCCGGTGCCTCAATTAAGAAGCTGTTTTTGCTTTTTACATTACAAAGATTTTATCTCTAATGCCTCAGCGTTTCCACAGGGGATTTTCTTATTTGCTTATTCGAACATAAGACTTGGCTAAGAGAAAGTTCCTGAGAGATGCAATGTTAACGTTGACAGTTCACTCTGATTTTTGGGAAGGTTTGATAGTGATCGGAAGATATCATCAATTTCTCATCGGTACCTTGTCAAAGCACAAATATTATGTTATCCCACTTTCTTAATAACAATATTTGGTTTCACCATCTTAAGCACAAAAAAAGTTCTAAAACTATTGTATTGATCAATTCTAAACGTTTCAATTTGACCAATTTAGTCATAAAACTTTTCATATTAGTATCAATTCAGTCAATCCAACCAATTTATGCTAAAAATCGATGACGTGGATGCTAGTGATCCTATGTGACATTGTCGACACTGACGTTGACATTTCAAAATATTTTTTTTATAATTTTATAATTTTTTATTACTCAAGGGTGGCTAGTTATAATGCCTGCAAAAGGATGAACTTAGCTAGGTCAAAAGTCGCATTCTCCTCACCATAAGAATAGTGTGTTGGTTTTCACGAGCCCCTAGATGCTCGATTTGGACATCATAAATGGTGGGTTCCATCGATTCACTTAGCCCTATGTCAACGTAATTGTGGGCGTGCGTGCGAGAAAATTTCAGTGGTTTGCAAGCGTCATGTCATCAGCTGACGTGGCGCGTATTTTTTACTTATGTCCAATAATAAGTTGACATGTGTCTGCTGAGTTGGATTAAAAAAAATAAAGTTTTGATTTTTATCTTCTTCTTCCTCCACCACAGAGCACCCTTGCTCTGGTCACCATCTCCGGCCACCATCTCCACCCCTTCCGGCGTTGCTTGCGGTCCTTCCTCCTCCATCCTCTCTAGTCACCATCTCCACCGCTTCCGGTGGCGCTTGCGGTCGGCCCCGATTACACCTCCGTCGTCGCTCGCTGTCGGCTCCAATGTTGCTCATCCAGATCTGGCACCTCTCTCTATCGTCGCTACCGGCAGAGTCGCGGAGGTCACTGAAGGCTTGGCCAGGTCTGTCGCGGCCATGGTTCCCCGATTCCAGATCTGGATGCTGCCAAACGCGTTCGACCACGTTTGGCCAGATCTGGAGATTTGGAGAGCGAAGCCAGTGAAGCCATGGACGAAGGACGCGATGCCAGATCTGGAGGTTGGGGAGAAACTGAAAAAGACGGAGCTCGATGCCTGAACGCGTTCGACCACAGATGGCCAGATCTGGCGATCTGGAGAGCGACGCCAGCGGAGTTGATGGCAGCCATGGACGAAGGACGCGATGCCAGATCTGGAGGTAGGAGAAAAACAGAAAAAAAGGGAGCCCGAGAGGCTACTGGGGTCGACCCCGAGCAGCACTGGAAGGTTCCTCCATCATCCATGGCCGCTTGTTCGTCCATGGCTCCGAAATGCCTCATTCACAGATCTGGTCACCGCGAATCGTCCATGGCCGCGAGCATTGATGGCAAGGTCCAAATCTCGTCCATGGACAAATCGGAGGACTCAAGGATGGAGGTTGCGGCGGCTTGAGCGGCCACGACGATCGTGCTCAGGCGGTGGCTGTCATGGTGGAGGAAGTGAGAGAAACGAAGTTTTTAGTGTTTTTTTAATTCCACATCGTCGTACACGTGTCGAGTTATTATTGGCTGAGAGAAAAAAATGCGTGCCACATCAGCTGATGACGTGGCGCGAGCAAACCACTGAATATTTTCTCCGTGCAGAGAGGTTGCATCTGTCGAGTCGATATCGACTTTAATCTTTCATCGCCGTCGGGAAGACTTGAGTCCACGCGCAGAGTTTTCCATCGTTGTTGTTCATCTTCCATGTTCCAGAAGTGAGAAAGAGTCATTTAGTCAATATTGGCACCCGAGAATAATTATTGCAGTTACCTTCAAATGATAATTCAGGACCGACTTGCGGCTTAAAGACAGTCATTCACAACTTGCTGGAAAGTCCTCAATTGATCAAGCTCAGTTTTGGTTAGAACACAAAGATGTTTTACTTACAACTTTTACCCGATGACTGAATTGAAGGATCATATTTATGTCGCTCTCCTTTCACTTGAGGATTTCTTGGACTGGAAAATTTTTGTACGATAGTTTATACTCTTTAATGATGAACTCTGCGGATTGCCTTATTTATCATTCCCTTCCACACAGCCCCACCAATTTGTTCTTAAAACTAAGCTAAGATATGAAAAAAAAAATCATGGGGAAAACAGATATGAGACGGATACTTCATCCTCGATGAAGAAAACACGGGCGGGCAAGAAATTCAGGAACTCTCGGAAGCTACTTTCATAGTCATTAGACTAGCACTTCATTGCAAATACATCTACATAATTCATTACATTGCAATTTGAAAGAGAGGATGAAGCCTGAGACATACCCTTTCTCTGTTCCTTATTCCTTTCGCAAGATACGACACCATAAACTAGACGATTCATTCATTGCTTTATTTTGTCGTACCTTAAACTGCATTCTCTGAATAGTATTCATCCTTAATTTGTTTTTAGGCGTCAGAAACAAGCTCCATCAAGGGACTGATTTCACTCAACTTCTTTACTCATTCACGATGATGGTGTCGTGAAATTACTTCATATTGTGATGTAATTTCGCTGTCATGAGCAGCTTAACTTATCTCCCTGGATTCATGGCTCTCTTGGGCTTAACTGGCGGATTGCATTCACTTTGATAGGGACTACACTTTGGCGGAGATGATGGGCACTCTTTTAGCAAGGATCCTCTGCATGGTAGCACCCTCGGTCCTGCTTACATTATCATGTTGGTGATTCACTATATTTCTTCAGCTAATACACATCGATTTGAAATGAGAGAGAGAGAGAGATGGTGAGTTCACCTGGAAGGACCACTCGAGCTCCAGCGAAAGGAAGGAAGAGAAGAGAAAATGAGATCAAGAGAGCGCAAGCAAGAAGAAAGGGTTTCCTCATTATGATCATTGGATAGGTATTTTGTAGCTCTGGCTTGATACATTTTGCTTTTCATTAGGTGGCTATTTATAATATTTTTTCTCAGGTTAAAGTAAAAAATTATAAATTTGATTATGTTAAGTTGATCATCCCATGGAGATTTTCTATCTTTAATAAACAAGCCCAGGTGATCTCATGGACCACGGGATATTTTCTCAGTCCAAGACAATATAGGTCACCGCTATGTGTCACAATCGGATACGCAAGAATCCAAAGTCATTGCAAGTTGTTTGCACCAAGTGACATAAGAGTCCAACTATCGAGTGATCAAAATTATACCTCATCAAGATCGGTCCGAGTCTCTTTTTTTCCTCCCTAAAATGAAAATATTTACACACTATCATATCAATTCAAGGGTCATGCATGATGCTGTAACATCTTGGGTTCGCTATTGTACACATATTGTCCGCTTTGGGCCGAGACCCGCATGGTTTTAAAACGTGTATGTACAAGTAGAGAACCCATATACTTATAAGCTAGTCCAGGACTCCCTCCCTAGGCGATGTGGGACAAGAGACATATCCCCTCCTCCCTTGCGCACGTCCGAGGACCGAGGCACGGACGCACCGCCATCCCTCCTCCTCGCACATCGTCGCTCGGGCCGTCACAGCAACCATCGGGTGAACAAAAGGGGCTAGATGAGCAACCAAAGTCTTCAATTTTGACCCTCAATTCGTACCATTTCATAGACTTTTTTGCTTCTATCACAACTTATGACTGGAGACAATTGCCTAGAATGTAGGGAATGACCTCAAACCATCTACAAACTCTTCATTTTCTCTCCTCACAAAGGGACTTTTTGTGAAGGGGACCATCAAATGTTGCTATACGAGCCCCTGGTTTGCAAGTTTTTGGACTATTGACCCAAAGTCCTCCATACAAAGACAGATCTATTTGTCAATTTGGGCACAAAACTTTTCCTTGTATTCCCCGGTAGCTAACCTTATATGCCACTACACAATCATTCTTATGCACCTAAAAATTCACATGCATTGCCCATTTTTTGTGTGTTTTATCTCTAGCAGAGTCATTCATTTTGATGCGTCGTGGTGTGCAATGCAGCATGCTCTTACCCCTATGCACCAAGGGGTCACCTATAAAATCTACTTCCCCGGTACCATTGCTCTGCACATAGTCAAAAAAACATATTTGAGAACAAAATGAAATTTAACCTCCCGACTATCTTTGACCCTCAAATTGTACAGAGCAACCGTTAGATGAACAAAAGGGACCTAATGAGGAACCAAAGTCTTCAAATTTGACCCTCAAATCGAACCATTTCATTGACTTTTTCACTGCTGTCACAACTTATGAATGGATGCATTGCCTAAAGTGGAGCAAATGACCTCATACCATCTATTAACCATACAACTCTGCAAACTTCCATGCAAATACAGATCTATTGGCTGAATTTTCAGGCAATGGATCATTCGTCAATTCAACCCCGAAGTTTTTCCTTATGCTCTCCGGCAGCTGCATGTTACAGTGCAACAAAAAGTCATGCTGTCATGCTGTCATGTTGTCATGCATCTAGAGATTCATATGCATTGTCCAAATTTGGGTGTTTTATCACCAGTATACGCATAAGAACAAAAGCTTGCTAGGATTTGATTATAGAAATATACATTGACAGCCACGCCCACGTCAGCAAGTTCTAGTGAAAATTAGTCAAATTGACTCAATGAGTAAAACATGAAAAGATCTAGAACTTAATTAGCAAAAATGTTATAAGTTTAGGATTTTTTGACATATTATCCCTCCCCAAATTTCATGTTTTTTCTACTTCGGTAAATGGGGACCTTGTTTCCTGCTTTGTAATGCTTGGGGATGCCAAGATGGTTAAAACAAAGCATCTCAAGAAGGTTGAGCGTGTGTGGGACCATGCTCCCAGAATCATTCCCCACGGCCGGGCTCGAGACAAGAGCTCGAGCCTAGGTCCCCGACGCCCGAATTTGGGACTTCGGTTGTACTTGAGACTTATTCTCAACCGTCTATTACGTAATTTTCCAATAACAAATATTAGCAAATGACTTTGCTGTTGCTTGGCAAATACAAACCAACAGGCCTTGAAAATAAGTTCCTCCGAAAAAATTTCTAGCAAAGTTCAATTTCCGAAAAATAAACAGAGCTTGAGGTCTAGACAAGCTCCCTTGAATGAATTTGGGAGCTAATGTAATAATTATGTTGTTCCCTTGTGAACCAATGAGCATTGTTTGTACAATGAATGAAGGACATTGAGGGTGCCAACAATGTAGTTTAGGTTTTCTCTATTTTCTATTTATTACGGAGACAGACAAAATAAACAAGCAATTGAAAAGTAGATGCATTTTCCATGAGGAACCAAAGTCTTCGTTTCTCCCCTCGATTCAGCCCATTGCATAGACTTGTTTGCTGTTGTCATAACTTATAAAATGCGTACTCTTAGTCTAGAATGGAGGGGAAAACTTAGTGCCGTTTTTTATTATTTACATCTCAAACATCCCATTTGGGTTGAAGGTAAAGTGAGCCTAATTCTGCTTTTAGATTGCAAGATTAATATGTATTTGCCATGCTCTCACATCCAGATCTTAGCTTTGTCAGTCAGATAATGTCCCTTTTTTACCAGCTCTCGATGTTAAAACTCATTGAGAAACTATCTTTTGCTTTTCTTTTTTTATTTTCTAGAGCTAAATGGTGACAACAATAGTATATTTTTTGCCTTTGGTTTCTATTCGTTTTGGCATAAACAAAACAAGCACTACGAAAATATTAGGCAACACCGTTAGGCTACTGCACCATCCAAATGCCTGTGATTGTCTGGTCCCAACAATTTGCCCAAGACAAGAGCCAATTCCACCTCTATTGTCTCTCTCAATAAGTGAAGACTATTCAAAACTTTGAACAGTCTTAATCTCTCGAAAGCATTACATCACGAAAATTAAGTTCCTCATCAGTGACCGAAGGGAAATGTTCTCAGATCATGCATTCAAAGTGAAAACAGCATTAATATCACAAACAAACTGGTCCAACTTAAAGCAGTTGTTGGTAGAACAACGTTAAACGAGCATTCAAAGTCTTCGATTTCGACCCCCTATTCATACCATTTCATTGACTTATTTACTATTGTCGTAGCTAATAAATGGATACATTTGCTTATAATGGAGGGAATAACCTCAAACCTTCTTATTGACCACACAAGTCCATCTTATCTTCCCATGAAGGGACTTTTGTTAAGGGGCATCACATGTTGCTATATGACACCCTTTGGTTTGCAAATTTTTGGACTAACTGCTGGTTGACCCAAAGTCTTCCATGCAAATACAAAGCTGTTTGTCAATTTGGGCAAGAAGCTTTTCCTTGTGTTCCCCGATAGCTAAACGTATATGGCACTACACAAAGTCATTCTCCTGCACCTAAAGATTCATATGCATTGCCCTTTATCAATGGCAAAGTCATTGATTTTGATACAATATAGCCTGCGATGCGACATGCTCACTTACCCCTGTGCACCATGCGCCCTACTTCCCCGGTAGCATTGCTTTGAACCAGTCATAAAACCAAATTTGAGAACAAAATAGAATTTAACCTACCCAATATCTTTAATCATAAAGCTAATTAGAATCTCTACATACATAAAGAGTTATGTTTTAATGTTTATCAGGTTTTTTTTTTTTATACGTCGGTTAGAGATTTATTACCAAATATGCATAAGAACGAGAGATTTGCTTAGGATTTGATTACACATAAATCTAGGATTTCTTGTAGAGCGATTAGAGACCATTAACAAACTAAGCATAAAAATTAGAGAGGATAAAGAGATTTTATAAAGTCAGCATAAAAATAATTGCTACACAAAACTCACACTTGAGAGTGCCATGTGGTATATGGCTTCTGTGTATTTATCTTCTTCTTTTCTAAATATTAATAGTTACAATGAGAAAAAAAAAGAACAGCGGTTTCTAATTTCCAATTTTCAATGATGAAAATTGTCCGAAAAGTACCAAATATTTTGTACTTTTACTAATTCATTCATAAATCTTTCAATTTTATCAATTAAGTCCTAAATATTTTCACGTTTTACCAATTAAGTGCATTCAGTTAATTTTAGTGAGAAATCATTGGCGTAGACATCGACCATTTTATGTGATATGATCGGCATTGACATGAACATTTTTTAATAATATTTTAATATTTTTCCAATTTTTACTCTCTCTCTCTCTCTCTCTCTCTCTCTCTCTCTCTCTCTCTCTCTCTCTCTATTTTATTTTCCTTCTTTTCTTTTTTTTCTTTTCTCTTTTTCCTTTTCTCTTCTTGTTTTTCTTTTCTTTTCTTTTCATTAGCCACCGTTAAGCCTTGTTGATGGCTAGTGGAGGTCACCAACCTTAGGTGATGGTTGCCCTCATCAACCCCTCACAAGGGTTGCTCTTGCTTGGGCAGGCAAGGGCTTAAGGCCACGCTTGAGGCCGGTGACCTCCACCGGTAATCAACAAGGCCTAGGAAAGGGAAAAGGGAAAAAGAAAAAAGAGAACAATGAAAAGAGAAGAAAATTAAAAATAAAAAAATATTATCAAAAATTATTTATATCAGCTTCACTCATGCCAAGTAAGATGGGTTGGGGTGCCAGCACCCATTTAAGCAATTTCCAACCAAATTCGGTCGAATTGACTCAATTGACAAAACGTGAAAATGATTAAGATTCAATCAATAAAATTGAAAGTTTTATGATGGAATTAGCAAAAATGCAATAGGTTTAGGATTCCCAATAAATTTCACCATTTTTTACTTCGGCAAATGGGGACGTTGTTTGCTGCATTGTAATGCGTGGAGATGCCAAGAAGGTTAAAACTGAGGACCTCAAGAGGTTGAGCATATGTGGGTCCATGCTCCTAGGATTGTTCCTCATGGGCGGCCTAGGACTGGCAATCGAGCCTAGTCCCCAGAGCCCGAACTTGGGACTCAAGTTGCACTCGAGACTTATTCTCAAACAACTCTTTCGTATTTTTCCCATAACAAATATTAGCAAATGACTTTCCCATTGTTTAGGAAATACGGACCAACATACCTTGAAAATAAGTTCCTTCAAAAATTTCTACCAAAGTTCATATTCCGTGAAATGATTGGAGCTTGAGATTTGGACAAACTCCCTTGATTGAATCTGGGAGTGAATGCAATAAATGTGTTGTTCCCTTGTGAACCGATGAGCATTGTTTGCACTATAAATGAAGGATCTTGATGGTGCCAATAACACAATTTAGTTTTATATGTTTTCTATTTATTTCAAGGACAGAGACAGAACAAACGAGCAATTGAAAAGTAGATGGATTTTTCCCCTCTATTCGTCCCATTGCATAGACTCATTAGCAGTTGTCATGACTAACAAAATGCATACTCTTTGTCTAGAGCAGAGGGGAAAACTTAGTGCCGTTTTTTATTAACTACATCTCAAACATCCATTTGGGTTGAAGGTAAAGTGAGCCTAGTTCTGCTTATAGATTGCAAGATTATTATGTGTGTGCCGTACTCCCACATCTTGATCTTAGCTTGCCCAAAGAACGTCCCTTTGTTACTGACTCTTGGTGATGAAACTCGTTGAGAAAGGTTATCTTTTGATTTTTTGTATTTATATTCTAGATCTCAATGGTGCCAACGACAGTATATTTTTTGTTTTTGGTTTCTATTTGTTTTGGCATAAACAAAACAAGCACTAAGAAAATATTAGGCAACAATCTTAGGCTACTGCACCATCCAAATGCCTTTGCTTGTCTGGTCCCAACAATTTGCCCAAGACAAGGGCCAATTCCGCCTCTATCGTCGCTCTCAGTAAGTGAAGACTGTTCAAAAACTTTGAATAGTCTTAATTTCTCGAAAGCATTACATCACAGAAATTAAATTCCTCATCAGTGACCGAAGGGAAATGTTCTTATATCATGCATTCAAAGTGAAAACAGCACTAACATCGCAAACAAACCAGTCCTACTCAGAGCAGATGTTAGGAGAACGAGAGGGGCCAAATGAGCCTTCAAAGTCTTTGATTTCGACCCCTATACCATTTCATTGACTTTTTGGCAGCGATCACAACTTATGAATCGATACATTTGTTTTGAATGGGGAGAATACGCATTCATGACTGCATTAAAATAGTTTATATTTTCATAATATGAATGTTATTAATGTAATAAGATCTATTTCTCTTTTTAATTTCAAATTTTATATGACATGAATAAAGTATGTAGTTCAAGTTATTTAATGTTTGTTCACTTTTTTCTATCTTAAAATCATTGAGAGATAAATTTTGAACGAAATAATCTTGGAGTTATATAAGTCGTTTCAAGATATTTTATCTTCACTTGTGATTTTCATTTTGGTCTAAAGAGGTAAAGTTTCAAGGATAGCTGGTCGATAGTTTACAAAGTATTGGCCGAATGCCTCCCATGTGGAAAATTTTCGCCCCAATCCATGCCGAAGACAATTACATATATGAATGAAGTGGCATGTGTGGATTAAACTTACATCAAATGGTTAAATTTGTATTTCAAGATATGCTATCTTTATTTAGTTATTTTCAAATTGAAAATGAATGAGATATAAAAGTCGAAAAAGATAAATCCCAGAAAAAAAAATTTCGAGGTACTTTCTGTTTACACTTATTTTTTTAAATTTAATTTAATAAAGATAAAAGCTTGTTGATGACAAATTAATAAGCCAATATATATAAGTCGAAGTTAAGTGCCACATGATAAGCATAGGAACAACTCCATCTTTAACTATGTATGGTAGATAAATGAAAGCTTACTTATTAAGTGAAAATTATTCAAATAAGAGATAAAAATCTTCAATGACAAACAAAAAAGAAAAAACTTATTTACTAAGTAAAATTTAATCATGTGATGAAATATGCTAAATTTGAAATGATTTATAGGACATATATAAAAAAATTTATGATCAACTAGTATTAGATATTGTTTGCTTGATATACTATTTATAAGTTGGTTTCTAAGTTAGTCATATCATTTAAGAACATGCTTTCTCTTTATCCATTACGTGAAATTCAAATTAATAGGAGAGATAATTTTGCTAATGAAAAATCAATAAATACATATTTTTTGGTTGCATTTGAGTCACGTGGCAAAAATTGAGCATTGTACCTTGCCACATCGGAATCACAAAAGATAAAGTGAAGCATGCTATCTCTTTGTTCATTTTTTAAAAAAATTTTAAATAATAAGATATTGAAATTTAAAATGACGAAAAATTAGCTAAAAGCTAATTTGTTTGATGTAGGCCATGTTGCAAGTGTATGTTATGTATCTCGTCACATTGCTATGCAAAGGCAAGGGGAAGTGCTACGTGTTAATAAGATGAGAAAACTTTCTCTCGGATATGTTTGTTTTTCAGTGGCACTCATTCGTAAAGGCTACCTATGGGCTTAATAAAATGTGACGCCTGAACATATTATTTGTTGACATGCCTTATCTTGAATGTCTTTTTCTTTTTCTTTTTTTCGTTTATTCAGTCATATTATATTCAGATAAGAGAGAGATTATAAAAAGAAAAAAACAATGACAGGATCTTAGCATCGGATCAATCACTATAGCTAGTTAGGATCATGAAAGAAAGAGATTTTGTGGGTCAACGGTGCTTTGCCTTTTGATAGCATAATCAACATTAATCGAATGCAACCTTTCCCCTTTTTCGTAAGTATCTGATGATACTTGAGAATCAAATTAGTAGGTTTCAAAAACTTGATGTGCTTATTGTGGTTGCATTTATATTGGTAACTTAATCAAAAAGTATTAACAAAAACCCCAGATGCTGTGCGTCTATTGTTGCTTTGTAGATAGTACAAGATATTTTGTTTTTGACCATACCGTTAATATCTACAATATAACTTAATTTAAAAATAATACAAGAAACTATGTCTCCACGGTTGTGCATGTCATGGGTGTTTCGAATCAAGAAAAAAGTTCAAAGTGAAAGATACACAAGATTTAGAATAAGCACAAAGAATAAATTAAAAATTAATCTACAAGTTTGAGCTAGTGTTACTTCATGGCTTAGTTGAATCTATTAACACTTGCAATCCCTGAAGTTTGACCCCCATTGTGTTTTAATAAATAAACTTTAAGTATTGTTTTATTTTGATTACCACTTTTGCGTTTAATTTGGTTATGATTCCTGTACAATATTTGGAGTCCTATGGTATATTGTCATTTCGGACTATTTGCACCTTCTTAGGAATAACCTTTTGCATCTGTTATATTATCACACAATTCTTCAGCTTGGCCAATTGAAAAAGTTGCACAACATTAAAAGCACAGACTGCAAACTTCAATTTTCAAAGATCAGGGATTAAAAAAAGTGATATAAGAAAACATTTTGACAAAAGTACCTTCCAGTAACTTCGCTGCATTCAATCCACAAAAACTGATGTCTAAGTACTTAAGAGATGTTATCCTCGAAATGTCCACAAGGGCATCATTGACCAAATTGTTGCCGAAAAGCTTCAGCACCTCCAGATTCACACCTGTGATTGATAAAATGTTGTCAAAATCGAACTTTACTGTCAAGGCATGGTCTTCTATTTTTGCATGTACCTTCAAGCTGATTGGAAGACAAATTCTGAGCCTTCATTGAAGTTTGCTTGTACAATGAGGGCATTCGTTCCAATTGATTGTAAGTTAGAAATAGCTTCTTCAATCTTTCAGGTGCACTGTTCCATTTAAATCTGATTATGGAAAGATCCGTAAGGTTAATCAATTATCTATAGATATAAGATGTCTAACTATTTTCGAAGTATCAAGAATAGCCATATGCTCATGACGAGGAGAATTTATTTATAACCACAAATCAGTTGGTCCGACATATTCAAGTATCAAAAAGTCTCCATTACATGACTTCACAAACCAATTTCATTAAAAAGTAACTTCCAACATTAACAATGGCTATCATATGTGACATTAAAAAGTCTCTAGAATGGTCTCTCACGTGCTCTCCACAAGATATTTGACATTACCTCTTTGATTGCCATGTGACATTTGACTTTATCTTTATGTGGTAAGATACATAGCCTAATTTTGTCATGTGGCCCCCGTTCCACCAATAAGTATTAGTTAAATTATTTCTCTACTTCAAACTTCTATTTGTTTTGAGTTTAAATTTTAAAAAAATGTATAAAGAGAATTTTTCACACATGTTCTTGAAGAAAAAGTTAATTTTGCCATTCCCAAACTCAAAATCTTATTACTTTAAAAGTAAAAAAAAAAAACGCATGAAGAAAAGTTATCATGTTCTCTCATATAGAAAGAATTCTTCCGACAAAGAAATCCACTGCATTTAAACTCAACAAAATGCAACAAACTAGTGATAAATTTTGCTTGTTTGGATGGAAAATGCAAATGAGTCGACCTTTATAATGGCCCAAAACTATTTCGTTGTTCATTGCTTACTGATGCATTATGACTTTACTCTCATGTGTACATAATATATGAATTTACCATTTGAAATACATCGAGGTTAAAGTTGTAAAGAAAAAGAAATTGCTTTATATGAGGGATTCAAAATACATATGAACTTCACCATATCTGATTCCTTCTAATCTCTTCTAATCCTTTTTCTGGTGCATTTCATCCTCTCCGTCCAAACAATACAGTACCTTTAAAAACCTTTCTCTTCTACATTAATTCCCTCACCAATCTATTTTTGATGGCTTTTAAAATTTAATTTTTTCATTTTTTGTAAATCATATAGCTCTCACAATTTGACTTTAATTTATCATGAAGCACTCGAAACCTTTCCAAAAATATAAATATTCATGTAAAATCTAAGTGTAGCACTTTTATAATTTGATGAAACTTGATTTTCTTTTTCTTATTTTTGAATCTTGAGAGAGTGATTTTGGTCCACTTCCGAACAAGTGCCCTTCAAGTCAACTTTCTTGGGGCACAAATTGCAAACAAGTCGACCTCTTATGATGGCAAAACTAGTCAGCATTTCATGAATTATTTCTTTTTGAGCTAATTCTATTTTCCCTACTCGCACCTATACTCCATATAGAGATGGGTCTCCTAAAATAATGTAATATATGTGCAATCAACTACTTTAAGAGATGCATCATTGGTGCAAGCATGTGCTTGTAATTAATTCACTTAATCCACTTTATAGTTTATAGCACTCTAGTATGATTTTTTTTAATATTAAAAAACGATACCTAAACGACTACTGAGAAACATGTTTGAGTCGAACAAGTAAATCCGCCCCCCGCGGGGGTTTTTGGGGGCGTGGGGGGGGGGGGGGTGGGGGGGGGGGGGGTGTGGGTGTGTGTGGAGCCATTTACCTGAGAGAGAGTTCCAACTTAACTCCAACACTTCAAGTTCCTCCAGAGGAAGGAATAAAGAGGCGTCGATGACGCAAGGCGCAGTCCTCTGGCAGCAACTGGCCAGATCCAGTTCGATCACCCGCAAAGTGGTGTCATCGCACTTCACGCCATACCAGCCGCAACAGTCACCATCGCCGTCTCCCCAATCCAGAAGAGAAGACCCATTCGGGTGGTTGAAGGCGGTCTTAATGTTAAGCAGTGCATTCCTCTCTTCTTCCAAGCACCCCATGCTTCTTCTTCCACTTCCCATCAATACCAACAACACCCAAGTCCAAATACAAAATAAAAGACACTTCATGTTTATCTGTATGGTGTTTTGTGCGTTTATCTGTTTCTTTTGCTTCACCATGTTCTAACTTACTAGGTTCATCTTCTCTTCATTAATATATGCAAAGTTTTTTGCCTTTCGAGTGATTATCACGGTTGGGTCAACTCCGCGTAACAACAGTGGGCAAAGTCAAGTCTGCTGGGGCCAATTCCACGAAAAATGTGATCATCACCGTTGCCTTGACCCAGAACTTTTCCAAAAGAGGAGGAAGATTTTAAAATGAATATTATAAAAGGATAAAAAAAAATATATTATTAGCAAAGTTATAAAAGGAAAATACGTGCCCAGTATGCTTCGCAAATAAGATGAGATCAATAACTAAGACATAATGTTGCTAATTTTCATTACAGGGGTTGTTTTGTCAAGATATATAAAATGCATGGGTATTTGTTTGGCCTCATTTAGGGAAAAATAAGACAGTTTCGATCAAGACAATACCAATCAACATTCAGTATATTTTAAGATTAATTTCAAAGTATCGATGAATGAATAGTCGATTAACTATCAATGTTTTGAATAATATCAAGATTTTCATGTTCAACTCATGCAAACCATTTTTTGTCGAGAATTAAGGACATGAAAATGATAGGAGATGGAAGATAGGAGATGGTGAATTAACATCGCTCTGGTTTGATCCATGGCTTCATGTGGGTCCTCTTAACTCAATCTTCTCAAATAGTTACATCTACCAATCGGATCTTCTTAGACATGCGAGAGTAAAGGACCTATTTTCCCCAGAAGGAACTCAATTACTCCAACAGTTAGCCTTGTGGCAAATACCGATTCCCCATCTCTCAAGTGGCCAAGACACCTTCACTTGGTTAGAGGGCTCCTCTGGAACCTTTTCTATAGCTTCGGCATGGCATTCAATACGGCGCACATGCAACCCAGTCCACTGGTCCTCTTTTGTCTGGAACAAGGTGTTGACCCCTAGATGTCAATTCCTCCTTTGGCTTATTACCAAAAATCGCCTACCCACTCAGATCTATCTCATGTCCTTCGGCAAAATTCCTAACTCAGTTTGCGCCTTCTGCAACACTACTCCGGACTCGATCAACCATCTCTTTTTTGACTGTTATACTTCCAACGCCCTGGCGAATTTTTGGGCCGCCAGGTGCAACCTCCCTTGGACCAACTCCACTTGGACGGATAATCTTAATTGGGCCATTAAATTTTTGTCTGGGAAAGGTTTCCACCGGGAGATAGCGCTCTTCTCCTTTGGCTAATCCTGCTATACTATATGGAAAACCAGGAATGACATCCTTTTCAATGGCCATAACCTATGCATTCCCTCCATGAAGAAATGCCTTATACGGCAGTCAAAGACAAAGCCTTAACCTTCAAATCAGTTGAAGACAACACCAAAAATAGAAGGATGCAACGTAGCTGGGGGATAGACCCTCAGATTTTTGGAGTGGAGTCGCCCACTACCTAGTTCAGGATGGCATAGCTCCTCTTAGTTCTTTGGGGTTTATCCTATTTGTATTTTCTTTTGGTGACTGCGCTACCCTTCTACTCTAGTGACAGTATGTCCAAATGAGTGTTTGTTGGTACCGTGGTTTTCCCCCCTCTGTTGTACAGTTTTGTTGGTTGTCTTATAAAAATTCTTACCTTACCAAAAAAAAAAAAAAATGATAGAGCGTAAATGATTCAATCACTGTGAAATTAAACCAATTAAGTTCCTTAGCAATAAAAATATTGAAATCATTTAATATTGAAGATAAAGAAAAAGCTCTTATGTCGGTCAGCGAGTTCGTATTATGCGTGTCTATGTGTCTGTGTATATATACATTCTTTTATTTATCTCATGTACTAATATAAAAAAAGGGTTTCTATGCATTATATGATGAGGAAGGGGTTGCAATTAGTGTTTGTCACTAAATTATTGTACATATCATCATCATCATTATTCGTTAGGTTTTGAAATTAATGCAGGTTATTAAGTATGATCATTTGTCACCACTTTAATTACATCGTTCATTCTATCACAATTCCTGAATCTAGGTCATGTATCATGACCTTTAGTGGTCAAATATCTAAAAGATTCTTCAATATTTCCTATATATTAGGTTAACGAATGGCCATGAGATGTTAAAATACGTGAAATTCCGGGCTGTCCCGTTATGTTTTCCTACGATGATTAGTTTTATAAGCTGCATATGATGACTTTCTTCCTAAAGACATGAATAATTTGTATGGACATTTATCTGGATGTTCAGATTGGGTCTCAATTAGTGTCATCTCTTTGCCTCAAGGAAACAATTGACGAAGTCTGCAAAACACAAGCGAATTTTCTCTAGTGATTTTCCTTGAAAAGTAATTCATAAGTGAAATCAACTTCCCAGTGATCACTTCATGAATAGGTATTTTGAGAGCTTGTCAACGTGGATTGGGCATGTCATTACAGTGTAATCCGTTACGTCTTAGAATAATTAAAATCTTTGATTAAGGATGTTGTATAATTTTATTAATTTTTCTCAACTAAATATATCGAAATAGAACAGACAAATCAATAATACAAATAAACCAGAACGAATAATGTTCTTTTTATTTCACCAAACCTATACTGTGTTGAATGTTTAAATGCCTGCTTCATCATATCTGTTCATGTATAATTTGGCAAGTAATTTTGGTCATTTTGCGGGAAAAGCTGTGAAACGCTTCATTTTTTGGAAAAGGATGTCCATAATAGATTTCTCCCAATTCGTCTTGGCCATCTGCGATGAAAGCTGGAAAATGCTTTGCCTTTTTTGACTGGGATGTCCATAATAAAAAGTAAGAGGCAAGACCTTGCAGTATGAGCATAATGGACAAGAAAGTTGGCCATTAACTCAATTTCTCTTTTCATCTCGATCTGATCTGAATGAGATTTTGTAACTTTACCCCCGACCAAGGTCTAGATCAATTACTTCTTTTTTTCATAAAGCACTTGGCCAATACTATGAAGTCCTAAATTTCGATCTATTTTGGGATATATGAAATAGTTATTTTATCAATGCACTATCAATTACTTTTACTTTGGGCTAGCCACTCATAAGTTAACTAACTATTCGGAAAGAAAATTAAGGATTGATACATATATGGCTAGTAAATTTAATCAAGAATAGGCCACTCGACCATAAAGATCAATGAGAAGTGATACCACGCTATTGCAAGCTAATTAGCAAACAAAAATAAATTGATATGGTAGATGTACAAGGTGGATTGTGAGTGATTCCACGCGACTTTGATATTAATTCCAAACAACGTTAAATCGATTTCCTTTTGGCCCTGTACTCAAGGTGAGTAATCAATCCATCATGATTACATGACGATCAAGGATTGCCCTTATTTAAATAGGCACGATTGTAGATTGAAAAACTATCATCCACGGATCAATTACATGGAAACCTCTAAACGCTGCTCGATATTTAGGTCGTACTAAAGTCACAACTGATTGATGTTAACCCGAATTTCACTTTAATTGTGGATATCAAACTTTCAAGGATATCAAGACTAAAATATTAAACAATACCTCATTGATTCTCAAATTTATCAGTAAGTTCGAAAATTGCCGAAAATGGATGAACAAATTGAGAATTGGAGCCGAATATTTGGGAATTGGTGTTTCAAGAGGTAAATGACCAAAATACCCTTATTAGAATCTTTTATAGGAAGTTTTAATTTATTTTATTTTATTCTTTGTCTTCGCTCCCTCCTCCCCACCTTTTGCCCCACGTTTCCCCTTTTCTTTCCCCCTCCCACGTCTCTCTCTCTCTCCATTTTCCACGGTCAATTCCCCTTCTCCACGTCCACTTTTCCTTCCCCTCCACCGAAGCCTCTTTGTCATCCCTCATCTCACCCTTTCTCTCTCAGCCGATTCAACCGTCAGTTGTTGCCATTGTCGAAAAGTCGTCACCGTGCCACCCGTCCATCCGTCCGTGAGCCACGCCCCACTAACCGCCGCTCCTTCCTCCTCACAGAAATCACCCCACCGGTAGCGGCGCATAGCCCGCATTGCCACCATCGCGGTGGTGTCGCCAGAATTGCAAACCAATGAGTTAATTTTCTAATCCTTGATTAGGGTATTAAATTCTATTAGGGGTGGATTAGTTTATGACTAATTTTGGTTGGGATTGGTTTAGCACTAATTAGCTATGTTTTGTGTTCATTGTGATCAGTGCTTGATTAACTATAGTTAACTTTGTTTAGCGACTGATGAATTACATTTAATGCTGATTAGTATTAAATTACTTTACTAATCTCGTTTAATATCAAACTATGTTGCTAACCACAGTTTAAGATTAATTGGCTTAATTAATCTTGGTTGGTGGGGTTTAATTATAGTTGATCTTGTAAATTAAATTCTTATATTTAAAAATTAACAATTATTTATTTGTAATAAATTATAATTATTAATGATTTTTTTGAATTAATTATTATAATTATTTTGGGTAATAAATTAATTCCGAATATTGAATAATTAATTATTTTGTGGGTGATAAATCATTAATTATTTTCGAATCAGAATTAATTAATTATTGTTGGGTAATAAATAATTACTTATTTTTGAGTAAAGGATTATTTTTGGGAATTAATTAATTAATTATTCTGGGTAATAATTAAATATTTTTGGTCAATAATTGATGAATTATCCTTGAACAATGATTGGTGGATTATTCTAGGGCGATACTAGTAATTAGTTTTTTGAGAATGAATTGATTATAGTTAGTTGCTACTTACAACGTGGACACTAATCGGCTAACATGGCTTGGTCGGCACTAAGATGGATAATTTTTTTAATATTTTAATATTTTTTCAATTTATTTATTTATTATTTTTTTCTTTTTCTTTTTCTTTTTTCCCCTCTTCTCCTCCTTCCTCCAATCAGTCAATGGCTAGGCAACCGGCTACCTTGACCTCACCTACTTATAATGCACCTAGGGCAGCCTCATGCCGAGTGGGCGAGGTTTGCCTTCACCATCACTAGGTGGGCCTATGGCGATAGCTAGAGCCCTCGTCAGGGGCTAAAGCCCGCTAGTAAAGGCTCGAGCCTTCCCTCTAGCTAGTCACCCAGCCGACGACTAGGTAGAGGAAATTATTGTTATATGCTGATGTAGATTCAAACTAAAATAGTAGTACATGAAAATGATTTTGCTTTGTTGTTACTTTTCTTTTACCATATAAGCAGATATATCCTAATGGCTTAAGAAGTAAGAGATAGGTATATCTATTGAGCTCATAATGTTCGGATCAAATAGATGATATAACATTAGAAATAAATGCGTGCTTTTCGCGTTAGCTTATAAACTATAATGCCCAAATGTGGACATTCGAGAATTGCTTTCTTGATGTGCATGACTTGCTAGGAATGAATTAAGTCAATGTGGGTAAATCCTATAATATTTTATATTTGGAAAAGGATGGACTCCCAGTAGATGCCTTAGTACCTTGGCCTACGATAATCAATCACATACGAGTGTTCTTGGACTGTCTCCGTTGGGTGCCTCAGATTCTGAAAAAGCCATTAACGTATCTTTCCGTTGGGTGCCTAAGTCGCACCGTCCATCCAATCGAACAAAATCAATCACATGCGAGTGTTCTTGGACTGTCTTTTTGTGCTTCTCGCTGCTGAATTATAATTTTGTTTCTCACCTGCTGGTAAATTCAGTCGAATCCGAAAGCCATAAGTGATGCATTGAACACCCTTCCAGTCGTCAATGAGCTTCTAGATGAACATTGGACGAACTTGTCAAAATATGTTTCAGAATTGACAGAGTGCACAATCGATCATTATCGCCTCAAAGCATTATTGGAGTTTTCTTTTACTTTATGACTTCGCAATTCCACAAATGGGAATCTGTGCACGTGTAGCTCGTGGAGTGGCAAAGGGTACACAGGAATATCTGATAACATTTTGCTCTCGAGAAGTACGTAATAGATCGGTAATGATCAAATTATTTGTTCTAAGCATGTAATTTTCAAAAGGATGCTTCGATGTCATACCTTAGAGAATCAAAGGCGGTCGGTGGTTGCTTATCCACCATTAAAAGGACTAGTCAAAGTCCCAATAAGCCAAAAGGGGAAGTTTTTAAATTGCTAATAAGCTATATTTACTGTCGATAAAAAAAGATGACCTGTAACTTATTAGGCAATTAGTTTGTAAATTATTAATATCATGTTGAATCAACTAATGTCATTCATAAACTATAGCTGCTAACTGGATCAGTAGATTATCAGCTACAAAAATATATAAACGTGATTTAGAATTTACAACTAGTGTCACATATTTATAGAACAAAACTCCGGTTTTGGCCGACGGAATATGAGAAACGTCCCTAGAACCATTTGTCTCGTAATGATGGACGTTCATTGAGTATCAGCAATTACTAGGAGATTGGCCAGATTCTTCGACAGGTTAAGAAAAGAATGGTTTAGATAGTTTTGAAATTTTAGGAAAATCATAATTGATGAGATAGTGAACTGTTTTTTTTGGTAAAGATGAGATAGTGAACTGTTTGTCTTCACTTATTTCGACTTTCCACTTGGATGTATGCACAAAGTTCTTTGTAAGAAATTAAGAAGCAGACAAATTTGTCGTGATTGTAAGATTCCCATTCACATGGTAGACGTGTTTTCTCGGACTCCAATGTCTCGATCAATATGCACATTGAAGAAGACAATATTAGAATAAGTTACAGTCTTTTATATTAATATAAGATCACTCCAATGTGAATTATTTTTCCTTGGACTGTTTATTGTGTAACTCAATGAAGTTGGATAGTTTTATTCCTTCTTTTTCTGTCATCTGGTGATGAATTCAGTAAAATCAAACTTCAGTGCGATGCTTTGAACACCTTGCAATCATCAACAAGCTTCTAGATGAAAATTGATCGGCCCAAATACAAATAAGAAAAATGCCCAACTTTTTAAACAAATTTAATATGTCCTTCAAAACGTATAAAAAAATCACAAAATTTTATCACTATGCTAATGTAACAAGACCTTTCGAATTTACCAACTAAGAAAAATACCCAACTTTTTACCGCTTGACAGGTTTAACATGGCCATTCAAACTTGCTTTTACCATTCTAAGATTTTTCATATCTTTTATAGGCACAGGCTTCCTCCATTAGTGTTGACAACCACTCAATTCAGCCTATAACCACCCAACTTTTGCGAACAATTTCTTTTCCAGCTACATTTCTTTTGAAACGGTTCACTTCTATCACTTCACTAAATGACTATCCAACTCTGTTTATGAATAACCAATCAATTTTCGCATAACAATAGTGACGACAAAACAACAAGAATGGACCGAATACTTGATGATTGCTATTCTTTTTTTCTTTTCTTTGGGTAGATTTGGAAAGTTGTATTAAATTTTCCTCAAATAAAACGTTGGTGCTGTTTGGTATTTGGCCAAGCTAATGGAGAGTAGTCAAAAGTTTCCGGTCAAAAAGTAAAAAACTTTGCCATTCCAAAAAAGAGCACGATCTGGGACTATGGTCATTGACAAGAAAGACCATGGAGGGTTATCCTTTTGGCAGTACTTTGAAATTCCACAAAAAATTTACGTGCAGTCAATATTGATAGAATAAAGTGAAAAATAAATTTTTTGTATATTTTTGTGTGTCAAAACTGATGATACAAGGGCCTATTTATAGGCTATTCTGTACAACTATCTAAAGTAATAAAATATTACAGTACCAAATAAAATAAATTAGAATCAATTAGACAAGATAGAACCAATAAGGAAGATCGATAAAATCAATCAAGATAACATCCCCCATCAAACTCAAGGTGACATAGAGGATGTCAATTGGAGTTTTGAGAAAAGATTGATATAAATAGTGGCATGATTGTGTACATTGCTTTCCATGTTCTTCTAGCGATGTTTGTCAGGTTTTTTTATCTTCACGTTTCCACATGTGCATGTACACAAGATAAAACGAATCGAGTCGATGACAAACCTGGGATGTCGCGAGGATAACTCACAACTCGGACCCTTGGAAGGGAGTTGTGACAGTTTTTAGTATTAGAGCAAGGGTTATTGTCAAGAGTCATATGGTGTGTTGTGAGTCATGGGATAGTAAGTTAGAAGAACATTTTTGCATGCAATTGCTTGTTTGGTAGTTCTTCCTCTAACGGTAGTTGTGAGCACTAAACTTTTGATTGTGTTTGAAAAAGAATCTTTCCTTAGGATTTCGTAGTTGTACCCCCTAGTAACCAATATGAGTACTCAAGACCAGATGACCATGAGAGGGAAATCGACTTAGGATTAGTCGAGTTCGAAAGGAAAGTTGAAAGGTGACTCTCAACTGAATGGGATTCTACAAGCTTTAACGACCATTAGAAGCGTAATGGAGTAGTAGGCTTAGTAACAGTTAGCCTCTGCTTAATGGAAATGGAAGTAATGACTATCCAAAGCATGGATGGGTCAAGTAGTTTCTGAAATTGAGACCTCCAAGGTTTGCTGGAACTAGAAACCTCGAAGAGGTTGAATCCTGGATTGAGGGGATCCAAAAGTTTTTTGCTCTCTTGAGGTATTCAGATGAAGACAAGGTGACATTGGTAGAATACCGGCTTCAAGGTAATACTAGTCACTGGTGTCACTAGTGGATGACCACCAAAGGAATTGTATTTTCTGAGGGCACTCTCATAGCTTGGGACACTTTCAACCTAGCCTTCAATGGCAAATATTTTTTTGAGTGCATTCGAGATAGGAAGATGGCCGTGTTTTTGCAACTCCAGCAACTGAATATGATTGTTGATTAGTACGAGGCAAAATTTGTGGAGTTATTGAAGTATGCCCCTCGATTGATTGAAGATCTGATGGATCAAGCCAAAGGATTTTGAGATAGTCTAAAGCTTGAAATTTGGTTGGTGCCGTTAAATCTCAAAGATTATAATGAGTTGTATGAGCGAGCCTAACTAGTAGAGAAAGATTTTCTAGAGCGAGCTATTGCGATGACTCATCAAGGAAAGTCTCCTTTCTCAACCTCCCAACTTAATCAACACTGTGACAAGAGACTGATACAAGGAGGAAAACTTCCTTATAAGAAAAATAAGAAGTTAAGACTGCAATCCATCCTGATTGAGATATGTCACCATTGCGGGAAGTGGCATGGCAATACTCCATGCTTGGCTCGAACAAGGGCATGCTAAGGCTGTAGCCAGCAATGCCACATACTAAGAATTTGCCCACAAAGGCAACAAATGATGGTACCCCAACAACCACAAGATAATTGTCCTCTAGCTTAAGGAAGAATATATGCACTTACTCAAGAGGAAGCAGAAAATTCCAAGATCATCATTATAGAATATATGCATTGCCACCGAAACTTGCTCAAGTACACGATGTATCTCATGTATCCATGCTAAGAAAGTATGAGCCAAATCCAACGTATGTGCATAACTTCGAAGAGATCAAAGTAGATAATTAAGGGTCATATGTTGAGGAGCTCATGTGGATCATGGATAAATGGGAGCAAGTAATCAGAAGTAAGGCCATTTCCCTAGTCAAGGTCCTATAGAAACACCATGGAACAAAAGAAACCACCTGGGAAGGCGAAGGGACTGTGAGACGTAAGTACCCGCATCCTTTTGGATGATCAAGTATGTCTTGAAATTTCAAGGACGAAATATTTTAAGGCTGAGAATTATAACACCCTCAATTCCAACCTCATAAGGAATAGCCAAGAGGTCTCTAAGAGATCAACTATGGACCATTAGTCATGGAATCGATCAATAGAGAATCAATGATCAATCATAGTCTAACCAACCGATTGACCATGAATTGGTCGAGGTGTCGACCATGAATTAGCCACTGACCATACAAATGGGATCGAATCACCTACCCACAAGATGACTTTTTGATCACAAGAATTGTTGATAGGATGATCATGGACTGTCGGGAATCAGTGGATGGTCATGAATTGATTAGTCATAGATCAGTAAGGGTAATTCTGTTGACCATGCTCCGATACACGGATGATTTGACTCAACCAGTTGCGATCATTTCTCAACTGAAAATACATTATTCCCTATTTCATTCTTAGTGATTTGAAGGGAATTTCAAATTGGTGATGTTCAATCATAGATCGATCATACACTAGCTGTGAACCCATGCGAATGGATCAAGCACTGATCGAAATAAGCCTTGGGATAGCCCGACAATTCTATCATTAATTATAAGATCCATAAGTGCATTGGCTTAGTACTAGGCCATGGATAACCTCAGGATTGCTCTTGAACCAACCATTGAACCAAGGACCAAAGATAAGGGAACGATCGTGGACAAGCCCGGCGACAGGCCTAGGAACTTGCCCAAGGGCCAGTCATAGACCCGAACAAGTCAAACTTGCCAACCATAGGGCTGGCCATTGTGCCGACCAGTGGGCCGACCCTCCATGACCAACCAACCACCTAAGATGACAATTTGGATGTTTAAGGGGAACAATGGCCCAAACATCGGGGGCATGAGAATCGATTTTTTAGTGTGTACCTAGTAAACCTTCTTCTCACCTTAGAACCAATTTAATGAGTGGAATTCATGTAGCTACCTCATTCTTGGAAGAAAAGGACAAAAGAGAGAAGTCCCTAGAACTCTTATTTAATGAGGATGATGAGTTGTTTATTGAGGTGTCCTAGTGGAAGATTCTTCATGGCAGCCAAGAAAGAAGATGCCGCACACACAGATCAACTGGAAGTGGACACCCAAAGCAGTCATCATTAACCTATGAAACCCAAGTATCGAGTTGAAAAAATAGGCGTCACCTCTTCAAGAAAACATTAAATGCTCATAAATGCGGGGTGCTTACTTGGTCCAATAAGAAGATGATAGGCAAGCCTCCAATAATTACATCTAGGGCCTAGATTGCCAAACAAGAGCAATAGGCTTGCCACCTCAATTCTATAGGCAAGATATTTGCAAAATGGTTTGACACCTAAACAAGTTAGGCATGCCACTTGGCAAAGGAAGATTGGCTACTTGGCTTGGTAATCATGAGGTCTGGAACTATAAATAGGATGAGCTCTTTTCATTTCTCAACACTTTGGCTTTCTTTCCTCCTTTCTCTCCCTTGAACGCCATCTCCTCTCCCTCGCCTCCTCACTTTCCTTCTGCCAAGCAAGCCTCCCATTTCCTCTCAAGTTAGTTTCTCTAGTTTCTTGAGGTTTGTCCAGGTAAATGGAATCTCCTACTTCTCCCTAGTACTGCCATTTTCATCATTAAGTCTAGTCGATACTTTCTTGACAAACCGTGATTTGTATGGGAGATTATGTATATGTTGGCTTGTACATGAATCTTCTACATGTGCTTGAGTCTTTCATGATCAAAATGATGTCAAGGTGCGTGGCTTGTGTTCAACACAAGTCAAGAACACCTAGAGCCATAAAACTTGGTTGGTAATTATAATGTTTCGGAACTCAAGTCTTGTGCGGCACAAGGGTCGCCCAAGGCGGCAAGATCTTGGATCAACGTTAAGGCATGCTAGATCCTAATCTCGCTTGGTACGGGGATTGCTCAAGTTCATAAGTTCTTGGTTGGCATCGACATGTACCGAGCTCATATCTTGGATTAGTGCGAGATCATTGGTACTTAACGATTGAGCTAAACCTCCGACTCAATGCCCTTTATGATATTATTAAAAATGGGTCGTAGAAAGCACGACACACATGATTATGTATGAGCATGTCTTTGCTGAGCCATGAATGAGTTTTCTAGAGGAGAGGACAAGAACCAGCATAGTGATGCATTTGTGTGATCACCCCATTAAAGATGAGAACAATGATGCTCCTACAATGGATTGCCCTCAGTTACACCCTTAAGCCTCAAGAAGCTAACCTTGAAAGCCTTGGTTGAGTCAAGATGCCCTGGTTGAGTCAGGACAATGTTAAGTGATCCACACAAGTGTTGGTTATGCTCAAGTTGAGTTGTAAGTGCTTATATATTAGTCGACTGGTGAGTAAGCAAAACTCTTGCACATAGTCATGACATCGCATATGAACTTGCAACTTGTAAATAGAATCTCTTATTTCTCACTATTTCACGAGTTTTTCTGGCTAGTCCTTGATGAGGAAATGTCTTACTAACCGAGAGTTAAGGATTTTACTTATTGAGTATTCCAAATACTCACCCCTTTACCTTTACAGGTTTGTAGATATGGCTACTTGTAATCTTGGAGGTGTGGATTGTTGATATAGCAGACGTACAGAAGAATTCGGCAGTCCGTAGTAGAGATGGGGACACCCTAACCTATTGTGTCATATAAAATAGGCCTAGCCGGAAAGTTAAATTGTATATGGCATTGTCGATGTCAAACATGGCATGTTTTGTGTACATTACTTCCCATGTTCCTCTAGCGATGTTTGTCAAGGTTTTTATATGTTCACGTTTTCACATGTGCATATAAACAAGATAAAATGAATCGGGTCGGTAATAAGCCTAGGATGCTGCAAAAACAACTCGCAGCTCAAACCCTTGGAAGAGGATCGTGTCTCTCTCTCTCTCTCTCATTTCCCTTGTGCATTCATCACCCTCCCCCTTGTTTCTCTCTCTCTCTCTCTCTCTCTCTCTCTCTCTCTCTCTCTCTCTCTCACTCATTTCCCTTGTGCATTCATCACCCTCCCCCTTGTTTTTCTCTCAAAATTTTCCTTTGTTCTTCCCTTTGGCCACATTATAACCCAGCAGAATTGCCGTCGTTGCCACACCACCTCATGCCAGAGCATCACCATGCTACTCGTCCGCCCGTCTATGAGCCGTGCCAATTGTCCGTGGCTCCTCTCTCCCTCTCAGCTCCCCTTATCAAGTTGGAACCCATCGCAAGACCTATTTTTGTGTGGCCACCCCTTGCCATTCTGGCTCTAGCACGCGTAGCACTTGCCACTTGCCATCATGGCCTTGTTGTTAGAATCGTTACCGATTGAGTTAACGCTCTAATCCCATGATTAGTCCGTTAAACTTATTTAGGGAATAGTTTAGTTTATAGTTAAACTTTATTAGTTGGTAAATCTCAGTTTATGGCTAATCACGATTAGGGGAAGTTTAATTATAGTTAATCATGATTATGAGTAGTTTAATTAAGGTTAAGTTTGATTAGTTTATTTAATGATGATTAATGGGATAGACTATCGCGATAGGCTATTGAGGGTGATGATAAGCTATCGTGATAGGTTATTGGAAAAGTTGATTGCTATTGCCAAATAAGTGATAAATTATTGGAAAGTTCAGGGATAATCTATCGTCCATGGGACGATAAGTTATCGTGATTTTTAATGATATGCTATCGCCAAAGAAGTAATAAGTTATCGGAAAATGCTTGACAGGTTTTCACAATTAGAATGATAAGTAAAGGTTAATATGCAATTTCTGCTTGAGTTTTATATGAAACTCTTGCACATACTGTATTAATAAGTGCCTACATTGCCATGAAACATATTTTCCTTGTGTAAAATTTAGCAAATTAATTTCTAAAGAAGGTTTTATGGACATATAAATGCTAAACCCTGAGGTGTTGGGTTAATATGTAGTATTTTCTAGTTTAACTAGGGCAAGAAAAATTTGAAAGGACTACATGCCAAGTTTGATGGATTAACTATGCTTACGTGATCACATACAAATATTCCAGCTGCACTTTTACATGATAAATTGCAGTAGTTTATTATTGTGAGCATGTACCACGTTTATATTGGCTAAAATTTGAGAAATAAACTAATTGCATTGTTTGAGATACTTGTGTGGTCACATTAAATGAAGCCGTCACTCCAGTGGAAGTTTAGGGGATGATGCTCAATTTATCAAATGCTCGACAGGAGTCCAGATGTCAGGTCACAGTTGACACCAGACCGATGCTCCTTAGGGTGCCCAATAGAGTGGGACAATGCCTAGTTATGTCGGAAGATTGCTAACCTTTGGATTATGCCATGACCCTAGGGGCTGTAATAATTAGAACACGCATGAATTGTGCATAAAAAAGTCAAATATGTGTTCCGATTATGTGATATGCTTGTTGTATTGTTTAAGGCATGTGAATTTGATGTAATGTACGGTGTATGCAGTTGCGAGGTGAGGATGCATGCGAGTCGATTTGACTGTTGATTGTTTATTATAAGACTTAGCTGCTTGATTGTGTTAGGCAAAGTATGGGTCACTTTGCTATTGATCTGCCGTCTATATGTGGTTGTATGTTTAGGTACCCTTGAGACGAGTTGACTTCCTAATTGAGACTTGGGTCATTAACTCACTAAGATTTTATCTTACCATTGTTATTTAATCATTTTCAAGTCCATAGTGTGGAGAAACAATAAGTAATGTGGTTCATTGCCGTATTTGGAAGAAATATATTAACTCTGGCCTACTAGTTTTGTTAGTTTGGTAGGAAGTTGCCCGATGTAAGGGCCTACACATGCAAACTTCCTAGGGTTAACAAATAATTAAACCAAAGTTCTATTTTTGGTAATGATACTATTATGGTATTCTTGACTATCCCTATTCTTATGATTGACTAGATGGTTTTGATTCACTTTTGCATATGTTTAATTGAAAGATAAAAAGAATAGTCGACGACGTGTCTTGAGATGTTGCATTTGAATGATCACAAGAAAATAGAAGTTGTCACGAGCTCAAGGGTCGGGGTGTGTCAAAAAATGGATTTTATGACACTTGCTATTGATTTAAGATGATATGAACATGTTGTAAGTTTTTTTTTTCCAGTTAAACCTCAAAAACAATACCAACATTTCGCAAATCATCAACTTGTTCTCCTGTTTTTTAATGATGATACAACGAACTAACATTGTACATTATAGCCATACAATCAACGTGGCTAGCTCGTAGGGTTAAGTGATCTACGGCGACGACTAAAGGAAGGAATCGTAACACTTCTCAATGGATCACTTGATTCTTATATGCTCATGTAGGTTCAAACAAAAATAGTAGTACATGAAAATGATTTGCTTTGTTGTTACTTTTCTTTTACCATACAAGCGGATATATCCTAATGGCTTAAGAAGTAAGAGATAGGTATATATGTTGAGGTCATAATATTCTGATCAAATAGATGATATAACATTAGAAATAAATACGTGCTTTTCGCGTTAGCTTATTATACTATAATGCCCAAATGTGGACATTCAAGAATTGCATTCTTGATGTGCATGACTTGCTAGGAATGAATTAAGTCAATGTGGGTAAATCCTATAATGTTTTATAATTGGAAAAGGATGGACTCTCAGTAGATGCTTTAGTACCTTGGCCTACGATAATAGACAAGGGAGAGCCTTAAAGTCCCAAATAGCTATTAACCTATCCATCCTTTGGGTGCCTAAGTCGCGCCGTCCATCCAATCGAACAAAATCAATCACATGCGAGTGTTCTTAAACTGTCTTTTTGTGCTTGTTGCTGCTGAATTATAATTTGGTTTCTCACCTGATGGTAAATTCAGTTGAATCCAAAAGCGATAAGTGATGCATTGAACACCCTTCCAGTCGTCAATGAGCTTCTAGATGAACATCGGACGAACTTGTCAATATGTTTCAGAATTGACAGAGAGCACAATCGATCATTATCGCCTCAAAGCATTATTGGAGTTTTCTTTTACTTTATGACTTCGCAATTCCACAAATGGGAATTGTGTGCGCGTGTAGCTCGTGGGGTGGCAAAGGGTACACAGGATTATCTGATAATATTTTGCTCCCGAGAAGTGCATAATAGATTGGTAATGATCAAATTATTTGTTCTAAGCACGTAATTTTTCAAAAGGATGCTTCGATGGCATAACTTAGAGAATTAAACACGGTCCGCGGTTGCTTATCCACCATTAAAAGGACTAGTCAAAGTCCCAATAAGCCAAAAGGGGAAGATTTAAAATTGCTAGTAAGATATATTTATTGTCGATAAAAAAAAGATGACCTGTAACTTATTAGGCAATCAGTTAGTAAATTATTAATATCATGTTGAATCAAATATTGTCATTCATAAACTATAGCTGCTAACACTAGATCAGTAGGTTATCAGCTACAAAAATTTATAAACATGATTTAGAATTTACTACTAGTGTCACATATTTATAGGACAAAACCCTGGTTTTTGGCCAATGGAGTTCGAGAAACGTCCGTAGAACCATTTGTCTCGTAATGATGGACGTTCACTGTGTATCAGCAGTTACTAGGAAATTGGCCAAATTCTTCGACGGGTTAAGAAAAGAATGGTTTAGTTTTGAAATTTTAGAAAAATCATAATTGATGAGATAGTGAACTGTTTTTTTTTTTTTTTTTGACCCAGGGAACCCCGCGCACGCCGACAGCCGGGGGTAAATCCTGGGGGAGACACATGTTAGCCACCACACACGTGCCATCAAGTAAGTCACCCGCGACGCCTGAAATTCGAACACTCGACATTTTACGAGAGGAAGAGTGCCCGTTCTAACAGCACCAATCAAGCAGGTGGTTGAGATAGTGAATTGTTTGTCTTCACTTATTTCGACTTTCCACTTGGAAGTATGCACAAAGTTCTTTGTAAGAAATTAAGAAGCAGACAGATCTGTCGTGATTATAAGATTCTCATTCACATGGTAGACGCGTTGTCTCGGACTCTAATGCCGTGATCAACATGCATATTGAAGAAGACAATATTAGAATAAGTCACACTGTCTATTGTATTAAAATAAGATCACTCCAATGTGAATTGGACTGTTTCTTGTTTAACTCAATGAAGTCTGATAGTTTTACTTCTTCTTCTTTTTCTGTCATTTGGTGATGAATTTAGTAAAATTCAAACTTTAGTGCGATGCATCGAACACCTTGCAATCATCAACAAGCTTCTAGATGAAAATTGACCGGCCCAAATACAAATAAGAAAAATACCCAACTTTTTAAACAAATTTAATATGTCCTTCAAATCGTATAAAAAAATCACAAAATTTTATCACTATGCTAATTTTACAAGACCTTTCGAATGTACCAAATAAGAAAAATACCCAGTTTTTTACCGCTTGACAAACTTAACAAGGCCATTCAAGTTTGCTTTTACGATTCTAAGATTTTCCAAATCTTTTATGGGCACACGCTTCCTCCATTAGTGTTGACAACCACTCAATTCAGCCTATAACCACCCAACTTTTGCAAACAATTTCTTTTCTGGCTACATTTCTTTTGAAACGGTTCACTTCTGTCACTTCACTAAATGACTATCCAACTCTGTTTATGAATAATCACCTTTCGCATAACACTAGTGAGGACAAAACAACAAGAATGGACTGAATACTAGATGATTGATATTCTTTTTTCTTCTTTTTTTGGGTAGATTTGGAAAGTTGTATTAAATTTTCCTCAGATAAAACGTGGGTGCTGTTTTGGCATTTGCCCAAGCTAATGGAGAGTTGTCAAAAGTTTCCGGTCAAAAAGTACAAAACTTTTGACATTCCAAAAAAGAGCACGATCCGGGACTATGCGCATTGACTAGAAAGACCATGGAGGGTTATCCTTTTGGCAATACTTTGAAATTCCACAAAAGAATTTACGGGTAGTCAGTACTGATAGAATAAAGTGAAAAATAGAATTTCTCTATATTTTTCTGTGTCTAAAGTTGATGATATAAGTGTGACGTCCTGAATTTCGACCTATCTTTGGATATAAGAAATAGTTATTTTATTAATGCGCTGTCAGTTACATTTATTCTGAGCTAACCCTTCACGAGTTAACTAACTAGTCGGAAAGGTAACTAAGGATCGATACGCGTATAATCAGTGAATTCAATCAGGGATAGGTCACTCGATCATAATAATCAATAGGGGATGATATCACGTTATTATAGTCCAATTAGCAGACGAAAATAAATTGATTTGGTAAAAATATGAGGTCGGATTGCGAGTGATGGATGTAGTTTGACTTTCTACTAACTTTATAAATGTTTATTTTCAAAATGCAATTCGCATTGTATAGTAAATTTGTTCAACCAACGAAAATAAGCGCTTGATGCTTATCATCGCGAGAGGCCAGTCATCGGTCACGAGACTTTATCGCCGCATCAAAGAGGATGCAGTGCGTCCGTCAGATCGCTTCCACCAAATGCGTAACCAATAAATGATGAGACTCGCCTTCCGATTGTCTTCATTATCATTCAAAGTTCGGTAAACAACTCGAGTTTGTGACATCAAGTGCGGGCACATAACACTAAACTAAGAAAATTTGTTTCATAGGAATATTTGGGCGCGCAAGAATAACCTTCCTTTTCAGATAGAAATTAAACATTTAATCCACTAAAAAACCTCTGAGCTTGTTCGTGGTATTACAACATCGATTCAATCCACCATCAATGGATACTCGTCCTTCCACACAAGTAGCTCTGTTTGTGTTAAGAAAAAGTTCACAAGCCTCATCATAACTATTGCCGAATGCAATGAAAGTCGATTGCTGCTGAGATTTTCTAAACGAAATCATAGAGGTAACTAGCTTCTTTATCGAAGAGTAGCTCCCTTGGTGTCAAATTGAATTTGAAAATATCATCTTAAGCACGCGAGATACTTGTTCAGTTAGTGCTATGCCCATTCACTGTTACCATTGGCCAACTCTCCCCCTTCAGTTGACGGGATTGAACCATTTTCTAAAAATTATGATACGAAGATTTGATAGTTTTGTCTATTTATATATGGAATTTGGATAAGGGGCTAATTATTTGGTTTTGTAAACAAGGAGAACTCGGTGGAAGTTTGGGACGAGCTCAGGGAGAAGTTAATGGATAGTGATTTACAAAGTTTGATGCATGGGAAGAAACTTTGGACTTAGTTTGTTCTACGCTCCCTACCAGCACATGCCACCTATTTAGAGGCCTCTTCCGCCGACATGGTGCATGCAAAAATTTCTCCTTCATCAGAGATCTTTTCTTTTTCTTCCATTCTAGGCTGCACACCTCAACAATCACAAGTGGACCAAAGTCTTATAGACATTACTAAAGGGTTATAGTGTTTTTTATAGAAAAATTGATGGAACTTTGACGCTCCACCTCGATGATAAAAAAAGTGAAATTTTGTTAAAATGTGAGTATCGATTGATTCAATGACAATAGTTATATTTAGATTTTGATTATTTGGTTCAGATTTTGTTAAAATATGGGCATCAATTGATTCGATAGCAAGGCCAATCCTTCCCTAGGCAATGCCCAGCAAGGCCAACCTGGCCTGGCCTAGGCCAGATTGACCTCGCTGGGCCTTACCCTCACCCAGGTCAAATTAACCCAGATTTTAGCCTCTCTAGAATCCTACTAACATAGAACAAATAACGGGCAATGTTAAGACAGGGAAGTCCAAAGGAGAAGCTTGATTACTTTGGGAGCGTGACAAATTTTGAATTGGATTGTGAGTGGATTCCAAAGTTGATGTTATCGCTAGATTTAAGGTGTAATTATATGGGCAGCTTCTAAAACGATTGTGCAACCTTGTACTTTTTAAGGCTCTGATTCAAAATTTCAGGGGCTCTTTTTCCTTTCTTTTATTCTGCTTCTTTTTTTTTTCTTCTTTCCATTTTCGTTTCTTCTTCTTTCTTGCACTTCCATGTCCTTCGCAGCAACTCACCACCGAAACCCGCCATTCTCCACCACCATCGTGCCAGCTCGATGTCCATCACCGCCGCCTCACGACCTGTCCATTCCCCCTCTCCTCTCTGGCCCCTGATTTTGAGGCACCCCAGTTCTGAGGCATCGCGGCCACTAATTTGAGGCCACACTTCACATCTAATGGTGGTGATGGCGACCGAACTTTGGGGTGTGATGATGGGTTTGACAGCCGCAGTGGCCGGAGGCAACAATCGGCAATGGTGCTGAAGATGCCGAGTTTTTTCAAGACCCGAGCCAGATCGGCCTCCCCGGGCCTTGCCCTCGCCTAGGTCAAACCAACCCGGCTTTAACCTCTCAAGAATCCTACTAACATAAAACGAAAGCACCGCAATGTCAAGAAAGTGCCATGGTCGACTCATATGCATGCAAGCGTGATCGGGTGCTGCAGATGGCTCTGATTCATAATACAGGCATGGATTGCAGGTGTAATACCAACAAAAAAAAAACCCAATGAGAGGAGCACCGCCCAAAACGCCCAAAATTTTCCAAAAAAAGAAGAAGAGAGAGAATGGTTATGCAGTGTCATAATGGTGACGTACTTATCGCCAATATTCCGCCAAGGTAGATGAATAGCTAATGGGGCTCGCGCGAGACAATATAGAAGAGTAGGGGAAAACTGAGGTAATGATCATGACCGTGGTGCCGACGTAATCCATCTGTAGCAGCTGGATGTTCAAGCAGTGCGATCAACATGAGTAGTAAAATTATCAATGAAAATAATGGTCCATCATCTCTTCATAGCGATCACTCCTTTTTCCTTCTCCATCTACTCCTTTTCTTTTGCAGGCATCTGCTCCTTTTTTGCTAGCCACTTCTTTATCGATTTTTACTGAATTTCTTGGTCTTCTTCCTCTACCTCTTTGCTCTATCTTGCTGTGGTTTTGCTCTTTCTGTGGAGAATTCGGAGTAGTTCTTGCTTTTGTTGATGGACGCTTGGTGAAGAAGATGAAAAAATCGTTGTGTATTTTGTGCATATTATGCTAAAACCTAGGCATCAATTAATGTGATGACATAATTTTATTTAGATATTGGGTATTTTGTGCATATGTTGTTAAAATATGGACATCGATTGATTTGGCAGTAAGGCCAACTCTCGTTTAGGCGATGCCTAGTGACAAACCTGGCCAAGGCTGCCCAGGCTAGGTTGGCATTATATTGCAGATTTCTAGAAATTTGATCTTTAAAAATGTATAAGAAAATGGATGAAGTTTGTCTAGACTAAAAAAAAAATTAAGAGCCTCAATTTTTTTTGTCAATTCTAGCAAAAAAAAACATTTCGATTTTCAAAATATTATCATCACATAAGACGAATAGGGTTAAGAACTTCAAATTTTTATTATTTGGTTTCTTCACAAATAACCAATAAAACTTTGAAATAATTCTATTTCACAAAACAATATTCTCAAATCTTAATCTTGTGAAGGATAAAGAAGAGACAGAAAGGAGACGCTGATATTGAGCCAAATAAGGTCTCAAGGATTCTTCATCTTCTTCTCTGATCGACCTATCTACAAAAACAAAGGGTACTCTGAATTCCCCACAAAAAGGGAAAAGCCACAGCGAGATAAATCAAAGAAGAAGAGGAAGAATGTTGGAAATTTCCTATAATGGGCTTACATTAATTAATTAATTTTTTATTTTAAATAATCGGGTTAATGGATATTCCAATATATATTAAATCCTCAAGTGATCTTATTAAATTGGGTTTTGGTATCTATTAATAACAGGCCTAGTTGAGCAGAAGAAGACATCAAATTCAGTGGAATCAATAAAGAAGTGCCATGGCCGACTCATATGTTAAGATGGTGTCATGGCTGACCCATATGTAAGCGTGATCGAGTGCTGTGATTACACTAATTCACAACACAGGTATGGATCGTAGGTACAATACCAGAAAAAAAACTCATTGATCGAAATGTCTGAAATTTTTCAAAAGAAAGAGAAGGTTCAAGCAATGTCACGACGGCAAACATAATCATCGCTAACAGCTGGATGTTCAAGCAGTGCGACGGGCATGAACAGTAAAATTGTCGATAAAATCATTGACCCATTTTCTTTGCCATCGCTCCTTTTCCCTTTTCCATCTACTCCTCCTCTTTTGCTGGTCGTTTCTTTATCGATTTCTACTGAATTTGTTGGTCTCTCTCCCTGTCTGCTCTATTTTGCTGTGGTTTTGCTCTTTTGATGGAGAATTCAGAGTAGGCCTTACTTTTGTTGATAGGCCGATCGGTGAAAATGATGAAGAAATCGTTGATTATTTTGTGCATATTTTGTTAAAATGTAGGTATTGATTAATTTGATGCATAATTTTATTTAGATTTTGGATATTTTGTGCATTTTTTTTTTAAAACATGAGTATTGATTGACTTGGTGGCAAGGTCAATCCTCGCCCAAGCAATGCCAAGTGAGACCAACTTGGCCAAGGCTGTCCAAGCCAAGTTGGCATTATATTACGAATTTTTAGAGATTTGATATTTAAAAATGCATAAGAAATTGGATGAAGTTTGTCGGGATAAAAAACAAATTGAGAACCTCAATTTTTTTTTTTTGTCAATTCTAACAAAAAGCATTTTGATTTTGAAAATTTTGTCATCGCATAAGATGAATAGGGTTAAAATTTTCAAATTTTCATTATTTAGTTTCTTCACAAATATCCAGAAAACTTGTAAAAAATCCATTTTCACATAACAAAAATCTTAAATCTCAACTTTGTAGAGGATAAAGAAGATATATACGAGAGACGCTGATAACGGGCCAACAAGGCCTCAACAATTTCTTCACCTTTTTCACCACTCGGCTTATCTACAAAAGCAAGGCTCTCTCGGTTCTCCACAGAAAGAGCAAAAACACAGCGACATAGAGCGGAGAGGGAGAGGAGCATGACCAACAAATTCTGTAGAAATCGTTTTAGATGGAGAAGGGAAAAAAGTGATGGCAATGGGAGACGATGGATCATTGATTTCATCAACAATTTTACTACTCATGTCCGATTGCGCTGCCTGAACATCCGGCTGCAGTAGATGGACTATGTCGGCATCATGGTCATGATCATTAGCTCAATCTTCCTCACATTCTACTATATTCTCTAGCGCGAGCCTCATTGGCTTCTCATCTACCCTTGCGGGATATTGGCGATGGGTAATTTCACCATCATGACACTGCTTAACCCTTCTCTTTCTTCTTCAAAATTTCGGACGTTTCGAGTGATGGATTTTTATTTTTTTACGGTACTGTACCTACGATCCATACCTGTATTGTTAATTGGAGCAATCCAGCACCCGATCACGCTTCCATATGAGTCAACCATGGCACTATATTAACATATGAGTCAGCCAAGGCGCTTCTTTATCGATTTTCGCTTAATTTGTTGGTCTTCTTCCTCTCCCTCTCTCTTTGCTCTATCTCGTTGTGGCTTTTTCCTTTTTGTGGAGTACTCAGAATAGTCCTTGCTTTTGTCGATAGGCCAATCAGAGAAAAAGGTGAAGAATCATTGAGGCCTTATTTGGCTTAATATCAGCGTCTCCTTTATATCTCTTCTTTATTCTTTACAAGATTACGATTTAAGATTTTTATTTTGTGAAAAAGGATTTTTTTCCAAGTTTTATTGTATATTTCTGAAAGTACCAAATAATAAAAATTTGAAATTTTTAACCCTATTCATCTTATGTGATGACAATATTCTAACAATCAAAATGTTTTTCGCTAGAATTGACAAAAAAAATTGAGAATCTCAATTTTTTTATCGGGAAAAATTTCATCCATTCAAATACATTTCTAAAGATCGAATTTCTAAAAATCCACTATCTAATGCCAACGTGGCCTAGGCCGTCTAGGCCAAGTTGGCCTTTGCTAGCTGTCGCTTGGGCAATGATTGGCCTTGCCACCAAATTAACCGATACCACGTTGTAACAAATATGTACAAAATACCCAATATCTAAATAAAGTTATGTTATCAAATTAATTGATACCCGCGTTTTAGCAAAATATGCACAAAATACTCAACGATTTCTTCATCTTCTTCACCAATCGGCCTATTAACAAAAGCAAGTACTACTTTCAATTCTCCATAGAAAGAGCAAAGCCACAGCAAGACAGAGCAAAAAGGGAGAGGAAGAAGACCAACAAATTCAGTAAAAATTGATAAAGAAATGACCAGCTAAAATGGAGTAAATGGAGAAGGGAAAAGGAGTGATGACATTAGAGAGACAATGGGCCATTGGTTTCATAGACAATTTTACTACTCATGCCGATCGCATAGCTTGAATATCCATCTGCTGCGGATGGATTACGTCAGCATCACAGTGATGATCATTATCCTTATATTTCCCCATTCTTCTATATTGAACCATGCCCTATCCATTATGATCGAGTTGGAGCCCTTTTTTTTTTTTTTTCTTTAGTTTTTTTACTATTTGTTATTTTTTTTCTTACTTATTTCTTATATCTCTCTTCTTCTTTTTTATTACAAAAATGCATATTTGACATGCCGGCAAAAATTTAGGTGTCCACACCTATTACAAAACATAATGAAAGGTAGAATACTTGCTTCAGTGGGCAACATGAAGATGTTATAAACCTTAGATTTGTTAAATGATAGCTTCACATGAGATATGCTGAATTTGTTAATCAATAACTTACATAGCCATATCCTACCGAGAATTACCAACTTGACTAGTCTGAAATGTTTGTACATGGAAAACAGTTGGATTAGTTTGTTGTCAAACTTGAGGGTCATTCTTCTGAAAGGAAGCAATTTTGAAGATCCAATCCTTCCACATATATGATAGCGGTACTATAGTGGATTTCTCAGATAATTATTTTCCTGGAGAAACTTTATCTTGTTTGAAAGAGTTGACACTTGAAAATCATGGGATTCCTAGAAGCACATTTGATACTGCAGTTGAGATAGAAGAAAGACTGGTTGCCATACATGTATAGGAGCGAATTCACAGTGACGCGGTGATGGTTTCAAGTTACTTGGACGGATGAACTCAGAGAAGTGAAGTTTATCTCATATATGGATTGGTACGTGGAAGAGAAATTGTTAAGCAATATGCAAGTACTAGTTTATATTATATATCAAATGATCATTTAAATAATTATTTAATAGAAATAAGTTTTGCAGAGCTTTGATTTTTATGTTTTTAATGCTAATTAGCATAATTATGTACATAAGATAGAAACTTGAATTTGTAAAAATAATTTTTAAGTTTAATATATCGTGTAAGATATTATGATTATATACTGTAGGATTATACTGTAGCCAAACTCTGCTGCATGGCTTTTCTCTTTTCACGCTGCTCGTGGATTTGCACATTCCTTGCATTAACCCATTGTTTTATTTACTTTGGACAATATCAGCTCAATCATTTACACTGCAGTTTTGGCTATTAATAACCATGATAAATAAAAAGCTGAATTCTATATCAAAATATCATATTATATTTTTCCTGCATCAATATACAACCAATTGACCTATTTAATGCAGAAAAAAAAAACTCGCATGGTTGAAGACTGCCCGGGACCTTACTTCTTCATTTCAGTCCCTTCGTTGACAACAATCACATGGTATTTTTTTTTATTTTTTTTTTGGTAAGGAATCACATGGTATTTTGTCTTCTCTCTTTGCTCTTTTTTTTTTTTTTTTTTGCCTTTTTCATGATTATTTTCCCGGTAAAATGACTTTTGATTTTCTGAATAATAGTGACAATTCATTGACTACCATATAACACACTTTCGTGCTTTAATAATTAAAAAATCATAAGGCACCTCTATATTCAAAGAGATACGCACCCATGCCTCTTTATATTCTTTGAGTGCTGCCTTTCCTTGTTCTATTACGCCACTATATATAGCTCATAATTCTAAAATAACACGATGGTCGATTTCACAAAAACTCACTTTGATTTTGTCATTTTTTTTAATAAATATTCATCTATAAAAAAAAATCCTGATCTACTAATTTAGTGTTCAAGTCTAATATATAATGAGTCTACACATAAAAAATCTTAAATATCTTGTCAATTAAATGTAAAGTTTCCAATTTTATACCCTCAAACCGCCTCAAAAGAAATTCTAGCAGATATAAAGATAAATAAATCATATAATTGAAAAAAGTTGGTAGTGTATACTATTTTTGTTAATCTTTAAAAAATTACTTAACCTATTGATAATGATAAACATACAATCTATGAAATTGAGATAACATGGATGTCCCTAAGACTTAGCCTCTAGTAGGATAGATCACATATAAAGGGTAAAGGTCCTCGATGGAGAAAATGAGAAAACGAAGCTAATAATGACAGTAAAGAAGTTGAGTTCCAACGTCTATATTCAAAAAAATCAATGATTTATAAATATTTTTCTAAAATTAGTTATTTGTATTAGTTAGAATGTTCATCATCAACAATAATATCTGCCGAAATTTTGGGAGGTCATGAAATCACTACAAAGAACATTTCCACGTAGGACCAATATAATGCTCCCTGGTTTAGAAACTGCCATCTTTTATTCAGGAACAAATGAAAACAAATTGATTAGGAATAATACAAATGAAAGATGTAAGTTTGGAAGCTTCATGTCAAAGATTTGCACAAACATAAAGGAAGCGGAGAGGAGAGGAGAGGAGGGGTCGATAATAAGTTAACATGGAGATTTGTGGGAGTTGCAGATTCTTCACATTAGAAAGCCATTGACATCAACCACCGTCTTTAAGATGATTAAATGCGATTAGATTCTTCTGCACCTTGGCCTACCCTATGAGACAAGGGAGAGCGTTGAATTCCAAAAGGGCCATTGATTTATCTCTGTTTGGGCGCCTAAATCATGCTGTCCATCCATTCGAATAAAATCACTCACGTGCGAGTCTCGTTTGACTGTTTTTCTTGTTTGAGTTGCTGCTCAACTCTATTTTGTCTCTCACATGGTGATAAGTGATGCTTTGAAAACGGGATGAATTTGTCCTGAGCACGTACCACATCAAAAGGATGCTTACATGGCAAAACTTTTAGAATCGAATGCCGTTAGGGTTTGCTCATTTGCTATTTAAGAGAGGAAAATAGGTTCCAATAAGACAAAAAGCTGAAATTTTTCCGGGATCTATAAATTTTTCAAATTGTTAGTGATTTTTAAATACTATTGATAAAAAGAATGGTATGACTAATAACTTACTTATCATCAGGTAACTAGTTAGTAAATTCTTAACATTTCCCCAAATTTACTTAATTCTTTCAATTTTTACAACTAGTGTGAGTAAGTTATTGGATTCTTTTAAGTTTTATCGATGTCAATTGATAAGTAAGTTACAATTGCTTTTAAGTTTTACAAGTGGGGTTAGAGTAGAAGTTGGTAAGTTATAGCGTTCGAATGAATTTACTAGCTTGATTCTAATTACACACTTCATTTTAATTTTACTAATGGGTTTCAGTAGAGGGCAAGGAGTTACTTACATTGTTGTGAACTACTAGAGTTGAATTGAATAGTAACATTCTAACTTCCTTTAAATTTAACACGTGCGGGTAGATGTTAGTAAGTTACCGACATTGTAACAAATTCAGCAACATCCAATTCAGTGTTAAGTTGTCAACTCATTTCAAAATTTACCTTCTAAAACTGAATCTTACTAGTCAAAATAGTAGCTTTGAATTAACAATCCGTTTCCAATCCGCCAACAGGCTTTGGAATTTACTAAAGTTAGGCAAAGTAAACCAAATTTTTTGTCCCCATTAATTTCTTTTTTCATTTCAAATACTACTACTTAAACCCACGTTTCATTTTGTAATTTACGCTCAGAACAAAATTTTAGAAAAGAAAGGTAGAGAGAGGGATGGAAACACAATAAAGTTCGCACTCTAAATTTCATTTGTGCTTTTGGTACGCGACAGCTTTAAAACATCCATTAATTAGAAAAATGCACGACATTAGGCCCACAAAACAAGAGTTGCATCTATAGTATTGGATTTGCCATTGGAAAACCGAATCATTAACCGATAGGTCCTATTTTGGGAGAAAGAGGAAAAAAAGAAAAAACCATGGAGAGCCCATTAAATTGAAATTGAGATGAAAATGGATCGTATTCTATTCGAAGAGTTGACAAAGTGCAACGGTCTGTCAACACGGTTGGAGTCACGTGGGCCGACATCTAATACAACCCTATATAAAGCCAACTTTTGAAGTTGGTCGTTGTCCTTGAAATGTCCATTCGCATGTACTATTCTCCTCAAGAGTCAAATAGAATAAAACAGTAATTTAGTAGTACTCAAAAAACGGATTCTGCACATCTTTGTTACCACTTAGTCCAACCTTTGCAGACATTTCATCATCGACCGCAAGTATTTTGTAAGGGTCCACTTCCTCCGCTCCACTCCGACTATGTTTATGACTAACCCCACCACCCAACTTTTTCTAACACTAGCGCGGATAAAATAAGGATGAGAATGGACCGAGTACTGGATTATTGCGAGTTTTGTCGCGGTGTTAAAATATTATGCAACTCTTTTTAGTACACATTTGGAAGGTCTCGTGAAATTTTTCGCAAGGATAGAACGGGATGCTATTTTTCTATTTGGCCAAACTAATGGAGAGTTGCCGAATGTTTCTGGTCCGGAAGTCAAAAGTTTTGCCATTTTAGAAGTCAGCTCTCGACCCGGGGCGTAGTCTCTTGAGCATGAACTCAAAAGATCAATTCGTAACTCATATTTTTTATGGATTGGGTGGTAAATGGATTGTCTCTAAAAAAAATTAAAAGAGGTTCTCCATAAGATTTTCTATTTTTAGGCCTCTTTCTTTTTGGGTTATTGTTTTATTTACCAACATCTTTTTTTATGTTAATTTACTGGGAAGAGAACCGGTTCGCAGGAGGAGCGAGGGCATTGCCCGTCACCTGAGCAAGACACACCTCCCTTCACCTCATCACGACCTTCACGATCCCATATAAACCCAACCCACAAATTCTTGTCCTCGAGCGCGTTGCTCACTCACGTCATCACCTTGCCTATGTGCAACGTGAAGTCATAGCCCACGACCCGAGTACGAGCGCCCTCACCCGACTCAGTCCAGGGTGCCGCCCATTCTTCGAGGGTACTGATTTAAAGAGAAACATCACTAAAAATTGGAGCTCGGGTGGGGTTGTAATCAGGTTGGTCAGGTGCATATGAGTTACCAAAATTCCATTTGCACAAAAAATGAGTTAATATTGGTTAATTTGGATCAGACCCATGTTCAAACTGACAAAAAAACCGACCCACCCATTTGGAGGAACCTAATTGTAAAAATTAAATTCGTGCGATTGGCGATTGCAATTGGGAAAGATGGAAATCCAGCTCTGATTTTGGGGACTCTCTTTCTTTGGAGAAAATATTCAGTGCTACCAGAGTGCCATGTCATAGGCTGATGTGGCATGCATTTGTCCAGTTGGATCTACTCACCTCTTGACAAGTGGCAATTGAGTTAAAGTTAAATAAAAGAAAATTTTCTGACCTCCTTCAATATCATTAATGTGGAGCCGCTTTTCGGAAAATTTTGAACACCCGCCTAATGTCTCTCTTCAACCTTTATTCATGGCTTTAGAAGAAACCTTCATCCTTCTTTTTCTCAAATCTTACGTTTCAGATCAGAAATAAACCTTCTTCTGTGTTTTTTTTTTTTTAACTCTTACATTGCAGAGCGCCGCTCGACCACCACACTTCGAAGACCTCCATTTTGACTTAGAAGACCGTTGCCTCGAAGATCTCCATTTTTGCTTTGAAGACCCGCATAACTTTGAGATTGCCGAATGTGCCGCAGGGTAAGCTCAACATTGAGCTCCAACATGCCTCTCGCTCGGTAGCCTAAATTTTTTTTATTTTTAATGAAATTTAGTTTGAGTGCATTATAGTGATGCGCGTGTGATACAATCTCACTTTTGTTTGGTACCTAGAACTTTTATTGTTCAGCACTGGAAAATATGTTTGAATATTCGTTGGTGATTGAGATTAGATTCTAAGAATTGAGCTGGTTTTCCAAATAAGAAGACGCTGAATATAATGACAATTATGGAAAGACAAAGTCCAGACACCAACGATTTTTTGTTCCATGAAATTTCCTTGGAATGTAATTTCTCTCATTCCTAGAATACATAGAAACTGAACATGAACATGCTTTTCCATCTACTGAAGTTGTAGATGTAATTTTTACCCTTCGAGTTCCAACTATGCATGCCTTGAATTGAGTTAATTGAAGGCAAAAATCGTGAAACTAACTTTCACATATTCCCATAGTTTGAATCTCCCATACTTATCTCGCAACTTCAACTATCGTTATACTGAAATTTTACTAAAAACAAAAAAAACTTCATTTCAATTAGCTAAGGGAATGCTTTTCAAATGCCTTTAATTTAATATTGTTATACTGAATACATCCAACATCTAAATTCTCCTTCTGCCTAAAATATCCCTAAACCAAACACTCCATGGTGAACTTTCCCAGCAATTTTAGTAAGATGTCACCTCTTTGGAATGAGTTCTAAGACACCATATAACAAACAAACAAAAAAAAGCACATTCTTCCTAAAATCAACATACAAGTAACCTGGTCATGAGATATTTCTTCAGCCTTCCAAAGCTCCAAATTAAGAAGAAGCATTTTCTTTTACATTCAACTCATAAGGGGTACATGATAGAAGGCCAAGAATAGCCATTCGATTATCTTGAGAACTATTGTCTTCCTAGCCGTAACAAATTTGCTCTCAACCATGAGTTTAAATGAAAAAAGAACAAATGAATTGAAATCGGTTCTTCTAGGCGAAAAGCTCAAACACATCCAAATCACCTCCAAGAAAACAAATAAACAAATAAGCAGAACAAAGTCAGCTTGAACTAGGAACGCAAATAAGTTCTTCCAAGTGAAAATGGAGGAGAGGAATGGAGAGACGAGGAGCTAAGTTAAGATTCGACGAGCTAGGGTGGAAGCCACTCTCCTCTCTAGTCTACCCTGCATCCAAAAGTTCTAAGCGGCATTGGCGACCTTCAAAACGAAAATGGAGGTCATCTAAGTGCAAGGTTGAGCGGCGCTCTGCAATGTAAGAGCTGAAAAAAATACATAGAAGTAAGGGGTTTTTTTTTGGTCTGAAACGTAAGATCCGAGAGAAAGAAGGATAAGGTTTCCTCTAAAGCCATAAACAAAGGCAAAGGCTGAAGAGAGATATTGGGCGGGTGTTTAAAATTTTCCCAAAAGCTGCTACACATTAATGATCATGCAGGAGGGCAGAAATTTTACTTTTATTTAATTTTAATTCAATTGCCACTTGTCAAGCGCTGAGTGGATCCAACCAAACAAATGCGTGCCACATCTCTTGTAGCACTGGATATTTTCTCCTTTCTTCGGGCTTTCTCCCGTCACTTGGGTCCCGACAGAGGAGCTGCTGACGCAATGGTTCGAAAGTTCAAAATCGGCCGCGTACTTTTGTTGCCTCCCGACAATGCACTCGATAATCTCTCTCTCTCCCCCTCTCCCTCGCCCTCTCCCTCTCACGATCTCACCCTCGACATCGCGAACCGGATGCAGAACATGATCTGCGTCTGCGTCGAGACCATGATGCACCTCGCCTGCACCAAAATGCCCGTCGAGAAGAACGACCCCGCCCTCGGCACCATCAAGTCCGACGGGATCCAGAACGTCCTCTCCCTCTCCCTCTCTCGCGCGCGCCTGTTCGCTCGCCCCATCAGCTCGGACGTCTTCAGGCATAACGTCAGCCAGCGGACTCTCTCGAGGTAGCTTCCATGTCTAAGCACGCCCAAACGGAGTGAAACTCTCTCTCGCTCTCTCTGATTTTTTCGCTCGTGCGTCTTCAGGCATTGCGCAGTGCGAAACATTTCACTGGATTCTGCTTCTGCCTTGTTTCGTGGAGGTAACGATCGCTCTCCGTCTCTGTCGCTTGCTTCCATGTCTATGCAGACATGCACGAACGAGTGAAATTTTCTCTGTCGATCGATCGCTCTTTCGTCTTCAGGCATCGCGCTGTGCGAGAAACTTGACCGGATTCTGCTCCTGCTTTGATTCTTTTGAGATAACGATCCCTCTCTGTCGCTTGCTTCCATGTCTATGCATGCACAAACGAGCGAAACTCTTTCTCTGTTGATCGATTGCTCGTAAGTCTTCAGGCATTGCGCTATTGCGCTTTGCGAGAAATTTCACCGGATTCTGCTTCTGTTTTGATTCGTGGAGGTAGCGATCACCCTGCTTCCATGTCTATGCAAGTACAAACTAGTGAAGCTCTTTCTCTCTCGATTGCTCTTACTTCTTCAGGCATTGCGCGATAATTGCTAAGTTCCTATTCTCACACATCCTTAGATTCATTTCCATTCCGCTGAATGTCTCTCACAAATACATTAAATGCTTAGATTCTCTACTTTCATTTTCGGATTAGAAAGGGTTTGTCGCTTTGACCGTGCATCTCTTTCCTGACTATAAGATCTAAAGTCAAAGAAAAAAGTCTTTAGATTGTGCCTGCTTATTAATTTTAAGTTCAGATGTTCGGTCATTGGGGGTATGGGGAAAAAGATTTATGGATTCGTACATTATATTATCCTAAACAAGTCTGCAGCTGAACTCAGACTTTAGTTTGAAGTTTCTAGTGACTGACTTTCAATTGAATTCGGGGGTTGGGCTTGCAATTTGAATAATTGTGCGGTGTGTGTCGTTTGCTCAGGGGCAAAATGACTAGAAAAAGGGACCGATTTTGGGAGTGTGCTGAGCAGTTGGGCAATCGCTTCCGCTGTAAATTCTGCGAACAAAATTTTGCCGGTGGAATCTTGAAGATTAAGTCACACTTAGCCGGCATCCAAGATGGCGACGTTCCTCCTTGTACCAATGTTCCTGAGCCTGTCCGGGCCATGGCTTCTGCAGCAATTACTCCTCAAAAGGAAAAAAAACCTAAGAGTCTGTCTCCCCTGATGGCTTCAACGCCACTTGCAGACATTCAGAAAATCGACATGTCAGAAACGTCCAAGAAGAAGGGACAGGATTGGAAAGATGAGTTGCTCGCAAATCATGTACCAGGGAGTAGCAACCAAGCTGACATCCGTGGAGAATGGTAAGGTCACCCAGAAATGCATGCTCTGTATTGCTTGTATGTTACAGGTTCACCCACAGCAGTCATTTGTGGGATATAGTTCTCTATTCTCAATTTGCTTTTCAATGGTCGGCATATCCATATCTTGGCATGACAGCAGACTAGTACAGTACATGGTTTATATGCCATGCCAGCTTAATACCTACCTAAGTTAATCTCTTCTTTGATCTGATATGTGGTCGAGTTTCCCTGCCTTTATTTCAGCTTGTTTCTTGTTTTGAGATGATTAAGAAAACATAACAGATTAAATTTCATATCAATTCCTGAATCTTGCTTAGCTGTCCAACTCCTCTTCTTAGTGTGCTAGTTTATGGTTCAGCACATGATAAGATGGTGGTGGCTATGAAAATGGCCCTCTCAAATTTCTCTAAGAATGAGCTTTGTCTTTTACAGGTTCACAGAGCCCAACCTACCAGCTCTGAAGGATAAAGCTTTTGGACTTCATTTCACGACCAGCATGCCCTTGCACTTTTTCACCGAGGAAAAAATTCAGGGAGATCAAGGAACAGCTATCGGAGTTGCTCTGCTAAGTTTAGAAACAGGATATGTCGTGCAGAGTGGACCAGCATCAGCTGCCAAGTTGAATCTTGTCATACTTGGTGGTTGTGATATTGGGGAACTTGATCCGACATGGGATCAACTGGAAAGCCATATAATACCAAGAGGGTCTGAGGAGGGAAAGGCAATTCTATCCGGTGATCTGGTTGTGAACCTAAAGGGAGGGATGGGAACATTAGGAGATATCAGCTTCACACAGGATTCAAGCAGGACGAGCAGTGGGAAATACAGGCTGGGAGTTAAGGTTGCCTGTCGCTGCCATGCTGTGGAGCATATCCACGGGGCTGTATCTGAAGCCTTCGTCGTTGAAAATAGCCACGGAGAGTGTGAGTAGTCAAAGCATCTGCTATTTGTCTAGCCTTTGTTTGAAACATGTCATCTAGGGACAGCGAGTATCCAGAATTGTGTAGGCTTAAACCATCATTGATTAGAGGCTAGTAGACTTAAAAGACAATGCGAGTCTACAACCTTGTGTGCAAGCAATTTAACTTTAGAGGAGATTTATGATACTGTTCTGTTTCTTATGCAGTTGTCAAAAAACATTTCCCACTTCTGCCAAGGGACTACGTATGGAGAGTGGTTGGAGTGGCGATGGGCAGACAGGCCCACAAACGATTGACGGGAGCAGAGATTGTCATCGTACAGGATTTTGTCGACCTTCTTTCCGTGGATGAAGCGGGACTGAGAAATGTAAAGTCCTGCCTTTTATTCTATTATGTTTCGCTACTGTCGATAGGGCCTTAACATTGAGTCTTTGTTTTTCTATATTTAGTTTTTGATGATTTATTTCAATTTCAGATCCTGGGCAGTGGAATCTCTGATGCTATGTGGAAACATACTGTGGCGCATGCCATGTCGCGTGTCTCTGATGATGAGAACAAGGACTATGTTTACTATTTCGATGAAGGCCAAACCAATGGCATCCTTTTCAACTGGAATTTTGAGCCCAAAGGACTCATCCGTAATGGACTCATCCAAAGGATGGAATCACTTTCCGGAGGTTTAAAGGTCAGGCTCGAGTGTCGCCACAATCCACCACATTCATGATTATTGAGCATACTTAAATGCAAAGAAACCAGAGCTTTTGAGGTTTAATCTGAGGATCAGACAGATAAACAAAAAGCATGTTGATGTGAAATGACTTAATTCTTGATATGGCAGCTCATTTCATGTGTGAACTGTAGTAGGGAGAAAAATTTTAGTGATCTTATCATTAGACAGGCTTCCTAGGCTCTTCATTTCTACATAGGTATGCCATTGCAATGATAGGGTATGACTTTCTGAGAGGACTTTCTCTTTGAATCCATTCTGCAGGCCTACCTCAAATCCCAGTCCAAGATTGCCTATGAGAATCCTGACCAAATCTCAGAATATCAGCCCCATACATTGCACTCCGATGGTCATAGCACTCTTCTAGATTGGCCGGCCTGGTGCAGGGAATAGTGAGAACTGCCAACAAGGTATAGTTTCTCATAGCATGAGCTCCGTGCAGATGAAAGCTGTTCTGCTTTAGTGACTTCTCTTTTTCCAGTTCAAGTTGATACTCTTCTACCGCAGAATGAACAGTACCTGGAGAATGCAGCCACTCAGCATTTCCTTGATAGGTTTCGTTAGATATGCAGATCACTTAGAGACATCCGAGACTCTTGGACATTGGAAAGTTGCAAGTTCTAGTAGGACCTAAGAATCATATCAAAACATCACACAAAGCAGTACCCTTTACATCTAATACAAATTCACACTTGATTTTACATCGTTTAGATGCTGTTCTGCTTCTTATGCAGTTGTCAAAAAACATTTCCCACTTCTGCCAAGGGACTACGTCTGGAGAGTGGTTGGAGTGGCGATGGGCGGGCAGGCCTACAAACGATTGACGGGAGCTGAGATTGTCATCGTACGGGATTTTGTTGACCTTCCTTCCTTGATCAAGCGGGGTTGAGAAACATAAAGTCCTGCCTTTTATTCTATTATGTTTTGCTACTGTCGATAGGGCTTAACATTGAATGTTTGTTTTTCTATATTTAGTTTTTGATGATTTATTTCATTTCAGATAGTGGGCGGGGGAATCTCCGATGCTATGTGGAAACATACTGTTGACAACAAGGACTATGTTTACTATTTCAATGAAGGCCAAACCAATGGCATCCTTTTCAACTGGAATTTTGAGATCAAAGGACTCATCCGTAATGGACTCATCCAAAGGATGGAGTCACTTTCTGGAGGGTTTAAAGGTCGGGCTCGAGTATTGCCACAATCCACCACATTCATGATTATTGAGCATACTTAAATGCAAAGAAACCAGAGCTTTTGAGGTTTAATCTGAGAATCAGACAGACAAACAAAAAGCACGTTGATGTGAAATGACGACATAATTCCATTTCATGTGTGAACTAGGGAGAAAATTTAAGTGATCTTATAATTAGACATTCAGTGATCTTATCATTAGACAGACTTCCTAAGCTCTGTTTCTACATAGGTATGCATTACAATGATAGGGTATGACTTTATGAGAGCACTTTCTCTTTGAATCCATTCTCCAAGTCTACCTCAAATCCCAGTCCAAGATTGCCTATGAGAATCTACCAAATCTCAAAATATCATCCCCATACATTTCACTCTGATGGGTCTTAGCACTCTTCTAGACTGGCCACAGTTCGTTTCCCATGGTACAGGGAATAGTGAGAACTGCCAAGGTATAGTTTCTCGTAACATGAGTTCTGTGCGGATGACAGTTGTTCTGTTTTAGTAATTTCTCTTTTTCCAATTCAAGTTATAATCTTCTAGCGCATAATGATAGCTGTTCTGCTTTAGTGACTTCTGACTTCTAACGCAGAATGAACAGTACCTGGAGAACAGTACCTAGAGAATGTATTTCCATTTCCTTGATAGGTTTCTTTATATGCGCAGATCACTTAGAGACATCCGAGACTCTTGTGTCATGAGTTAGGCTATTTCTATTTTGGATCGCTTGGGATCATTAGGTCTAAACCAACACTGATCACTCAACTTACCCGGATCATAGACAATCGACCGATTACTCAACTCACCCGGATCGTAAATTCGTAGAGAGAATTTAGAGAAAAGCTCTGAACGAAAGAAAAGAACTTAAATTGCTAAATGGTTGAATTGATAATGAGGAGAGGGCGCCCCTTCTTATACTTAAGATACTCAGATTACAACCATTGATCGAGTTTCAATCTGGCGGACAAGATCATACCTCCTCACCTACTACCTACCGACATTTATGCCTAGAAAATTCTAAACCATGGCACAATTACGAGATTGCCCTTCCCTAAGAATGTTCCGAAAGCATTTGGATCCTTCGAGGGGCATTTTAGGTCATTCTTCCTCGACCATGAATGCTCCATTGATCACAATACCCTTTACATCTAATGCAAGTTCTAGTAGGACCTAAGAATCATATCAAAACATCACACAAATCTGTACCCTTTACATCTAATACAAATTCACACTTGATTTTACATCTGTAAATGACTTTACACTTGTGATTTTCAATAAAAGATGCATCCAGTTAGAAGCTTCCTTGACCAGCAAGACATGCAGCACAAAGGGATGAAACCGACCTGTCCAACCAATTTAAGTATCGATATTGGGTCAGTTTGAAGAATGAAAACACCAGTAGAGAAGTCGCTTATAGTGACGAAATATTAGGCTGGAACTTCAACTGAACTTGTAGTGCGTATCCATTGGCCCCCAAGCTTACAACTTACCCTGAAGAAGAAGGCTCTGTTGCCTGCTGACCAAACATCAGAGAGCTTGAAGGTGGAGTATTTTCTGGAAAAATTGCATTGGCCTTTGAAAAGTGCAGTAATTAGGAAACAAGTACTAAAAAGAGGATGCACTAATGGGGCGAGAGATAGGGAATTACCTACTCTATGTTCGCCGGGTCAAAGAGCGCCTGGAGGTAGAACCAAAAGAAAGTTTTGCAAAATTACTCTGGCCAAACAGATCATATAATTAACAAATGCTTTTTATGACCAGAGATGATTGAGTGGAGGAAATGGAGAAAGCCTCATAAAGTCCATTTGATAAAAATCTTTCCTGAGAAAGAAGGAAAAAAAAAAAACCGATATCTTCCTTCGGCAGCATTAATTGTGGTTCCAACTCCATCTCCTGGCCCAAAATTTTTCATTTCTTATAAGTAGGACTATACACTGTGCCGCATCCCTTTAACTTTGCATTTTACAAGAATACTGCACAAGCAAAGTCATCTCTCTTTCTCTACTCAATTGAAAGCTAGACGTCTGAAAGGGGAAAAATTCTTTTCAGAAAGAGAGAACATGTTTTCCCCCTTGTGCCACATAAAGTGGTTCATCTGATTGCAAGTCACTGCTGGCCCAACTAGGAAATGTCCACCTAATATACGAGCCACGATCCACAAACCGAGCCGCGGACTAGGTCGCCAAGGCCCACCACACAAGATCCCTTCCATCAAACTGGGTTACCCGCCCCCCGCCCTCTCTTGTTTCTGTTTTATGCCACGAATTCCACCCGGAATGTAACCAAGCTACTGCTCAGTTATAAATGAAAGTCGTCCTCTAGTTCAAAAAAAAAAAATCTTGCTCTTCTTTGCAATTATCACCCTTCTTTCAAGATTCGGTCCCAAAAGTGACCATCTATTTTCGACGCCACCGTCACTGCTATCGAGCAAGGACAGCCGATCCATTCGGACAGTACTCCTTTTGTAGTTCCAAACGAGCATTGAAATGCAGTCCTCAGGGGACACGACAATACCTTGTTCACGAATGCAACTCACTCCGCTCTTCCAAGGTCATTTACCCTAAATCAGTTGGTCCTATTCGGGTAAAATGTAGTCCAGAGGAGAACTCGTGATGTCCATCCATTGGGGGCCCACGTTTACAAGTTACTCAATATCATAGTGTTCATCCAATCGAACAAAATCACTCTCATGCGAAATCTATTTTGTCTCTCATCGGGGGATGAATTCATTTGAATCCAAAGGCGATAAGTGATGCATCGCACACCCTTCCAATCGTCAATGGGCTTCTAGATGAAAGTCCGACGAATTTGTCGAGCATTATTTGAGTTGTCTCTTACACTATTACTTCGCAATTCCGCAAATGGGGATGATGTACGCTTGTAGCTCTGAAAGTGGCAGAGAGTATAATATAGCGAACGCGGTCGGTGATTTCTCATTTTGCCATTGAAGGGACAAGTCTAGGTTCCAATAAGAGAATAGATGAAATTTTTCTGCGGTCCATAAATTCTTTAAATTGTCGATAAGTTTTAAATAGCATGGATAATATATATATGACTAGTAACTTACTTATCGGGTAAACAATTAGTAAATTATTAATGTCATATCACCAACTTTTTTCAAATTTTACAAGTGAGCTCAGGTTGAGATCAATAAATTACCGCAATGTAGGGAACTCGCCAATATGACATTCATTACCAACTTCTTTTTGATTTTCCAAATTGGCGTGGGTAGAGGGCAATGAGTTACTCACATTTTAATGGACTACGAATGTTAAATCGAATTAGTTAGATACCGACGTCTTTCAAAATTTTACAAGGGCCGGTAGGGATTAGTGAGTTACTAACATTGTATTGAATTTAGCAACAACCAAGTTAGTATTAAGTTATCAGCTTGTTTTAAAATTTACCATCTAAAACCGAATCTTACTAATCAGATTGGTGACTTGCAAAGAGATTTAGCAATTTGTTTTCCTCTCAAACAAAAAAGGAAAGCGAACATATTTATGATAATTAGCAATCTGTTTTCATCTCAAACAAAGAAGGAAAGTGAATATATATTTAGGATCCACCACTTTAAAGCGAATAAATTTTGTCTCTCTGATTTTTGATCTCTTGCAGTTTTCTGGCGTAGCGCTGTGCGAAAAATTTCAGAGAACTCTGCTTCTGCTTCCGCTTCTGCCTCTGTTTCTGCTTTGATTCGTTAAGGTAACAACCATTCTGTTTTGCTTCCATGTCTATGCACGAGTGAAACACTCTCTTCCCGAATGTCGCTTTGTTCATGAATCTCTTTCCTATATCAGATCTAGAGCCAAAGAAAAAGACTTTAGATGGTGTGATGCGCAACAGTACCAATGAATTATAAGTTTGGATGTTCAGTCATTGAGAGTATAACGAAAAAAGATTAAGGATTTGTAGATTAAACTGTTATCTCTCTTAAACTCGATAAAATTTAAAGTTGGCTTATCGTTTAATTAACTGTACATTGTGCGTGTCGTTTGGCTAGGACGAGATGACTAGGAAAAGGAACAGATTTTGGGAGTATGCAGAGCAATTGGGCAATCACTTCAGGTGTAAGTTCTGCAAACATGATTTCGCTGGTGGAATTCCAAGGATTAAGTCACACTTAGCCTGCGTGCCAGATGGCGACGGTGCTACTTGTACCAGGGTCCCTAAGGATATCCAGGCTATAGCTTTTGAAGCAATTAGTCATCGAAAGAAAAAAGATAAAGAGACTGTGTCACCCGACCACTTCAACACCACTTACAGACCTCCAGAAAAGCTACATGTCAGAAAAATATAAAGAGAAAGGGCAGGATTGCCCAGATAAGTTGCTTGCAAACCAAGGCAACAACATTTCTGCAGACCGTGGGCAGGACTATGAGTTACCTTCCTCCTCCTTGCTCGCCACAAAGTTTATCCCCAAATTGAGTATGGAAGTCGGGCAGTATGTAGATGCTGTCAAGAAATCATGTGCTTCAACAGGGTGCACGGTAATTCTAGATAGTTGGGTTAATGTTCACGGTAGATCCTTCCTGAACATCATTTTATATTCTCCAAAGGGTGCAATCCTAGTGAATACCATCGAACTTCCAACGAATGAGTTGACAGAAAGGTCAGTTGTGGATCAATTGCAATCTGCAATGGATGAAATAGGTTGGCAAAGTGAGCAACTCCAACTAGTTCAAGGTTGGCCTGCCTCGAGACTCCAAACAACGGAAAATTGTAAACGCTGCCAACATATGCATTTAACACCATCGAGTCCAAGCAAGAACAGGTCTAATGTATGCAACTAGGCTACTATATCTAAATGGATTCTGAAACGTTTTTGTAGTAATTTAAAATTAAGTTGGTGCCAACAAACCTCAAACCATAGTCATTTTTCGAACCCCAAAAAAAAAAAAAAAAAAGTCATTCGAGGGAAATTGAAAACGGCATCTAGACACAAACAACCTAAGGTTGTAGAGAACTATGACATCATTTAAAGACACAAAGGGCATGCCCGATGGAGCTATAGTTTTATATGATGATCTGATTTATTTTCGCTCCTGTCCTTTCTTCCAAGGTCTCCCAAACTCTTTTAACTCTGTCATCCACTTATCAGCCAACTTAAACCCCACATTAATGCTCACATCCCTAAAACAGTTCTTCCACATCCAATTCAACCGAATCAGATAGTCCCACAACAAATTTTTATCAGAGCAAGGTTTAACTCGTGTCAACACCATCCAGAAAAGCCTTGTTGTGGAAAAATAATTGAGGAGCAGCGTGATGAAATTTTAGTGAAGATATTGGAAGAACTTGGAGAATTCACAATCAATTGAATTCGGTTGAAAGTCAAACTAGTCAAGGCAACCATGTCAACAGATTCTGTAAGTAGCATAGAGGTCCCTGAAGAACGTGAAAGTCAAAATAATGAACATCCTCTGGATGCATCCCAAAGACATGTTGATTGAGGACAAGGCGCTTGTGGAGTTCCTTTGCTTGATTTGACCAAATTCCTTGATGGAACTCAAAAAGACATCCAAGATACAGCCGTCAACATCAACAGCTTCATCAGATTGGTTGGCTACCACAGAAGATGTTTCCCCATCTGATTTTCAAAGTCAACACGCTTTTTCCTGCAGAAATCATGCATTTACAGACTAAGATCCACAATCAAATCTGAAGAGATTCCACTGCTTCAATGGATCATCTTCATGATCACAATTCTAATATTCATTGATCAGCAACAAAGTAAATATGTCGGTTTAAGAAATGATAATCACATCATAACCAACCAAATCCTATTGAAATTTGGTCTTTCTTCCATATTCAAATCAGCATCTCTAAAAACAAGAAATTTACCAGCTACATCACTTCATCAGTAAAGCCACATTTCAAGAATAATATCAAACCATCACATAAAGCAGTACCTCTCTAACTCAGTATACGACTT
>CM026420.1:18544889-18557372 GCA_014858505.1 Corymbia citriodora subsp. variegata | reverse complement strand
AAATGAGAAAAACCGAAGCAAAAGAAAGCCACCATCTCTCGAACCCAAAGGACTACAATGAGAGCCAAAAACATTCCTACTAGCACCGCTGGTCACACACGAGTCCTTGAGAAACCGTCGAGTCAACAAAGATACGCAGCAACGCATTTCAGATTAAACTTATCACACTCGAATTATTCTTGCGCCATCAACTCCCAAGAAACCACTGAGAACAAGGACAAAGGAGGCATCGAATGGAGTTAAAAAAAATTGCTCTTTGAGCGTGAAAAATAAAGAAACCGTCGCGACCCGGGTTGCCAAAATCGCTCCTTGGCCTGCTAATAATCTCTCCACTACAGCAATCTCTAAACCAAAATCATAGGAACTTCATCTGAGCCGATTGCACCAATGCTGCAACAGAAGGAAGAGTTGAAATCAGCTCAAACAACCCGAAACGCATATAACAGAGGACACCGATTTCAGAACAGACCACATCATCCAACCTTACCAATGTTCACTTGCTCGCACAAAGACATAGAACAGCTTAAGTACCGATTCCACTCACCATTCATTCCCGCGACGTCGGAGCAGACGAGCAAAGCATCGACGGGAAGTGAACTCCTGCACATACAAGCATTCTCTTCCTCGAGAAAATCGAGCAGAAAACACTAATGTCTGGAACGCACGTCCCGCAGTTATATTGTCCGAAGAGAAGCGAAGGAAAGAGATGGGAAGGAACCGACCCCTCAGAATCGAAACCCTAAAGATGACGGAAGAGGAAGACGAGGTTTCATTTTAAGCTGGATTCTAAGCAAAGTTTTTTTTTTTTTTTACTGGACAGTTAATTGCTTTTATTCTATTGAAAGAAAAAAAAGAAAAAGCTAGTGCGGTTTTTCATTCTAGTCAAAAAACTGGTTCGATTTAAGCCGATTACAGTCATTTTGAACTCATCCATCACCATCTCACCATTATATTAATAATAAAAGTAGAGTCGAAATTATCTCTCATCATTGCACGTTCAAAACTAAAACATAAACGAACCAAACACTAATTAAAAATTCAAACATTACACACGTTCAAAATCGCATTCTTATTTATCGGTGCTAACATGATAAAATTATATAACATTTATAAAAGTCTTGCTTAATTTTTCACTGAAGATTTTATATTAACCAACAGAACAACTAACTCATGACTAATTGTCGATCCTTACCTTATTCGTTCATCTTTAATTTATATCCTAGTTACGATTTTCTTTGTTATAGAAATATTTTCGCATGAATAACTAAAATTATTAAAGTTCACTTTTTTTACAATATAACGCAAATAAAAGCTTCAGGGATCTCTTAAACACTTTGAAATGAGAAGAAACGTACAAATTAACATGCATAGGCGCTTGCCAAATACGAGAATTGCTCGGCTGGTCTTTGATCTAATTGAGAGCGACTTATGCAATTGCTTGACAGATATTCTTTTGCTTATCGCCTGCATCAGATTATCCCTATAGCAATGTAAATTTTGCTAATCTTCGCTAAGAGAGATTTGCATCGAGTAGCCAAGGACTAATATTTTGGTTCAATTCAAAAGCCGAATATCTCCTCAAATACTCCGCACATGGAAAATCAAATTCAATTCATAACACGGCTCTAGAGAATACCTTAGGAGGTCGACATAATTATGTTAAGAATTTGTACATGGCTTTTGTCAGTTTCGACATAAGTAACACGGTCAAAATAATCCTTGAAAGCGATATACAGGATCACGGCCATGTTCCGCTAAGATTCTGTGGGATGAGCTCTGCAACACGAGTAGTAATGAGATTCAAGCTCTTTGAGACTGGCGGCTGCCTCCTCTGCAATCCTAGACAACATGCGATCCGATTTTTCAGCTTGCTGGTTGAACTTGACGATTCTCTGTTCAACATGGTCGTTTAGAGATGCAAATCCCGAAAATATGGCAGTCTGCTTCAGCTCGGATACCAATTTCAGCAGTGAATCAGCCGCTTGAACCTATTCTTGGCACACCCATCAAATGCCAGAGGAGGCAGATACATGAGTACAGAGAAGGTGCATCTTTGATAAAGCTTCGGAAATTAAAGAAAAAGAGTAACTCCTGGGTATAAATTTGTGATGCATTGCAAGTAGATGCTCCCAGCAGTCAATAATATTTCTTGACAAGATCTTAGTCCTTAACTACACACATCACCAATTCAAGAAAGTAATCCTGAGGCTATGCCACTTATTTCCCTCAAGTTCATTTAAGCTATAAACAGATGCTCCCACCACTCAAATCATATTTCTTCAAGAGTTCATAATCCTTAACCACACACATCACCGATTCAAGTGACTAATCTTGAAGTTATGCCACTCATGTACCCGAGTTCATTTACAATATACAAACAAGCCAGATTGTGCGGGTCACTTTGCATTATGGCTGTTGCTATTGCTAATGCATGTGGAGCAAACACAATCTCTGAGGCAATCAAATGCCTGTTATCATTAAAAATATATATATAATTCTACAACCATTTTCTAGAAGTCTCATAGCTCTGCGACTACCATTTTCTAGAAGTCTCATAGCTCTGCGACTTTAAGTCTCTCATGGATCTAGTAAAGGTTTACCAAATTGCCATGCGGTAAACACGTATGCCAAACATGAACCGCTTTCGGGGTAATAAGCACAATTAACTATCAGTCGTAGGATACTACAAAGTAAATGGCCAAACCTCACTTCAGATTAAAGTCCAAATCTTACCATTCTTGCTGCACGCATCTCCATCATGAAAGCTTCTTGCGAGTTTCTGACTGGAGGGTCATTCACCTGCCGTAAGTGAGAAGAGGGAGTCAAAATCATGATCGATGCTCCACATATCAAACCCTTCCCAGTTAGGAAATTTCAAATTTAAGATAAAAGTATAGAACAACTGTTCTTTTATTTTTCGATAAGAGTAATATCTCTTCGCATGTTACATTAAAAAAAAAAAATTCTCTCGGTGTGTACATGCTACTAGAATCACTAGGGTGGCGAAGACGAACTTTATTTTTGTCATCTATTTGATCTAAGCTCAGAATTTTGAAAGCATCAGTATCAGGAAGTAGACATCCACATTTTGAATATTATCCATACTTTATCAGTCTGTATCCCCTCACAATGACATCTTCAAAATTTATGATATTAGGTCTCCACTCTTCATTATCAAAAGGTCCATCACAACAACCTTCTAAGATCTCAAACGGATTTCTTGCCAATTAGAAAATAAATTCAATCTGCCATCTATGCCCAATTTCCACAGCTTACAAGAGCTTAAGCAAGCTTCCTTCCTATCTTTCAACATAACCTCATGATACCTTAGTCCAGCATCAAGTCAATACATTTGAAGCACACTGCATGTTAGTCAACAAGTGACACGGAGACAGTTTATTAATGTTCCATCTAGCCTCACACAAGTGAAAAGCACAGAATATCCTAACCATAGTTATGATTAACACTGAGAAAGGGATAAAGGTTTCCAGACTTCAGGGTGAGGAGGAAAGAATACACACTCTGGCGACATTCACAAGATGACTGAAATTGTCGACAATATGGCCAATATCCGTTTCAACTCTTTGTAAGAGTGTCTTCTGCTTCTGGGCAGCTGCAGCTGCTGCAGCAGTAGTTGGCCCGCTCCCACTACCTAGTCCTGCTCCTCCTCCTCCTCCTCCTCCTCCTCCTCTGTTCATTATCTACATATGCACGTTAACATACACTTGATCTTCAGCCAGAAGGCAATACAGGTCTGTATATGTAATTTTACAGACACTTGATCACTGTTTGCTAGTTCACAGTTATAAAAAGCAATATTCTGCGACGGTGGACCAAGCTACACCATACGGGTGTTTTTCCTCAGGGAAAAAGAGAAAAGGATCGTGAGACAATTGCCACCCCATGTCAAATTGTTCTGTCAAATTTGCAAGAGAAGGGAAAACAATGTCAACAACTGTAAACATTGCCCATCCAATTAATCTACCTAAAACAAGCAGCAGTCCAATGTAGAAACCAACAGAAATGCCAACATCAAGTCTTGGGAATTACTGAAAAAAAACAAAGGGCAAGAGAAAGCAAGCTAGAGAACTTCAAGCATGTTCATAGACTGAAAAACTATATCAATTTTTTAGATAAAAGGCATTAATGTCGCAAATTATTGAGTTTCACACCTATTATAGATTATTAATTTTAGTTGAAATTACCATTATTTTGAATGAGACCGTCATTATCGTCTCACTATGATTCTAATAAAAAATGGATTCAAAATTTTCTTACATCATTGCACAACACGAATGAACCAAACTCTGGTTCTTGCAAGCATTTACAATTTTACTCAGTCAAATTTTCATTGACTAACGTGATGTGGTAAATTATATAACATGTAATAAAAGTTATGTTTAATTTTGCACCAGAAATGTTATATATAGTCAAAAAAGCAACAATAGCTTATGAGTAAGGTCCATCAATGCCAAATATAAAGAGTTTGGTCCCAAGTCCTCTTTGGTTGGGCTTGAAACCTGAGTGGCCAAGTCCGAGTCACTGCCAACCATGCTCGACTACTCGGCTCTTGCACTCAATTCACCGACGCCCGAGATCAATCCATCAAGATTGGGCCCCGATCTTCAACGCCCATGCTCGAGTTCCAAATGGCCGGACCCAAAAAACCCTACTCACGCAATTGAAACCTCAGCAGTAGGCTCAAGTCGCACAAAGTTAAGGCCTAGTCTTCAACCGAGGCGAGGTCCTCAACACCTGGCTTAGGACCGTAGCGGCTAGGTCTGGGTGTCCCATGCTTGGGTTTTCAATAGTCACGCCCAAGTCTTTGGGATCTCGACGGCCAGCCCAGATCTAATAAAATGGGATGAGCCTTAGCTTATTTACTCAAAGTTAACATATTCAATTACGTCGAAAGTTTAGTTGATAAATGATGCTATTTATATTTTTTTACTAAATTACTAAATCCTCACTGTAGACTGCCAGGACGATGAAATTTCTACACGTAGACATGCAAAGTGAATGGTGCGTGTCTTTAGGTAAACAAAAATTAAGTTTTCAACTTCAAGCGACGAACAAATAATTTACAGTTCATTTCCAAACTTCAGTCAAGCTCTGGAAAATATTAATATTTTTCTGTGGAAAATGACTTCTTCAAAAATATTTCTCGGAAACATCAAAATTTCTGCACACTAAACGAGCATAAAATTACCGACCAAAAAAAAAACGAGCATATAATTAAAAACTGAAGGCCTCTTTGCTTTGGCAGAGAGCAAGTGGCTTCATGGATCAGCTTTTGAGAAGAGAGGAAGCCCTGGGCTCTAATTCGATCCAATGCAGGTCATCTACCTTGGACCGGGGACTCACATGGGATCAATCATGTCAAAGCTTTCCATCTCATCCAACCTTTGGCTGGAAATTAATTCGTAGGAATAGAAGCACAAGAGAGAAACGTAATGACTGGGAAGTCCAAGTTGCTAATCTCTTTGCTAAGAGAGATTTGCAACTGAGTTGTCATCGACCAGTATTTTGGATGAATTCCAAAGTCAAATATCTCCTCAATACTCCCTATTTAGAAAATCAAATTCATTCCATCACATGGCTCTGGAACGGCGAGAGCAAGCCTCCCAATCACCCTGCCGAAATTAAGGAATACCCTAGAAGCTCCATTTAGTGTACATAGCTTTTGTTAGCTTCAAGATAAGTAACAAGTCAAAATAATCCCGCAAAATCAATACAGAAGATCAAGGCCATCTTCTCCTAAGATTCTGTGGGAGGAGTCGTCCTCTGTGATGAAGAGTAGTAATGAGCTTCGAGCTCTTTGAGACTGGCAGCTGCCTCCTCCGCAATTCTAGACAACGTTCGATCCGATTTTTCAGCTTGTTGGTTGAACTCCATGATTCTCTGTTCAACATGGTCGTTTAGAGATGCAAATCCCGAAAATATGGCAGTCTGTTTCAGCTCCGATACTAATTTCAGTAGTGAATCGGCCGCTTGAACCTTTTTCGGGTACATGCATCAAATGGCAGAGACATATACATGAGCACGGAGAAGCTGCTTCTTTGATAAGCTTCAGAAAGTAAAGGAAGATCAATCCAGGGTTATTATTTCTGAAGCTTTACAAGTAGATGCTCCTGCTGCTTAATAATATTCCTTGAAAAGTTTTTAGTCCTGAACAATATGCATCACCTATTCAAGTTACTAATCTTGAGGTTATGCCATTTATTTTCCCTCAAGTTCATTTAAAATATAGAAAGATGCTCTTGCCACTTCACCATATTCCTAGAAAAGTTAATAATCCTTAGCTACCTGCATAGCCGATTCGAGTAACTAATTTTGGAGTGACCACTTGTGTTCCCTCAAGTTCATTTAAACTATACAGAAAATCCAGATTGTGAGGGTCATTTCACATTATGGTTATTGCTATTGCTAAATGCTAATAAATGGGTGGCAAACACAATCTCTGAGATAATGAAATGCCTATTATCATGAAAAAAGAGACTCTACATCCATATTCTAGAAATCTCCTAGCTCTGCAATTTTGAGTCTCATGGATTCAGCAAAGGTTTACCAAATTGACATGCAGTAAACATATATGGCAAACATGAACTGCTTTTTGGGTTAATGAGCAGAATTAACTATCTTTTGTAGGTTACATTAATTAAATGGCCAAACTCACTTCAGATTAAAGTCCAAATCCTACCATTCTTGCTGCGCGCATCTCCATCATGAAAGCTTCTTGTGAGTTTCTGACCAGAGGGTCATTCACCTGCCATAAGTGAGCAAACTGAGTCAATATCATGATGGATGCTGTTCACATATCAAACCCTTCCCAGTTTGGAAATTTCAAATTTAAGATAAAAGTATAGGACAACTGTTCTTTTATTTTTTGATAAGAGTAATATCTCTTCGAATTTTATGTTAAAAAAAAAATCTCTCGTAGTGTATAAAGCTACTTGAATCACTAGGGTGGCAAACACAAACTTTACTTTTATCATCTATTTGATCTAAGCTCATTTCAAAAGCACTGGTATCAAGAAATAAACATCCACATTTTGAATATTATCCATAATTTATCGGCCCATATCCCCTCATTGCGACATCTTGAAAATTTTTGATATTAGATCTCCACTCTTCATTATCAACGGAATTCTTTCCATTTGGAAAAAAAAAACACTTTCAATCCTCCATTCATGAAGAACAAGATCAACGGAAACATTTAGTCTTTCCCAATTTCCACAGCTTACAAGAAATTAAGCAACCTTCCTTCCATCCTATCTTTCGACATAACCTCATATAACCTTAGTCCAGCATCTAGTCGATACATTTGAAGCAGATGTGGACCTCACAATAACTAATATTCAATAAGTGACAGAGACAGTTTATTAATGTTCCATCTAGCCTCACACTAACGAAAAGCACATATTATCCTAACCATAGTTATGATTAATACTGAGAAAGTGATAAACGTTTCCAGACTTGAAGAGGGCAAGAAGGAAAGAATACACACTCTGGCGACATTCACAAGATGACTGAAATTGTCAACAATTTGGCCAATGTCGGATTCAACTCTTCCTAAGAGCGTCTTCTGCTTCTGGGCAGCTGCAGCTGCTGCAGCAGCCGTGGGCCCACTCCCACTACCTAGTCCTGCTCCTGCTCCTCCTCCTCTGTTCATTATCTACATATGCAAGTTAACATACACTTGATCTTAAGCCAGAAGGCAATACAGGATTGTACATGTAAGTTTACAGACACTTGATCACTGTTTGCTAGTTTATGGTTATGAAAAGCAATATATTGCAATGGAGGAACAAGCTACACCATATAGGTGTTTTTCGTCGAGGAAAAAGAGACAAGGATTGTGAGACATTTACCACTTAATGTCAAATTGTTCTGTCAAATTTGCAAGCGAAGGGCAAACAATGTCAACAATTGTAAAAGCTGTCCATCCAATTAATCTACCTAAAACAAGAAGTGGTTCAATCTAGAAACTTACAGAAATGCCAACATCAAGTCATGGGAATTACTGAAAAAAACCAAGGGCAAGAGAAAGCAAGATAGAGAACTTTGAGCATGTCCATAGACCGAAAAATACTATATCAAATTCTTAGATAAAAGACATTGCTTTGCAAATTACACCTAATCATACATCAAAACAGAGGATATTAGGCATACTATTCAAATTAGGTTAATAAACAAGTAGAATCATTGCAAACTAGAAGTAATTTTGAACTTCCAAGATGAATATAAACACTAGACCCGCCAAATGGATGGGTCAGGTCAGGTCGGGCTTGGGTCGAGTTGAAAATGGTCTAACCCATATTAACCCATTTTACCCGTTTTAATCCATATTCATGTACTGTAGATATAATGACCCATACCCGACCCATATTGCTAAAACTCATTAATATTCTAGGAAAAGCCAAACCCACTTTAAGCTCTATGCTAATGTAAAAACTTTCAAATTAAATTTAAAAAGCAGATTAACAATTAAAAAATGGTAAAAAAATACAAAATGTAAAAAAAGAAACCTATAAATTGAAATATTTATAAAAAATCTGACCAATAATATATATTTATAAAACCTACTTAGATTTTGCCTCGCATCTTACTTGATTTAATTTAGTGAGACAGGCTTGGGGGTTACCTACCCAAGGAAGACCGCCTCATTCCTACATGAAAATATAGGAGATATCTCTTGAGATGCCATGTCAAGGAAATATAGAGTTCTAGCTTTTCTAATAGTTTATAAGGGCAAATTTCTTGACTCATCCAAGACAATGATTAGAACAATAATTCAGATTCCCTGCCTAACCACAATGGTATAAGAAGAAAACCAGAAAATAATGTTACATAGACAATCCAGCTGAAAAAGAACAGAACTCAGTTCATGTAGTAAACAATTTGGATGTGTCAAGGCCTAATACACAGTTTCCCTCCATACAAGTGGGTAATGTGGCAGACATTCTTGGGGATAGCGGTATCCAACACCCACAAAGCATTTTGAGCGCAAGGATCAACCGTCAAATTCAAAGAACTCCCCAGTTTCCAGTACTCTATGATCTTCTTCAGCCACTACTCATCAAAAAAGCCCAAAAAGGGGCAATCAACAGTACAAACGAAACTCTTATGAGTCCATGCCACTTCAAATTCAAATACTATCTTAATCTGCCTCTAGTTGTGTCCCAACCAGTGCTCTTTTATATACAAAATATTGCTCTCCACCCTCATCAATCATGGCCACTTCAGCCCATGAAAAGAACAAATAGACTGTAGCACTGAAAAGAGAGATAAAAAGGAAAGATAATACAAACATGAAATGATGTTGCTCAGTCTCAGTTTTTGGCCAGGTTCGAAGAAAAGGGGACCTGCTTTTGTGCATAGCCTCTGCTTTCTCTTATGGCAAAGCCAACAACTTTTGTTTATGATTAAGGACAAGCATTATCGCATTTCATCGAACACATGATGCGCGCATTTGAACACAGATCCGAGAAGCACACGTATCTCTCACAAACATGCCTCAATTCAACAAAATCGAACCAGGAATTTGTAGATCAATATCTCAATCACTTGGTTCCAAACGGCTTGAACAAGAAACAGAGTATTCGAGGGAGAGGAGATGCCTACCCGTCCAGCAGTGGTGTCACCGATGCTTTTGGGAAGTTGATCAAGCCTCAAAAACGACTGGGCTCCTTCTTTACTCCAGCGAGCCGTCACACTCGATGGTGCTTACCACTCAATCACGGACGGGGGATGGCGGTCGGCGGTATCTAGGCGGGGCACCAGTCCAACTCAGGCAACGCTTTTCCTCTTACTCTTTTCTGGGTTAATAGACAACATGCTGTGAAATAACACAAAAGCAAACTACCATATCATAAGAAAAGCCCAAAAGCTGATTGGGTGATTTGACGAAGATAGCGGCAAAAGCAAACAAATCGACTCTCCCCGTACACAGCTCTCGACAAAAATTCAACTTTCATGACGCGAAAGCCCTCCAGAAAAACACCCCCGTACTCTCGGAAAAATGCTTCCGCAACCTACTTCTCGTTCGCTCATTCGTACATTGAAACCGAACACTCAATTCTTGCCGCGCCGCATCCGAACGAAAGCATCCTACACATCAAGTCCATTTTTCCGATCTCTCGATACTCACTCTCTTGCTCATCAGTTCTAAATGTAATACGAAACGAACGTCATCACGGTCCAACGCCTTGTTGCCCCGAAGCATCTCCACTACATCGGCACTTTGCCATCCTTCTTCCACAGTGCAATCTCAACAGCTCCCGTCGATTCACCACCTAAAAACCCTAACAAAAATGAAACCAGGAAGCGAAAAAAAGCAAGCTTTGCTCCATTTCTCAACCGCACGCGTCAATGGGTCTGCGAAATTTCTCCGGGGATTTTCAGTGATCGGAGCCCTTAAATTGTGACATGCTGAGCTTGGTGTAGAGAGAGAGAGAGAGAGAGAGAGAGAGAGAGAGAGAACCTGTCGGCGGCGGCGGGGCGGAGAGAGGTTCGTCTTTGAAGGGACCTTGCTTTCTCGGCGGAGCCGCGCCGACTGCTATGGTCCCGGAGGCGAGCACCGGAGGCCGACGGTTTCGCAAGGGAGATTGGACGGCTGCGATGCGAATGAGCCAAATTGATGGAGGTCGTTACGCAGGACTTAAAATCTTTTCATTGGGCAAGTACAAATATATTAATTTGCTTATGGAAATACATATTCCCGCTAAAGGTATTATTAAAAAAAATTACGCGAATGCGTAAAGGGCACACTTTTTTCACTGAAAATTTTACAATAAAAGAAAATATTTTTCGTAAAGAATCAAATATAAGAAAAATTGTTAGTTTTTTTTATTTATTTGGTGATTTGAACAAAGTTATTTTTCCAATTTAAACGTGTTGTCTTTGCTTCGTAGAAAGAATTTTCAATAAATCAATTAGTATTTCATTATCTATTTATTGAATTTGTTGGGAAAATAATTTCCTTCGAACAGCCAGATCCTAACATACAAGTAAAAGACTAAAAAGTTTGAAAAATATTGCAAAAAACCAAAAGGAAAGATCAGGAAAAAGCCGAAAAGAGTTTCGGCACGGCTGAGCATTCCTTCATCTTCCTTTTGATTCTTGTGTTTATAGGTCTTACCCTTCTACTGATGGTTGCTTGATCTTAAAGATCACGAGTTGATCCACGTCTTCCTCATATTCTAGCGTGATCTTACATTCTTATATGGCAGAAAGGTTACCTTCATGAATTTTGCTGATTGCTTATCGTTGAACCAGCTTCCGCAGGCGGTAAATTATTTATATCTTTCAGAACTCCGAATGTGTATTATCAGCGGGAAAATGAAATCCCGACTTCATTCAACAGACTCGCTCTGCAGGGTTGCCATCCTTTCGAAGTCATCTTTGGCTCAGAGAAACGATTCATCTTCACGTACTTCTATAATGGAACAGTCCATGATAAATTGAGGTTACTCCAGCATAAGTTATAGATCGGTACAGTCAGTACATTCATCGACACAGCCAAATGCGGGTGCCAGAGATCTTCTCGACGAATGGTTCGCAATTAAATGAATCTACTACTGCTAGTAAGGTTTACTTACGTAGTTATTCCGATGGTGTAGAGCTTCCACGCACATATTTGTCGCTTTGCACATAGCCAAAAGCCAAACTACAGACACTCAGAAAATTTGGAGGAGTTTGCTCGGCCAACGGCCGTTTGATTGAAGGGGACACAATTTTTTATGTCTCTTAGCAACAGACAAATGGTAATATTCGAGATGCGCCAATATTTCTTGGGACACAGTAAAAATCCATATCGAACTACATATCCTAAAGGATACCTGAGAGCACTCTGCATTTGCTCTCTCCTACGAGAAGAGTTTCCATGTCTTTTCACTTTCTCTATGTCTAGTTATGGATGACAAGATGAGCCCGTGATGCATTCCAGTTCCAGTTACATCTTTGGAGGCTTCCTCAGGAAAAACCACCTGCGAATCACTGTTCTCAACAGCAAAGAGACAAGAAAGAGAAAGAAAATGATCGACCGAGTATTTTGGATATGGCAGGACTAAGACATGGAAAGCGCTTCCAACCCGTAATAGTAATTTACACCCCAAGTGACAGACAGTCCAAAACGAACAGGTCTGAGTTTATTTCAAGAGGTAGAGCGGCGTTTAAAAAGTTCAGGTCGCATCAAGTTCGACTTCGAACCGGAGATCATCCGGTCAAACTTCGGATCTGCAGTGTAACATATGGGCTGTAATATATGGGCCCCAAAGTCAGCCCATTTCTTTTTTTGTTAAAAGCCAGCCCAGCCCAGCCCACTTGACTCCTTCTCCTTGCTGCGTGCAAGCTGATGAAAGCAGAATCAGAGCAGAAACAGAAACAAGCAGAAACAGAACGAGAGAAGAGGAGAGAAAGAGAAGGAAAAGGGGCAAAATGAAAGAACTTTTGGCGCACCCATGATCCGGATGATTCACCAAG
>CM026420.1:18379458-18544351 GCA_014858505.1 Corymbia citriodora subsp. variegata | reverse complement strand
CCCACTTGACTCCTTCTCCTTGCTGCGTGCAAGCTGATGAAAGCAGAATCAGAGCGGAAACAGAAACAAGCAGAAACAGAACGAGAGAAGAGGAGAGAAAGAGAAGGAAAATGGGCAAAATGAAAGAACTTTTGGCGCACCCATGATCCGGATGATTCACCAAGCTATCTTGACATTATCCTTCGACGCCGGTAAGTGATCAAGATCTTTAATTGTCATTTGAAGGTATAATCGCAATTAGGGCTTGAAATTCGGAGTTTATGGAGATTTGGGCGGCGAAGTCTGATTTTTGGGTCATTGAGCTGCAAATTTTTATGGAAAAGATAATTTAGGATGTTGTGAAGCTATGGCATTTTGCGGAATCGAATTTGAGCTTGCGGTTATGTCCGGAATAAATTTTTGAAGTTCGGCGCGCGTTCTGTTACTGTAGCGAACAGTAGCTTCGAGCCTGGTTTTCTGCTGTTTTTGCGAGATTTTGAGGCGGCTGTTATGGGGATTGTTGTAGAGCATCAAAAGAGCTTTCTAATGACTATAAGTTGGCTTGAAACCGGTTTTTGTGGAGGAAGTTATGGGGCGACAAAGCTGTTTGCGTGTCCGTGTTTCGCGTATAATAATAGGTTTTCGTTTAAGGCGAGCTTTCCATTGGCACGTAGGTGTCGTGTTATCGATAAATAGGTGTAATATAGCCGAGTCATTATTTAGAATGCCCATTTACTCGGTCTTTAATATTATTTTTGAATTAATTATTAGGAATTCAAGTGCATCGGCTCAATTAAAGGCTTAGTTGATTTTTGGCTTTTCCCAGGTGAGTGGCACTATTTCTTCCTTGTATTTTAAACTCATATTTAGAAGATATTATGGGTAATATATGCTATTAGTTAAAAAATAGCATTCTTTGTTGCATAAAAATAGGATCGGGCTTTTACTGCAATTTGTTGTTTAAGTGAGGAAATTATCCTTTGATTTTAGTTGGGATATTTGTTTGAAAGTGGTTTGAGAAACATTTATCAAAGGACCTTGGAAAGCTTTTGGTTTATGTAAAGCGTTTCCATATTTATTAAATGCTTGACTGGTGAGATGATTTTGATTTTATTTGTGGATTATTGGGGATTTGTGATTGTGGTTGATGCTCAATGTCTATGTGAACCCTGAGGGGTGTGTAGGTATGCGCATACTAGCCTAGGATATCCTTGTGGGCCGAGCCACCGGCTTATAATAGGTGGAGACCTAACCAAGGGGGGAATCTTGGTCGCCTTGTCACGGGCGTTAAATGTGACAATGGTTGGACATTTGAGCCTGAGTTTGGTCAATGGAATAGACCATTGACATTTGATTTGAGTTTGGTCGGTGGAATGGACCATTGATCCGTGTTTTGACGAGTTTAGCCGATGGGATGGACCCTTGGCATGTGTTTGATGAGATTAACCAGTGGATTCGACCATTGGTACCTACTTTGTTATTTTCTTGAGATATTTGTAGTACGTATATATATGTTATGTTCAAAGTGGATTATATTGGTATTGTAAATGTGCATAGTGATTTCCCGATCCGCTTGGAAGAAATGTGTTACTCACTGAGCTGTGGTTTGCTCACCCCTCTATTCTTCCAATCTTTTCAGGTTTTTCAGCTAGTGATGAGTAGTACGAGAGCGATAGTCTCGAGGGGACTTTTGGGAGCAGATTTTTGGAAGCTTAGAGGCTGCGTCCTTCGAGAGGAAGGACGGCCGTGTCATTCCCCTTTCTGGCTAGGATTTGGGGTGTGACAAGGTCACAATGAAGATAGGCTCGTCAAAATGGGCTAAATACTCATTTCTTAACCCATAGTTGCCGGGCTGAGTCGATATATGAGTTAGTGTTGTTAGCAAATGAATTTAGAATAGTAAAATCCAAAAAAAAAAAAAATGTTGAATGAGTTTATAATTCTCCCAAACCCAATCAGCATTTATGATTTTCTCTTCACTCCTATGAGAAAACAGTGAACTCCTCGGACTATTCCAATCTTAAGGACATCTTGGTAGGCCTGCAAGATGGATTGACTTCACCCTTATTAATAATATCATGATGGTTTTTTTTCCATTATTTTTTTAAATTTATTAATCTTATATGTTTTGTTTATTAGTTATTGGAGTATGTCTTTCCTTGATTGCATTTGGCATTGTTATTTTTACATAATGTTTTAATCTTAGAAATGTCATTGCAATCCATGGTCAACCTAAATCATTTTTTTCAATATCTTGCACTCCATTTAATTAAAATTTCATTTCCCCCACGTTATTTGTTGCTATAATTTTATAAAATCATTATTAAGTACTAATTTTTGTTAATCTTCATTTGAATCAATACAAAAATTAAAAATTCTATGCAATATTGAAAGCTAATTCTTTAGCATCTTATAATCGAATAGTGATTTTATCATTGACGGAGAGCTTAAATTGTTTAACTAGGTGGTCATATGTTAGATTAAACATGAAAGTACTTTAATAATGAGTTGGGTAGGGTATGGGTTGGTCATGGTTCACTAATTTTGTGTTGCTTATAAATGAATTAATTCGGGTCGAACTATTTCGGCCCAACCTAAACCCGACCCAATTCAATCCACTCATTTAATGGCCCTACATGAGGTCTCCCGAGCACATTTTGTTGGAGTTCAATGTGATTGCACAAACCAATTTCACTAGCTTCAATCTATTAAAAGAGGTAGACGTTAAGACACGAACAAAATAAATATTGTAGGAGGACCAAATCCCATGTCGTATGGTGTGTATACACTACTATGTTAGAAACATTAGGCACCGTTGTTTCACAGAAAATTTGACACTTTTTGAAAATATCGAAAATATCTTTCAAAAAGTTATTTTCCAAGATGATGACAGTACTCTTCGTTGTTTGGAAGAAAACTGAAGAATATCCCTCGCTCATTTTGACACTTGTCATGGGCTTTGAACCTGGTTTGAGCTCAACTATCTACTCATTTTTGGGCTCCTAGCCCACTCCCCCTTGTTCTTTATTTTTCATCTACTGTTTCCCCTTCCTCATCGTTCACAGGAACAATCATCGCTTAATTTTAGGTAACAACTCAAATATGGCAAGCCACACAAACTCAGTTGACGCTAGAAATCTCAGAAAGCCGCACGTCTCTGCAATTCTAGATGACTAACTAACCTTGATTGGGGTATGGTTGTGGGCTGCGCGGCCAGTTGTTTCAGGAGGTGTCCATGGAGGAGGTAAAGGGGTTGGGTATCAGGTGGCGGTAGAGGTTCGCGACCTTTGTTAACGTGGTTGGCGGTGGCTGTGTGTTGTGAACGGTGGTTAGTGATGGTGGTTGGACTGTAGCGCAGAAAATGTTGGCGCCAAACAGCAGTGGCGTCGAATTGGTCCTACTTTGCAGTCGACGGCGGCGGAGGGATACAACGAAGATGGAGGTGATGGTCGTGCAACGTGTGATGGATGGTGGTGCATGTTTGATTGTTTTATCATTCCTATTTTGGCATGCAGCCACTTCAAGCTCAGGATGCACAAGTATCTTGTAAAGTTCAGCTTGGAAAGTTTGTTTTGCGGACATTTTGATCGCTTAGCTGTCGCACTTGAACCATAGGAGCAAGCCTGTTGCTTGTTTTTCAAATCGCCTGAAACTCATACCGACTTCGGTAGAGCCATTTTACTCCAATGCAAGCACGAGAGATTAAATTGTATATATAAATAAAGTCATCCCACTAAATCGAGCTAATTATGTTTCAAGAAATGGTGAGAGCTCATTAGCTGAGATAAATTGTCCAAAGAGGTCCTAAACTTATTGTATGGCATTGACATGGACGGTTATCTTACGTGATACAGCCAATGTTGACGTGAATAATTTTTTAAATTTTTTTAAAATTTTATGAATTTTTGTCCTTCTATGTTCTTGCTTTTCTTTTCTTTTCATTTTTTGCCTATGGTTGATCTTGGTGATGGCCAATGATTGACTAGGAGGCACTAATACTCCCCAAAATTTTGTGTAGTATCAAACACTTCGACACATGTATGACACACTTTGACATGTTTTGACACTCGGTCAATAACTCTCTCAACACGCTCCGACACGAGAGTCTAGAATTCCGACATGAGCAGGGTCAATTTTAAAAAAAATTAATAAATGAGGAGTCAAAATGTAAATATGTAAAAGTAGTAATAAATAATAAAAATAATAAATGGGGAAAGACTTCCTATTATATATAATGGCGAAATGTGGATTAATTTTTTCAACTTATTGTTAAATGTTAAATTTAATAATAGAATGTGGATTGCTTTTCCTTTTTCCTTCTAATTTTTATTGATTATTGGGATTCAATGTAGTTGAATTTGTCAAATTGAAATAATAAATGATATTAACAAATGATGGAATTATATTTTTAGTGTAAATTTATTCCAAGCTCTTTTTATTATTTATTTATGAATTTGAATCAAATTAATTTGATTGAAATAATCATAAAAATGATAATTTATCATGTATATATAAAAATATACATTTAATTTACAACGTGTCATAACGTATTAGAATTCTCTATTTTTTGAGAAATGACATGTCGACGTGTCGTATCATTTTATGTTGCATATCGCGTGTCATATATCAGTATCAATGCTATTTAAAATTGGCCGTAGGCTAAAAGGGAAAAAAATGAAAAAAAGGACTAAAAGGAGAAAGAAAATTAAATAAAAGAAGAAAAGGAAGAAAATTAAGAAAACATAAAAAGAATGTAAAAATCATGAACGACAATGCCAATTGTGTTGTATATATGGCAAATATTGACTGAAGCATCGTATCAATGATTTCTAATCAAAATTGATTGAAAGCAATCTACTAAAAAATCTTTAAAAGATTTAAGATTAAATTGGATAAATTGAAAACTTCAAAGCTAAATTAACCGTCATACGATGAGTTTAGAACTTTTTGGACAATAATTCCACCGTCAGCCTCCACATCAAAACACACTTTACATTATATTTAATACATTGTCACATATCTACCGCCACAACAGATGTAAAAAACTAGAGGTCTTGATTTCAGTGATCTCTCTATCCTAGAGACTCCAGCTGGTCAAAATCAGAGAGGACTAGTCCTGGTCATAGCACGATCACAAAGTTCTATCTTGATCAGAACCGGCAAATGAGTTTATTCATTTTTCAAAAGTGCTCAAGTAAAGAACTCATCACCTGGATGTTGTACATTTCTTTTATAAGTGATCATCCTCGATCTTTGTCGATCCTACAAGGGCCAACACTGGGGTTCAAGGAATCGATCTTTAACGAAGACTATTTCATGTCGTGAGTATAGCTGTACGACTAGTTACTTGTCCTTCATTTTACTAGGATTGTCTCCGCTCTCACCTTCGTTCTTATCCATGCTTATGTATACTTTCTCCATGAACCCGACTTTCTTCCTAAGTAAAGTGGTGAGGTTGACCGTGTTGATGTCTCCAGTCACCTTGATATAGTCTTGGTCACCCACCAGTGCCACGGATACAAGTCATGGAGTGAAACCAACAAAGGAAACGGATTGATTTTGAATAAAAAGAGGTTATTTTTTTTCTTTGGCATCCTCAATATTGCAAATTTAAAAGCTTTGGAAAGAGGGTTTTTGAGCCAAAACAATAAAATGTCGAGGTGTGGTTTTTCATCGGCACCTTAATCACGAGCCTTCACTGCCAAAAAACAATCAAATTGAAAATATATTAAAAAAAATTAAGAAGGTGAATTAGCATCTAGAAAGCATTGACACTTTTTAAGAGCTTTCGTGTTGTATCGAACACTTTTCGACATTCGATCAACAAGTAATCAACTCTCTTGACATTCGAATTTGGAATTTTAACACACGAGTTTGGAATTCCAACAAATGATTTTGGCACGCAAAAGGTCAATTTTAAAAGTTTTATAAAAATATTTTTAAATTTTTTTTAATATATTTTTTTAATATATTTTTTAAATACCACATCAGTACCAAAACGACGTCGTTTTGACTGAGTTTTTGCTGACTCAGCTTTTGGCGAGTCACGTAAGTGAGTTATATTATTAAAATAAGTCATGTCAGATTTTCGGTACCTATTGTTATAGTTGATACTTAAGTAATTCAATTTTTAAAAAAAGTGGCACTTAAGTATACTTTTCGTAATTTTTGGCACTTAAATATCATCTCCTGTTAAGTTTTGCCACTTAAGTTGTTCTTTTCCCCGTAGAAAAGGCATAAAACTCTTGAATTGTCTTAGTCAGAGAAGGGTGAACGGCGCTAGCCACTCCTCTGATCATTACCATAAGGGCCATTAATTCAGAACAGAATATTCAGTTTGAGCCATCTGAGTTCGAGTTCGACATGCCTATGATTACAGCCCAATCAAGATAATAGTAGTTCGAAAATTTCTCCTCATGAGGTATGTTGCAACGGGAAAAAGTCAAATCTAAGTGCATATGGCACGAAAAGGATGTCCGATTTTAATAAGACGGGTTCTGATAAAAACGCCAACCTGTCTGTCATTACGTACGTGACTTAGAGAAGATCGCGTCCTCAACCCTTTGCGCGCATGATAAAAAAAGAAATTCGACACTTTCTCTGGCTCCACCAGGCACGCAGCTTCAACACGAACCTAATTCGATACGATAAAAGTGAATTGGCGCATAGCTTTCGAGTGCCAAAAGGCAGACGACTTAGCCACAGTCCTAACCAATTTTTCTTTAGTCGTTCACAAGCACAGACACTTCCATTCCTACTAAACCGAATCAAGGAAATAGGAGTCGGCCACGGAAGACTTCATCGAATCGCCCAATGCAAATCGGCCATTTAGGGGAGAATTACCTAAAAAGTCCTAAACTTATTATAATTGTGTTAATTCAATCCTAAATCCTTTTTTTTTTTTTTGCCAATTCAATTATAAACCTTTTGTAATTATGTTAATTCAATCCATCTAGCGAAATTTGGCTGACCGGTGTTGATGTGGCCATCGACCAGCGTCTGGCGAGCAATTTTTTTAAATTTTTCGAATTTTTTAATAATTTTTTCTTTTTCCTTTTTTCTTTCCCCCTCTTCTTCCTCCTTGGCTTCTTCTCCACATGGTGGTTAGCGAGGCTCGCCGGTCACTAGGCAAAGGTTGGCTTCACCCGAGACCCTTAGGCCTTGCCCAGATTTGGCTGAGGTTGCCGATGAGGGTAAGCGAGGGCTACGACTCTCACCGCTAGTTGGCAAGGGCTTTGCGATCATCGCCTAGTGACTGTTGAGCCTCATCGACCACTTTGTGGAGAAGAAGCCAATGAGGAAGAAGAGGGGAAAAAAGAAAAGGAAAAATTTTAAAAATTTTAAAGTTATTTGTTGGACAACCGGCACCAGCTAATGGCCATGCCAACATCAGCTGGCCAAATTTTACCAGATGGACTGAATTGACTTAATTAAAAAAGGTTTATGATTGAATTGGTAAAAAAAATTGTTTAAAAATGAATTGGCATAATTATTATAAGTTTAGAATTTTTACGGTAATTTCCCCACCATTTAGAGGGTCAATCTTGAGGTAAATCGAGTATGTGATTTTGTAAAAGATGGAGCGACCCCTCTACCACTAAGGTCAACCAATTTTCATAATGAGGTCTTCTTATTTGTTTGTTTGTTTTTTGGTAATTGTATTTTGGGTATCTTAAAAGTCACATGCGGCTATACCAATCAAAAATTGTTTGGAAGAAATTTTCTCCGATCGAGGACATGGCCAATTTCTAAATGTTTAGAAAATGAGTGTATCTAGGTCTCTTAGCTCTTGGTTGAACTCTTACGTCTCTTAGTCAGTCATGAAAATGAAATCCTCCCCCACTAAACAAAAGTAGACAACATGCAGCTTTCATCTACTAGATAATTTGCTCGGGAAAAATGTTTAAAAAGTCCTAAACCTTTTGTATTGGTATCAATTTAGTCCTAGACCTTTTGACTTGGTACAGATTTAGTCTTTAACTTTTTATTGATGTCAATTTAGTCTTAAACATTTTGACTTGATGCTAATTTAGTCATAACAATTTTAACATAGTGCCAATTCAATCCTTCTAGCTAATCTTGGCCGGATTTTATTGACATGGATGTTAGACGGCTGATGTGATACCGTTAGCGCTAACGTGGACAACTTTTAGTATTGTTTTAATATTTTTTACTATATTTATTGATTTTCTTTCCTTTTATTTTTTATTTTCTTTATTTTATTTTTTTTACACCCAATTCTCTCCTTCCTCTAGCCAATTGTCGGCTGGGCGATTGGCCAAAGGGGAGGGCTAGCGAGGTCGAGGTCGACCTCATTAGCCTCCAGCGGCCTTGTGCCAAGGGGGGCGACGCTTGCCCTCGCTAGATCTGGCTAGGGTCAAGCCTTGCTAGCCATGGGCAAGGCTCGACCTTGCTAGCAAATCCTATGAGGTATAGCCTCACCCAGCCACTAGTGAGGCTCGAGTTGTCACAAGCGTGACCTCATGGTCTCTAATGACAACTTGAGCCCTCGGTAGGGGCTAGGCAAGGCTTGACCCTCGCGAGATTTGGCAAAGTTAGGCTTTGCCCATGGCCGGCGAGGCTCAAGCCTCGCTAGATCCGACTAGAGCAAGCCTCACCCACGCGACTACTAGCAAGGGCTCGAGCATCGCCAGTGGCCTACAAGGTCGAGGTCAACCTCGTCGACCCTCCCAATTGGCCGATCACCTAGTCGGTGACCAGTTGGAGGAAGGAGGAAGCATGAAAAAAAAAAAGTAAAGGAAAAAAGAAAGGAAAGAAAATAAATAAATAAATGTAAAATATTAAAATATTATTAAAAGTTATCTACGTTTGTGTCAATTGTGTCACATCAGTTATCTAGCAACCACATCAACAAAATCTAATCAAAATTAGTCAAAAGGACCGAATTGGCATTAAATTAAAATTTTTAAAACTAAATTAGCATCAAGTCAAAATGTTTATAACTAAATCAACACCTATGCAAAATGTTCAAGATTTTTTTGACACTTTTCCCTAATTTGCTCCAAGAATTGACTACCTTGTGATTTGATAGGTTGCCAGTGAGTGAATGTTGTGAGGGTTCAATATCCTAAAAAACCTCTAACTTCGACCCTAATCCTAATTCTATATTTTATTTTTTTCTCATAAAGAATTCTCAGCTTTAAATACAATCTCAATTATATCATAACTTTTTTTCATAAAATACCATAATACTTAAGTCTCATATATTCCCTCCTTCCAAAACCGCCATTTCCATGGCATTGCTTTTTTCCTCCCAAACTTCAGATCCAAGAAGCCATCTTTTCGAGATGAATTTTCACATTTGCCCAAACAATGTGTTATTAGACCTGAAATTTGGGTAAAAACTAGAGCAATTGGGATTGACTTTTTTCAATTACTCTTTCTCATATAAAAGTCTTCCTTCAATCTCACTCGAGAATCTTCAGTTTTGTGCTCACTCTTCAATATCTCGTGCTCGGAAATCTTCCATTTCACGCGGTCGGGGAACTCGCGCTGGAGTTGCTCGAACAGCTCGTGGGATTTATCATTTCTCAGTCATCAACGAACATTTTTCACAGAGAACTAACGGGGGCAGGTTCATTAGAATATTAGGCCAATTTCGGAGCATCGTCTTGGAAAGGTCCTGGTCTCCAATTTCTTAAGGTCAGTGGAGATCGATGAGCGCCGATTCGTCAATAGGGCTGTAAGCCCACAAGTTACGAGAAGGCATAACAAGACAAGAGGCAGCTGGTTGCTAGAAATTCAGAAGAGATCAAAAAGAAAGAAAAAACCTACGATTTCACATCTTAAATACTTATTTATGTATGTGTCAATGGTATATTCGTACGTGCGACATGCGTCTCGCACGTAGATTGCAAAACACACACCCCATGACTTTTGGAGGAGAAATTACATTAGTCGAATTAAAAAGGATAAGTCCATATGAAGTTCTATGACTTATCGTGAAAATATAATTGAATTCTAAAATTTATAGAAAATACAATCAAATTTTAAAACTTGTCAATTTGGTATAATCAAGTCATTCTGTTAACACTGTCTAATTTGACCAATGAAAAATACTAATGTGGCTCTTTTAAATATTTTCTCTCCCACAAGCCGATAATGTGTGTAAAACATGAAATATAAAGTTAAAACGACGTCATTTTGATTCAAATATGCTTTTTATACAATTTTTGTTTAAATTAAATAAAAAGGCTAAAATAAAAAACTAAATTGGCTAATTTTTATTTAATTTAAGACTAAATTGATCAAATTAACAAGTTTATGGCTAAATTGACCACTGATTTTTGAAAAATAACTAGACCCCACATCAAAACACACTCTAGATTATAATAATAACTCGTGCTATTCTACCATCACAGATGTAAAAAAGCAGAGGACAAGATTTCAGTCTCTATCTTAGAAACACCAGCTAGTCAAAATCAGAGAGGACTAGTCTTGGTCATACCACGATCACAAAGTTCAATTTCAATCAAAATCAGCAATTGATTTCATTCATTTTTCAAGGTGCTTGAGTAAAACTCGCGTCGCATCGAAGTTGTACATTTTTATAAGTCATCATCCTCGAACTTCATTGATCCTACAGAGGCCAACACCAGGGTTCAGAATATGGATCCCTGAGGTAGATTATTTCGCGAGGATACGGCGACCTGTACGGCGACATGATGGGCTGTGGATTTTCACCGGGATTGTCTCCGCCGTTGCCTTCGTTCCTGTCCTCATTTACAGACACTATCTCAGCAAACCCGACTTTCTTCCTAAGCAAAGTGGTGAGTTTAACCGCGTCGACAACTCCGGTCACCTCGATCCGATCGTGATCACCCGCCAATGCCACGGATTGAACTCCTGGAGTGAAATCAACAAAGAAAATGGATTGATTTTGAATCAAAAGAGGTTCTTTCTTTCCCTGCTATTATCATTCTCACATAGCCTTTAATAATTTATAGAGATACACCTAAATGGTCATTGAGATATAAAAGGAATATCTAATAATCACCTGGATAGCCACCCGCAACTTTCAAAGCTTTAGAGTAAGGGTTTCGGGGGGCAAAACAATAAAATCTTGAGGTGTGGCCATTCATAGACACTTTGATGACGAGCTTCTGCTGAAAAAAGAACACAAATTATAAAAAAAAAAGAACAGATCAAGAAGGTGAATTAGCATGCGACATAAGATAAATTCAATTCATGATTTTCTCATCATATTACCTTCATGGTGCTTGCTTCATTAGGAATTTGGAGAAATTTAAATTCCACAAGTTCAAAAGAATTTTGAATATATTGGAGGAGGGCTAAGGAAGAACCAAGGTACCACTCTCTATTTATAGCATCTCAATGACTCGAACAAAGGCTGAGCACATAGTAGTCAGGAGTCAAAACATTATTATTTTATTTGAATATATCATGTGCCCTATCTGCCCCCGCCATTTACGCCTCACCACTCGATGGTATATGCTTTAGGGATTATTATTTTTGTAAGTATACATCATGGTGGACAAAATTGTATTCACAAACAAAGTTAACCAAAATAAATGACTTGATATAAAAATTGCATACATATTCAATATTGAACCCGCAGAGATTTGTTGAAATTTGACCAATTGAAAAAAAAAAAAAAGGTACCCCAAATTGCTTAACAACCAAATTCTTTAATTATCATCGTGATCTTAATTTATACATGTCATTGACCGGAAAGTAATGCAGTTCCGTGGAAGAAGTCTCCAGTGAAACTTCCGTGATCAATCCTGTAATTAAGGGTTAATCGGGGAGAATTATGTATTGTCCCCCCAAGATTTCAGTATTTTGCAATTTACAACCCTTCCCCCCTCGTTTCAATTTTGCAATTTGACCCTTGAAATTTAGACATCGGTTGCAAGAGCAGTGGAAGAGTAGCTAGCCAACAATATATTAAAGGTGAGAGCATGCTATTAAAATTCCAAAGAGAATTTGATTGAAATCACCTCCATATACTTCTTAGATAGCTAAATAGTTTTGAAATTACAATTTTTAAGTGGGTACTCTATTTTCTTTCTTCACATATGTAGATGGGTATATGACTAAATTTTCTTTCATTACTAATCACAAGCGGTTACCTGATCAAATATGTGATAAAACTTTGGTTGGAGTCAACATTTGGGGGTGCACAACCAATCCAAAAAATCCGCGGAAGGGGGGGATTGTAATAACCAAAAAGTCGAGGGGGCAAATTGTCACAATCCCAAAAACTTTGGTGGCAAAATGAAATTCTCCCGGTTGATCACCACCATCATCATTCCTCTGTGCCTCTCTTGGAGACTTGAGAATGTGGAGTCAACGGGGTAGCAAGGGCCGTCGAGAAAAAATCAAGGGAAATTTCACGCTCAATAAAAAGTAATCTGATTAGAAACTACTTCAATCACAGGTTCACTAAATTGTTTGTTAGTGGCCTAGAGAAAAAAGAAGCATTCACATTTTCCAGGTACAAATTCCAACGTCAATCATCGACGACCATCGACAATTAGATTTGGCCAAATGGAGTGATGACTTGACGGCAACTGACTTGCCATTCTTATTATGCATGACAAATGAAGCACGTAATTTCGCAGTATAAGCAAATTAAAGAAAATAAATGGAGGGAGTATTACCTCATCAAAACTGGGGAAAACTTCAAATAAGGCTTTAAAGTTGAGATATTTTTCTCAAAAAAAGAGGGCTTGCAATGAATATTTTCATTTTTGTGTTTCCAATAGATGGGGCAAAATCTTGTAGAATGGTGACATGAATAATCATTCTAATTGACGTGAATCCATTCGAAGAATGTGAGCCATTCATAGGTCCCCTAATAATGTGAATTGAACTCATGACCTTGTCCTAGACAAGTGATGCATTTACCCTTAGACCAACCATCTTGATGGTGAGCCCATGTTCGTTGTCCCTCTTCAATTGTATTTTGGGCATACCAAAGCCACCTCTGGTCACATCAATAATTTAACCAATGGAAACATGGTTCTATGTTTAATTGTTTAAGGAATGAATGTATCTAGATGGCTTAGATTTTGGTTGAAGCTTAAGTCTCCTGGTCTTCAAAATGAAATCCTCCCAAAATCAATTAGATTCCTTTCACACCAAGCAAAAGCATACACTATGCAACTATTACCCACCAAAGCTCCAAGAATTTGACTGCTAAACTCGTGATTTGACCAATCAGCCAATGCATCATGGCCAGTGAAATTTCTCAGCTCCCTCTTGGAAATGGTCGTGGCCATCACTTTCTTCAAGGTGAGTCATCACAGACTTCGTTTGAAATGGAGAGACCAATGATCTTCCAGTCATATGCTTTTGAAATGGGGTCGGAGCGCAAGAGCTTCGAAAAGGCAAAGCAAGTACGAGACAAAAGAGGGATGGTTGCCGGGCAATTTAATAGGCGTGCGATTTCACATCCGAAGTCATTAGTCTATGCATCGAAGGCGTGTATGTACATGCGTGTCTCACGGGGGAAATAGACTTCAAAGCACACCCCAGGACACGACTTTTGGAGGAGGAAATTACATCAGTGGAATTAAAAAAAAACTTTGCTTAGCCGTCTCGATGTTGAACTTTGATGTAATGTTCTTATTTAGTACATAATAAATAAGCAAATTGAAATACAAAAATGTATGGACCCAACTTTCCAAAGTTAACTATGCATTTACATATACGAATCTTACTTAACCACTTGCAAACATCACATTCCACTCACTCTTCCACGGGAGTACCAAGACCAAATGATATATCTTACTCCCATTATTCGCACACCCACTTTCCTAAGATGATCATGCCCCCGACATACAACTCAATTTCTCGAACCCTCTCGACACAGGCACACGAAAATTGGAATGATAGTCTAAACGAAGGGATATTTTAAGTAAGAACAATGAAGAAATACGTATCGTAAACATATGCAACCATCAAAATGGATAGAACAATCGATCTCTAATAGACATGTTTGTCTAAAAAATTGGCCAATTACTGAAAAGAAATTTCAAAATTAGAAAATAAAACAAAAAATAAATAAATCAACGTGCGCCTGTGTCCAGCCCAATTTAAATGTACTCAAGCCTATTCAACATACGATGTTCACTTGAGAACTCATGACTTCAATCAACAATTATGTAGGTGGACTTATCTTGAAATCAAATAGTGTTTTTTTCTATTTTTCTTACGCGAGACTCTTTTTTCACCTTCACTTGGCAAACTCTCTAAAAGTTAAATAAGTCTTTAACTTGATATCCTTAACACATGATTGGTTTAGTTTAGTAAACAAGAATATTTGCCCACATCCAAATCCATAGATCGAGTCTAATCACATCAGTTGGATTTGTATTGAACTCACATAAACAATTGGTGCGACGGGCTCAAGATCCACGAAAAAATTCCCCCAATAAAATGGGTCAAGTTAATATCATACTCACTTTTGATATCTTAATAAAAACGGTATTTCGATATTGCTCCAGACAAGAATTTGGACGTATTTGCAATATCGCTTCCTTGTCTCGAGAGTTGATGCACGAGGTTCCACCAAATCACAATAGCAAAGTTAGAGATTGGCATGGGGTGCGACATGACTGAGACCATGTTGCCCACCCTTCAAGGCAGGGGGAATTGTCTAGTCAATTTCATTATAAGACGGGTCCTTTGCGTTAAGACTGTCAAATCATTTTACGTTTCTTGATCCGGCAAATTCTGACCCCACGAGTCAAATTGACCGAGTCATACGTAAGACCTAGGTGGTTAAATCGATGTTGATAGTTTTGTGGGGGCAATACCTCTCTAGAAATGGACGGGCGGACGGGTTTGTACTAATATTTTAGCCTAGTAAACATCCTCGCCCGGATCGATGTCCTGAGAATAAATTATATTGAGAATCCTGAGGAAATCATCCTGGGCCAGAGCAGAACTGGTTACGTTTAAAAACAAGAACGAAACAAGAAGTCGGTCGTGCTTAGGTTCGTTGTCAGTGGGTCTACGTACTTCCTTTCAGCGATGCGTCCCTACCGGGGCACGTTCTCGGACAGGGTTGCAGCGGGCGAGATACCGGTTTTGAGAGATCGATGCTGGGGCAGCAGATGCATTTCCTGGCGAAGGGGCCTCCCAAGAGGCACGATGTGTGTTCCACAGGATATGAGCATTCAATTTGGTTGAGGCGGCTCAATCTGGGCATTGAGCATCATGCCATGTTCCACGAAAATGCTTCTCGATCAGAAGATTTAGCGACTTGTCGGCCTCTTTGGATGCCACAAGACCAGCAGATCTACTACAAGTAGCTATTAATGGAGGATGGTTAAAAATTTCTTCAATTGCGAAATCAAAGCTATACGTGAGGCGGTTCGTCAATTTGTTACAATCCTCTTATGTCCATAACATCCCTCCATTTGTGCAGATGTTAGCACAATTACTCTGAATTTTTAGATCTATTATCAATGCAAAAGAGATTCAATGATAGGGTTCCGTTGGTTCCCATGTATACGTTGGTGACAACTAGAGGTGTCAATATGGGTCATAAATCTATATTATGACTCACTTTTAGTTAAATTGGCCAAATATGGGTCAAATTAAAGTTAAATATGAGTTAAGTGAAAATTAAATATAGGTTAAATATGGGTTGAATAAGTAATTAGATAGACCCATAATTTCTCTCATTCTCTATGCGTTCTCGACCTCCGTTGCCGATCCCGCCATCACGTCGCCGTCACCATCGCCGATTCCAAGTTTGCCGCCGCAAGTTGGAGCTCAGCCTAGATCTAGGTAGGCAAGCCGCGACAGAGCTTGGGCTGGCGAGTCCTAAGCTCGCTGGCTGAAGCTCGACCTAAATTTGGACAAGTGAGCCATGAGGTCACCAACCTTGGCCAAACTGCGGCTTGCTCAAATCTAAGTAGGCGAGCCTCGAACTCGCTGGCCACAATAGAATTCGCAACTCACTAGATCTGAGTGAGCCCGAGCTTGACCATTGCTAGCGACCTCGGCGGAGCCTAGACCAATCGAGCCTCGAGTTCGTCGGCCTTAGTCAAGTTTGGGCTCACTACCTACGTCTTGGCCGGTCGTCGTCGAGTGGCACCAGTAGAGGAAAAGGGGGAAGAAGAAGGAAGAAGAAAGAAAAGAGAAAAGAATAATAATAATAATAATAATAATAATAATAATTTTTTTTAAAAAAAAAATAATTAAAAATTCAATCTAAAATAATTAAAGTTCAATTTTTTAAAAATAATTAAAAATTCAATTTTAAAAAAAAATTATTTTCCAAAAAATATTTCAATTTAGAGATATCCACATTTTTTTATTTACTAATTTTTTATTATTTAATTTACTTTATAAATTTGATGTGAAATTTTTATTCAAATAATTTATATGTAAAAAATTTAAAGTGAACTAAATAAGTAAGAATATATTTTCTTAAATTAAGTTAAATATTAATATGTGTTGGTAATATAGATCGGATATAAATCAAGTTAAGTATGGTCATTAAATTTACATTACATAAAAATTGGTTAAAACAGATTAAATGGATGGGTTGGACTATTTTCGACCCGACCCACCCATTTGACACCCGAAATGTCTACTTATTTCACCAAGTCAACAAGGAAACAGCTCAGCAAGTCTTTGTTTGATTTCACTAATGTAAATTTCTTCTCCAATACCAATGTGGGGGGGGGGGGGGTGGGCGTGGGGAGATGACGCACCGCGAAAGGCACGCATGCACGGGCACGCCTTTCGATACGTAAAATAATGATTTCCAATGCGAAATTCGCAGGTGTTTCCTCGACTCATTTGAATTTCTAGGGACCGTCCCCATTCTTGTCTTGTAATGCCTTCCCGAAACTCGTGGCCATAACCCCATTGACGACGAGAGGCCCCAACTTCGACATCGACGAACACTTATGAATCGGAGCTCATCGATCTCTCCATTCCAAGCGAGTCTAATCACGTGTTTAGTAGTAGACTCTAGGAGCTATTAGTTGGTGATAGTTGCATATTTTATGCTTTTTTGCTTGGTGGAAACGAATCCGATGGGACGAGGTAGGATTTCGTTTTCATAAATGACTAAGGAGACTTCAACTTCAACCAAGAGCTAAGCCATCTAGATACTCTCATTTCCTGACCAATTAAAAAACAGACTATGTCCTCAATCCGGAGAAACTTCCAATCACTTTGTGATTGGTATAGCCACACGTGAAATTAAGATATAATACAATTACCAATATATATATATGGGCTCACCATAAGGATCGATGAATAGTGGTAAATGAGTCGCTCATTTTTTACAAAGTCATAAGTTCAATGTTGACCTGGCAAGGTTGTTTGGCCAAAAGGCGTCATCCACGATCTGTCCTCGAAGTTATACCAGTGCAATGTGAAATGCTCCTTTTTCTCTGGCTAAGTGACAAACTAAAATTGAAACCTGGCTTTAATTAGATGAGCTGAATCTTCCCTTGATTTTCTCTCAACGTTCCTTCCCTCGTCGTATTATTCCTTTCTAGTAGGTCTGTTTGCTCTCACCATTGACTTCTCTTTGTCAAGTCCACACAGCGAGAGAAGAGAGAGAGGTAGTTTTTTTTTTTAAAAAAAATTGACAATTTATTCCTAGATTTTTGCACGAAATTCCACTATAATCTTTTCGATCAATTACGCCAGAAATCGCCAACACGATGGTTCGGTTATCATTGGTCGTCCTATGTGACACACTACCACATCAACAATTTCTATCAAAAATTGACCACAAAACCTACATTGGAATGTCTCATGAAAGTTGAAATGAATTAGGAATCTTGGAAATTTTATAATTGAATTGACAGCCGTATAATACGTTTAAGACAAATTGGACAAGTTTCCCTTTCCAGCCTTTCTATTGAACTTCAAATAGCGAAAAAAGAAATGATGGATTAGACTAATCATATCTCTTGATCAGTCTAATTTCAATAGAATTTTTCGAGTCCAATATTGAATTTTTATTCGTGGATGTTTGTTTGAGTTTACACTATGGGAAGCTATACATGCGTTTTCATTTGCTTGATTAACTCCATTGTGTGAATAGAATTTTTTTACCAAGTCTTATACTTGAAAATTATAATCTCTGAAGCATATATCATCAATTATGCAAGGCATTTAATGATGGGGGCAGATAGGGGACATAAGGTGATTAACTAAATAATAAGAATAGAGCGAAAAGGCAAAGACTTAATGTTCAACAAATTTGACTTCTGACCACCCCATGTCCCTACGTTTGTTTAAAAGTCATTGAATCTTCTTCCAAGGAGATGCTATAAATAGAGAGAGGTATCACAGTTCCTCTTCAGCCCTCCTCCAACAATTTCTCAGAATTCCTTGAGCAAATTGAAGAATTTCCACTTGCCCAGATTCCTAGTCGAAGCAAGCACCATGAAGGTAATATATTGATGAGAAAATCATGAATTAATTCACCTTGTATAAGCATGCCAATTCGCATCCTTGATTTTCTTTTTCTTTTTCTTTTTTCAAGCAGAAGGTCGTGATTAAGGTGTGCATGAACGACGACACCTCGAGATTTTGTTGTTTCAACCTTCGAAGCTCTCGCTCCAAAGCTTTGAGAGTTGCAAGTGGCTTTCAAGGTGATCATTAGATTATTTTTTTTCTTTTTTTTATATGTTGATGACCATTTAGTTGTATCTTCTATAAATCGTTTATGGTGTTTCGAGATTAAGAATGGCAAAAAAAAAAAAAAACCTCATTTGATTTAGAATCAATTCATTTTCTCTTTGGTTTTCCTCTAGGAGTTCAATCCGTAAAATATTTGGGGGATGATAAGGATCAGATCGAAGTCACTGGAGAGTTCGACTCGGTCGACCTCACCACTTTGCTCAGGAAGAAAGTTGGGTTTGCGCAGATAATAACCGTGGGTGATGCCGACAAGAGCAAAGACAAGCCTGACCAAAGTCAGAACCCGAAGCCCGTCGAATGCCCTCCGTGGCCGCGCCCTGAAATCGTCATCATCGGGGATCCGTACCCTGAACCCAGGTGCTGGTTCATGTAGGATCAACAAAGATGGGCGATGATGACTTCTATAAATGTACCCATTGATGTGATGAGTTCTTCAACACAAGCGGTTTCGAGAAATGGTATAAAATTTCATTGCCGGTTTTCACCGAGATCGAAGTTTGTGATCGTGCTATGACCAAGACATTTCTCTGATTTTAACTAGTTTGGATTCTCCAAGGTTGAGAAAATATAATGTATTTCCTGAAATATAATTAGCTTGATTGAGTGGGATGGATGACAGTACTTATATATATGATAATCTCTTATGCACTTGTTGGAGTGAAATCGCTCTATTGAAGTCGATATGAGTCTTGGACGATTTGGAAAGCGAGCAATCTCTAGTTCAAGCTCAACATCTAAGTTATTAAAATGTCCGCGAAACAATCTTTCCAAGCCGATCGTGCATCCTGAGCTTGAAATCCTAGCCAGGCTAAGCCCGAACTGCTCCCAGATCGTTTGGCTCGGTTTTACTCCAGATAATTTCTATCTTTTAAAGTGGGTGCCAAAATGAGACACAAGAGAATCAAACATACACCAACATCCGTCACACGACGACCATCGTCACCATCATCATTGTATCCCCCACCACCACCATCGACCGCAAAATAGGACCGATTTGATGCCACCGCCCAGTTCTCTATATTCACAGCCGCTGTCGCCGCCGCCACTGTTTGCCTTGACAATTTTTTTTGGTACGGTCGACCACCTGCAAAACCACCATTGCTGACTACCGTTCACAACCCATAGCCGCCAACAGCCACGATAACAAGGTCGGGAACCTCTACAACCACCTGAAACCCAACCCTTTTAACTCCGTAGACAACACTTATAAAAATCAGCCACGCACACCATACCCACGCCTATCAACAATCACGAAACAGAGAAAATGCTGCCTAGATTTTCATTATTTACAACAATTCATATCCAAATATCTCCATGAATAAGAAAATTGTTTTTCATCATTCATTTTAGTAAGCAAGCTCAATCATGCAGGATCGACAAAGATCGACGATGGTGACTTTTATAAGCGTTCACTGTTGGGTTCTTTTTATTAATTACAGGAGCAGTTTTGAAAAAAAAATGAACAAAATCAATTGCCGGTTTTCACTGAGAATAAACTTTGGGATCGCTAATTCGACACTTTCCGGTCCTACACAGAACGCGCAAATGCTGCGACCAACGTCTTGGCGAGTTTTCCTAGCAGCAACCTGGAAAACTACCTTTGTCTGCTGTAATGGCCTGACTGTCCTTGTACGTTGAGGTGGCCCGGCTGCGTACAAATCGCGCGTGGGGCGTCATGAGATCGTCGTAACGAGTAACGAAGTGTGAGAGCCTTCTGGATCTTGAGCGTGAGCGTGAGAATTCCATTTTGCCACCAAAGTTTTTGGGATTGTGGCAAATTGCCCCCTTGATGTTTTGGTTTTTACAATTTGCCCCCTAATTTTTTTGGATTGGTAGCAATGTTTCCCCTACCGTTCACTCCAACCAAAGATTTATCACATGCTTGATCGAGTGACTGCACGTGATTAGTTTTGAAAGAAAAATTATTCATATACCCATCTAATTATGTGAAGAAAGAAAATATAGGGTCTACTCAAAAATGTATATTAAAATATATAGTGATCTATGTATTTGGAGATGAATTCGATCAAATTCAATGTGATATATTGTTGAATTTTTCTTCCACCGCTTTTGCCATTGATTTCTAAATTTCAGGGACAAATTGATAAATTTTTCTTCCACCGCTTTAATAAGTCCAGCTCAAATCGCATTTGTTAAAGGTAGGAGAATCAGTGATAATATATACTTCTTGCTCAAGAACTTCTCAGGGGGATTCATAACAAACCTAATGTTCCAAAATGTGCTATTAAGGTGGACTTTAAGAAAGCCTATGACACACTTAATTGGGATTTTTTAGAGAAAACCCTACAAGCATTTGGGTTTCCTGCCCATCTCACAAGATTTATTATGATGTGCATTCGTACCCCAAGATTCTTCTTATCCATAAATGGCAAACTCCATGGTTTCTTTGCTAGTGGACGTGGTATACGACAAGGTGACCCAATGTCACCATACCTCTTCACCCTAATCATGGAAGTTTTTACTGGGATACTTGATGTTCATACACGGCATCCAAATTTTCGATACCATTGGCGGTGCAAAGCAACACAGCTATCTCATCTATTTTTTGTGGATGATGTTCTTCTCTTCAGTGAAGCTAATCTTGCCTCTATCTCTTGCATCCAAGAAGGGCTCACCTTATTTTCTTCCTGGAGTGGGCCGGTCCCTAACGCTAGTAAAAGTGAAGTCTTTATTTCGGGTGGTTTTGAGATCACTAAGAACTAGATTTTACAAGCTCTTGGCTTTAACCTTGGTTCCCTCCCTGTGCGATACCTGGGGGTACCTATCATTACGGCAAGGCTGAGCAAAGTAGATTGCAATGCCTTAGTAGGCAAGCTCACTACTCGAATCCAATCTTGGACACACCGTTTCCTGTCCTTTGCAGGCTGATTACAACTTATCAAATTGGTGCTACATGCTATTCAAGCATATTGGGCCTCTGTCTTTTGGTTCCCTTCTTCGGTGGTGTACAAGATAGAGCAAATTTGTAGACAATTCCTCTGGAAGGGCCCTTCTATGGGTTCGGGAGGGGCAAGGGTGTCTTGGGATGATGTGTGTCTCCCCTTTCAAGAAGGTGGCCTTGGTATAAGAAGAACCAGATACAGCAACAAAGTAAGCATGGCTAAACATATCTGGTTGCTATTCATAGATAAAGAGTCGTTATGGTGCAAATGGATTCATGCTACATATCTCAAAAGCAAGAATTTTTGGATCTCTTCAATTCCTACCCACTATTCTTGGGCTTGGTGGAAGATCCTTTCTTTAAGGGATGTATTCCAACCCCATTTTAGATGGAAATTAGGAGATGGGGAATCTATATCGCTTTGGTTTGACCCATGACTAGACTTTGGTCCCCTTAACTCAGTATTCTCAAACAGTAACATATACCAATCAGACCTCCTTAGAGAAGCAAAGGCCAATGACTTATTTTCCCCTGATGGGTGTGAACTACTTCAACAACTACTATTGTGGCAAATACCGATTCCCCATCTCTCAACTGGTCATGACATCTTTACCTGGGTGGAGGACACCGGTGGGAAATTCTCAACGACATCGGCTTGGGCCACACTCCGACGCAAATCAAACTCGGTTCATTGGTCCACATTTATTTGGGACAAGGCTTTGGCTCCCAGACATCAATTCCTTCTCTGGCTTATTACCGAGAATCGTCTTCCCACACAGGTTCTCCTCATGTCATTTGGAAGGATTCCTAATTCGGTTTGTGCCATGTGTAACTATAGGCCTGATTCAGTTAATCACCTATTTTTTGACTGCTGTATATCCAACTCTCTAGCTAACTTTTGGGTAGCTAAGTGCAACCTTCCTTGGACCAACTCCTCGTGGTTAGACAATCTCCTCTAGGCTATTAACCATATGTCTGGAAAAGGATTCTACCGAGAGATAGCACGGTTCTCTTTTGGTGCTTTATGCTATATCATTTGGAAGACTAGGAATGATATCCTCTTTCGTGGTCACAACCTTTATGTTCCTTCTATGAAGCTCTACCTCTATAAGGCGATTAAAGATAAAGGCCTCACCTTCAAATCGGTTGAAGACATCCCCAAAAACAGAAGGATGCAGCGCAGCTGGGGATAGACCCCCAGATTTTTGGAGCGGAGCCACCCTCGGCTTAGTGTAGGTAGATCTAGGTCTTTTGTACCTTATATCCCTACTTTGCTATTTGTCTTTTTCTTCTGGGTGAATGCGGTACCCATATACTCCGATGACATGTTGTCCAGATGAGTGCTTGTCAGTACCATGTTCTCCCCTCCTCTCTGTATTACAATTCGTTGGTTGATTTAATACAATCTTACCTTACAAAAAAAAATTTGATAAATTGAAACGTCAGAGGGTAATTTGTGACAACCCCCGAAACTACGGGGACAATACGCAATTCTGCCCGATTAACCCTTAATACAGGATTGATCCCAGAAGTTTCACTCGGCTGCTTATTCTACGGAACTCTATTACTTTCCAGTCAATGACATGTAGAAATTAAGATCACGATGACAATTAAAGACTTTGGTTGTTAAGAGTCAACTTGGGGTAACTTTTCCAGGAGAGGCGGCCATTGTAATGGGCTTCAATTAGTGAAAAAAATAATCATGGATTGGACTAATCATTCTCTTCAATTGGTCGAATTTCAATAAATTTTTGCGGGTTAAATATTGAATATGTATACACGAACTTTTATAATTTGTCATTTATTTGGTTAATTTGGTGTGTGAATATAGTTTTATCTACCAAGACGTATACTTGTGATAATAATAATAATCCCTAAAGCATATGTTGTCCAGTAGTAAGGCGTATAAATGGTGGGGGCGGAGAGGGGTATAATATATTTAAGTAAAATAACAATAATAAAGCCAAAAATTCGAAGGCCTAATGTTAAAAAAATGTTTGAATTCTGACTACTTTGTGCCCAACCTTCGAGTCACTGAGAGTCTTCTTGGAAGGAGATGATGTATAGATAGAGAGTGGTACCTCGGTTCTTCTTCAGCCCTCCTTCAATTTGAACAAATTGAAGAACTTAAATTTCTCCAAATTCCTAACGAAGCAAGGCACCATGAAGGTAATACGATGAGAAAATCATGAATTTAATTCATCTTATGCCGCTTGTTAATTCACCTTCTCGATTTGTTCTTATTTTTAATTTGTTTTCTTTTTTCAACAGAAGTTCATGATCAAGGTGTTTATGAACGGTCATGCCTCAAGATTTTGTTGTTTCAGCCCCAGAGCCTTCACTCTAAAGCTTTAGAAGTTGTGGCTAGCTTTCCAGGCGGTCGTTAGATATTTCTTCTATATCTCGACAACCATTTAGGTCGTATTTCCTGTAAATTGTTTTAGGTGTTGCAAGATTGAAAATGGTGGAGAAAAATCGAGAACCTTTCTTGATTCAAAATTGATCCATTTCCTCCGTTGGTTTCACTCCAGGAGTTCAATCCGCAGCACAAGATGATGACCAGGACCATTTCAAGGTGATCGGAGATGTTGACGCGGTGAACCTCACCACATTACTTAGGAAGAAAGTCGGGTTTGCGGAGATAGTATCCGTAACCGAGAACAAGATAACATATGAGATCGAACTGAGTCCTGGCGAAACGAAGGACCTGCAGCCCATCATATGTTCGGGTCCATGCGTCGAAAGATTCTACTACCTCGGGGATCCATACCCTGAACCCGGTTGCTGTCCCTTCTAAGATCGACGGCGATGACTTACACAAAAGTACAATGTCGATGCGAAGAGTTTGTCTTACAAGAGCACTTCTGAAAAATGGAATAAAATCTTGATCGAAATTGAACCGCGTGATCGTGCCGTGACCAAGACTAGTCGCCTCTGATTTTGGGTCGTTTGGCTCGGTTTAATCCCAGATTTATTTATTTTTGGATCAGTATAATGTAATAATTCTTAATATGAACAATCATTAAATTAAGAATGAATTCGATTCATACATGATTGTAAAACACCAAGAATTCGAATATGTACAGCGGAATTAAACACATACCTGTTTGAGCAATGACCTCACTTGACTGGAAATTGATCAACCTGATATGATCGGTGATCTGTCGGTATGCTGGTTCTTCCTCTCTATGACCTATTTCGGTTTAGCAGCTTTAATGTGATTAAGCGACTGATAGGTATAACCTACCCTTTTATAGGCTAGAGAGGGGACCTAGCAAACCCTAATCAATAGCGTGTTAACTGGGCCCCTCCCATTACGGGCTTCAGTTAAACACAATTGCCTACACTTTGCTGCTCAACTTGGCCCGTAATTAATAGATGCCAAAATCCAACTCAATAAGATCACTTTAGGGTTTAAAATATATTGGAATATCCATTAACCCGATTATATAAAATAGAAAATTAATTAATTAATGTAAGCCCATTATCGGAAAATTTCCAACATATAATCCCAGATTAACTCATAGCTTTTGAAGTGGTCCACGCCAACATAAGAAATATGAAAAGAATCAAACATGCACGGCCACCCCGGCTTCCTAGCTCTGCAGACTTCCATCCGTCCCACGTTGCACGACCATCGTCACCATCTTCGCTGTGTTCCCCAACCACCACCACTACCGTTGACTGCAGAATAGGAACACTTCGACCCCACCGCCGGATTCTCTATATTCATAGCCTCCACCGCCGTTTGCCACGACCATTTTATCTGCTACGGTCCACCACCGGCGAAACGGCCACCGCTGACCACTGTTCACCAACCATAGCCGCCACCTGAAACCCAACCCTTTACCTCCTCCGTAGGCACCGCCTGAAACAACCAGCCGCGCACTCCATACCCACACCTGTTGAAAATCACAAAACAGAGAAGAGGCGGCAGGAAATTTCCCCAATAAAGGTTTGTCGGTCATCTAGAATTGTAGAGAAGTGGGGCTTTCTAAGATTTCTGGCGTCAACTGAGTTTGCTGGGCTTGCCGTAGTTGAATTTTTATCTTAAATTAAGAGATGATTCTTACTGTGAACGACGAAGAAGGGGAAATAGTGGATGAAAAATAAAGAACGAGGAGGATTGAGCTGGAACCGAAAAAATGAGTAAATAATTGGGCTCAAACCAGGTTCGAACCATCGTAAGTGTCAAAATGAGTGGGGATGATTCTTGAGTTTAGTTCCAAACACTGGAAAATATCAAATTTCTCGCGAAACAATGGCGCATAATGTTGCTAATATAGTAACATGTATACATCACACAAAATGCATTTGGTCCTCCCACTCTGTTTTTCCCTTCTTTTTTTTGGGTTCACGCCTCATCTTCCAATTCTTTTAACACGATGAAGCGCTTTAGATTGGTTTGTGCAATTAAGTCAGCTCCATCAAATCGTACATTGGAGGGAATCTACTTTGCATGCCCTCATGGTTACCTTTACAAAGGCTGTTCACCCATTACAGTGAGGACCTCCATGCTCTCACCAGCCACGAGCAAGGGCATCAAGCTCTCACCTAGATTTAAGAGAGGCAATGACCCTCGCTGGGTCTAGGCAAGGGCCACAAGGACCCAACGAGGGTGTCATTGCTCTGCCCAAACTAAGCGAGGATCACTAGCCCTTGCCTATGGCAAGCGATGGGTGTTCAGCAACTTCGTTGTCCTAGAGTTATAAAAAAAGAAAGAAAGAAAGAAAAGAAAATTAATAAAGATTCAAAAAATATTTAAAATTTGTGAAATTTGCTTGTGTCAATGCCGATCATGCTATAAAGGATTGCTCATGTCTATGATAAAATTTTCAGTCAAAATTGGCCGAATGGACTTTATTGACACGTTGTAAAGAAAGGTTTATAACTTAATTGGTATAATTGAAAATTTTAAAATTAAATTGGCACAAATGCAATAGGTTTGGGGCTTTATTTTTATTATTTTCCCCTCTTTTAGTGAGTGTAATAAGTGGAGTAATTACATGAAAATATATCTTAGAAAATTTTTAGATACAATGAAAAATAAGAATAATAATAATTGTTGGAAATACATTGAAAAAGATTAAAAAATAAAATGAATTATTTAAGGCATGCAACTACCGTCCTTAAAAATTATTCTATCCCTTGGAGTATGAAACTCAGAATATAAAGCTTCAACGGCTATCCTCCTAAGATACAATAAGAACTTCTTTTATACTACACATTGAATATTAGAAGGAAACAGAACAACATTATATGTATAACTCAGCAAGAAAAGGAAAAATACGTAATGAGATAGGAAAAGAGAAATAAGAAATATTCTGGTTTTGATATATCAATATCCCATTTCACTTATGTGTGGAGTAATAATTTATAGGTAAAAGAAAGAGAGAGCAGCTAGGAATCAATCATAAATAAATCGGTAACTGAAGAAGAACCATATACCTGTTATAAAATAATGAAGAGTTTATGTAGAAATAAATGAAATGTTATAAAGCCGACCGTTAAAAAGTCATTATACGGTTGTTACATGGCCATTAAATAACCACTATAAAATGTTAAAAAACCATTTTATATTGATGGCAAATAAAAATTATTACAAATTGATAACGGTAAAAAGTCATTACAAAAATTAATAGCTTTTAATTTTTCAAAACTGCTAAAATATCCAACTATATATTGGTTGAAAATGTTTAATTAACTCATAATCTTTTACATGGATACTTAAAATTCTGGTTTTGTTACAGGGTCCAAGGGCCACTGCATGTGTGCCTCAACCATACATCAACTATATTTGGGGCGCGAATGATAAAATTTTTGGCCAAAAAATTATTTTTGGAATAGAAACAAATTTTTCTATTTCTATTCTTGGATGAGTTTCTGAGCTAAAAAATATGTTTGATAATGAGGAAAATTTTCTATTTTTGAAATAGAAAATCATATGATAACAATACAAAATTTCTTTTTTTTAAGTGGCGGTGATAGGGCGAGGGGGCAACGATGGTCAGTAACCAGCAATGATGTGGGGAGGGGTTGGCAATACTGGTAGTGGTGGTAGGTAGCCAATGGGGGGAGGCGATGGCAGCAGCCAATTATTGAAGGTGGGGGAAGGGGATGGCAACGGGCGACAGGCAACGGGGGGAGAGGGTAGTGGCAGTGGTCAGCCATTAGTGACTGGTGGCGGTAGCAAGCGACTAGTGATTGGCGGCGAGGGGAGGGGGGAGGGGTGGTGGTGCTTGATGATTGACGATCGGTGGTGGGGGATGGTGGCAGTGAGTGGCCAGCCACCAATGCTAATGGGAGGAGAGGACGGCGCGGCAACGGCCGACAGGAGGGGAGGGGGCGGCGGCGACAATGGTGGTGGGTGGCGGCAATCGGAGGAGGGTAAATGGCTAGGGTTTAGGCAGAGACTCCTTTAAATGAGAAGTAAAAAAGAAAGAAACAATTTCTAATTTCTATTTCATAAGTAAAAAAGTAAAATAAAAAAGTAAAAAATAATTATTTATGATTTTTATTCCGAACCATCTATTTCAGAAATAGAAAAATGAAATTGTTTTATCAAACTAATTTCTGTTTCAAAAACAAGTCTAGAATAGAAAAATAGTTTTAGAACATAAATAGAATGATTATCATGCGCACTCTTTAAGTCCAATGCCAATGCCAACACATTCGAGAGCCCCAACCCCAACAAAAGAAGCATGGTTCCCCAAAGTCAACCTCAAAGCCGGGGACATCAGCCCACACTTTACCGGCTTTCTTTGCCAGCCCGGTGCATGCCCACATCTGGCCGGTCCTGCTACGGCACTTGGTCTACAAGGGGCTCACCAGGAGGTCTCATGTTGCTGGAGCATTGCATATGGCCGGAGTGGCCCTAAGGTGGGGAGCCGGAGGAATGCCGAGGTATATAAGCAGGGTGCATCCCACTGGTGATACGCGAGCACTACGTACTTCCTTTCAGTGATGCACTAGACTGGGGTGCATTCTCGGACAGGGTTGCTGCGGCCAAAATACCGGTTTGAAGGAGAGATGCCGATGTAGATGCTTTTCCTAATAGAGGTGATCAATTCCCGGTCTAACCCTATCTAGGAATTGAAAATCAGATCGGAAGGACCAGTTCCTAATTTTTGAGACTGGACCGACCAATCCAATCCAGTCTAATGGAACTATTCATTTAGAAAAAAATTATTAAAAAAATACTCGAGTTATTACTATTTTAGGATTTATTACTATTTTTAAGAAATTAAAAAATACATTAAAAGAAAAAGTCGGTCTAGTTTCACTCCAGAATCAGGAACGGGACTGAAAATCAACAATTTCATTTTTATTGAATTAGGAACTAGACCAACACTCTCAGGAACTGAACCAAATCAATTGGTCTAGTCCCATCCAAGTAGTTTTCAATTCAATCAGTCTAACATGCTCCCTCCTATTTCCTAGTGCACAAGCCTCCCAAGAGGTAGGACGTGGAACGGGATTGAGCATTCAATTTTGGTCAAAGAGGCTGAATCTGGGCATTGAGAACAGGCGATTTCACGAAAAGGCCTAGAGACAGGATCAAATTGTAATTCTGAAAAGGCCCTTGGTGTTTCTCAATTATGATCCATCCATGCTATGTTATAAGAATTAATCTTCGGTAGGTAGCTATTAATGGAGGATGGTGTAGATTTTCTGCAATCGCCTACTCAACATGATCGAGGATTCAGGGCATGTCGAAATCAACATTGCATGCGCAACAATTAGTGATGTGTTCATCAATTTGTTATCTGGTCCTCATTTGGTATGTCCCATTTTTATTCATATATGACATTCTATAACATCTCTCGAGTTGTGCAGTGCTTTTGTATACAGACCTTAGCATATCTGACATTACTCTTGATTTTTCGAATCTACTATCTAGCATGGAATTCATCGACAAGTACAAACGACTTATGGCTTTCTTCGTTTCTTAAACTTGAGCAATTCTCCTTTGGCATTGGATGGTTATGAAGTTATTATCCGTACAAAATTGCCTGGCATTTTCGAAAAGGAAAATACCACGAAAAATCCCAAACTTTGTCTCGTGTGACACATTCACCCTAAAAAAAAAAATTTGTGACACAAAAAACCCCAAACTTTGCCTCATGTGACATCTTTACCCCAAATTTTTATTGTGAATAGCAGTTTCGTCTTTTCCTTTTTCTTTCTTCCCTTTTTTTCTCCCTCCACCGCCGCCAAAGGAGTCGCCGGCGTCGGCCCTTGCCCAACTTAGGTGAGGGCGACGGCAAGGGGCAAGGGCCGCCCTCACCTGCCTAGGTGAGGGCGCTTGCCCAGGCAAGGGCGGCCCTCGACTGACGCCGACAAGGGCGACCCCTACCAGATCTGGAGAGGGCACCCCTTGCCTAAGTCAAGCAAGAGCCGACGTCGGCGGCTCCTCCGGCGGCAGTGAAGGAGGAAAAAAAAGGAAGAAAGAAAGAAAAGTAAAAGATGAAAATGCCCTTCAAAATAAAAGTTTGAAGTAAATGTATCACATAGAGCAAAATTTGGGATTTTTTGTGTCATAAAAAAATTTTTAAGGTAAATGTGTCACATGAAGCAAAGTTTGGAATAAATATGTCACATAAGACAAAGTTTGAGATTTTTGGTATTACAAAAAAAAGTTTAGCGTAAATGTGTCACACAAGGCAAAGTTTGTGATTTTTCGTGACATTCTCCCTTTCCAAAAATAAGCTTCATGATTTTGCTCGGTCGCAATATGCCACCTGTCCTCTTCTAGACAAGGATTGGGCCACAATTTTTTTTTCAAATCTAATTTAACCTTAGTCTTACCCCTGACCCGGTTAAGTTGACTAGTGGAGTTAGAATTTGACAGGTCAAGAAAGACAAATCGACCTACTATCTTACGGACATTTTATTTAATAAAATCGACTTGGTAGTTCCCCTTGCATGAAGCAAGGATGGGCAACATGGCCGTGGCCCTGTCGCACCCATGCCACCATCCCTAATTCCACAGTCGTGATTCAGTGGAACCTTGCCAAGTCTCGAGACAAGGAAGCTATATTCCCAGCATGTTCAATTACTTCCTTGGAGTAATATTGAGATACATTTCTTATTAAGATATTGAATGAGAGAATGATATTGCTTCAACTCATTTTATTGGGGAAAATTTTTTCCCAGATCTCGAGTCTATTACTTTTAGTGATCATGCAAGTCTAGCACGAATCAAACTAATGTGATTGCACTTGATCTATAAAATTTGGGTTTGAGCAAGAATGTCCTATTTACTAAACTAAAGTGATCACGTATTAAGGACATTGACTTAAAGACTAAGACATTTGTTCGAGAGTTTGTAATGTTAACGTTGAAAGAGACTCACATTAAAAAGATTGAAGGAAACTATTTGGTTTAAATGTGATAATCCCTATGTAAGCATTGTTTGAAGTCGTGGGCTTACAAGTGGCATTGTGCAATAGATAGGTCTAATGATGTTTAATGTTGACTGGGCACTTGTATGTATGGGCATGACTTGTCTCTAAATGCCTTTTCTTTTTTTCTTTTTTTGCAAAAATTCGGAATTGATGAAAAGTTGTGATCAAACAATCAAATTTTCTTAAAAAATGTTAACTTTTCAGACAAACACAACCCTTGAAAATTAATTTTTTTCTCTAATCCAATGGTTGTGTTCATTTCCGACACACATTGCTTCATGGTTCTTATATAAACCTATGTTCAAACACTATTCCAATTTCCGTGCGTTTCTGTTGAGAGTTTTGGAAAGTTGGATCCAGATAATTTTGTATTATAATATGCTTCAATGTCTACTAGACATGTTAAACAGGTGGGTCAGGTCGGGTTTGGGTCTGGTTATAAATGGTCCGACCCAAATTAACCCATTAACTCATTTATAACCCATTTAAGCATAATAAAAAAATTTTGACACATACCCAACTCAACTCATACACAATCCATACCCGACCCGACCCATATTATTAAAACACTTTCCTATCTAATTAAGCTTAAGAAAACTTATTTTTATAATCTTTTTTAAATATTATATTCGTTTAATATTGTTTATTTTTTAAGAAAATCGAATTATTAATCATTTTTATTTTAAATATTTTAAATTATTTTTTATTTTTTAAAAATCACACACACATATAGGAGAACGAGACTTACTTGGGTTTTGATGGCCAATCAAGCCACCATATGATGGTGGTGACCACGTGCGATAGCACCACCGTGCAAGCGAGAGGAGGAGCTGTTGTACAAGCGGTGGGAGCGAGACAACGCGTTGTCATGCAATGAGAAAGGTTTCTTCGTTTTGACTTGAGAGCAGAGAAGAGATGAGTCATCTCTGAAGACTGAGGAGTAGTTGGGTTCTAAGTAGGTTTAAACTTTGACCCATTAACGACCCATGTATTTTAATCTTTTTAATTTTAAACCCATTATAGGTACATCTATCAAAATGGGTCAGACTTTTTTTTAGATGATCTTAAAACTAAAAACTAAAAAAAAGCATGACTCATTTAAATGGGTCATAAATATGTTATGCACCCATTTTAGATGGGTTTAAAACTTAAAAAATTAAAAGAAAACCCGATCCATTTATGACCCATTTTGATAGGTGTATAATACACGTATTCGCCTCAGTAATCATCGAGCTCGCACCTCGTGGCCTCTCTGGCCATATGCGGTACTTGCTGGTCCTTGTCATCGCCCGATACGCGACCCCCATGGGCAACCCCTTGTAGATCCTGATGTTGCCGTCCTTTTCCTTCCGGTGTCACGGTAGGACCGGCCAGATGTGGTTGTGAGCCAAGCTAGCAAAGAAAGCCAGCATCTTGCGATCCGATGTGCCCAGATTTCAGGTTGATTTTGGGGAACGAGGCATCTTTCTTGGGGTTGAAATGCCATAACTTTTTACAAACATTTACCTAAGTGTCATAAATCTAATACGGCATGACATTTGTGGAGAACATTTTTAAAAAGCTATAACAAATAAGTGATTGACTGAAAAATTATATTTGAAAAAAAAAATTATGTCACTTGAGTGAACATGGTATATAAGTTATGATACTCAAGTCGAAAAAATAAGTTATTACACTTAAATGAACAACGTACAAAAGTTATATCACTTCTTTTCTCTAATTAAGTGTATTCATTTTTCAAAACTACCTATGCAAAAAAATATTCCCACATCAACAATGTGCATTTATATAAGTCATCATAATCAACCTTTGTTGGTCCTATATGATCAAGCACAAGGGTTCATTATTGTAAAGATGCACATTCGAGTTGTATTATAAAGCCACATATCGAAGAATTGATATGGTGTAGAGTTGGTCTATAATTCATTAATTTTAAGCTTTTGAGTAAATGTTGATCCAACAGAATATATTAACGAGCTCAGCTTGGCCACTCCTTTAGTAAAAGATATCGGGCTTCTACTAAGCGATCCCAACAAATGATATTAGAGTCAATGATTGATTGATAGCTCACTCTCGATGTATAACAATGATTGGTCAACATCTCAAGGTAGAAATCTCATGAGCAACATGGTTTTTGGACAACCTTCATAGTTTGGTTTGGCTAAAGGTTGGGTAAAGGTGGGCATTATGGTTCAATAACATAGTCCCATCATGGCAACCAATTTAGGGAAAGAGACCAAGGAACCTCACTAGGTAATAAAATGGAGATTTCACAACTTGAAACATGTTGATGCAGAAGAATACCTAATTTAAGAGGAAGCATACCTAGCATTGAGCGCATATATAAGGGTAACATTCTTGAGATGCACGCTGTATTAGAGAAATCTCAAATTAGACAATTGGTGTGGTATAGAGTAATTAATATATTTTAACTAGCCTGTAACTCATTGACTTAAATTTTGAATGATTGTGCATCCAACTGAATATGTTAATAGTAGTAATATCTAGATTAATACCGATGGGTAATGTCTAAAGTAGAGTATCCAATGGCAAGTAGATATGAGAGTTCCTTTGTTGTATTGATGGGACCAAATTGAAGTCACATATATGAATCGAAATGTTGTACAACCACATTAGAGTTTGATGATTCCTGCTATACCTCGCCTCAAATCATTCAACAAATCTGACCAATCTCAACAATAGTTTTAGTAGGCTCACGGATATTACCAGTAACATAATGCCAAAGCCTCCATTATCTAAAGAACTTGAGATTTTTTGAGTCCATAATTTAATCCATTCACACTAATCAAAGGGATAGTGAAACTTCCATTTTATCCATCACGTATTCACGTCCAATTCACTAGTGAAAAAACAGTAAATGTCTACTCAAAGTGAAAAAAAAAAATACAACAACAACAACAACACTTTTGAGGACATATTTGGAGAAATTAAGGCCAAAAAACCAGACTCAGTGAGTTGGAGAACCGATCCAAAATTTCGAAGAGGTGGTCTGCAATCAAATCGGACAGAAAAGGTAAGAACCGGTCTGGCAAAACAATGAACCGATTCGATTTGCTGGGCAAAGAATTAGCTTATCGTGCAAGCCATACAACAACAGTGACGTGTATGCTGATGTGGAAGATGACTAGACTGGTCATGGCCAACATTGACGTGTTGATTATATCAGCGACCATGCGTGCGGAAGCTTCTGGCTCGTGAGAGGCGAGTGCAACCCTCATGCAGTGGCATGTGATGGTGCATTTCAGTGCGTGGTGACACGTGTGGCCGTGGAATGCAGACAAACTTTCACGATCGGACTCGTATGAGGGTGGCGAGTATTATGGTGATGTCTGGTCTTGGAAAAGATCAACGAAAAGTTAGAAGAGTGCAAACCGCCTAAATCGGAAATCGATCAGACCGGACCGAACTAACCAATCCGGTCCGATTCTTTTGAGTTTCAATCCAATTTCGAATTCCTACAAGTGGAACTAGGGTCTAAGCAATCCGGTTTCCGATTCCAAAAGAAAATCAGACTGGATCAATTATATATACTTTTTTTATTATTATTTCTTGAAAAAAATTAGTAATATGTAAACTAAACAATATCTCGTTCATTGGTGTCATGAATTACGGTACAATAACTTTTTACTCATCGTCGCTTCTGTCAATAACTTAATCTCTCTCTCTCTCTCTCTCTCTCTCTCTCTCTCTCTCTCTCTCTCGTTATGTATAGCCACTCTTTAATGAGAAAAATAAAGTGGTCGGTTAATTGGACCGGACTGAATTGGCGATCCAGTTTAGTACTCGGCCTTAGGATCAAATGGTCTGATTTCTAGTTCTACCTTGGAATTGAATCAAATCAATAACCGATCACCTCTAATGAAAAGTATCTAAACAATACCTTAAAAAGGGGAGTTAGGTTGAAGCAGATATCCACAATTGAGATTGCTACAATCACCATGGAGAAAGACTTGATACTTGATAGATGCTTTCGTAGACGACAAAAACTCTGATATTAAGATAAGAATATGAGAAATAGAATTGTCTAATCTACGTGTATTTCATAATGAAAAGCACGTTTAGAGACTTTACAAGATGACTATTTAAAGTAACAAGATATTCGGTATCAATTACAAAAATTACAATTAATCAAGGATGTGCATAATTAATAGAGACATATGCATTATAATGATAGATATAGAAAATTTGGAATATATGGAATTTCTCCTACTTATCTCTAACAACATCGATGATATACGTCATAGAAGTCATTTTCATCAATCTTTGTTGATCCTACATGATCGAGCAAGAGGGTTCATTGTAATATGGGTATGGATCCATGACATAGGCGATCTCTCGGTGGGGCACTCCGCCGATGTATGACCAAATGACGGGCTTGCCTTCAATCTCGCCTTCTTGCTCGTCAATCTCACCCACAGTTACTATCTCCGCAGACCCAACGTTCTTCCTAAGCAAAATTGTGAGCTTGACCGCGTCGAATCTGTCTCCAGTCACCTCGATCATGTCATTGTCGTCGCCCAACACTGCCATGGATTGAACTCCTGGAGTGGGACCAACAAAAGAAACAGATTGTGTTTTAATCAAAGGAGTTTGGTTTTATCATTCTAAATCTCAAAACAATCATCTACCTTACAGAATTTATAAAAGATATACCCAAGAGGTCATCAAGAGACATATATAAAATAAAATATTTCTACCAATCACCTGGAAAGCTACTCGCGAATCTAAAAGCTTTGGAGTGAGAGCTTTGGGGGGCGAAACAACAAGATCTTGAGTCGTGGCCGTTCATGGACACCTTAATCACGACCTCCTTAGCATAATGATATTGATCAAACAGTCGGTTACATAGTCCTTATCTAACTAGCAGTGGATGTTTCACCCACTTCTTCTCACTTCAAGTGTGGGAAGCTACTACATCTTTCTTATCTAGTAGTAGCTAAGATCAAAATCCTGACATAAAGTCTACCTTCCCTACCGAAGGGCCTCTAATTCTCAGTCAATTTTTTTCTTTCCAATTGAAAGGAATACAGGGGAGAACATTATAGGATCTCCTACCCCAAGGCGGATCTCCTCATTTTTTCTTTCCCTTTAAGCTTTTTAAGGACCCGCTCTTACCCAACATTAAGAGATATATATAAAATAAAATAATTCTACCAATTACCTGGAAAGCTACCCACGACTCTAAAAGCTTTGGAGTGAGAGTTTTGGGGCTGAAACAACAAGATCTTGAGTTGTGGCCGTTCATGGACACCTTAATCACGACTTTCTGCTGCCAAGAAAATAGTCAAAATTAAAAGAAAATCAAGGAGAAAGATTATCGAGTGACATAAGGTGAATCAATTCATGATTTCTCAATAATATAGCTACTGCCTTTTTCTTTTCTTCACGATATTACCTTCATGGTGCTTGCTTGTTCAGGAACTTGGGGGAATTTCGGATTCTTCAAGTTCTGGAGAATTTTGAGAAGATATTGGAGGACGGGGAAGACGAACTGAGGAATTCCGCTCCATTTATAGCCTCTCTCCTTGGAAGATAACTCAACGACCTGAACCAAGGCTGACGTAGATGTTGTTAAGGATGCATGACGTGACCCCTCTGCCCCACCTTTGATAAATGCCTTGAGTACTGACTCGGATATATGCTGTCAAGTATGCAATTTGGTAGAAAAAGTAATTATTTAAGCATGGAGTTAGTCAAATCAATGGCTACGCATTATTATAAAGTGGAGTGAAGAAGCGAAATTCCTTGAGACTCGACCAATTGAAGGATGTGATTAGTCTAATCCATTACGCTTTGCTCCCTGATTGAAGTTCAGTGGAAAGGGCCTCCTCTATTGAAAAAGGTTCCCCTGATTGATTGTTACCAACCAATGTCGTTAATGATCGTCGTGATCTTAATTTCTAGATGTCATTGACTGGTGATTGTTGGAAGAAGACGCCTTAAGTGAAACTTCCATGATCAATCGTGGAATAAGGGGTTGATTGGGACGACTTCCATATTGGTCCCCGGTAATTTTAGGGCCATTGCATATTACCCAACCCCCCACCCCCAACCCAACGTTTCCATTCTGCAATTTGTCCCCGAAGTTTGGAAATCGATTGTTATGTAGTCCTTAGCATTGATTCCAAACAAAATTTTGCTTAGAGCTCCAACAACTTGACTAATTACTGAGGGTAAGCTCGTATATATAAGAATGCACAAGAAAAAAGTAAGAAGAATAATTCAGATATATTTTTTTCTCATACATGTAGATATGTGACTAATTTACTTTCCATAACTAATCGGGTGCAGTTACATGGTCAAATATGTGACAGAAAAATTGGTCGGGGTTGACGTTTGGGTTAAATTGCCACCGATTTCATATAGTTGGGTGGTAAATTGCAAAAATTGAAATGTCTGGGGCAACTTGCCATAGTGCTCAAATTTGGGGGGCAAAATGTAATTCTCTTAGTTAAACAAACCCATTAAAGCGATGAGTCAGATTGAGATTGGGTAGGTTGAAAATGGGTCCTACCTAAATTGACCCATTTAACATATGAAATCTAATGCTACTCTATAGCTATAAACTTGATAAACAAGTTTAAGTGAACAAATCAGCATCGCGTTAATGTTTAGGACTAGCAATTCGTGCCGACATGCTACCTAAATGCAGTTATTTTAACTTAAAAGCACTTTCGAATGAGCAAGTCATCATATAGCTCGACACAACGAAATGTTCCTACCCATGTACTAGTGAAGCGAGGTGTGTGTGGTGGGATATTCGGATCTTTGCCTATGCATTTCGCATTTTGTCTTGTGTCCGTTAATCAAATAACGCCAGACCGACCAGCCCTTGGCGTCGATTGCTTGTTCACTCGTGAAAGCATTCTATATCCGACTTGAAAGCAACACCCCACCCCCGGCTCCTCAAAGAAAACAACGTTTCCATAGTTGGAATTGTTTTTGTTTTCCAAATAGATGGAGAAAAGTCTTGCAAGTATGTATGCATAAATAACATTTCTCATTGACTTCAATGTCAATCAACCAATCTTGTGAAAGCATATAAATTGAAGCTTGAAAGACAACTTATATGTGTTACTTACTTAAAGACCATAACTTTTTTTCAATCACTATGTTATAACTCCTAAAAAATATTCATTACAAGTATCATGCCACATTAGATTACTCAAGTGATCGTTAAAAGTTATGACACTCAAATGAATGTTTTTGTATCGACTATTTAAATGTCGTAGATTCTAAAAAATGTTCATTCGCTAAGTGTCATAACTTTTAATCGATTACTAGAGTGTCATAAAAAATGTTCAGCCAAGTGTCAGAAATCCGATGCGGCATGACACTTGTTGTGACATTTTCAAAAGTTATGACACTTAAGTGGTCAATTGAAAAATTTATATACCACTTAAGTGATTGAAAAAAAGTTAAAATATTCAAGTGAGTGTTATACAAAAGTTATAACATTTATGTAATCAAAAAAAAGTTATAACACTCAAATGAATATAGTACGAAAATTATGACCTTTATGATATCATTTTTCATATCTTGATGACAAACACAAGTTTGTTTTTCTTCTTAATTGTATTTTGGGCATCTTAGAGTCACATGTGGCTAGGCCAATCACAAATTCGTTAGGGGAAGTTTTCTTCGGTCGAGAACATAACAAGTATTTAGTTGTTTAAGAGACGAGTGTATCTTGATGGCTTAGCTCTTGGTCGAAGTCTGAAGTCTCTTAGTCATGAAAATGACATCCTCCCACATACCGAGGGATTCCTTCCTCCCCAAGCAAAGGCACGCAATAACAACTATCACATACTAAAGCCCCTAGAACAAACTACAACTAATAAATTCGTGATTTGATTAATCCATCCAATACATTGCCAATGAAATTTTTAAGGGTATGTATATTTCGAAAAAAATATCATGATAAAGAAAAATACTGTCTGACAAATCAATTTTCAGAAAAATGTTTCCCCCCCTTTCAAATTAGATATTTAAGCATGTATATTTTATTTGACCATAAATGATTGTTTCATTCACTGGTCATTTCTAGTAAACCAAACAGTTAAAAGTCTAGAAAACTGATTCGTAGAAAAAAAGTTTACTTGAACAAACACGCCCCTAAATTCCGCCCGGAAAAGGGTCCTGGCCCACAAGTTCTTGAGGTCACAAATCTCATTGAAGAGACCCATGGGCTTCGATTCTTAAGCTTTCGTTGTCAAGGGCTGGTAGCCAACAAGTTACGACAGGGCATAATTCGACAATAATGGGGATGGTTTTTAGAAATTCAAAAGACACAAGAAGACACAAACACTCTTCATTATAATATTTTGATGTGATGAATTACGGAGTACAAAGAAGAGGAAAACGAAAAAGGTTGACGTCTGATAACTTACTTAGAGAGATGATGACATCCCTGTCCGAATAGGGTGTGCGAGAGGAATGCTCTTGCGTTCCTCTCGTATTTTTTCAATACAAGTATGAGCGACAATAAATTAGTATTTCGATGCCGGACAGTGAATGGGAGGAAGTAAACACAAGCTCCGGAATAGCGGGCCAGGAAACGAGCATTGAGCTCGATCAAGTTGAGGAAGAAGCCCTCCGCTGAATAGATGGCTTTGGAAACTCCTGCGCGGAAAATGGGTGGTTCTCCTTCTTCATATACATATATTTTGAAAATATGTTCCATTAGCAAGTAACTCCTGCACACGGATTGGCATAGAAAAGAAGATAATAAAACAACAACATGGTTACTTCGATCAAGCATTTATTTAACAAGGAAAATGTCTATAAAATTGTTAGATCGAAATCTATACTTAGTAGTCCAGAGTAATGAGGAATTTATGCATCGAGAGATTATTGTGCGTATAAATAGAATCACTTCATTAAATCGAAATAATTACGTGTCCAGAAAAAGTGAGACCACATTAGAACAAATATAAAAATTTATTGATGCAATAAATATATTTCATCATCGAAATTATCATGCTAACTATATATTCTGTCCCTGTTCAATCAGAATAGAATCATGACACACAAGTAGATAGTTTCACATCATCGATCCTTATATATTGAATAAGAGGAAATTTATTTATTTTTTAATTGTGGTAATTGTTTAATTAAAGATAAAGGTTAAAGAATCGAGTGAGGCAAACAATTTGCCCAATATATCCCAAAGTAATGGAATTAGAGGCAAGTACCAGTGGCGCGTTGGCCAGGTATAGTACAATTACGACGTTCAATCTCAAGGAAAATAGGCACTCGATTTTATTCACTTTTGGAAACTGCTCGTGTGAAGAAACTCATCGCATCAACAATATACGTTCACAAGTCAATCCTCATTAGAATATTTAAATACTAAATCATCCTTTCATTTTTTCTCCTAAAAATTATTTTTTCATTTAACAGCCTAATCTTTTACATAGTCAACAATGGTCTCACAAATCTAATATGATATTGGAGTAAGAGATCCTAAGTTTAAATCTTTTTAAGCTCCTGACTTGCCTCTCTTATTGAATTTTCTATTAGAGGTGAGCATTGAGTCTAGTTTTGTCTGGGAACTGGATCGAATTGGCCTTGATCAACCAATTCAAGGCCAATTCTAGGGAAAATCAGTTCACTTCCTAGTATCGTGAATGTCAAACCAATCTAGGATCAGTTTGGTTCCCGATTACTCAAGAACTAGTCCAAACTTATTGGTTTCCAAGAATCGGTTTTGAAGGTTTTTTTAGAAATGATATACTTTTGCACCAAAATCGAATTATAATCTCCACTATGAACAAGCAATAAAATAATCACTTGATCAACATACATTTTTAAGTGAAATGTTTTAATTTTTACTTTTTATCATAAGAGTGTGATTTTTTCCATAAATAAAAAAGACTAGGCATGTTCCTGAATAGTTTCAAAACTAACCACTTTTGTTCCCAATTCCAAATTGTAGGGTCATCTACCCATTCTAGGTTGGGAATTGACCTACTCATGAACTGATCACCCTTCATTTCCATACTTAGTTTTATATCAAAGTCTAACTTATGGGTAATATGGAGTGTTATTATATATTTTCAACTTATGCCTTCATCTAACAACCTTATAAGAAGGTGTAGTTTAATATCTAAATATGACTTGTTCATCCTACAAGGCCCAACCCCATGGTTCATTGAAGTGTGGGACGAAGACAATTTCAAGGTGAGGGCTTCGGCCGTTGTAAGACCACATGACGGGCTGGGCCACTATCGTTTCGATAGGATCGCTGTCTTCCTCGTCTTTTGGGTTGACCTCGCTCATGGACACTATTTCTGCAAACCCGACTCTCTTCCTGAGCAAAGTGGCGAGCTTGACTGCATCGACCCTATCTCCAATCACCTCCATCCAATCCCTGTCGTCTCCCACAAATGCCACGGATTGAACTCCTAGAGTGGAACCGACAAAGAAAACATATCGACTTCGAATCAAAAGAATGATATATTGTTGTTCTCCTCAATCTCAAAACAATCACCTATCTAAAATAATAAAAAGAAGATATGCCTAAAGGCTCATCGAGATTTAAAAAATCAAAAATTCTAACAATCACCTGAAAAGCCAACTGCAACTTTCAAAGCTTTGGAGTGAGAGCTTTGGGGTTTGAAACAATTAAATCTTGAGGTGCGGTCGTTCATGGACACCTTTATCACGATCTTCTGTTTCCCATTAAAAAAAAGGAAAGAAAAAAAATCAAGAAGGTGAATTAGAATGCGACATAAGGTGAATCAATTCACGATTTCTCGAAAATCAAGCTACTGCTTTTCTCCCCCTCGTCATATTACCTTCATGGTGCCTTCTTGTTTTGGAATTTGGGGAATTCTAAACTAAATTTTTGAAGAATTTCGAGAAAATATCAGAGGAGGGTGGAGACAAACTGAGGTCCTCCTCTCTATTTATAGCCTCTCCCCAACCATTGACATACTTTAGGGATTATTGTTGTTAATCATACAACTTGGTAAGCACAATTACTATTCAAACATGGAGCTGGTCAAATGAATGACTACGTATTATTATAAAGTGAAGTAGCATAATTGAAGATGACAAGATCTAAAACGTGATTATCCATCAATTTTTTTCTCACTAATCGAGGTTCAATTGAAAGGCCGCCCCTAGAAAAGGTTCCCCAATTTGAAAAGAACCAAAGTCATTGACAAGTAGGTAATAGAGTTCTGATTAAAGAAGAAGCGTCAAATGAAACTTCTATGATCAATCCTCGAATTAAGGGTATATGGGCAAATCGCAGATTGCATATTGCCTCGCAAGTTATTAGGAATGTTGCAAATTACCCCCTAAACGTTTGAATTTTGCAATATGTATTGTGAAGTTTAGGATTCAGTTGCATCATGTTCCCTGGCTTTGATTCCGACCAAAATTTGCTTAAAGCTTCGACCACGTGACAATACCTGACACATTATTGAGGGCAAATCCATCACAAAAATACATACTATAGAAAAGTAGAAGAATAGTTTAGAAGTATATTGCATGTGAGAGCATACGACTAAAGTTCCGGCGAGAAGTAGACCAAAATTTAAGAAAAATGCATATCGATATGTGGGCTATATTTATTCCGTAGAAAATATATAATTTGAAAAATATTTTTCTAAAAATAAACATTTGTATTGCTTGAAATAATTAGTAAATGAAAATTTTTTCTTTATTGAAAATAATTAAAATTTAAACATTTTTGTGGGGCAATGAAAATATTTTTATTTCATTCAATTTTACAGCCAATGTAAACAAATATATGTAGGAAATGTTTTCCTAATTATTAATTTTTCATAAAATAAATGGGGCAATAATTCTGAATATATTTTTTTAACGGTCCCTTTATTTCTTTCACATATGTAAATGATATATGATCAATTTGCCTTCCAAAACTAACCACATGCTTCGCGCCCAAATATGTGACAAAATTTTGGATGGAGTTAACCTTACACCTGTCAAAATGGGTGTATAACCCATTTATGACCCATTTAAATATTAAATGGGTCATAAATGGGTCAGGTTTCTTTTAGTATAACCCATATATAACCCATTTAAAGAAAACATGACCCATTTATGACCCATTTAATATTTAAATGGGTCATAAATGGGTTATACACCAATTTTGACAAGTGTATATATAATGGGTTTAAAAATTAAAAAGACTAAAATATATGAGTTGTTAATGAACTTGAATAAGTTTAAAATCTTTTAAAAAGATTATAAGAATAAATTTTCCTAAATTTAGTTATATAGATAAATGTTTTAACAATATGGGTCGGGTCGGGTATGGGTTGGGTATGGGTCAAAAATTTTATACTATGCTTAAATGGGTCATAAATGGGTTAATGGGTCAATTTGGGTCGGACCATTTATGACCCGACCCAAACCCAACCCAACCCACCCGTTTAACAGGTCTAGTTAACCTTGGGGAGAACAACGCCACAAATTTCAAAAGGTCAAGGGGGGCAATTGTAAAATTGAAACATCAAAGGGCAAATTGTCGCAATCCTAAAAATTTGGGGGCAAATCGCCATCATCATTTCTCTGTCTTCCTCTCTCTGACTTTTGAGGAGAAAATTATTTAATCTTTCTAATTTGGGCAACAACTCCAAAATGGAAAAAAAAAATGAACCAAATATACAAAAGCATACAAGGGGCAACCATCGCGTACTAAAGCTCCTAGAATTGACCATCACTGACAAACTCGTGATTAGACTAGTCCTGCCAATGTACTGCCCGCCGAGGTTTCTAAGCTCCGTTCTTGAAAAGGATAGTGGCCCACAATTTCCAAAGGTCAACGAGTCACAATAGACTTGGTTTGAGATCGATGACACCACCGATTTTTAGAAAGGAAAATACCATCAAAATTTTATAATTATAACATTTGGAATAAATTTCTCTTGAATTTTTTGGCGACACTAAAAATTTCAAATTATGTCGTTTCAGACAAATTTACCTAAACTTTTTGTAACACAAAAAATCATAAACTTATATTCATGTGACACATTTACTTTCAAACTTTTTGGGTTAAATGAATTTTTGTCTTTGGCGGAGGGAAATAAGAAGAAGAAAATGGAAAATGGAAAAAGATGAAAATACCATTCGGCCAAAGATTTTAGGGTAAATTTATTACATAAGTACAAGTTCAAGTTTTTTGTGTCAAAAAAAATTCAGAATAAATTTATTCCAAATGACATAGTTTAGAGTTTTCAATGTTACAAAAAAAAATTAGGATAAATTTGTCCCAAAAGTGGCATAGTTTATGATTCTTTATGGTATTTTTCCTTTTTAAAATTTGGTTCAATATATAATGTCATTCTTGATTCTTTTTAATTCATTTAATGTAATTAAACTATTTTTGCATAATTAATGTAGTCCTTTTTATTTGATCAAATAAGGTAGAAAGTCACCTCAGATTTCTAGATTATTGTGAAATGTAAAATCAAATCCATGAATTCCCATGGAATATGCAATTTAATCTCTAAATTTTCAAATTGTTCAAATTTAATTCCTCTATTTTTTGTAAAAAAAAATAAATTAGTCTTCTAGTACATTATTGCCGATATTTCAGCATATCTTTTCATTTCAATCTATTCCAAAAATCAACTAGAAAACATAATATCTTTTAGGGTAAAAGCCACCAAAACTTGTAAATTATACTCATTGTGACACATTTTCCTTAAATTCTTTTTCTACAATACCAAAAATCTCAAACTTGAACTTGTGTAGCATATTTACCCTCATTCAAAATTTTGTCAATGAAAACTATTAAAAATCTACCTACATAAATGCCATAAAACAATAATATTAACATGGTGCTCATGTGGCTTAAGTAAAATAAAAGTTGAAAATTTTAGGACTCGTAGCATAAAAAAAATGCACAACACACAAGCTTCAAAAGACGGGCATGATATAAAAATATTATTCGAAATTCTGTAGGTTATAATAGCGAATTACTAAAAATTACACTAGGCAACAAACAGTTTTGACATTACAGCCCTCATCAGCCTCTCTTATATCCATAGTTACTTATACTATTAACTTATTGATCACATTCAAAAATATTTTATACCATTATGTGCTTCCTTTTTTTGTTAAAAGAAAATTATATTGATTATTCAAAAGGATACATAAGAAGTACATGGACTTAATAACAAAGCAATAGAAACAAAACAAACCCCAAAATACTGCAAAACATTAAATCCAGAAAACAAGGAGAATCAAGCGCTCATTCCACAAGAACAACTCTATAAAGCAAAATAATCGGTGGCGGATTACTAGATCTCATATCATAATTAGCAAAAGCACAAAATAGAAATTCCTTCTTTAGTAACTATGGCATTGCCAGTTTGTGGTATGCGCCTAAGTTTGAGTTCCTCTACACTATCACCATATGAAGACAAGCAAAACAAGTTGAATATATATAAATCTAACATTTGGAAAAGCAAATCTTTTTAATTCGATGAGACGCCGAAGCTCATGCAATCACCATTAAAGTTGAAGACAAGGGACTTGACAAAGAGCATAGGAATATTATGTCCCCAAAAACATATTTATTAAATTCTTAGGCTATGTTTGGTAGTCCGAATTTCTAATAAAGATAGGACTAGATAAGATAATAAATGAAATCTAGGGAATTTTGCTATATCTTATCAACTGTTTAGTAATTGTGGTGATAAAATCGGATATATTCACAGCATATCATATATATCTTTTGGTATAAATGGCATATCAATATAAATGAACCACAAATTTTACAAATGGAGATAATGAAAATATCTTATGACACTCTTGTTTACTTTATTTTTATTTTTGTTTTTATTTTATTTTACTCTCTTTTTTAATTAATATCTCTTTTATTTCTTTCTTCCTCTTCAATCATTCTATAATAAAATTATATTAAATAGAAAATTGCACTAAAACACCTAAAATATGTAATGAATATATATTTATATATTAAATTTATATTATAAGATAGAATTAAATTCAAATATATAAACAAAAATAATATTAAATTCAAAACCAAATTGTTATTTTAAATTTCTTATATTAGAATTAAAACATTATTTATAACAAATATAATTTTAGATTTGTTAATTTAAGAAATTTGTTATTTGAGAAAATTAACTTGCCTATTATAGAATTAGAAATCATATTCATCTTTATCCCTCCTCTCTTATAGGATAATTTTACCCGATCTATATCCTCTTATATCCGATTTTATCCTGTTTTGAGTAAGTACCAAACGCAAAATATGATAAATTTTATCCTATTTTAAATTTTATACTAACAAACAAATGCAGTCTTATATCTAAATCGAGATAGGATGGCTCCTAGATTTAAAATTAGAATAGGTAAATTTAAACTCTCATATCTAAAAATAGAATGGAAAAAGAAAGTTTCTAAATTTAGATCAGGAAAGTAGAAAAAAAAAACACAAATAAAATCAACAAGAGAAGGAGGGGAGGGCAGTGAGATTAGCTCAAACCCTCCCCATGGCTAAAGGTTGAAATAGACGATGGAGAGAGAAGAGAGATATGGAAAGAAAAAGAAAAAAAGAATTTGTTGATTGAGTAGGCATACGATGGGATGCTTGAGCGTATAAACATTGCTAATCGTACAGGCAACAATGTACAAGAGCACAACTATTTTACTTCAGCCATTCGAACAGCTTGAGTATTTTCTAATTTTTGAGCGTAAATCAATTATGAAAGAGCAAGAACTTTTTACTATGAAATGCGAGGTCCTACTTATTGTCAAAACATCGATCGGTGTATAGGAAAAATCGAGCTCACTTCTTAATTAACCAATTTCCTTGTTGAAAAATTAGGATGCGTTTAGTAACATTTCTATTCCTAGGAACAATTTCTTTTAAGAAATAATTCTTTTCTATTTCTACTCCCTGGAACAATTTCTGGGTAAAATAGGGCGTTTGGTAATTATAAAAAAATTTTGTTCTCGGAATAGAAAAAGAATAGAAATGTGTTTGATATCACCAAAAAAATTTTCTTTCTTTCTTTCCTGACAGCAGTGGAGAACGGGGGGCGGGGGCGACGACCGGTAGCAGGGGGGTGTAGACAGCGACCGAGGGCGGCGATCGACGATCAGTCACCGGCGGCCGATGGGCAAGGGCCGCCAGCGATCGGCGGCTAGCAACAGTGGCGGTGGCGGTGGCGGTGGCGGTGGCGGTGGCTATTGGTGACCGACAGTGGTGACGGTAGGTGGGTGGCGGCTTGTTATAAGCGGTGAGTAGTCCCCAAGAAATAATTTCTAAAAATTGTTCCTAAGACCAAGAAGCTACTTTTTTCTATTTCTCATTTCTACTCCAAATCTATTTCCAGGAACAACTTTCTATTCCTAAGAATAGAAAAATCAGTTGGTGTTACCAAATGTATTTATATTCTTTTTCTATTCCAAGAACAAAAGAACAGAAAAATAAAAAAAATTTGAAAGATTACAAATAGACCTTTAGTGGCTAGCGAAGTATCATCATTAGCAAGAGTGACGACGTCCGTCAACTTAGCAATTCTCTCTTGGATGACCCTCCTGGAGCAGTCCAAAGATAGGAGATTCTCGGGAGAGACTATCTTATCATTCTTAAATCTTTTGTGAATACCAATTCAATCATAGATTTTTCAATTTTTTTAATTTAATCAGACTTTTACGTGAAATCTCATTGTAATCATTTTTGTCAATTTTTGTCAAAAATTATTGATATGATGTGTTTCACATAAAATGATCAATGATGGTTGAACTGTCGAGTCAACAATCTCTTTAAATGGGACACAGGCCATTGATGTTTCTCTTTTGTGGTCATCGATTAAGTAGAGATTAAATTCAAAGGAGGCAAGCAGCTCACCAAATATTCCAAAGCTACCAGTGTACGAGAACTTAATATCAACAGTATACATTTATACAGGCCATCATCCTCAATTTTTGTCAATCCTACAGGGGCTAGCGCCAGGGTTCATTGTGGTACCGGGGGGCATAGACGATTTCATGGGGCGGGACTCGGCCATCGTACGACCCAATAATTGGCTGCGCCGCCGCCATTCCACTAGGCTTGTCTTTGCTCTCGCTTGCTTCCTTGCCTTTCGCGTCGACCTTTGCTCACGGCCACTATCTTCGGGAACCCGACTTTGTTCCTTAGCAAAGTGGCGAGAGTGACCACGTCAACCCTTTCCTTAATCACCTCGATGCAGTCGTTGTCGTCTCCCAAGGATGCCACGGATTGAACTCCTGAAGTCAAATCAACAAAGGCAACCGGTCGATGTCGAATCCAACACTTGCCCGAAAAGAACCATCTACCAAGAACGATTTAACGAAAGACGAAACTAAATAGTCATCCAGATGCCGATGCTAAATAGCAGCAGTTTATATCCATTTTTCATCAAATCCAGCAGTCACCTGCGAAGTTAGACACAACTCTCATAGCCTTGCAGCGAGAGCTTTGGGGCCGAGACAATTGAATCTCGGGCTGTGGTCGTTCATGGCCACCTTGATCCCTATCTTCTACTGTAAAAAGAAATCAAAATTTAAAAAGATTAGAAAAAAGAAGAAGAAATCAAGAAGTGAATCAATTCATGATTGTCTTGTCATATCACGTTCATGGTGCTTGCTTCGTTGAGAATTTGGGGAATTTGTTCGAACAATTTTGAAGAAAATCTTTGGAGGGCGAAGACGAACTGAAGGACAGAACTCACTATTTGTGGCCTATGTCCTTGGGACAAGAATCACTTAGACTAAAGGCTGCGAGGGATTATTATAATTGTAGAGGAGACCAAATTGCATTAACGCATGGAATTACATCGAATGAGTGACTAGAACACGACGATGGATCCCTGGCGTAAGGAATGACGTAAAAACATCCCTTCAAGGTTCATTAGGAAGGTCTTTCCTTTCTAGAAAAAGGTTCCCCAAATCGACTTGTCATGTCCAATGTCTTAAGTGATCGTCATGACTTTGATTTGAACATGTCGTCTAGCTAATTCATATTAGAGTCGTGATGGAAGAAGAAATCTTGAGTGAAACTGAAACCCCCCTACGATCAATCCTGAGAATTAGGGGGTTAATCAGGGCATATTACATATTGACCCCCGAGTTTTCAGGATTGTTGTAGATCACCCTCCTGAACATTTCAATTCCGAAATGTGTCCCCTGAAATTTTTGAAATCGCTTGTGATTTTTCACCTACCTTTGACTCCCAACCACATTTCGCTTAGGCCTCCAACCACATGACAGCCATGTGATAGAATGCCGAGGGCAAATTTGTCATATAAGTATATGTGCTGAAAAAGAAGAAAAATAATTTTGGAAATATATCTTATGTGAGAACATGCAACTAAAGTTCTGGAAAGAATTTAGCTGAAACCAACACCAAATGCATATCGATACATAGTTTCGAAATATATTTTCAAGTATTCAGCACATTCTCTCTCGCATTTGTAGATAACATATGACCGAATTATAAGATGAGGATGAGAACGAGTCCATCTGCCACCTCTTGACTCATCTCTTCTTTCAAGCTCATCCGCAAAACTGCGATCACCCTCCCTGCAGAAGCTCTCCCCCAGGATTGATGAAACAGCGATGATGCCGGCACTGGTGGGACTAGGAGAGAAAGAACGATACATCTGACATCACAAGACGGCCAGCGGTGGGGGCGGAGGCGGGGACGAGAAGCTGACGCTCCTTAGGGCGTTATGACCGTTGCAGATGCGGGTGAGGGATGGAGGAAGAGGAGCGCGGAGGTGGTAGCCATGAGGGATGCCATCACGAACGCCTTGATCAGGGGTTCCATGGGATCGTGGCATACCAGCGGGGCGTGAGGCTGCTTGAGCTCTTAAGGGTTGCAGTTAGGCAAGAGTGCAAGAATATGTTGTATATGTAAACCCTAGATGTGAGATAATCTAAGTAGGTAGTTCCACACCTAGAATCGAAAATTAGATTAGTTTCCATGGGAAGCCAAGAATTGATAGTTCAGCTTGATTCGAGCAGTTTCCAGTTTTTTTGCACATCCTTAATTCTTGCATCATTAATTTGTCCAATATGGTCATTGAACTATTATTAAATGCTCTATGTATTCGTTTTATTTCAAACTAGGGAGAAAGGCATCATAAGTCTCTAAACTATTGCAAAATGTGGAAATCAGTCCCTAAAGTCTCGCGAAATGTGCAATGAAACTTATGAACTTTTAATATGTTCATTATCAAATAAGTCCTTTCATTATATTAACATGTTTTCATAGTTAAACTATGGGCCGGATTTTTAGAATATTTTTTCATTTCAATCAATTTCATAAATCAATAAAAGATATGCTCTTATTTTATGACTTTAAAAAAAAAAAAACATTCTTGGTCTTTGTAAATGTTACAATAATTCCATTTAAATATGTTTTATCTTTTGAAATTTATAGTAATAAAACTAGAACCTCACTTAGAGTTGTATCCAATTTATATTCATGTTATTTTGAGTCTAAGCGTTTTCATAAGAAAATCTAGAAATGATATTAATTTATCTACATATACCTTTATTTAGTTTAATGTAAAATCTCACTCAAAATTTTTTAGATGGATCAAATTATCAAACTTTTGTGTCTCGTACTTTGTAAGTTAAATTTCGTGAAATTACATTTTTGGATCATCTACTATAGAATTGAAAACTCGCAAACGTGACTAAATTTACTTAAGAAATACGAATCATCGTCTACGAGGAGCGTTGGCTTTGATCCATGTGATATCATGAATGACTTCGGAGCAGATACTCACTTCACCCCCATCAAGATGTCATTTTATCCTAATTCTAAAAGAAAGTATAGTCCCAATGAAAAAAATGCAATTCCTCCCGCCATTTACGGTAGACCTGTCAATACAAAATCCAATTAAATAAAGAAAAATGCCCCATTAATTTATAAGTAGAAGTTTTTTACTGGTGTAGGGTGCATTTATTTCGCGAATTTTTCAAATAATAATAACCTATAGTGTTTACAAAAATGTTCAAACAAAAATTATTTTTACCATCCATGAAAATATTAAGACATATATTGTCTTGGATAATGAAAACATTCTTCTTCAACTTATTATCTTTAGTGATATAAAAGATTATTTTTAAGAAAATATTTTCAAATCATTTATTTTTTCACGAAATAAATAGAGTTGTACAACCATTTTTACCGAACATCAGAATGAGAGGACTTCAATTTTCCCTAAAGATTTTATAAGGACATCTAGGGAAAAATATTTTCTCCCAGAAAGATGTCAATGTGTCCATTTCTGTTTTTGCTGGCGTGGACACGTTCATGCGTAGAAACAAAATGAACGACAGAAAAAAAAAATTGCAAAAAAAAGAAAAAAGAAAAAAAGAAACCACTCAAACGATTGATGTGAAAATTTCTGGAGTGAACGTTATCCCCCGTGCTTTCGGACAGCCTCGCACAGCTCACGACCTCAGGGATGGAGATTTTTCCGCCAGGAAAACAACCCGTTCACTGTTTCTCCCTCCTCCTCCCCCTCCTTCTCTCTCTTCCTTCCTTCTGTTTCCTGGGAAAATCAATCCCTTGCTCTCCTCTTTTCCCTCCTCCCTCGTTTCGATTTCCAGCGTTTCTCATCCTACCCACTTCTCGATTCGGCCTCCTCGTTCGTTTTTCCAAACGTACATGCATTGGACATCCGCGCATCGTCGCCTCGCCGCCGGCTTGTCGATCGTGAACTGACCGAGATTCTGTCTGACCATTCGGTGCATGTGTTTCCGCGGCTCGTCTTGTGATCTGTAGAGGGTTGAATCGTCTCTCGTCATCTGTCGAAGTCCTAAAGGTTCGTGCTTTCGGCACGTTTGCAAGAGGAGGCCAGCCTCGCTAAAGGAGGAAGGGGATATATATACATATGAACGATGTCGTTCGACCACACGCATAGGGCGATGTCGCTGCCGCTGACCCAGGGGCCGCCTCTGGCGGAGAGGATCACCGACGACCCGGTCACGATCAAGACCGCACAGAGCACGGTGACGCTGGCGTACCAGGCCAACATCGCCGGGTTCTGGCACAACGTCACCATCACGTGGTGCAAGAACCTGATGAACCACTCCCTCAGCATCACGGTCGACGGCCTGGAGGGGGACTTCCACTACACGTGCAAGATCTACCTCAAGCCCTGGCATTTCTGGAGCAAGAAGGGGTACAAGTCATTCGATGTCGAGTCGAACCGGGTGGACGTGTACTGGGACCTCCGGTCGGCCAAGTTCTCGGGGAGCCCCGAGCCATGCACCGACTACTACGTGGCCCTCGTGTCGGACGAGGAGGTGGTCTTGCTCCTGGGGGATTATAAGAAGAAGGCCTACAAGAGGACCAAATCCAGGCCCGCCCTCGTGGACGCCGTCTTGTTCTACAAGAAGGAGAACGTGTTCGGCAAGAAGACGTTCGCAACGAGGGCCAGGTTCGACGAGAAGACAAAAGAGCACGAGATCACAGTCGAGAGCACGACTTTGGGGCACCGGGAGCCCGAGATGTGGATCAACATCGACGGGGCCGCGGTGATTCACGTGAGGAACCTGGATTGGAAGTTCCGGGGGAACCAGAACATCCTGGTGAACAAGAAGCCCGTGCAGGTGTTCTGGGACGTCCACGACTGGATGTTCAAGAGCCCCGGCACCGGCCACGGCCTCTTCATCTTCAAGCCCGGGCTGGTAGAGTCGGACAGCGACCGGGACGGGAGCAGCCGCGGGGGCAACAGCGACAGCAGCGCCGCCACCAAGTACTACACGGCGCGCACTGGCTCGACTGCCCCGGACTTCTGCCTCTTCTTGTACGCGTGGAAGGTCGAGTGAGGCCGAGACGACCATGGCGATGACGACGACAACGATGACAACGCATTTCCCGAACGATCTTTTATGCATTTCCTGAACGATCTTTTATTCCTTCGGATGGGACGCGAGATGGAACGTGCAGGTTCGGGTTCGTTTCGCATCTCGTCGGGCATCGCCGTGAGTCCTGCAGAAATGCTCTGCAGTCGTGTAAAGAGATTCGTAATTGTAGATTCTATTACTGCCTGTTTTAAAGTTATTTGGAAAGAGAGATTTCGGACTGCATCTCCATCTTCTTTTCTTGATCATCATGGCAATCTCCATGCACAGTTCTAAATTACCACTTGCGGTTTGATCGAAGTTCTTTCTGCTGCTGCTGCTGAATCAATGAAAGCAACCAATTATTGCAGTAAATTAGAACGGAATTCTTTGTAATCGAAGTAGGAAAAAAAAAGGGATTTCGGTCCAATCCAAAATGAATTTTGGGCAAAGAATGGGCCCATCCGTTTCATTGGGCTTGGGGTTGGTCCACTGCATCGTTTCGTGGCCCGCGACGAAAGCTCGGGTCGACCCGACCCGTTCCTCGCCGCCCGCTCGTTCGCCGATCAATTTCGACGCTCGCCCCGCCCGGTCTCCATACATCCGATCGAGACATGAGAGTAGCTCCGAAGGTGGTGTTCCTGTTCGAGGACCAGGACGGAGTTGGTCCGGCGTTCGCGGCCGCTCTCCGGCCCGGCCCGGGCTCCGACCTTCGCCGGCTGTGAGCATCTCTCCCCGTCGATTCTCGTGTTTCCGCTTGGGATTTTGATTGTTTCCCGGTTACGTTCTGTCGCGATTCGGCGCGTCCTCGTGCCCGCTGTTTCGATTTCGAGCATCTTACCGTCGGGTTGTCGTTTCGCTGCAGGGAGGAGTCCTTCGAGCTTCCGCTGGAGCGTTACGGCATCGGGGACGGCGGAGCTCGCGGGCAAGCCGTTCACTTCGTCGATGGCCATGGGGTTTATCAGGTAATTGCTCGGGTTTCTGGCTATGTACATGTACAGTAGTGTGCACTAACTGGGAAAGGAAGTTTCGCTTGGATGGATAGATGGATTTTGATTATGTAATTGCGGTGAGATGGGTATGTATGTATGTATGTTGCGGATGGTGGGAATCCAGTGGTGCAAACTTGAGTGAGGAGTAGGCAGAAAGAGATTGTGTTAGCTTACATTTTAGTGGGATTCCAGTGATGCAGCTTGAGTGAGGAGTAGGCAGAAAGAGACTGTGTTAGCTTACGTTTTTAGCAGATCCATCGATATTGATGATTTAGACGCGCACTAACATCATCAAGATTGATATCAAAATGAAGATTCATGTGAGGGATCTCCAGCTTCATTTGAAGGTTAAAATGCTCTAAAATCAGGGCAGTAGGGGTCTTCATCTTGAGAACTGGAATCTGGAATGGCATTTGCATGGGTACATGAGATGCCAAGCTAGTAATCTTTGCGTGGGCTAAGGGTTGAGACTATCTTACAGATAATGATTTTATGCACTTGAGGCTGAATTTTCACAAGCGAGAGCTTTTGTTGTCCATTGTATTCTGGAGTTTAATTCTTGAGTGATTGTAAAATTTGGTTCTTTTCTAGTTGCCACAATTGCTTGAGTTTCCTGGCAACCAGATATGACAATGAGCAGAAATGAATTCCTCTCGGTGGAAATTTGCATTTAGTCCCTATTCTACATGGATGGCCTGGTTAATTTTTGTACCTAAAAGTGTAATGCTATGTCTTTCTGCTGGGAGTTACATAACAGTATGGAAACTGGTTGCGTCCGATATAGTTAATAACTGTTTAGAACTTCTTTTTGTGGTAGAGTATATGAGCATCTGCAAATGGAACAACTGTATATTGATGTTATGGGCAGGTCTACAGTCCATGTCTTATGGTTTGTCTGTTTCCACCCTTGAGTTTTAAATTTGGGTTTCACTAGTGGCACCATTTCATGAAGGAAGACTGAGCACTTTGTCTTAATTTTGGTGTATCTTGTGACAAACCTTTAGCACAACCCCATAATTACAAAAATCTCAAACTGCAAATTCCTTCTATTCTTGTCAGTAACCAGATGCATTAATTTTTGCACAATTTGCAATAACCTGTCATTGAACGAAACTCTGTTTGGAGGTAATGAAGCTATGCCAGGGAAATGTGCAGATTTCCTTCAACGAAATGGCTGTAATAATAGTCTCGTTGTGCTTACTTTGGTTTCTGATGTCCAGACAGATGGTACATTGATGTGAACTTTGTTTAACTGTCTTAGTCCGATTCTTATTCTATGGCCTGTCATCTTAATGTTATATTTTGTGTGGGGCACTTAATTCTTTCTCTTTCTTATCAGAAATTTATTATTCTGTTTTTCTTCTAATTAATTTTTGTTTTCCATGTTCAGGTGTCCATGCTGCAAATGCAAAGTTACAAGCCACCTGTATTAGCTTGCGCACTTAATGAAGTTTTGGCACAACTAATGCATGAAACATCAGAAACAATGCCTACTCTTCTAGTTCCCTTTATTTCATCGTCATCAAACCTCAAGTGGGAGAAAAGAAGTTTACCTGTGGACAACAGAAGAGTATCTCTTTACGGCCTGCATATAGGTAGAGAAACAGGCGTCACTCAAGCTATCATGACCCAAACCCAGAAGCCACCTTCATCCTTGGAGATCCATTATGAACCTTTAGCTTGCTTTGTTCAGCTTGTACGTGTCTTAAAGTTGCCAACTGTTATTCTAGTTGGAAGGGTAGGTGAAAGGTTTTCTGGGACAGAATCGACAGATGCTCTTGAGGTACTAATCTTCCGGACTTTTAAATAATTTAGAATCCTGAAATTGTATAACTTGATTCTTAGTATCACTATCATTATTATTTGTGCATTGAAAATGAGAACGCAAGTTTTTAACATTAATGGGAACACCATGGTCCCCTTCCTCTTAGAGTTATTCGCTATTGACAGTCTATTATTATTTGATTGCTGTCCTTTTATAGACACTTCACACCATGGGAGAGCTTTTGTCGAACAATGTGGGGCTGTGCTTTTCCCGTGACAAGGTTGTGTGGAGCAATCCTTCAAAGACGTCAAAGGATGGAGAAGAGCCATGGCGTGCCCTATATGGTTGACTACCCAATATTTATGATGGCTATGGTTGGGTTTCTGACTTGTTACTTGATGCATCTGCTGTGAGATGATTACTTAATGAGACATTTTGCATAATGTCGAATTAAAGGCTTGGAAAAATTTTCCTGCAGCCTATAAAAGACACATGGCTTTAACCTTCGAATTTGCTTGAGACACTCAATGGATCTTGACATTTTCAATGCTGATCCGTATATCCTTTGTTGTAAGAGAAAATTTACCAAAGCTATAACTTTTTGTCTCAACGGTCTGAACTATGAGAAGATTAGTATGGCTGGGGCCCTAATGGAAACAATCCATTTACTTTCCACCCGGCAGTCGGACTTCATGCACACTTCTTAGTAAGTTCTTACTACGCTGCACAGACATCTTTTATTGTTCTTCGTAGCCCCCTTTTGATACTTAAAAAGTGAGACGAACATTTCGAATTTGCTTCATTTGGCTCCTTTGAAGGATCGATCACCTGGTAGTGAGCCAGAACAGAAACTAGCCTAACTCAGTGCTTGGGCCGCTCGCAAAAAAAGCTAACCTACTTTGGCCGACAAGAGGACAGTCCTATCTTCACAGAGAGAGAGAGAGAGAGAGAGAGAGTCTTCTCATCGTTTGTCCTGGCCACGTCTTGCTATAAAAGCGCATGATGTTGAACCTCGGCAGGTTGGCTCCACATCTTGCGTCACATGGTCACGTTTGACCGGTTTGAGTGATCCTGCACCATTTCACTTTTACCAGACTCTACCTTGCAGAGAGGACATGTTGTGCTTCTGAGTCCAGCTGTGTTGTTCTATTCTCGTACGCATGCACAGCTTACTATCCAAGTAGCTTGAGTGGTACATCTCTCTCTCGGTGATGCCAATTGCAAACAGTCATCATGACAAATCTCGACAAGATGCTTAGTCTGAATTATATTTTGATTTTTTCTTTAGGTTAATCGCATTTTTACTACCGCCAAGTTTTGTAGTGGCCTGTCCAAATTTAGGGCGGCAATTCCTAACATGATAAATTTGTCTAGAGAAATTTACAATCAAGGCAACACTTTACAGTTCAATTCGAAACTGACAAGAGTTAGTATGCAGTCATGCTTTTAAACATAACACTTTACAATTACAATGAACCATTTTAGAGATGGTACGAAGTGACACGAATAACCTATATGAATAAGACAACATGATATGAAAAGTTATTTTTACACCCAATTGGGGTTATACACCTAACTGATGAGCTTGCATCTCCAAGTGATTCCAAACCAAATCAACTCCATCAAGGAAATGCTTTTCATCTTTATCTGATTGCTTCATCATCTTGCACGTTTATGTAGTGTACAATTTATTATCAAGAACAAGATGCCCCATTATGCAGCAAGCAGTCCAAGCATCATAACTGTGGATTACTTTGCCACGTAGGCTCATAAAAGCGCAAGTTCCCTACTTTGAGCATTGGCATGACAATGACCATAGATACCCACAAGCTCAATCATCCTCTTGGCCCTTGGCCCAGCTCAACTTTATTCCAATCTAATGAATTTGACCATTCTTTTTCTTTAAAAGTTGGGGATGAACCGCTGCAGAAGATAATGATAATAGGGTTTATACTTTATAATGCGGGGACACGTCATCTTTTCTTCAAGACCCTTATTCCATGTAGCCAGTGAAAGTCCCCTGAAAAAAAGGCTCAGCTTTTTAAGTTCTCTTTGAAAGTCAACAATCGAACTTTCATGACCTTTCTTAGCCAAGAAAATAGAGGGAAAGTACCCAGAAATTGAAACTTCGCTCCTTCTTCATCTCACGAGATTCTTTGAAATTTTTCCAGAATTTTCCACACAAAAATTTCTCATTACTCAAATTTTTTCGAAACGGACAAAAGCCATAAAAAAATCTCAAATATTATCTATTGTGACACATTTATTCTAAATTATTAATTGTCACACAATAAATTTTAAATTTGTACATGTGTGACACATTTATCCTAAATTTTTTTATGAAATAAAAAATTCTAAAATTTTTCTGTATAGCACATTTATCGGAAATTTTTTCTATGACATCAAAAATTCTAAATAAATTTATATTATATTATTTTTTTGGAAATATGTGTCATATAGATATAAGTTTAGAATTTTTGGTATCACAAAAACAAATTTTTGATAAATATATCAGGTGAATATATTATATAGAGATAAGTTTAAGATTTTTAGTGTCATATAAAATAATTTAAAATAAATGTATTATAATTAGTAAAGTTATGATTTTTTGTGACTTTTTTTCATGCATAACATAGTAAAATAGAAAAAGAGAAGAAAAAGGAAACGGGGAAGGTGAAAAAGAGGAAGAGGTTTCCAGAGGAGTTAACGAGGTGGGTCGGCAGTAATGGAGAGTGCAGTACAAAAGGGTGCGTACCTGTTGATTGCCGCCAAAGCATCGAAAGGCAAAATCCAGCAAAGACGAAAAAGCGCAGGAGTTAAAGCCTGACAGAAGTGTCTGATGGCAGGTGTAGGTGGAGCTCAGTAAATGGCGCGCAGAGAGAGAGAGAGAGAGAGAGAGAGAGAGTCTAGCGTGTCTGTTGCGGTTGAGTTGTTTTTTTTTTTTTGGGGGGTGGGGGGAGGGGGAGACCTGTTGTGGTTGAGTCGACAGCAAGTGGCAGATTAGCAAAGCCGAATGAAATAAGGAAAACCAAAACCAAAGGAAATAATAATAAAAGAATGAGAGAGACAGAGACAGAGAAAGATGGAGTTTTTATAGGAGGGACCGAGGAAGGAAAAGGAAAGGGCCTAACTTTTTGCCTTTCACTAATGGGATCGACAGTAGGTCCCACCAAGACTGCACTTTTTCCCTTGATAATATTAAATTTCTCTCCTTTTCATCTCTCTCTCTCCCTACTTCTCTCTCCGTGTGCACTTTTTATTACTTTTTGCGTGTGTTTCATCAGCTTATGTCACATTTTCCGCTATTCATTACATTCACATGCCCCCATCCTATCCACCTTGGCCTCTCTCTCTCTCTCTCTCTCTCTCTCTCCCTCTCTCTCCCCTCTTTTTTCTCCTTCTATCTGTTTCTACAGTTCAGCTGATAGAGTTCCTCTTGTTTGGACTTCTCTTGTTTTCCGGAAGCCTCCATCTCCCACCCCATCTCAGGTTCTATTCTTCTTGATCTTGTCTCGTGAGCTCTTCTTCCTCGGAACCAGAAAGGAAAAACACACAGAAAAAGCTTTTCTTTTCATGGCTTTCAGATTCTTCTTTTGTTTTTGCTTGTTTCAGTTTGGTTTTCTTTGTTAATTGTACCTGCTTTTGTTTTTCCATTTTCTCTGCCTTCTGCTTAGGTAGGTCTTGAGCTCCGTTTGTGAAGAGGGATGATCATGTAGTTGTGTGTCTTTTTTCTTTCTTTTCTTGCCTTGGAAATTCAGTCTTTTGGTGGTTGATGCAGATTTGAGATATGCTGGATTGGAGAGTTGTTGTGATTTTGGTTCCTTTGGTTTGTTTGATTTGCTTCAAGTGTTATTGTTTCAATTTGCTAGTAAATCTCGTGCCATCACTTTTTTTCCGAGCTTTTAATTTATTTTCTAATTTCTTTGGGTTTGCTTATCTGCGATATGAGAAAGCAGCGTAATTGTTATTTTGCTTTTTAAATATATAATGCAGAACCTGATCGTTGAAAAAGTGGATTCCTGAAGATAAAGTATATATCTTCATGCCTTTTTTGCCCTTTTATCTTTTGGATTCTCAGGTGAAAAAAAATGCAGACCTTTTATGTTAAAAACTATTATCTCTACATTCTATCTGAAGCAAATTTTTCTCTCTCTCCGCTTTACACTTCCTTCAAAGTTAAGTCTTCAGTTGTTGCTGGAGTCAGAAACTACTTTTCTTGCCTTTTATGGTCACCGGCACGTCTAATTTCAGAGTTTTCTTTACATAAGAGAAACATAATTGCAACTGCTGATATTTATGTTTATCGGTTAAAGGTCAATTTGCATTGCAGTTGGTATCATATTGAGTGGTGAAAAGCTTATTGTCATTCATGGATGGTTGGAACTAATATTGGGTTTCTTTTCTTTTAGGAAAGCATCTGCTTTGGCAACGGCATAGTTCTCGAGGACTGTCAGCATCTCACCGAGTTGAGGACATTTGCACAGTATCACTAAAATTGGACCTATGTTGAGCGTCCTAGTTTAAGGGATTCTACAAGGTTTCGGTTTGTTTGAGAAAGACTTCTTGGAGGAAATTGGAAGGTAAAAAATGGGGCGCTTATGTGATTTTTGTGGGGAGCAAAGATCCACGGTGTACTGTCGATCAGATGCTGCTTGCTTATGCTTATCATGTGACCGGAATGTCCACTCTGCTAATGCCCTGTCGAGGCGCCATTCAAGAACACTTCTATGCGAAAGATGCAATTTGCAGCCCGCTTTATTTAGATGCATTGAAGAGAGGGTATCACTTTGTCAGAATTGTGATTTGACAGGTCATGGCGCCTCTACCGCGGCTTCTGGGCATAAGAGGCAAACAATAAATTGTTATTCTGGATGCCCGTCTTCTTCTGAACTTTCCTCAATCTGGTCATTTGTGTCGGACTTGCCTTCAATTAGAGAATCCAATTGTGAGCAGGGGTTAGGTTCGATGTGCATCACTGAGAATAGTGAGAGGACTACTTGGGACTCTCTAGACAATAGCACCAGCCTAGAAGCATCATCTGTTTTGCAAACCGACAATGCAGCAGATGCTTTAGTGGGCTCATCTTCATTACCTGAGCTAAAATCCATGTCACAGAGTCTGGACCAGCTGGATTTACCTGTCAATACATTGAATAAGGTATGTAATTAATTGTTGTTTTCTTAGTGCCCTCATTTTTATTCTGATTGCTTAGGTGACTGACCTATATCACCAAATTGAAAGGAAGAAATATGTGCTTATGCTGGGAAAATAAAAACACTGGTTGATAAATCTCTTAGCGATTCAACTAGCCATCTATTGCTGGCTAATGGATTAGTATGAAAAACCGGGACTGGGGAGCAAACAATTTATTGCTTATATGTTGTCTGTGATGACTGACATAGTCTAGGCTTAAAACATGTGGTTGCAGAGAAAATTTCTTACACTTTTGTCCCATTCTTTTTTCACTTTGTTTTTTCACAATCATCTGCTGAGTCATGTGTGAATGTAAATCGTATACGCATTACACAGAAAAAGAAAATGTTAATAATCTGTCAATTTTATCATACTCAAGACCCCGTATGACGTTTCTTCTGTTTCCATGCCATTCTTCACAATTTCCAACTCATTCTGTGTTCTCCAAAGTCCAATGCCTGTCCTATACCTGAAACATGAAGTTTTGATATTAATTGAGTACTGGCTTCTTCACTTCACTGATTAAGAATGCAATTTATGATGGACAACAACAATATAGCAGTACCAGCAATGACAAAATGAAGCCTTCTCCTTTTGCATGGCATTGGCTATAAGGATTTTCTGTGGAATTTATCTCTGTCTTCCTCAATGTTCTCTATAGTATACATATTCACTTATGCAACATGTCCTTCCGATAGTGTATCCTTCTAATTAGTGTTAGGTTTATTACCCTTTTGACCTGCGCTTATCACAAGTCACATGTTCTAAAGGGGCATCTGGGGTGTTCGGCTATCAAAACCACCTTATACAAGCTTCTCATCTGGTCCAAATCAACAAATATGCTATTTGCTCTCTAATCCAATCTTCTCAATTGCCTATGCATACACTGAAACATTTGCATCTCAGCCATGTTCATTTTATGTCCATGGTGTTGGGCATAAAATGCTCTCTCGTTAAGCATTCACAATCAATTTCTAGTTGTAAAGAGTTTCCTTTGTTGGCTTCGTACTAGTAAGCAAACACCAGAAGTTACTTAGGCATTACCTCCATGCGAGTTGGATCCTTGGGAAGCCTCCACATCCCCCCATGTTTTTCTAAAATGAGTGTAATGTACTGAATTGCTTCGCTTGTTGGTAGTTTAGTTTTATTTAACTCATAGGATTGCTTATTGCACCTTATGCTCTGCTAAATTTTCACTCTGATCAATCTCTGAGATGTAACATTTTCTTGAAAAGTATGGTGTTTGCTTTGCTAAATTCACTGTATTTATGCAATTATTAGGATACTCTATAGAATTTCCCACATTTCAGAGCTTAGATTACTGTTCTTTCTGTCATTCATATCTTTGATGATTGACAATGTCTGTCCTGATCTATGCATCAAGATAACATGGTGTGTGATTCACTCAGATGGCAATCATTTTCCATATTTGCACATGCAGAAGCCTGGCCTACTTATGATGAACAGAGAACAATCCATGTTTGATTAGTTGTTGGTTATTTGTGTTCGTGTGCTTTGTAGATATTATGTGATAAAAGTTAATTCTTCCTTTTTAAATGCTGTTATCTAAATGTGTTTTTTCTAACATCTAGGTCTGCTATCCAATGTCAAATCCTGGAGTCGGTGACGATGATCTATATAAGGAACTTAATATGCATGAACTAGATATGAACATCGAAGATTATGAAGAACTTTTTGGCTTGACTTTAAATAACTCGGAAGAACTTTTTCAAAATGGTGGACTGGATAGCTTGTTTGGCACAAAGGATATGTCTGCTGCAGATTCCAATTGTCAGGGCGTGCTTCTTGCCGAGGTATATTGATCATCAATGATCACACTGTTCCTATTTTGAATGTTGATGAAAAACGTACTTTATGATGTTAAGAATACTAAGATTTTTTATTGCAAATATGAAGTTTGCAAATTTTCTTTTTCTTGCTCTTCGACGTTGGTGTTCAACAAAATGTAAAGGTCTTATAGCATGATTTTGTGTATTATCAAGTAAACAAATTCCTTTTGAGTCTTTATTTCAGAAGTAGTAGATTCATGTGTGCTCTGTACTAGAGTGTTTTTACTGGTTTCAATACTGCACAAACACAATAGAGATTGAAAGATTAACAGACAGGCTATGTTGGACATCATGCAATAGAAATGATGCCTGCGATGTGACATGGATACCTGTGTCTCCTCATGTTTAATGGAATTTACCCTTTGAATGACTCGATCAGTGGTGACATATCACATGGAAGATTTGCTCATTTGTTATATGTTCTTGTCACATATTGACCATCTAAGAGAAAATGCTCAACCCTCCATGTATAGCTTTTGATCCACTTCTCTTTTATCCTTGGATAACTCATGATGCGCCTAGGGGAATGTACCCACTAATTAACATGGATCCTTGGCTTCGCTGTACATGGAAAAAGTTGGTATAAAAGTACAAGTGCTGCAAACTCCATGCTGCAGTTTTATGTTTGTTGGTCTTGGACTGTAGATTCTGCATTCAATTCCATCTTTTGTTGTATGAAGCAAAAGACAAGGTTTCTGGACCAAGAACTCTGGATGAATTATAAAGGCAAATGGTATTGGACAGCATGAAGGGCTAGATCTCAAGTCACTACTTATATTCTGAACATCATAAAATAGGTTTGTTATTTGAAAATGGAGGATTCGGAGCGAGACAGGCAAGGAAATCTGGAAGTATGAGCACAGAAAGACTTGCTTATGCTTTGTTATTTGTGATTCTTGCCCATGGCCAGATGGTCAATACTGAGGATCCATAACTTCAACTTAGGAGTCTAGCGAAGAGGACATTCAAAGAAGTCTTGACTATCAATGAATAGCATTTTCAAAAGTCTTCAACGTCAATTTATAGTATTCTCACTTGCAGTGATTTTGCTATGCTGAGGCTAACTGGTTATGTGACAGTCATGTATCTTCTTCTCATGTGGTCGAGTACAAAATGCTCTTGCATTGGTGTTCAAGTAGTCCTGTGTTGTTTTCAGCCATTGAGTAGTCCTGTGGTTGAAGTATTTCATTTTAGATACCTAATTTTGATTATTTTTCTTAAGTTAGGTTCTTTTCTGTTTGTGGTTTTCTGTTGACTATCGTCTACTTTAACACTTCTGAGATTTGAACTTACTGAGTCCAAAATGATGCTGGGAATTCTGACAAAAATTTTGTTTTGGATTTTCAAGCTAGACTTACAGAAAACCTAAAGCAAATTACATTACTTGTGATGACCAAGGCTTTGGGAGCAGCAACCTTAATTGGTTGTCTTGGATCATGATGCCATCTGTCATTTAATTTCCGTGTAGTTACGTTGTTTGTGCCTATTTCTTTGTAATCACCAAGATTATAACACACTTCGGCAGCAGTGCCTCTTTTACCCAAACGACAAACTTTGCAGGCAGTGAAGAGACAATGTAATATGTTATGTTTGTGGCATGCAGTAGATTTCAATTGGTCCAACTTCTGTGTTTGCACTGCTCCATTTCTACTGGCTGATGCAGATTAGTATCCTGGTCTGCTTTCATTCTTTATTCAGGGATCAAATGTTGGAAGACCAAGTGCCGCACAGCCGGCTTGCAGTGTGGCATCAGGCGACTCCATCATGAGCTCGAAGACTGAACCTATCCTTTGTTTTACATCCAGGCAAGCCCATTCTGGCATTTCATTCTCAGGTCTTACTGGGGAGAGTAGTGCCGCAGACTATCAAGATTGTGGGGCCTCTTCCATGCTTCTCATGGGGGAACCCCCCTGGTGTCCCCCAGGTGCTGAAAGTTCCATTCCATCTACAAGCAGGAGTAATGCAGTCATGCGTTACAAGGAGAAGAAGAAGACACGAAAGTAAGTGCTTTTCTATCCTTTAAGGGGATATCATTTATTGCATCTACTGCTGCGAAATATATGAAACCCCATATCAGTAGTCCAGCTCTCTATTCATGTAGAGACCAACAACAAATACACTTATAAGATTAATTTTTTTTATGATACTTTTTTTCGTTGCAGTCAAAATCCTTTACACCAAATTTGAAGCTTTAATTACGACTTTATCAAGATAGATAAAGAAAAACAAATAATCATCAGCCCAAGAACTTGGTTTTTCTCTTGGGAGAAGATATTCTAATTTAAAAGAGATGTGGCATGACTTGTATAACAAATGGTCAAATGAGTTTTGAATTACTTATCTTTATCTTGCTTATTGGCTGGCATATCTGTGTTCGCCATGCTAAAAGCTAAATGTGGTATGTGTTTAATATAAACTATGTATGGATGACAATCATTTTGCATAACGCCACGGTTTTTTTGCTTATAAAGTTAGTGCTATGTGTTTTAATATCTAAAGGTTCCAAATCATTGTTTATAACTTACATGTTTATTTTGCATTTGTTCACTGAATATCATTGATGTTGTATTTGGAAAAAGTTGGATAGTTTTTAGAACTTGAATGTAACTTTACAAGACTGGTTCCTAAGATGGGATAAAATGCAATGAAGAAAGGTATTGAGCCATACACCTTTTACAAGAAAATACGGGAAGATCCTTTCTTGCCTATGGTATCATCATCATTGTATGGTTGACCATAGATGGACTGGTGTGGATCCTCTATGCCTAGACACCCTAGTATTGGACCGTTAAAAGCCAAAGGCATGATAAAAAACAGATTGAATGTAATCAGGGACATCCCACTTCTTCAACTGAACTACCTAATATTTGGAACAGTGCTGCTCTCTGGCCAGTCCGGAGGACAGACAAGAGATAGACAAGATAGCTCCCTCCTCTTTCTTGAATCAATATTCTGAATGTGTTGTATTCATTTCTTTTGTCTACTTATGTGCTTATGAGACTTCAAGTGGCATGTGATGCTGAATGGTCTGTATGTTGTTTTGACTTAAAAACTATGCATTTGATGGGTCAATGTGTGGCATTGATAAAATATAAATAATAATTGGTAGGTTTGAGAAGACAGTGAGATACGCATCACGGAAAGCAAGGGCTGATGTGAGGAGGCGAGTTAAGGGGCGTTTCGTGAAGGCTGGTGAAGCTTATGACTACGACCCACTCAGCCCAACCAGAAGCTGCTGAGAGTACGTTATTTTAACTATATTTACAGAAAGGAAATATATGCTTATATGTTAAATGGAAACTATTGGTCTTTTTACCTGGGAGTAGCAAAATTTGGACACGCTTTTGACATTTAATGATCAGATGCGTATTTGATTACAGGAGCAGCCATATTTTGGGACAGAGGAATGTGAAAGGCTGATGATACCAGAGACATAAGTCAAGATTGAGAATACAACGATGAAGAACTAATGAGTTGCGACATTTACAGACCAGAAGCGGTAGCATTTGCTTTCGAGTAGGCAGGTTTCTTTCCAAATTCTATGGACATGTTTACTGCTGGACTTTTTTGGGCAAAAGGGGCTATGCTTCTGGACAATCCAGCCGATTACATTCTTTGTCCTTTGTGGAAACACCCAACAATGCTTAAGCTTTATGGTAGCTTTTCGTGCCCTGGCTCCTTCTGTGCAGGCGTATGGCCAGGACAAATTCACTTAGGTGAAACTTTTTATCGGGCTTCTATGTCACTTGATAGTGTACAGTGATAGGTCTTATATTTATATGCATTTGCGGGGAGGGATAATGTCCATTGGACGCTGGTATTACAGGCCCTCTTATAAGGGGGGTCATGTAGGATCATAGTGTATGAATGGAGCGGTTTGTAAAGATGGAGAGTTTTTGCGCCTGAATCTATTGAATCCAACTCCTGGCAGAAAATGTTGTATAGTTATTGAGTTGCCACGATTGGACGTCGCAGCGGAGAAAGATCATTTGTGAATGGTTCATGTTGTAAAGCGAGTTTATGCTATCAATGAAGAGTCTCTTATCATTTTATACATACAGTTGCTTGTTTCTTGATATGGCCCCTTGGGGAAATCCAGGAGGTGGTTTCCTAGTCGTGATCAACTTGGTAATGTAGAGTTGGACTCTATCTGTAATAGCAATTCTATGAGCTTTCTGCAGAAGGTAAGGATTCTGTCCTAAAGGTAAAATGTCTACTGTTCTACCTTGGTGTCCAAAAGGTTGCGAGCTTAATCTCCTGATGTATTTATTTCCTCGTGTTGGTTTCTTATCCTTCGGTGGCAGTGACGTAGCCGGTCAAGTTAGAAAATTGACAAGACCATCAAAATTTATTACTCTGCTAGAATAGTTGAACTACTATGCTCTCGAGCACGGTAAATATTAGCGTTTTCGATCCTCCTGACATCCAAGGACTTTGTAAGCTTGAACTCAAACGTGGATATGACGGGCATTGGACGCCCGTAAAAATGCATGAAATCGTGAAGATCCAATATGAATTACACTTCCTTGTGCTAGTTTGTAACCCACCTACATAGCATGCTTATGTTCTACTTCGAACTCGGGAAAAGAAACGGTGAGGATCAGTTCTTTGACTGTGCAAGTTCATCGATTTGTACATGGCATTGTTCTTCGCCAAACCGTTCAAACTAACGCCTTTGTAAATTGGGTATTTAATTGCTCAGTCTATAAGAAGATAGGCATGAAGTTTACCGTGTAGACCGTATAGCTTAGAAAAAAGGTTCAGGGAGCCAGTCGAACAATCAAACGTTTGAAAGGCTTAATCAGAAACTTTTGAGAGATAAAAAAACTGAAAATGTCCTTTTGGCCGCGAAGCTAAACCCGAGACGTTCATTTCTCTAGCTCTCAGACATTCTGGTCCAGTGTGGTCATGCAATTGAGTCATCTACAGCTGTTGTCGCCCAAATACAACTACCAACTCTGGTATAAGTAAAAAATTTAGACCAGGGTCACTTTAAAATGCATGACAATCTCCCGTGACAATTACATCCTGGTAGTTACTGCCAAAACAATGCAGAGGTCCTGTATAGGGAAAAGAAACTTTTTGAAACAGATGATATACGCATTTGCAGATTTTAGGTACATGATTCAAAATATAAATTAGACAAAAAGGAGACATCCATGAGAAAGATGTCTGATGTTAGGTGACTGAAATTTCTGAAGCCAGCCCAAAAAATCAGCCTACTCATTCTCTTGGAAATAATGTCTGTGAAGGTCAAAACATTTAATCATCATCTGAGCTGCTATCTTCTGATCCTCTCCCAAAATCTTCTGGTTCACTCAATTCCTATAGTTAGGTTTGAGGTTAGATATGCATTCCCACCAAATGGAAGAGATAAATAATGGAACTTAACACTATACATACGTCTACAATATTGAGTGATAATCTTAAAAACATGAGTGCACAGTATACGTGCATCTGCACATCCACGTATATAGTTAGATAACTGACCTGCATCTTATCCCAATCCTTTAACTTGGAATTTGTAAGCATGTAATTATCTCGTAATGGAGCCCAAGCAGGTGGTTCACTGTCTGCAGCACTGGTAGACGCCTGAACCTGCATTTCATTCAGACCACACAATCATTCAAAAATGTCCTAACATATTCATTTCAGATGCTACATACTGAAGTGGTATGCCAGCTCCATGAATAAACAAGAGCAGTACCCCAACAAATCAAAAACATATGGAAGAACGTAGAAAAGAAATAAGACTGACAACAGAAAGTGCAAACTAGTATGTTCAGAGGGAAACCCCACCTTGGCTGGAGTTTTGGCTGATGAAAGTGATGGTTTGCTCAGTTCAGAAAAGAAGGCTTCTTTCCTCCTGTTCTTTATTGCTGCAAAGTACCAGTCAAGACCATGTTCAGCAAAAATATGCAGGATATAAAGCATACACACGAATCATTTGATAACAAAAAAGGATAATTTCAAAAACCGCCTCCACTTTTATACCATATATCAATTTACATCTTCACTTTTGAAAACCTACATTTTGCATTATTAACTTGCATCTCTCAACCATGACCCTTGTCTACTTATTTGCCAAACAGCCATTTCCCTTTCCCAAATTGCCCTCATCACCCCCTTCCCCAAAAAGAAAACATTAACGCTAAAATCCCTTCCTCTTTCCTCCTCCTCCCTCTCCCTCATCCCTGACCCTCTCAGCCACCACAGCCAAACTCAGCCACAATTGCCAGCACTTTCTCAGTCGAGCCATCATCTCCAATGGCTCATCCCTGCACAACGTCCTCCACCCTCCCGATTCCCTACATCCCAATCCCCCCTCTCCTCCTCACACTTGGCCCCCTTGCCCAAGGCCATTGAGACTGCTGCCAACATGAGATCGGATATCGGCGACAGTCAGACATCCACGACAGCCCATATTGAGGCCAGCGTGACCTCAATCTGAACACAGAGCTTGCCAAACTCTGAACATAGCTCGAACCCGAGCTCCAGGGCCACCATGACTGAGCTCTGAACAGAGCTTGCCATGTCAGAGCTCCATAGAGCTCGCATGTGAGATGAAGGAGAGGAGGGGGGATCCCGGTGGTTGGCGTGGTGTTGGTTGGGGGGGCAAAGGCAGGCAAGCATGTTGGTTGGCGGCAGGCATGGGGGCTGATTTTGGATTTGGGTACTGTAAACCATGAATAGGTTAGGTGGCGGTGGATAGTTTTTTTGTTGTTTTCTATTTGAAAGAGGGACAAATCAATCTTTTAGGTTTTGAATTTTGTCTAGAGGTGCAAATTGCGGGTTTTGAAAAATGAGGATGCAAGTTAATATAGGTAACAAAAACTCAAGTTGGTTTTTGAAAATTTTCCTAGAACTAGTAATTAAAGAACAAAGTCAGCTCGTGATAAACTAAATTTAAAAATAAAAGAAGGGCGGACCAAGCAAAGGGTAAATTCTCAAACCTTTCTGGGATGAGAGGAAGCAATCTTAGACTTTTTAGATTAAAAATAGAATCAGAGGGCTGTAATTTTTTTATTTTATTTTTCGGTCATAAGAGGGCTGTAATTTAAGAAGCTGGATTGTTCATCAAAAGACAACTTTTCAAAAAAAAGTTGCGATAGATAAAACTTACAGATAATAAATACACCAAGTAGTATGCCACTATAGGCAAAAAAATTTACTAACATAATCATTTAACATGAGACTTTTTTGGCCAAAATTTTACATATATTTGATGTAGAATATTTGCTAGATAACACCAGTGCTAGGTACTGGTTGAATAAAATATGCAATGGAACGGGCCAAACAAAAAGATTAGCATTTGGAAGTAACCCATATTCCAAGCACAAGCACTGAAGTCAAAATTTGATAAAGTCCAAGTAAATGGGATTCTCTGCAAGGAGAAAAATTGACCGAGGATCACTATGAGCTCCACCCATCCCTTGTGGATAATTGTCTTAGCTGGATGGAGCGAAGTTGTTAAAAGAGAATTATTACAACAGAACAATCTAGATGCCAGGTTTCATCTCTCAAAGTAATTGAAGAAAATTGCAGTTAAAGACTTGTTCAGGAAGAATTTTGAAAATAAATTGTCGATTAGAGTTATATGGCAGACTACTTAATTGGTGTTTTAGATTTTCCAAAACAAGCTTATTGTTGAACTCTGTGAAATGATGTCTTCAAATTCAATAATAGAATCGATGGATTTAAATATAAAACCAAACAATTCTTTTATTTTCCTTCCCAAGAACATATTTCTTAGAAATGGTGAAATATTCATATTTAGGTAGTAGGAACATAATGTAAGAGAATTCTTATCAGAGGAGATGCATTCCTAAAAGAAAGTATGTGTACAATGTAACATAATTATTGGGCTTGAGAGGGAGAATATTTCGAATTGGCTATAAAGATTAACATGTAACTGTAAGCACACAACTCCAGCACATGAAATTCTGGATAAGAAAAAATCTCTACCATTGCATCTCCAAATAGATAAACATGAACCCAGAAACCAACATGCACACCATCACTTATAATCAGAACCTTTATCGGGATGGAAACTGACGTGAGAAGAAAAAAAAAACTAATATCAAGAAGTACAAGTTCAGACCTTTTGCATCTCTAGACCTTGAGGCATTCAAGCCTTTTTGTGCATTTTGTGCTTTGTTAACCTGTAGGCAGATAACTAAAATGGATCAGACCTTTTTGTAGCAATTTATTTAATGTTGAAAAGTAATCAGCCTCAATAAAAGAAAAGTGCAGTTGGATTCACATATAACTTACCGCATTAAATAGCTTGACCACTGAATCCAAGCGAATGCAAATAGAGTATGAAACAAGTTGTTAGAAGAATACCAAAAAGTTTAAGCAAGCAATATTGTTCCGTCAGGTATAAGATGAATACCTCCCTTGGTAGCAACACTTATAAGAAATTTTTCATGTGCATCTAGATAGTTTGCAGGCTTCGCATGCCCCTTTTCTCCCACCTATTTATTGATCAAAACATTATCAACTCCGACTTATCAAATGCTAGTATGAACTAAAATAGGTCAAAATCAAGTGGGAGTCATATACCAAGTGTTTTGCCTTCTTCACCTCCCCTTTGGCTTTCCTTTCAGTTTCCTCTTCAGCAAGCTTCTCTGCAACAAGCTTCTTGTGTGCCGACATTACTGGACCCTGCAAACGTGCGCAATTAAGTAACGAAGTTCACAACTTAATTCAAAATTCTAAAATTGCAGTCAAGCTTACAAGGGAATCATCGGACACACTCTTCTTGATGACACTCTGGAAAGCTGTTTTGAATGCTCTAACACCTTCTGTGAACTTTATAATTCCAGGATGGACTTCATCATCATCTTCTTCCTCCTTTTCGTCGTCGGAAACTTCAGGTTCATCGTCATCCAAACCATGAGTCTCCAAATTCTCCTCATCGTGGGCTTGCGGAACAGCGTTATCATCTTTAGATGCAGCTACCTCCTCATCTTCATCATCATCCGAATTATATTCTCTTGCCCTCTTCCGGAACAGTTTTCTCATCCTGTTGTCTATCTTAATCTTTTCCCCAGCACCCGGAAAAACATTTACCTTCTTCTTTGCTTTGTGGCTTTTTTTATGCCCTGATTTTCTCTTCTTTGGGATTCCCCCAGCTTCTGAAAGATGAGATTCTCCGGACATGGCTGACTGGAAAATTTCTGAGTATCGGCAGCTGTTAGACTCTGACCGTCTACAATTGATTTAAACATAATTATTTAATACAGCATTCGTGAATCCAACCACGAATTCATGAAGGTAAACATCCACACCAAGAACTTGATAATTTCAATTTAAAAAAGAAATGCTCCCAATCTTTCTACCATTAAGTCAGCCAAAAATCCAAATGATTGCACTATAAAAATTTCCCAAACTGAACTGTGACACCAAATGGTCCTTAAAAAAGAGTTGTGAGACAAGGCATTCCTACAAAAATTACATTCATGGAACAGTTGCTCACACAGAACCAGTAAAGCAATTAAAAGTACTCTAATTCATGTCTATATTTCTAAATCATACTATACCATAGCAAGTTACCATTATCACCAAACAGTAAGAATTGGCTCATCTAGCTAATCACATCCAAATTCTCTGACAAGTCCCTCTCCTTTTAAGTGACAACAAATCTAACTTGTCAACAGATAGCTTTCAGCTCAATTTGTTAAAATATGTAAAATAATTCGTTAAACAATTGCAAGCTAAGGGCAAAAGCTGTTAAACTAGTACCTTTATACAAGGGGAAAGGAAAATTAGCAGAGGAAACTAAACAATGTCTTCCCCACTTTTGCTTAACATCATGATATGAGTTAGCTTTGTGATAATGAGAAAGTATGAAATAGTTCCTTTAGGTTTAGGGTTCCAATAGTCACTTTAGGGAGCTGATCCCAACCCAAACTCATTCTACAGCCTAGACCAAACTCTAACCTGAGTCGGACACTTAAGTGGGGCCCTAAACCCAGCTCTAGCAAGGCAAAAAGATCCCCCAACCCTGCACCCAAAATAAGATATTCAATCAATTGACTCTGTAGTAGAAAGAATAGCAATTCTAAGTCATCTCAAACTAGTACCTTTATACAAGGGGAAAGGAAAATTTGCAGATGAAACAATGTCTTCCCCACTTTGGCTTAACATAGCGATACGAGTTAGCTTTGTGATAATGAGAAAGTATGCAATAGTTCCTTGAGGTTTAGGGTTCCTATAGTTGCTTTAGGGACCTAATCCCAATCCAAACTCATTCTATATCCTGAACCAAACTCAAACCCGAGTCGGGCACTTAAGTGGGGTCCTAAACCCAGCTCTAGCAAGTAAAAGAGATCCCCCCAAACCTGCACTGATGATAAGATATTCGATCAATGGACTCTGTAGTAGAAAGAATAGCAATTCTAAGTCATCTCAAGCGTAAACATTCAGGACGTGCCTCAGAATACAATCATGGAAACCACAGTGGAGTCGAAGCGCGTCGTCATCAATTCTCTAGACTATATTTTTCACATTGCTTGGCCAAGAGGAGCCAACGAACGAACCGATGAACATGGAGACCGAAACGCATGACCAGCAACCACATGTTCAAACGAGAAGCGGCAGGATTTGGAAAAAAACTAATGGAAACAAACCTACGAGGAAAGAGGGACCAAAGCAAGCAAGCAAGGCCCGGCTGCTTCCGCCGCCACCAACGTGCCCCCGCCCCCTGCTTCTCTGCAAAAGAAGTCCGGAGTAAACTCACGGGAAGCTCAAGGACTACCAGAAAACCACGGGAACTTAAAAACATCTATAGAGAGAGAGAGAGAAATGGATTGTTCCGCCTACTTCGCCGCGCCTACAAGTGTCCGCCGCCGACCGCCGCCGCCGGCGTTCGTTGCGCCACTGAGCTAAGAGTCGGAGAGAGGGAGAGAGAGGGGGGGGAGGCGGAGAGGAAGTCGAGAAGCGGTGCGCGAACGATGAAATACGTGAGGGGTTGGTCGGGCTAGGCCCGTACAGGCCCACTGGGCTTTTTTGGGCCTTAACATGATTGATAAGAACGTGGGGTGAGCATGGGCCTGGCCCGATAGTCCCCTTTCAAGGCTGGAACCGACAACCGTACCGGTATATATCCTCGAGACCGGCCTATTCATTTTCGGGCCGGTTTTCGGACAAATACTCGAGCCAGCCTCTCTTGTATTTTTTATTTTCCTAATCTTATAAATAATTTCGTTATTTAAGCATGTAATCATTAATAAAATTGGAATGCTTCTCGCGCGTCGGCACAATCAACTAAAATGCATGTCGACCGGCGGCGACAATGTCATCATAAATGTCGATCGAAGATACAAATGATCCTATGCATTAGCCAGATGTATTTACATTTGGCAGTGTGGAGGTTCTCGCCTCCGTTCATTCTTTTGAAGTTGCGTTAGAATATTTAATTTGAAAGGTTTTTTTAAGGAACGTTAGACTATCCAAATATTTAAATTTTGACTATAAAGAGGGCAATTTGCACTCTGATTTGCATCTTCCTAATTCTATTAAACAGGTAAGATACTTCATGGATTTGGATATATCGGCCCGAGATTGACTTTATGTCAATATTATGTCAATTATGCCCTTGGGCGCTACATATTTTATCAGTATTTGTTCATGATATTCCTAATGGAATTAATCCCACCCCTTCTAAATTAGTTTGCTATAAATGTCATGTTTTTTCGTAGTCAAATTTCACAACATTCTTTATTGATCAATTAACATTGTCCAAGTATCTCTCCATGGTGTACATATAAGATCTTTTTATATAAGAATTCTACTGGGCTCCATTCGTTTCGCGAAAATTATAGCATTTTTAGAGCATTTTTAGAGGAAAAAAAATTTCAAGAAAAAAACAATATTTTTTGGTGTTCAACTGAAACATGAAAATGAGCTAGAAAATATTTTTTATAGCTCGATATGGATAATTTAATTTAATTTTCCTCCATATACTCTTTTTAATTATTTTTATTTTTTATTTAAAAAAATTGAATTTTTAATTTTATTTCTTCTTTTTTCTTTTTATTTTTTCCTTTCCTCCTCTTTTGGTTTGTCGTGGCGATGGCTAATGACCAACCAAAGGCTAGCTTGAGCTCACTGAGGTCGACAACTAACGAGCTCAAGCCCTCAGGCCTTGCTAGAGGCTCACACTTGCCAATTTGATGAGCAACAAGCTTGAGCTTGCGGATCCAACAAGTGGCGAGCTAGTTGGCCAGTCTCAAGCTCACTTAAGGCTTTTTTACAAAAGTTGATTTTTTACAAAAAAAGAAAAAAATTTTTTAAAAAATCAAATGAGATTTTCCATACTAAACAGCATAAAATATTTTCTACCTTAATTTCAAGTTTCAATTGAGCAATAGAAAGTACTGTTACTTTCTCGAAAAATGGTTTATTGGATTGTCACAATTTCTGTGATATGAACAAAGCCAAATAAAGGTCATCATATTCTCCTACATTCTTAACTCATATTTAATTAGCAAATTTATTATGCGAATTAATTATATCCATTAAATGAATCATAAATGGATTTAAAATAATAAAATCCTAAATAATATGAGTATTAAATGAATTCATAACTTATTTGGATTTAACCCACCTCTATGACTTTCTTCACTCTCTTTCACCATCACTCGGCCTTGAACTTTCTCACTCCATACTTTCACTTTAGTTTGGATGTGAATTATTTTAGATTAGATTAAATATGGCAATTTTAGCAATATGGGTTCAGGTCAAATATAGGATCAAGTTGAGTATGGGCTGTCAAATTCGTATTATATGAAAATTGGTCAAAAAGTGTTAAATTGATTAATTTTTTTAGTCAAATTAAATTGGTCAACTTAAGTTTGACCAATTCTCAATTCAATTCAAAACACGATACGACCCACTCATTTTTCGAGTCTAAAATAAATTTATATTCTTTACCTTTTAATTAATTTTAAATAGCCAGACAGGCTCAGGAGTTAGGAAGAACTCGAATCATCCCAACCTGACCGACGGAAACAAGTCGCTCAACCGTCGACCGACTGAGACGAGGGGGAACTTGAGATCACGGGATGCATCGACTCCCTCCGCAGCATCATCGGCCGGACGAATCAGGAGCAGCGCTTCCCCAAAAGTCCCCCACCGTGTTCCGTCCCACGGCGCCGCCACGGGAGACAGCTACTGAAACGCGGGACCGTCGTACCTCGGCGTAGATCCGGTTCAATGAACCCAGGCACTCCGAGCCCAATAAACCAAACCCAAATAAAAAATAATAAAATAATTCAGAAAAATACAGAGGGGGAAAAAACCATAAAGAAAGGAGGACATCCCCACGGGAGCAGGACACGGTGTCCTCGTGAGCCCTCCCAACGAGCAGCCGACACGTCACTGGCGAGGCGTAGGCTCGCACGTGACCTCCAATTTGACTCCTGACCCAGGCGTCTTTCGATTTTCCCATCCCTATCGAGAAAGATCGACCGAAGTGAATATCTGGTATCCTTATCGTTCGCCATCAATCAATTTTCTGATGATAATTTCTTCTTCCCGCGTTTCGAATTCGAATTATCAAGTCCGTCGGTTTCAATCCCAATTAACGGTCAGTAATTTCCCGACACGCCATCTGGGACCCATCTTGTTAAGGTGCGTGTTTAACGAGTGCCGTCGAGATCCTCCTTCCTTTTACTCTCGTTTTCGTTGGGGATTTTACTTTTGTCGGGAGGCCGGGATTCGGATGCTTCCCCCCTCGTTCGGACAGTGGGGGGAACGCACGGCCTCGTGGTCCTCGAAAGATCTGTGTGTGGTGGTGGCCGTCGTCGTCTCCCCCCCCCACCCTCGTGGTCGTCTGGCCTTACTCGTGTGCGATTCCACGTGGTACTAAGTGGCCCTTCCTCTTCTCTGCTTAATTTCCTATAGAGACATGAGACATATCTCTCTCTCTCTCTCTCTCTCTCTCTCTTTGTGGGAAAGTCCGTCCATGAAGTTATTAATGTTCTTTGTCTCCCAGTGGTGACGTGATGATGGTTTATCGAGATCCACTCTCACGTAGGACACTGAATTTCACATCCTGCAAAAGTGCAGAGCTCCCTTCCGGATCCGAATAGCCGTTAAATGGTACTTTTGATTTACTTATATAACATATCGAACCAATAATATATACAATTCTTAGATATATCGGTTATGTACAATTATTAGAAATATCGGTTGTGTCAATTACGAGAGCAGTCGATACATGCAAGGCCACGATTTTTATTGAGTTGCTCGTCATGTATTTTGGGGAATTTTTACCGGGAGATATGTAGCTTAATAATCTTTCGATCGATTGTAGAGATTTGAAGTCGAATAAGATGGGAGTAGATCAGTTGAGAATTATGAATGAAAAAGAAAATCAATACTTTATTCATTAACTAGTGAAAAGTATGTGTGACTATTTATAAGTTATAGATGGGATTTCTTCCTATGTTTTGCTTTGTAGGAGAGAGCATATAAGAGCATATACGAGGAACAAGAGTAAACGATGAAACATCGAAACTGTTGTCGGATCGATTGCCTTTGACATGGTGAGTGTCGTTGCATGGAGGCGATCCAACCATCATTGTGATGGTCATTCATCGACGGCATGAACCATGATGCTATCGTTGTGATATCTACAGACCACGGTGATGACACGGGCAGAGTGAGAGAGAGATCACCATACATGAGAGTGGTAACGACGTTGATAACCTTAATGTTGATCGAATGGGATGTTCACATTTACGCAGTGCGTTGTTCTCTAAGACATCAGTCTAGGTCTAGGCATCGCCTTTCCTTCTCTAAACTTCATTATTATTGTCCATCGAAAAATATGGAGAAATTACAAAAAAATGTCTCGAGCCTATTGCATTACTAAATTTTTTAATTTGACCAATTTAGTCATAAGCATTTTGATAATTTATCAATTTGGTCTTAAACCTTTTAATTATATGTCAAAAAATCGAGTCAATATAATCATAAACCTTGTCAATTTAGTCATAAACTTTTTCATGATTTGTAGATCTAGTCTTACCTGCTAATCATGGCTGGAAATTGTTGATGAGGCCATTTGGTTCGTGTCAATCCTTCTACATGGCACAATTGAAACTAATATGGATAATTTTTGTAATTTTGTAATTTTCTAAATTATTTTCTTCTTTTTTCCTTTTTTTATTTTTTTATTTTTCTTTCTCCCTTATTCCCTCCGCTACCCACCAGCAAGGGCCATGGTTGAACTTCACCAGCCATCATTAAGGCCTGGCAATAGCTAGTGGAGGGGAAAAGGAAAGAAAATAAAAGATAAAAATATTATAAAAATTGTTTACTTATGGTGCGTTTGTTTCGCGAAAATCGTATCATTTTTGGAAAATATTTTCTAAGAAATCATCTTCATGGAAAATGATTAGTTTTCTTGTATTTGATGATATGTGATTGAAAATGTTTTCAGACGTTTGGATCGCATTTGGAAAATGATTGAATAACATTTAAAATAGAAAGGACCTAAAGACTTGATAAAGATGGAAAGCGTTTTTCCCTTCTCATGTATAGGAATTCATTTTCCTAAAAGAATATATAATATTTATGTTGACTGAAAAGTATTTTCCATTGATCAAATTGTTTTTGAAAAAACAAACAGCGGAAAGTTCGGAAAACACTTTACGATAAACTATTTTCATTGAAACAAACACACCCTTAATGTCAGTCGTATCACGTAAGAAGGTTGGCCATGACTAGACGACATGTCAACAATTTCCAACCAAAATTAGTAGGAATGACTAAACTAACAAATCATTAAAATATTTATGACTAAATTGGCAAATCGTTAAAAAAATTATGACTAAATTTATAAATTGTCAAAATGTTTAGAACTAAATTAGTCAAATCAAATGGTTCACAATTAAATTGACACAAGTGTAATGGATTGAAGACATTTTTGGTAATTTCCTCAAATAATACATGTTGAGGTACACATATGAATGTGTTAGAAAAAGTCTTACATTGGAAAATTGGTGTAACATGAAGTGTTAATATCTCCTAGTTGATCTATAACTAAATAGCTTAATATTTTAAGTAAAAGTAAATCCAACTAAATATGTTCACAAACTCGGATTTAGATTTCTTATTAGTGATCTTTCCAAGTGAGATATTAGGCTTTTGTTGTGCACTCTGCTCTTAAAAAATAATATCAAAGTCGATAGTAGATTGGTGGACTCCCATTCTATTATGATGTTTGGTGAATTTTTCAATGAATGAATCTCGTGATAACGCAATTCCCAAATAGCCTTCGTAATTTGGTCTGGAAATTCAAATCAAGACACGTTGATGCACAAAAGGGTAATTGAGATAGTCATATCTAACATTAAGCTCACATGTAATGAGAAAATTGTTGACATCACATGAAAATCTCACACCAGAAATTTTGTGTGGTGTAAAATAGTTAACATGTCTTAATTGATTAGTAATTAATTAACTTAAACTTTTGATTAAGTCTAATTGGATGTATTGACAAGTTCGAATTTAAACTCTCTTGACAATCTTCCCTGATAAAAATATCAAGTTTTTGCTGCGTGCTACAACATACATAAATCATCCCACATGTATTGTATAAGACTCCACGCATGGGATAATAAGCCTGTGGAACCTAAGATGATTACTCTAAATGTAATCCATAATCCAATCTGTTCTTTCGAAGAATGGCTCAAGAGAGAGATAAAGACCAACTTAGTCTTTTAAGAGAATAATCGAGAGAAGAAGAAAAATGCCCGATCATATCTCATTGCAGAACCAAGTGGCGCAAATTCCACGATCGGATTGACATGACCAATCACAAAAATCGCAGAAGCTCAGCAAGAATAACCTAATACGATGTTTACTAAACTAGGATTATGAGGTAAGCTAACAAAGGAAAGAGAGAGAAGCATCGTAATATGATGTCACAATCCTCTTAAGCTATTGCTTAGCGCAAATTGTGATATGTTCCTTACTATGTAGTTGGACACATCAAAATTTGATTTGATTTGTTGAACTATTAACAGGGATACCGCAACACTTTCAAGTTGGGAAAATGAGACAAATAATTCATAAAATTTTACTAAATATGCAATGTGATCTCTGAACTTTTAGTTTGTTCAATATGATTTTTGAACTTTAATCCAGAGTGCAATGTCGTCCTTAAACTTTAAATTTGTTCAGTATAGTCCATGGATTTTTCATATATAATTTTAGTCCATTGATTATATGAAAATGTTTAATATTATCATTTTATTAATTTAACTTTAGGGATGACATGTAACATTCTTATATAATTTAGAAACTAGATTGAACATAAACCAAATGTTTAAGGATCACATTAAATAGATTAAAAATTTAAAGATGATAAACACATCAAAATATAGTTCAAAGATTTTTTTAAACAAATTAAAAATTTAGAGATCACATGATACATTGGGTCAAAATTCTAGGTCATTTGTGTCATTATCCCCTTTAAATCTCCCATGGAATGAACAACAAATTTTTTTTTTGGCTGAATTATACTTAAAATAGTAGAGCCCATTAAAAGGGCATCATTACAAAGTAGATCAAAAAAGCCTTGTGAGGGAAGGAGAGTACGTTGGTTTGTTGAGTAACCCATATATCCGATTCATTCCAAATAAGCATTATTTGTCTGTTACTCTCAAGAGTTTAGCCCACATAAAGTGAGTCGGATCATTTTAGTCACTATATCATCATCTGTTGACATCAATTCTTTTTCTTTTGGAGCCTCATCAATCAATGAACTTTCTTATCCAAATGTATGTCATAATTTTTCCCATCACCAATCTCCCCAAAAGGACAATTTTTTTCCTGAGAGGCGGCTCCTCAAAATTCATCCAATTGAGCAAAAACGGAGAGAGAGAGAGAAGAGAAACTTTTATCTTCAATTCATGTCCTGCTCATCCTCTTGGTCTTTGACAGATTTGGAAAATTCGGATGTGATGGGATGTGAAACTCCAAGGGAGAAGGAACTCCACCCCCAATGGGAAAAGGACAGCACGTATGGATTCGTATGTTCTACATGACTTCCCTTGCTATTCTAACTTCTATCAAAGACAAAACATGAAAGATCACACTTCGGATAACACATGTCACGGCTTTGGCCGCTCGATGCCCCCCCTCCCCTTAGCCACTCGTCCCAATTCTGGGGACAACCCCAATTTCAAGCTGACACCTAGCAGCAACCTCATCCCAATGGTCAACCTCAATTTAGGACCATAATCAATGGTCTTGAAAGGATCATACCTTCCTGCTAAAGAAAGTAGTTGGGTTCCTAGTCTTTGCGCCAGATATTTTCTGACGAGTGTTTTGAAATATCTCTAAAAAAACAAAAAAAATTGGATCCGTGAATTTACGATTTTGTCCATAACGAATATTCTAAGACACTCACTTAAAATACCCTTAATTCCAAATGATAATTGACTTCCGGTTTCGTCCATCCCCTCCCTCTCCATCCCCACCGATATTAATGTCCTTGTGGATGAATTTCTACCTTGACCTAATTGGAGATTCGCAATGCGATTCGACCGTTCGGTTCCATCGGTAGATCTCATCCACCCCAAGTTGCTCTCCCCACGAAGCAAACTGCTCATGTACATCAGAAGCTCATTCCACAATAACCTAAGCAATTCGTACGGGAGTTCGTCCGGTTGACCCGGCTCGAGAAAACGATAAAAGTGATCGAAGCCCCTATCGTCTCCCATCATTAACGGATTTAGACATTTCACTAGCAACATAAAAGTATGTTATCTCTCGTTCTTTTGCTTGCAATTTTTAGGCTAAAAGGCAAAGCCACCAGCGACCCATTTCTAAGCTGATTAGACGTCGGGAAACTTCTCAATGATTGAGCAAAAGGCACGAATAGGGACAACGCGGATGGGCGAGCGGGGAGAGCGCGCCACGAAGCCCCTCGGGACACCCGACATCCGACCAACAAACGCGCTCGGCGTTCGACAACTAAGCGGAGCGGGATCGACACTTGGAACGAAGTCACGAGTAAAGGTAACGAGTGAGTAGAGATAAGGCCTTGTCCCGATGCATGCACCTGGCACTTGAAATCTCTCCCCCCCCCGCCCCNCCCCCCCCTTCTTATACATTCGCAGTTTTCCCTCGATAAATGACAAAGATGGCATGTACTTTCTACGTTACTTATGTAATTATAGTTAGAAATTGATATAAGATTTGCTCCATAAAAAATATATAATTCACAATATACTATTACTCTCGTAATGATTATAAAATTATTATGCTAGCAAAATCCTTATTTTCTTAAGCCCTTTTGTAATCTCGTCAATTTTCTTTAATAAAAAAAATTATCACCTTGTTTTTTGAGAAATCATCAAGCCTAAAAAAATCGGCTGATATTGTGCTATTTTGTTACTCAATAAGGGTGCTAGCTCATATCCAAATGGATAATTTAAATAGGAAATTATTTGCACGTGGTAGAATGAAAAAGTGAACTTTTATTATCCATATAACATTGGCATCCTTATTGTATCCCTTGTAAGTCCATTTCGAAGTTATCATTCATTTGTTAAAGAATGAATTGATACATTGACCCAAAATCAAACTTCTACCTCCACTAGCAACTTTGTTATTTCTCTAGTAATTATTTTTCAAAGTGTAGAAATTACATGGATTATATATACTAATCGTGAAAGCATATCATGGGAATTTCGAAAAGTTGTTTTTTCTTAATTTATAAAGTTATTTAAGTATCCGTTTCGAGAAACATCTAACCCTAGCTTACCTCTAAATAGCAACAGTTCTACAATCACAGCAATATGTTGTAGGCCTCTTAAAGGTCCTAATGCCAAAATTGAGGCTCTCGGTAATTCAATGCCAAAAATCCTTTTGAGTCAAAAGTTTAGCATTTTCAAAGTTCCTTAGCCCGATACAACCTCCACTTATTTTTGCTCAAGTGAATGCCTTTTAGAGTTACAGCACTCAAGTAATCGAAAAAGAAGAAGAGAAGAAATTACAACATTTAACTGAACATCGTGCGAAAATTATGACAATTGTAATGCTATCCTTCTAGTCGTTTTCTTGGTTCTAATGATTCGGATGAGTGTACCTTTTTGAGGGTGCGAAAAGGGGAAGTTCTGTTATCCAAAAACATTCACGGGAAAAATGTGAAAAATGAGGATACTCCAAATTAGTAACTGAGATACCACTAAAAAAAGGAAGGAAAAAAAAAGGTGGCCATGTACCTATAACCGCATATCCTGACGAAAAAAGAAATAACTATAAACCGCATATCATCGATCAAGGAAAGAAAAAAGAAAGAAGAAAGAAGAGAAAAGAAGAGAAAATCGTGGCCCCCGCAGGTTTTTGTCCCCCATTCTCTCTCTTACCGAAAGCCTAGCAGGTTGAAAAAGAAGGATGAGGAAAGTTCATGGTGAAAAGTAACCATGGTTAGCCGAGGAAGGGCCCCGGGCTAACCATGGTCAGGCTCCTGGTGGGTTAACATATGGGGAAAGTCTGAAGCTTTGGCTGTATAAATAGGGGCGAGAGGGAGGGACTGATTTGACAAAAAGGCAGCTCAAAGCTTTCAATAACTCAGCAAAAGAGAGGAGGAAAAGGAAGGAAAGGCTAAAAGCAAAGTTGCTCCGAAGGGTCTTGAGAGAGGGAGAGAAACATCATCACCCACCCACTTGTTTTGTTGATGTGAATCTCGTGGCCATCTCTTCATCTCGTTCTCGTTATTGTTCTTGTTCTTCCCTGTGTCATTTCTTGATCCGGAGCTTCTCGGCTTGGTTTCTGTAAGTAGCTCCGGTCTCTCCTGTTTCGATATGAATCGGTTGGTTCTTGATTTGTGGCTTTGTGCTCGGGGGGGTCTCTTGTCTTCTTGTAGCTGTGATCTCTTCGTGTTCTTGTTGTTTGATGGGGGGTATAGTTGATGTATGAGTGCTTCTGCTGTTTGTTGTGTGAATAAAGAAGTTGATTTCGTATTGGGTAACGGGTTCTTCCCTTTCTTATGACCGGGATGGATTTAGAAACCTGGGTTGGGTTTTCTCTTTTATTGCATTTCATGGTTTGGGATCTTTTCCATCTTTAAGCGGTGGATATTTTGTGTTTTCATGAAACCCCCCAGTCTCACATGCACCGGCGTTGTATTGTGAATGAGCTTGTGTCCTTTGATGATGTGAAGGGAATTCCAACAAGAAATTTGGATGAATGAAGATTCATCTCCGATTTGAAAATCCTTGTTTAGGCAGCAGAGATTTGTTGAAAGCATACTTTTTTTGGGTTGGTTCTGGTGATCTAGTATCTGTACGTGTTAGGATAATTATAGATTTAGGATTTTTCGTAAGATGGTAGGTTTTCATTTCCTGGAAAAATTGCTGGTCACAACTTGATTATGCTCTACGAGTCCTGAGTCTTCCTTTCTATTGATTTGTCTTCATGATGATTATCGACCCTTTTATCAAGTCCTTTTACCAGGAGATCGCATTTTTGCTGGATATGCAATCGGTTATATTGAAGAGTAGGCTGTCCAGTTTATAATGATTGAGTCAGCTTTAGGGCTATTCTTGCTGATTAGAACTAGCCCATTATTTAGTATTATCTCCTTTCATACTTTGTTTGGTTAGTTTTCTAATATTCCTATTCAATGTTTAAGCAGATTGATCGAGCATCAAGATCAACCTGACAACTACCTGTGCTCTGCTCCATTTTCGTAACCCTCGAAGAAAAAAAGAGGAATCTCCAACCTTAATCAATATGGGTCTCTCAAGTCTTCCAGCTCCTTCTGAGGGAATGCTTTGCGTTCTCATAGTAAACACTGCCCTGTCCATCTCCATCATCAAAGGCCTTGTCCGCACCATCCTCCATTGTGTCGGGTTACGACTCTCCTGCCTTGCCCCGTCGTTGCCTGCCTCCGTCGATGCCCGCTCCTCCGAGTCCTTTGAGTATAGAATAAGCCCGTCTGAGAGCTACATCGAGCAGTTCAGGAACCAGGCCCCGTCGATCCGGTTTGATGCTGTGTGCGGAGGGCACAAGAGGGAGGACCGTGACTGCTCCGTCTGCCTGAACGAGTTCATGCCCGAGTCGGAGATAAGCAAGCTGTCCTGCGGGCATATCTTCCACAGGATGTGCTTGGAGAAGTGGCTGGACTACTGGAAGATCACATGCCCACTTTGTCGGAAGCCTATGATGGTGGAAGAGGAGGCTTCTTCCTCATGCTTCTGGTGAATCAATAGAGAGAGAGAGGGAGAGAGGGAGATTTTTAAGGGGCCGTTGGGTTGCGCGTTGTACAGTCGATAGTGTGTACAGGTATTATCGCGTCAACAGGGGCTTTTGGTGAGTGATGGGTGCTGCTGCAATACACATTTTGTACTTGTGAATCCGTGCGAAATGTGGTTAGGTCTTTGCAAACACAGAAAGGGCTTGTGCTGTTGTGGCTGTACATATTGAGAAGCTGCTAGTGTTTTCTTTTATGCATCGTGGTCTTTTTCCTCTCTCGTTAACATTCTTTGCTTCAACTGAAGAATCATCTGAGCTCTTGTTAGAACAGTTAAAAAACGAGTTTCAAGAGGTTCTCTTGCGTAGTTTGGGGAATCTGCTTGATGGAAGATTGTTGAGGGTGACCTTGTTCATCATGCCAAGGCCGAGCCGGCGTCACTATACTTGTGCATTCTCTTGGACCGAACTAAGGAGTATCGATAGGGATGCTTAGACTGTTACCGCATGGAAGAGTGGACAATCACGTCTCGCGAAAGACGAGTCGATTGCCAATTGAAGCCGAACTACATGAAAAGGACATGAAAGGGGGAACTTATCCCATCAAAGTCTGGATCTACTTCTTGCCAAGTCGAGTTGGGGCAAAATATCTTCGTTTCCTCGAAAAATATCTTGGGTCTTCGATGATTCAAACGGGCAATGGATATGGTATTTTTGATTCTTGAATTTGGATACAGCTGTATCTCAGAAAAGACTTCTGCCAGGCGCAGCGAAGCTACATTGTGGGCATGTGGGCGAGAGATTTGGAAGCATCTTCGGTGGGTTTTTGTCGCTCTTTGTTTAGGTGCTACTTTTATTCTCATGGATGTCCATGGGACACAGGACATATCGGGAGAGAAGAGAACGTGCAGTGATCTCAATGCTCTTGCGCATCCGATGGACAGCCGACAAAGAAAGAAAGAAAGAAACGCAGTTGAAGAGAACGTGGTGGTCGTATGTGATTAGTGCCAACATTGTAATATTACGCTTTTAAATGTTAGATCATGCTTGATGCTGTCGGCATGTTCTTTCCATGGAGGATCGAATGTGATCTTCTCCGATTTGCGGAGATCTAATCTACATGCTTCTATTCTCCATACAAGAATTGTTAACATTTATCCTGTTTTTTCAAAGATACTCATTCATCCCCCGTTGCCGTTGACGGGGAGAAGGGTTCGACACCATGGTGGCCTCAAGAAAACATCGCTTTCTTCATATAATTCACAAATCGCACACACTAGCTCAAGGTGCGACAAAGATGTGCAATTCAGATGGCACTTTCTGGTTTTCCTTGCATCCCAGCGTTTGAAATCGAATTCCCCACTTTAACCCTCTCCTACCATGGCAATTGACTGACTCACTTGTCTAGTTTAAGTCGACAAAAGGGAACTAACAAGGACGCCGGGAACACTGCGATCTAAATAACATCGAAAGTCTACTGGCGGATACTGCCTAGTAAACTTTCCTTCCGCAACTCGCGCATATCGTAACCAGGAAGTTTTAATCCCAGCCAAAGAAGAAAAAGAAGTTGCATGACAAGTTGATAGAGAAAAGATGCAAGAAGCAAAGATGCTCTCTTTGTCGGATGAGGATGAAGATAAAGCCATGCACCTCTATCTAGCTCACACCAAGTAATGAACTATAAGCTCTTGGCCTCTGAAGAAAAGGTCCAACCACCCAAGTGGAAAAACAGAAAGCTTCACCGATATCATATTATTTATCATCAATCCTCTAGGTCATCTGCATTGCGCAGAACCAGATCAATCTGCCAACTGAATAAGGAGATCGAGTCGCAAAAACAATTGCCAGTTATGTAACAACAGTCAAAAGAACAGAATGTGATTACAACAATGCTTTTCTACTAGTACAAGACTGATAAAAATGTAACCCCATGCCAAGCTAAAAGAGGAATGCGTGAGTTTTACACGGGTTCGCCAACAAAAGCTAAAAGTACAGGTGTAACATACCACGAGTCTGCTTATCTGGAGAGATCACGAAGCTTTTGAACTTTCAGTGCGATGGTTATCAACTGGCAGAAGTGCTGCAAGTATTAATGCCATCCTTGCAGTCATTTGTGAGATCGTTGAAGGTCTCGATCTGCTTTTTACCCCTCAAGAAAACTTCAGTGTCAACTGAAACCCTCATGTATCCATCAAACTCAACAGGGACACCCTTATTAAGCTTTGTGGTCTCAGAATTCCACTCACTGTTTTCATCCCAAAGCTCCTTGTACTCATCAAGGAAATGAGTCGAGTACTTGTCTTTCAAAGGATCGAAGAAGGAGATGTCAGGTTCATTAGTTGCAATGTAAAGGTTCCTCCCATCTTCAATTTTGTCCTTCAATGTTGAGATAAGTGCATCAGGAGAGGTATCGGCTGCGAGATTTGGCCACAGTTCTTTGTTCTTTGCCTTCTCCCCTCTCTCGATATGAACTGAGTCATAATCCCAATTCAACTTCGCTGCAATTGCTGACACAATATCCATCAGCCGTCTCGATTTCCACAATAGATGCCATGGACGCTTAATGACAGATTCAGTCTCGCCTTCGCACACCCTATACCAGTAGTTATCCGGTTCCACCGACCCAAACTTTCTCATTATCAAGGCATCCTTCACATCTGCTAGCTTCATAGGAGTGACCTTGAAGTCCTCCACAAGGTGAAGGTTCAATTTATCTTTCTTGTGCCATTGGCCCCAATCCGCCCAGAACTGATCCTGGTCCAACACTGATGCAGACTCCGTCAAGTGCTCGAAGTCAAAGTAAAACCTAAAATCTTTCCCTTCTTCGTCTTGATTCGAAGTCGTGTAAATTTTAGACAAGCAAATACTCAAATCCATGACCAAAGTCCTGTTCAAGTACTGGGCCTCGCCCAAGGCACACAAGAAGCTCCAGAGATAATGATTCATGCTCTTGCATCTATCTCCACCGCCCATGTAGATCAAGTACTTCCCACGACTGAATGTTCCCTCAGACTCAACCACCGGAAGGGCATCATTCACCGTTTCCCCGACAACAGGCAATGATGCAGTCTGCTCTTTCTTTGCTGGTTGCTTCTCAAACCCAGGTTTCTGATTCTTCTTCCTCTTCCTAGCATTGACACCCGTATGGTAATCCCCAATGCTCACAACACTAAGCGTACAATTCTCCGACCTAGAAATCACAAACCTCCTGTAATCCTTATAAAATGCTGCCGCCTTCCCTTCCTTAGGCCTAAACCGCCACGCCATATCGCAGGTGCTCTCATTGGATCCCGCAACAGGCTTCCCGAACCTGTAAAAGTGTATATCCTTAAATTGCTCTATCGTGGCCTTCATCATTAGGTGGAAAACTTCCGGGTCCCTGCAATCGATCGGTTGACCAACACTCCCTTCACACTCATTCCCACCCGTGATTTCCGCTGAAACAGCCACCGGGTTCTCGAAATCAGTCACATTGATGAAATTATCGAACACCGTCTGATTTGCTGGCATGAAATCCTCGCCGGTCTTGACCACCGTGTCGTCGGACTTGAAGGTGGCATTGGTGGTCCCCGTGAGGAACGTGGTGATCTTGGTCGACGGATGGAAGAGGGGATCCTCGGGCTCGTAAGTGGCAGCGATTATGGTGAAGATCAGGACCCCAATCACGAACAGAGTGAAGCAGAGGTTGCCTATCATCGCCATCGCGTGCTGGCCCAGATTATCCGGCCGGAACCCACCGGCTCGCAGCAGCGGAGACCGACCCAACATTTTCCCGTCGAAAATCAAGAAACCGAACGGAACCCGACCACCCTCAGCACCCAACAAGATCCAAATTCAAGACCAACCCAGATGACCGAAACGAAAAAACTAACCGAACAACCGGATGCAATGAGACCCCGCACTAGGGTTACGGCCAAGGGAACCAATGCGGAAATGAACAAGAAAACAGGGGGTCCCCCAAAGCCACCCGCGATACCAGCTCCAGATCTGAAAAGGAGGAAGCTTTGGAGCTCGTAGAGAAAAGGGTCGATGCGGAAACGAGTTCAAGCACTTACCCAGAGAAAACCCAAATGCGGGAGAGATCGAGCGTGGTGAGCTGCAATGGATTTCGTCTCCTCTCCCTCCCTCCCTCTCTCTCTCTCTCTCTCTCTTCCTCTCTCTGAGAGAGTGTAAGTGGGTGTGAGCTGGGTATCGGCAGGGAAGAGTCCGTGGGCAAAGTCAAGGGGAAGACGAATTACCGAAATGATTAAAAATTAAATCTTTGCAGGCTTGGCTTGGCTTCCAGCGAAGAGTCGCATGCATGCTCCCCTTCCTCCCTCGCTCCATGAGCGGGGGTGGGAACGCCGGGCCTCGCGATGGCGACACGTGGAGAGAGCCCGCGACGTGGACGGACGAGATCCGACGCTCGAGGGCCGGGTCGCTCCGTTGCGTGAACGGAGCTTGTGCTTGTCGTCTTCGAGGCGTTTGGGTTGACTCGGGTTCTTCTCTTCTGTGAATTGACGGACGGACGGGACGCACCGACAGGGCCAGTGGCAAACGTGTAATTAAGGGAGTATTGAGGGGCAGACTCCAGAGAGAGATCCTGTCGTGTCCCCAGATCGGGCCAGCCCCAGTTGAAGTTGAGGGCGTGTTGTGTTCTCTTCGTGTCCATCAATTTCCCTGAAATTCTTCGAATTTGCCAATTTCGATGAGTTGCCACGTTGTGATTTCCACTTGCTGTGCGGTAAATTTCCGACCTAGTACACGTGATTGATGGAATTGGAGATTTATTTCTTATTTCGAGGTTGAAAAAACGAGTGGCGGAAATCTCGTAAACCTAGAATTCTACGAAAAAAACGCTGACAGAAAAATTCACGAGAGCGGCCTCTTTCGACGCTCCTTCAAGTACGTTGGTTGTAATAATGAAATTAAGTATATAGGGTCACGAGAGATTTATTATTTTTCATTCTTTTTTTTCTCATTATTTACTTTCGTATGCATAAATCATCACCAAATAACGGATGAGATAGAGAGAATTATGTCGAATTTTATATAACCTAGCAAATGAATGACACGGCCATGGAACTTGTGAAGCATAGTGTGATAGGCCTCGATGAGATTTTGAGTTCTGAATTTGACAAAAGAGTGAGTATGGACAGTGGGGTAGATTGTAAGGCTGCTCAACTGAGATGTATGTCAAGATAAAAAAGGATTGAGATGTACGTGTTGCCTTTTCTTAATTAAAAACTCATTTGAAGAAATGGCACGGTAAATTTCCCCTCGATTTGCCAATCTCTGTTTTTCTCCAGAACTCCGTCGTTTGTTAGGGCCCCTCCGTGCTCCTGCTATTGCTTTATACCGGTAGATTAACAAAGGGCCCGGTTTGGCTATAGGAGCATTTTCGATGCTGCCGGACAGGGGCGGTCAGTCGATGCGACATCACTGCACAGGCGAGCAGCATACTCTTACAGCTCTCAAAGCACAATATTGTGGGTGATTAATGTCGCTGCCAGGCGACGTGATAAACCCGATTGGCCGGATCGTGGCGACGCATCTCTCGAGAATCCCCTCCAACAGTTATCAACGTGGGAGTTGGGAGGCTGCAGAGCGCTGTTATTCTCCCTTCTCGATCTCTAATTGATGCGGCTCAAAAGTGCAATTGCAATCTCAATCTCCAGGTCCTTGATAATCACTACAAAGGAACCCAACCATTTAAGCTCAGCTAACTGGCAGTCTTTAGACTGTATTTGCTCACATGACCTTCTGCCGCAATAGAAGGAAGGCACGCACAACATCACAGGGCGAAAAAGGGTTCGACCCGTCAAAACTGGATGCTAGATTATCAAAGATGCTCATCATTCAATCTGCATCTCCCCGAGTCATATACTCAAATCAACGACTGTAGGTATTAAGTCCACACCAAGTAGATGGACCATGTGAGGGTATTTTTACACATCACCGAGAATCAACGGATTATTTTTAGATCGCAAAAGGATATTTTTATTGAAATAATTGAAATCCTTGAATTACTTTCGTAGCATAAAACTTCATTTAGGAGTGCAAAATGCACTAGCTCAATGGATGGTAAGCATAACGAACCCGGCTGCTGCTCTTCTTTGCTTTGGTTGAACATGCATTGCTGCTATCATGTAAAGTTGAAGCACTAATAGGTCAAGTTTGGTACTTCAATCAATAAAACCGATTTTGCAAAATTAATGGCAGGACTAATGCTAAGAATACCAATATAGATTCACAAAATCGATTAACAAATTGATAGGCGAGGATTCAAACATATGGCCATATTCAAGCACCAACAGGAGCTCATCGCATCGCTGTCGTAGACTGGTCTTTCTGTCTTTGCCATCGTTCTTTTTGTAATTAAACTCCAAAGAGAGTACAAAGCCAGTCATTCACTAGCTGTATAGGTACAAATACTACACCAGTCATTCTGAAACTCAAAAACAGTCAACAGGTAACATATAATGCAAATATGGTTATCTGACCAATTCTGGGCTGGAACATACTCCCAACTTATGCAGAAGAAATTAAATCTTTTCAATTTCATTTTGTCTAGGTTAACATCTCAAAAGGAAGTAGGTTAGCTATCGATACATGTCAAGCTTCCACCAAGGGGCTGGACAGTTTTGTCCAACTAGCACCCGTCATCACTCGAAAACTTTAGTCAACAGCTCCTATACTACAATAGCCGTCTAGCATAAGAACCCACAACATAAAACAGGGAGGTTCTTATATATACAAGAGCAGATTCACAGATACACAATGAAGAGCATGGAGATCAGACGATCAATGATTCACGAGAACAAATCAGAGAGGGTGTTGTCCAGTTCCTTGAATTCCATGCTTCTGCTCTTATGATGGATAGAACAGCTCCCATTGATGGATGCATTTACAGCCCAAGATACTCATGACTGACTCAACGAAGTATGTTGCTCGAGTTCAGAACATCTTACAGAGGAAGCTTCCGTGGTACAAGACACACCCTTGGGCAAGATTCGGCTTGTTTTGATATCAATGCTCCTTTGAACCATATCTTGAAGTAACTTTTTGGCAGTTTCAGGGGCTTTATCAGCTCCATCGACCCTAGTAGCAATGTCATAGACAATTTTCTCCAAAACAGAGGAGGCCAATCTCTTGTCTTGTGGCGACTCCCGCAGCAGATCCAGAAGTGTGCGTGATCTCTCTTGAGCTTCTGGAGTACCTTCAACAGTCAACTTTAGAAGCCCCGGAATTGCACCCTCATTCAGAATAAGCGGTCTGTACTTACTACGGCAGCTTTGGCATAACGTAAGTAAAGCCCCCACCGCATGCTCCATGCTAACTGGAGAACCGTCTTCGACTGTTTCCACTAGGGTTAAAATCCCACCATTTGAGTTTGCAATGGCCATTCTACCTTCATCAGACTTAGAAAGTATTTCAAGCAAAGCACTAACTTTCTCAGCAAACTTGGAATGCTTCCTACATTCCTTGAGAAGATTAATTAGAGCTGGAACTGCTGCGACATCAAGACATGCTGTGGCACTTTCTCTGCAGGTGAAGAGATTATGCAAGGCAGTAACTGCATCAACTCTTCCTTGGACGCTTCCAGAGCTGAGAATTTGAACTAGAAGAGGTGCAGCTCCAGAAGCCAGAATGGTTGGCTTGTTTGGTGTAGCGGTGGAGAGTGTTAAAATAGCTGCTGTAGCTAGTTCCCTTAGGCTGCCGTTATGTATCTTAAGGAGCTCTACAAGAGGGGGCACTGCACCATCGGCCACTATCTTGATCTTGTTTCTGGAAAATATAACAAGAAAGTATTTGCATGAGAAAACCTCCATTATGTACAGTTAAAACAATCTTCTTGGAGAATAAGTTTGAAAACTTTTGCAAATTATAGAAATGCAACCTCCAAAATGCGTGGCATATGCCAAAGATATCAATTCATTAGAATGTCTTTATCCTTCTTAGCTGCCCATTTCTCTTAAAAACAGTCCTCACGTATTTGGCACAAAATATAACTACAGTCTTCCCTGCTAAAAAATTGGATCTACTGCTAAGACTAAAAGCATGGTAGTCCGTAGATGATAATTATCAATCAAATTTCAGGATTCAGGTAGAATGTCTCACTTAAAGGGTGGAATAGGAAAAGGATATTAAATCAATCTTCCAGCCAAGATAAAAAATTCCTGAAGCCTGAAGCTTGAGAGATTAATGGCATCAAGCAACAGCTCAAGAACCATAATCGGCAGAGATCATAAAACTCAGATCATCACAAGTGAAACAATGGAAATCTGATTTACAGACCAACACTTCAACTAATTGGCAAATTAATCATCATCAGGGATTTCAAACATACGACTAAGACACAAGAGTAGTAAAGGTGAAACTAGGTAACTATCTTAGCAACAGTTTCTCAGCTACGAGCATCTCTTAGAAGTTAGTACCAAACAACAATGATTCCCTCTAACACTATACTGTATATCAGGAGAATCCCATGTTCTCCATCCAAAAGTCCGAATTTATGCCTTGCTCTCATACTTCAACGCACTTTTTCCGTATAGATCCATCAAAGCAACTCCCCCACCATCAATCTAACCTCAACATCTTAGGATTCCATTCTTATCATGAAGGTAAAAATTTCTACTAAGTGAAAAAAAAACGTCTAAACAATCATAACCCTGTATTTCCCTCAAATCTCTTGCTAGAAGTTCATATCAATAAATCAGAGATCTTCAATCCGCTCTCCCAGAAAGGAAGAAAAGGAAGCAAGAGAAACCATAGGCCCAATTGAACCGAGTCAATCGCAAATCCATCCAACTTCATCATCAAGAATTCACTACCTATTTCCGAGCCCAAGCACACTCAATCTCCACCCATAAGCTCAACTGGTCAATGAATCTTCCTCAATTTTATAGTTCAACCTCGAATCTTTCATCCACGGCATATTGGCTTATACCTCTCTTAATCTCTCAGCAAGAGTATATCGATACACATGAGGGCGAAAAAACCAGAAGCACCTGATGCAATTCTACAGCAGAGAGCTCAAAAACCTAAAATCAATCACCAGAGAGCGAGAGCGAGAGAGAGAGAGAGAGAGAGACCGTTCGTTCCTGACGGCGAGATTGAGGAGCGCGAGGAGCGAGGCCTCGCGTGCCTCGTCGTTCGGGGAGAAGAGCATGAGGACCAGCGGCTGGACGACGCCGGCGGCGGCGAACCTCGACCTCGTCTTGAGCGACGACGACGGGGACGACGACGAGGACGCCGACTTCCGCACGGCGGCCCTGATGTCCCTGGCGGCCTGGATTTTGGTCTGGAGGTCCCCGCCGATCAGCCGCTCCGACACTTCCTGTATCAGCAGGCTGCTCCGGCTGTGGCCCCTCTGCTGCTGCTTCCACACGATCACTTCCCCCCTCGCTCTCTCTCCTCCTCCGCCTCCACCTCCACCTCCTGCCCGTTCTTCTTCTTCGTCGTCGACCACCGCATCGTCTTCCTCCACCATTTTCCGGCTTCTCCTCCCTCCGTCGAGCGCTTTCTCTCTCTAGGAGGGCCGGCTCCGAGCTCCCCCCCTCCCTTTCTCTCTCTAGGTTGTTGATTTGATACTGGTGACGACTGACGAGACGATTGCCGGAGTTTCTACGACGGGGCCGATCTTTTCCATTTTTTTTTTGTTTTTTTGTTTTTTCTCTTTTCCGGCTTGTTTGCTCTGGATAATGGAATTTTGTCGGAAACAACGCTTTGTAGACTTTTAGAGGGATTTATTCAAATGGGGGAGAATTTGGCATAATTACATTTCACACTTGGTGCTTTTTGTATTTTTGGATCTTGGATCAATATGGCTGCTTATTTTATTTTTATGAATTTTGTTCATAAGTGTCTACTTCGTGCGAGGTATAATCAATGTATTATAAATTGAGAGAATTATAAATTTAGTCTTAATTATATTGTACGAATTTAAATCTAATCTTATTCTTTTCGATTGAATTAATATTGTTCTGACCCTTTAAGAATAAATGCAATTAAATTATTGCTCAAGTTTCAATTGAAATTTCTAATATAGTGATTCAAACAATGACGGTTATTTTACATATAGTGATGATGATATAATTAGATTGTCATGTTAAATTTTTGTTTCATTTTCTTTTTCCTTATCTTTCCTTATCTTTCCTTCTTTTTGACGCCATGCTGGTCAAGCCCCCACCGACCGCTTCTTCATTAGTGTTGCAACTCGAAAACCGTCCCATTTGAGTCGCTCCTCCTTAGAGTTGCCTCCCCGCCCCTCGCCTATGTCGACGATTGTGAGGGGTGAGGGCTCAACACTTGCGACCTTTGCCAAGGCATCACCCGTTACTGCATATGACAAGTAATGCCGTTGCTAGATTCAATGTCGGGCATCACTAGTCCTTACCTAACCCTCAATAGGCCAGAGGAAAGCAGAGCACGATTGAGGGAATGATCACAACTAGGGTCTCATGAGATGGCTAAAGGAAAGCACGACAAGGGAAGGCTCGACAACAGCGGGGTGGCGATGTTGTGTGGCGAAGGTTGCAAGCGAGAGTGGGTTGATGGTGCTCCACCTTTTTTTCACAAACAAAACACAAGCTTGATGGGAGTAGGAATGAAAATTAAGTAGACCTACATTGTTTCCATTAAGGTGATCAACCGTGACACTTAAGCCAACTGGTAAAAACTAAACATCAAGTCAAAAAAATTTGAGCAATGGTTGGTCAAAAAGACTTGGTTTCACATTCCCCCTATATTTAAAAACTATATCGCTTCAATTGAGAGATTAGGATTAAATTTAAATTGGTACAATAAGACTGAATTTGCAATTCTCTCTTAGTAGATTTGCTGCTTGTAAGAAGAGACAATGATCAAAGTGCCAACTAGACAGCAGCCCAAAGGCAAAATCAAGATGTGCCCCTTATGGAATGGGTTTTTCAACCCCACTTTCCTTTGCTAAACTAGTGGGCGTGCCTTAGGGAATAGATATTTTTTTCAACCACATCTTTTTGCTAGAGTTACCTCAGTATAATGTAGAAAATGAACCCATCTGATTTTATTTTGCCTGAAGTGCTTATTTTGCTAATGATATACAAAAAAGCAAGTATTTCAAATAATCTCAATCCAAAATTATTGTCTTCCACAAAATGAGACTGTTCACTTTAAACATACACTACTCATCTTCATCTTTAATTAAGGTGTCTACAACTACATTGTCATAAAAATTTTCAATCGGTGCTTTCCAAACACCACCTCAATTGATCATCAAGAATCTTTTTAACTAGAGAAGCACTTGTAAAAAAAGGTTAGCAAAAAAGATAATGACAATAATAATAATAAGGGTCCAAACACATTGATTTTTCACTCAATTATCAACAACACACCCCCCCCCCCCCAAAAAAAATTATTACGTGGATCAACCCACAATTCTAGTGATTTGTTCATAATTTTAAAAAGCTCAGAAACAAATAATTTTAAAATTAGAATCGTGGGTTATTTTTTGTAAGGTGGAAGTACGAGGAAAATAGCACAAAATTGTCGTACGTCAAACGCATCAAGAACCGTTCGTTCATTCATTCATTCATCCATCAGATCGGGAGATCTCACTGATCGATGCAAGCGCAGGTTGCCAGGTCGGGGTTCCTTTGACTTTGACCTTCCTCTTCTCCCTACCGGATTGACTTTTCTTCTTCTGCAGCCCCTTTCTTGCATTCTCCACCACCTCGCCGTGCTTCCTCTCCGCCGCCGCCGCCGTCGCCGTCGGCGGCCCTTTCCTGGGCTTCTCGTCGATCCCTCGAAAGAAAGCTGACGTGCTTCTTGGTAGTCGAGCTCTTCCTTTTGGAGACCTTGAAGTAGTCGGCGCTCACGTCGCTCCCGTCGCTCGCGTCGCCTCGCCTGACGAACGAGCCGCTCGAATCCCCATCGCCGTACCTGTTGATCGCCGCCACCCGCCCGCCGCCTCCGCCGCCGTGGAAGGACCCCGAGGCGCTGAAGTCGGCCGACCTGTCGCCCCTGCTGGGCCGCCGGGTCCTGCGCCGCAGCTTCTTCACGGTGTGGCGGGGGACGAGGTAGTACTTCTCCCCTAGGGCGAGGGTCTCGTCGGGCCCAACCACCGCCTCCCACGGATGCCGGAACACCTCGGGCCTGGTCACGTAGAACGAAGGGTACCTCTCGACGATCCGCGCCGCGGGGACGGGCATGAAGTAGCACTCGACGCCGCCCCCGGCGTGGACGATCTTGAGCGCAGAGGAGGGGGCCTCCTCGCCGGGGTCATAGACGGCGGCGGCGGGGGCGGGCCTGGGGGGTTCGGGGCGCGAGGGGCGGGCGAACTTGTGGACCTTGAGCAGCTTGTGGAGCATGGTGGTCGTGGCCGGGGGCTGCTGGGATCGATCGATGAGCGAGAGGGTTTGACCGGAAGCTGGTTTGTTTTTATGGGTCGGGGAGGACGATGAAGCCGAGGGGAATGGCCAGCGGCATATCTCCTTCGGCCGCGGGGGGGAGATAATGATGAAGACGACACTGATGACGACGGCGATGACGACCTCGGACCGTGCAACAGAAAAACATGGGAGCAATGCGAAAAGAGCGACAGCGGAGCATAGGGAAGTACGAGGGGATATCTGGTGTTTGTCCGTCTCTTCTTGACCTGGTTCGCATGCTTATGCTACCTCCAACGTTAAGCTTTGCTGTCCTCAGTGCGGCCGGCACCTTAACGGGGAGACGCGGATCCCTCCTCGCACGCAAAGATCTTTCCATGCAACTTCTCCTTGAGGGGTAACAAAACTATTACTAGCAAAACTTTGGTACACAACTAACACTTTTTTCGCTTCCGATTTACCTACTTAAAAAGTTGTAGGTAGCTATCAATAGATATGTACAATATTTTTTGATATTATTACCATCTTTTGAATTTTTTATTTTTGCTTTTTTTCTTTAGGACCAGTCAGAGTCATTGGCGACCCTCGCTAGCCACAGGACCTTCACCAAATCTAGGCAAGGGCCACTTCGCCCTCGACCATGAAGGCTATGGGCAAGGCCATTGGAGCCTTGCCGATTGTTGGCAAGGGCCGTCATAGCCTCGCCCATGGTTAGCAAGGTCACAACACCCTCGCCCAAGGCCTTTGCAACTAGATTTCGAAGAGGGCCTCGCCAACCATTGACAAGGCAGTGATAATCCAGTTAAAGTGACCATGAGCGAGGGCCCCTACAACCTCACCAACCATGAGCGAGGCCACAAGGGCCCTCACCCATAGTTGCCCAGAGCTAGTGAGGATCATCATGGCCTTGCCTTGAGCTTTTGTGCCCAAGGGTAAGGTGGCCCTCTCCTAATCTAGGCAAGGGTTCCATGGCCAGCAAGGGTCATCCCATGACCCTCAGTAGCCCTAAAAAAAAAAGCAAAAATAAAATATTGTCCATTAGTGGCTTTTTTCAGATGGGTAAATCAAAAGTAACACTCAAGTGATCGACTTTTTAAAGTTGTAAAAGTTTCAACATCAATAATGTTATTTTCCCAAATCTTGACGTACAAACTCAAAAGCATTTGCTGCTCTTTATGGTTTGTTTGTCGGAGGGAAAAAATATTTCACTAATTATTTTTCAAGACTTTTGCGTGTTAATGAGAAGTCGACAGAAAAATTATTTATAATTAAAAAAAATGTATTCTTAAGGTTAAGAAAATGAATTTCTGAAAAGAAGAAAATATTTTATTGGAAAATGATATCCACGAAAATATTTTCCTATTTTCATGAATTTTTTTTCTGAAGCAAATACACTCTTAGACTTTTGGTGAGACATAAGATAGAACAAGCAGAAAAATTGACCAAAATCTTCTAAACTTACCATATTTATGTCAATTGAGTCTTAAACTTTTTAATTATGTCAATTGAGTCCTAAACATTTCCAAATTTTGTTAATGGAGTTAATCCGGCCAATTTTGGCCAAAAATCGCCACCATGGACATTATACTTACTATATGACATAACTGGCAATGACATGAACAATTTTTTATAATATATTAATATATTTTTGATTTCCTAACAATTTCTTTCCTTTTCTTTTTCCTTCTTTACCTTTTTCCTTGTTATTATTATTATTATTATTAGGGATAATGCCACGAAAAATCCTAAACTTTACCCTCTGTGACAGATTTACCCTAAACTTTTTTTTGTGACATAAAAAACCCCAAACTTTGCCCCGTGTGACACATTTACCCTAAATTTTTTTTTCTACCACAAAAAACCCTAAACTATGCCACTTGTGACAATTTTACCCTGAACTATATTACTCATGACAAATTTACCCCAAAGTTTTTTGGGCTGAAGGGCATTTTCGTCATTTTCTATTTTTTTCTTTTTTATTTTTTTTATTGAAGTGGAAGCCAGCGAGGCCATCCTCGCCGGCGTTGGGCGAGGGCGAGGGCGGCCCAGTCCTGGGCGACCCTCGCCGGCGTCGGGCGAGGGCCGCCCGAGCCTCGCTGGGCGAAGGCGACCCAGGCGAGGGCGGCCCTTCGCCGGATCTGGCAGCCCTCGCCGGCGTCGGGCGAGGGCGACCTTCGCCAGCGTCCGGCGAGGGCGGCCCGAGCTGGATCTGGCCTGGGCGGCCCTCGCTCGACGCCGGCGAGGGTCGCCCAGGCCTGGGCCGCCCTCACCCGACGCCGGCGAGGGCTGCCCAAGCGACCCTCGCCGGACTCCGGCGCTGGCGAGGATGGTCTCGCCGGCTTCCTCTTCAATAAAAAAAAAATAGAAAAAAATAGAAAATGACGAAAATGCCCTTCAGCTCAAAAACCTTTGGGGTAAATTTGTCATAAGTAATATAGTTCAGGGTAAAATTGTCACAAGTGGCATAGTTTAGGGTTTTTTGTGGCAGAAAAAAAAGTTTAGGATAAATGTATTACACGGGGCAAAGTTTGGGGTAAATGTGTCACGCATGGCAAAGTTTGGGGTTTTTTGTGTCACAAAAAAAGTTTAGGGTAAATCTGTCATAGGGGGTAAAGTTTAGGGTTTTTCGTGGCATTAACCCTTATTATTATTATTATTGTTGTTGTTGAGATTAGATAGGGGCCGTTGGCCACCGATTGAGGCTCGACGACCTATGCTAGTCATTGGGCAAGGTCTTGCAACCCTCACTCATAGGTAGACAAGGGTTGCGACCCTCACCTAGTGGCCAACTAGGGCTCGTTACCCTTGCTTAGAGCAAGGCGGAGGGGTCCATTAACTTTATGCAAGGGTAGTGAGCCCTCGCCAGTCATTGGGTGAGGTCATGACCCTTTCTAGACAAAGATGTTTAGACAGGCTCAATTACTAAAACATAAAAAGATTAAGGGAAAATGACACCAAAAACCCTGAACTATGCCCTTTGGGACAATTTTACCCTGAACTTTTTTTTGTGCCATAAAAAACCCCAAACTATGCCCATTGGGACAATTTTACCCTAAACCTTTTTTTGTGCCATAAAAAACCCCAAACTATGCTACTCGGGATAATTTTACCCTGAACTTTTTTTTGTGCCACGAAAAATCCTGAACTATGCCACTTGGGACACATTTACTCCACACTTTTTAACTGAAGGGCATTTTCGTCTTTTCCTTTTTTTTCTTTTTTCTTTTTTCTCTTTTTTTTCCTCTTCCCTCCGGCAGAGGGGAGCCGGCGACAGCCACCCTCGCCGGCGGCGACGTCCGGCCGCCGGCGAGGGTGGCCCACGCCGAATCTGGCGAGGGCGGCCCTCCCCCGACTTCGGCGGGGGCAACCCTCGCCCGACGCCGGGGAGGGCCGCCCTCGCTGGATCTGGCTGGGGAGGCCTTCCCTGGCGTCGAGCGAGGGTCGCCCTCGTCAGATCTGGCGGGGGCGGCCCTCCCCCGATCCGGCGGGGGCGACCCTCGCTCGACTCAGGCGACCCTCGTCGGATCTGGCCGCCCCCGCCAGATCCGGCGGGGGCGACCCTCGCCCGACGCCAGGGAGGGCCTCCCCCGACTCGGGCGACCCTCGCCCGACGCCGGGGAGGGCCTCCCCTGCCAGATCCGGCGAGGGCGGCCCTCCCCAGCGTCGGGCGAGGGTCGCCCGAGTCGAGGGAGGGCCGCCCCCGCCAGATCCGGCGAGGGGGGCCCTCGGCCGGTCGAGGGCGACCCTCCCCGGCGTGGGCCACCCTCGCCGACGGCCGGACGTCGCCGGCTCCCCTCTGTCGGAGGGAAGAGGAAAATAAAAAGAAAAAAGAAAAAGAAAAAAAGGAAAAGACGAAAATGCCATTCAGTTAAAAAGTCTGGGGTAAATGTGTCCCAAGTGGCATAGTTCAGGGTTTTTCGTGGCACAATAAAAAGTTCAGGGTAAAATTATCTCGAGTGGCATAGTTTGGGGTTTTTTATGTTACAAAAAAAAGTTTAGGGTAAAATTGTCCCAATGGGCATAGTTTGGGGTTTTTTATGGTACAAAAAAAAGTTCAGGGTAAAATTGTCCCGAAAGGCATAGTTCAGGGTTTTTGGTGGTATTTTCCCAAAGATTAAAGACTCAAATGGTACAAAAATTTAGGACATAATCGATAAAAGTGCAACAAGTTTAAGACTCTTTTGGATAATTTTCCTGTCGAAGCTATGCAATGACAATTTTGAAAGATATAAATTATATTTTTCATGATTTTGATGTTGTGTGTTCAAAGACCGAACTTCCAAAAGTCGTCTTCTACTTAAGAAACAATCGAGTTTCCCTATCCTTAGATGTCCTTTTCTTTGATTTGTGATGTCCACTAGAGGTGTAAACGGTTTGGTTTGATTCGGTTTTTTGAAAAAACCGAACCGAAAATGCAGTTTGGTTTGGTTCGGTTTGGGACGGCTTTTCGGTTTTTCTATTTTTACTTTGCTTATTGAAATTTAAGTAAAGAAGAGATGATAAAAAAGAGATATTATTCAATTTTTATTAAGAATTCCGATTTGATTCGGTTAACCGAACCGAACTGAAAATGTTAACGGTTATTTTTCGGTTAACCGAATCGAAATCGAACCGAACCAAAAACATATAAAATTTCGGTTCGGTTTGGTTCTTGACGCCCCTAAATTGTCCACGGCATCGAGTTCTCCCGCATAATAATGGACTCGAAGTTTGCAAAGCACTAGTTTTCAATCGTTCTCGATGTGAGATTGTCAATTCAATGACAATTTTACGTAGTAGTCTGCTCGAGAGACAAAACCGTCACCCTCACATACCATGGAGTACATATGTTTTCAAGCAAGACATGACGATATGAGGTAATTATGAGAGGTCTCCGAAGAAAATATGCATTCTTAAGGTTAAGAATATGAATTTCCTGACCTGGCGAAAATACTTTCTTAAAAAGATATCCTTGAGACTATTTATTCTTTCTTTTTTTCACAAATTTCTCTCCAAAACAAATGCACCGTTAGACTTTTAATGAGACGTAAGATATGAAAAATGGAAAAATTGAACAAAAAGCCATAAATCTACTGTATTTTTACTAATTGAGTTTTAAACATTTTAATTATACTACTTGAATGCTAAATATTTTCAGATCTTGCCAATCAAATACATTCGACTAATGTTGGTTGTAAGTCATTGATATGGACATTAGTCATTGACGTGAATAATTTTTAATGATATTTTATAATTTTTATTTTCTTTCATTTACTTTCTTTTCTTTTTTCCGTGTTTACTTTTTTATTTTATTTTATTGTTCGGTCCAAAAGTGGGCTGCCAACCTTTGCTGGCCACTAAGCATGGACTGGTGGCCCTCACTCATAGCTAGACGAGGGTTGCGACCCTCACCCAATAGCCAATAAGAGCTCTTTTTCCTTGCTCAAAGCTAGGTGAGGGCTGCAACCCTTGCTTGCTTCATGCAGGGGTAGTGAGCCCTCATTGGCCACTGGACGAGGGTCACGACCCTCATCCAATGGTCTACGTGGGTTATCGAGCCTCACTCAATGGCTAGCGACTTGCTACCAGACCTTAACAATATAAAAAGAATAGGAAAGAAAAAATAAAAGTATATTATTAAAAATTATCTACGTCAATATCAATCCTGTTACATCACATGGTTACTACCGAATCAGCAATTTCTTATTAAAGTTTATCGCATTGACTTAATTGGTAAAATATGAAAATATTTAAAACTCAGATTGCACAATCAAAATATTTAAGATAATGTTAATAAAGTACAATAAATTTAAAACTTTTTGGATAATTTTTTTATCTGGGCTATGAATTGACAATTTTGAAAGACATAAATTATATTATTCATGATTTCTATGTCATGTGTTCCAAAAGTTGTCTTCTGCTCAAGAAACGATCAGAGTTTCCCTTTCCTTAGATGTCCTTTTCTTTGCCTTGTGTCGTGAACGGCATCAACCTCTCCTAAATAAACATGAAATCGAAGTTCGCAAAGCACTAGACTTCGATTTCAATCGTCCCCAACGTGAATTTTTCAATTCGACGACAATTTTACATAGTATTGTGCTCGAGAGACAAAACCATTACCCTCACATGCCATAGAGTATATATGTTTTCAAGTAAGGTATGACAATACGAGATAACTATGTGATAGCATGAGCCTTGAATTTTTCAATTTGATGACCATTTTCACATAGTACACTCTCGCTCGAGAGACAAAGCCATCACCCTCTTACACCATAGAGTATATATGTTTTCAAGTAAGATATGACGGCACGAGATAATTATACGATAGCATTAACAATCCGAATATCTTCCAAATTGGCAACAATTTCTCAGTACAACATTCCAGCATATACTTCATAGTACTTCGAAGCAAGGCCACATTTTCCCCATCCAATCATAACACCAGCATCGATTTTAGCATTTGGCATGGCACGAGGCAGGCAAGTCGGCAAGGCGGGCGGCGACGGTCTTTAGTCCCACCATGCTCGTTCATGCGTGTTAAAATAACATTATCTTAACTATTAATCAGTAACGAGAAATAATATACTAGGATATAATTTATTATATCATATATCTCATTATAACTTATTTTACTTAATTTAAGCTAGAGAAGAAGGTAAAAAAAATGTTATTTATTGATAAAAAAAATGTTATATAAATAAGCAGAGTCGCACTTATGAGATTGGGATCTTTTTATTAACTAGGTTTAATTAGCACAGTCCACAATTGTCATGAAAATTCTTATGATAAATATATCTACTATATAGTTTTAAAGAAAACTATTCAGATCTTTTCTCCATACGGGTACGGGGCACAGGGCAGTGGCAGGGCAAGGAGAGGGAATACAATTCACGGTACAATTCACGGTCCCGGCCCCCTCCCCCTCCATATGCCCAATCCTACTCCTACTGTAAATAGTCAAGTGAAATCTAATAAACGTAATGAGGTGATCCGGGTAAAAGGCTTGCTTCGCCCATAACATTTAGAAAGTGTAATGCATGACAGAGTCTAAAACCCTCCAATTCAGCAGCATAGACAGACCAGCATTGAGACAGCAGGGGAACTCACAAAGCATAAGAGAACCACGTCCCCTCTAGATACTACTACATTAAGGAAATACAACTCTGCTATCTCACCTAAATAACAAAATTTGCTTGCCTCCATATTCTGGACCTGCCGAAACAAATTAGACAGGAAAACATGTATAGTATTCATCTCTCGAAGGACATACAAGACACCACTTATCATAATCACGTAAAGTTGGAGTCTGATGCAGAGAACAAAATACCAAGTCATCAACCATGATTCATCACATCCACATAATGAACAGGAAGATGGTTTGTGAATTTCATGGGGACCATTAGTCAATCGAGTCAAGTTCACCTAAGGAATAAAGATCTGAATCATGCTCACTAGGTGTACCACATATTCAAAGTTGACAGAGCACTGAATCATGATCCGTACTGTAAATGACGAAAGCAGTCGTTTGTAAATAGAGAATTCATCAGAATTATCTCGACAATTTATGCACTCCTGCTAAGAGCACCAGAGGAAATTAATTAACAATAAGCAAGTCCAAGCGGCAGTGTCGGAATCTGATCTAACATTGCTTACTCAACGTTCAATCAAGAAATCCAACTACTCAGGAAAAGGGGTGGCAATATTTCACAGATGGAAAGTTGGATTGCTACTGGAGAATCAGATAAAACCACTAGTAGACAATATGTGAACTCAGAAATGCAGAAGTTAAAAACGCTATCCATTAATGTTGAATCAAATATTCCTTCAGTAAGCAGCTGAATCTACTCAAATGTTCACTTTGTTTATACCAAGTACAACAGTTGCATACATCCCTTTCCAGCTATCAAAATTCACTTTACAGGCAAGGCAACAAAAGATGAAATGGAATCGAAACTTGACCAGCGATCTATATATCAACTTACCGAACCCTATAAACCTTGAAGGAAGAGGAAAACCCGAAAAATATTCTCACTAATCAACAATATCAGTGGGTCCAAATTCTAAGGCAAGAGGGAAGAAAGAAAGGGTACAAGAAATCAGGAAGAGTTGAAACCACAAAAATGAAGAAGGATAACATCATTAAAAAGAGCTTAAAGAGAACCTGAACATCATGATCTCAACTTTACTTCAATGATTGACCAGCTACAGGTTAACTGCGCCTTTTATCTCTTCAGTGAACAACGAGAAGATATAATTGACTCCAGCCTCCTTTACGTTGATCATATACTTACTCCCAGAACCAACCAATGCCGTATCTTCAAGATGCTTACTCAACTCACGGGAGCTCTCCTAAAAAAAACCCCTAGAGGTGGACTTCTTTACCAGGTTTGTAGTCAAAAGGAAGAAGAAAGTATCATGTCTCAGTAGCTACTGGGCCAGGCCATCTGTGCATGCTGTGGCTGCTGATACACATTGGCTGCAGGTCCTGTCATATCGACTGCTCCACTCAAGTCTTGAACAGCTGTAGATGTTGGGACACGGTTAGAGCTCTCACTGCCACTCGAAGGTGGCAAATACTGGCAAACCTGCCATGCTTGTGTCAGAGAAAATGTAACATGCTGACCTTGCTGAGGAAGGTTGTAAAATGAAGTGGTTGGTAAGCTAGGCATTTCACGGCCAGGTGCAGCAATCCAAACACGTGACCCTTCGCTCTGCAGAAAAGTAAATCTCTCGAGGTTGGTGATGATGCCCCTCAGGAAAATATGAAACTTTATTTTTAATTAATTTGATAGAGGACAGTTCTCGTCCTATAGTGTATTTGCATCTTCCCAAACTAATAGAACTCAGCCAACATGTCAAGATCATGGCATATCTCTTACCCACAGTACCCAGACACCACATTAACACAACACCATCTAAGAAAACCCTCAGCATTATTCATCTAGCACCAGTTCCTAAACAACAGATATCCACTAATAACACCAGCAATAACACCAGATTAAACAACCTCATACTCTGCCAATCTGCACAACATCCAACTTTAAATAACTAACACTTCCTTCTTAACATACATTGACTGAATCTGCCTGAAGCAACCAGAGTGAAGGAGAGCCTTCATTAAGTCTACTTTTATTACTCATGCTAAATAAGTACCTTTCTAGATGAAGTTAACAGAAGAATGGAACCACTTTTACAAAAAATAACTGACAAATTACAGAAAGACAAAGCCAACCTGTTGTCCAGTGATGTACATATTATTTTCCTTGAACTGAGATGCACCAAGTTCCTCATTAGTATTGGAGTTCCCAGCCGTCGCAGCAGAGCCGGAATTATAACCAGCAGCAGTTGAACCATAAGGTCCATAACTAATTGGCACTCCTACATGGGTCGGATTACCAGCATTACCAGCTGTTTTATACTGAGGTAGTGGATATTTGACTGCCGGAGAAGCAGCAGTAGGTGGTGCAGGGAATAAACTAGCTGCCTGAGGCTGCTGAGCGAATGCTCCGTTCGCTAAGAACTGGGGAATGGCTGGAGGCGGAACATAAAATGGAGGGAAGTAGGGTCCGTAATGAATGTAATTTGGGGGATAAGGAGCCATATGAACCCCAGTGGGGGTACGGAATACAGGGAGTGGTTGTTGAGTCATGGGAATTGAGCTTTGCATGAGCCCAGCAGCCTGAGTCGCAAGGGGAGTTGGTCCAGCCGTAGACAGAACTAAGGAGTTCCCTCCCTGTGGAACAATAAACATGCAGGAGCATCACTAATTGATAAAAATACAGTTTTGCAGTTCAGAATCTTCAGATTAATAGGACAATGAATTCTTCAACCAAAATATTGCTTAAAACAATAATAACAAAACACAAGGATCCACTTACACCATGACGCAGTGTTAATTACCAATTAATAGCACATACATAAACTCTTAAATCATTAAGTCCCTACTCAGAAGACAGAAAGATGTACGGAAGAAAACAGAACATAGTCACACTTCTTTCGCAATAAAAAATAATAAAAAAATCCAAGCTCCAACTATCCATGCCCCTTCACCTTCAAGAAAGATGTCACACATTCCTCTTAAGGTTCGAACTTTAGCTGGGTCAGCTTACATATGTTCGATTATGAAACTGCGTTCATAGAGACATGTAAAGACAAAAAAGGAAGCAAGTCTGTTAATTAGCACCATGCCAACCACAAGCTACAAACAATTTTCACCAAAAAGAAAACTGAACAAAAGAGGTTGTTTCAAACATGAACTAGGATATAATCACATCATTCCAGTCCGTCAGCGGACTCCATTCATTGTGATACAAGTTTATTGTAGATGCTGGAGATTATAAGGTTGTTAAATTTAGCCATTCTTCAAGATATTGCACTGTACCGAGATGAAAGGGCAAGGCTTGGACAGGATGGTACTAACTAATAACAAAGTCTCGTCAATTAACAATACCCAAATTGGTGGTGAGCTCATTGCAGTCATTGGACGCTAAGTTGGAATATAACCTCCCACTGAACATTCAATTCTTACCTTAGCATTAGTTGGATTTGTACGACTATATTCTATTTCAAAGGAGTAAGCAACAGCAGTGCACATGCAGGAACAAAAGGAGAATGTTTGTGGGAGTTCTGTGATCATTCTGAAAATGAGTTGATCACTGGCTCAAAATGATGATAAGCAACCAAATTGTAATAAAGTAACTTGAAAATCTCTTGTTGCAATTTGTGTAGAATTAGAGGCTTTATCTGAGCAGGACTCAGAAGGCTGGAAGCTGACATCTCAAAAGCTAACAGCTTATTTCAGTCTGCTACTCAGTAAACTGCCATCTACTTAGAAGACAACATATAGGATTAGTTGATTTCCATTCCTCTATCAGTAAGAGCTGCTGTATACACCCTGAATGATGGGTCTATGAATAGCAGCAACACATTTATTTAGCTGGTATGAACTATTATTCACACTCAGATATTCCGACAAACCATTTTATGCAGGCTCCAAAGATGAAAAAGCAGATTGGCAGCAGGAAAAAGCACAGATGAAGGAAAGCTAAATGAATTACCCCACCATAGGACATTTCAATGGTGGAATAGTTTTTCAGCCTCAGTTATGTTCGCAATTGGAAGGAGTAAGTTACAATGGAGAAAGGTGCAAAACAAAAACATCAACCAGTTCATATGACAACCAGACTCTTTAAAATACATAATGTAAGAAACAAATTATCTCTACAAACCTCCTGGGAAGGCTGAGAAGCCTGTTGTTGCAAGACCCCAACACTGTCATTGTACTTAGTAGCAACTCCAGGTGACGAAAAGGGTGAAAGGCGGCCATCAGTATCAACGCCAGACCGATAGAATTGAGCATAATAATTTGTTGGATCATATGGTTGTTGAACCTGGATACAAGACCATTTAAGAAAGATCATGAACCAAAGGCTCAAATCTACAGCCAGAGTACTATTGCAAAATGTAGCAATCAGCCTATAAAAGGACAGAAATAGGTGAAATTCTTACCACAAAGCCCGGAAGGCGAGAAGCATCCCGTGTTTGAGACTCAGAATTTTCAAAAGGAGCAATCTGACTTCCTACTACTGGGGGCCCAAACCCAAAATTATAGTTGGGAGAAGTTTGAACTACCGAGTGCTGTTGGCCTAATGCACCTTCCTGCTTTAACTCTTTGTAATCAGGAGCTGCACTCGTGGAGACATCATCCTCAGCAGGAGAAACACTCTCAGGCACATGCTTTGGTGATTGTGGATAATCCGGATAATTTTCTTCATCAACAGTTGCTGGGGCAACCTGGCCACTGGAAAAACAGGACAAAATTGATATTTAATTCAACTTAAGGTTCCGAACATCTACACCATCTAAATGCTAATTATAGCACCACTCTGCGTCCAGATACAAACCAAATCAAATGAGTTCCTCCAATATACTGAAAGACATATGGGCCATAGCCCACTCAGTTCCCCTTTTTTGCCATTCAAAATAACAACTAAAACCTAGAGCAGTATGAACTAAAGTTCTGAAACACTGTGCTTGAGCTTCCAATTATCCAACCAGGTCAGAAACCACCACCAACTACACTAATTAAATTGGGTGCCTCTTGCTGTTTGAAGTTAGCATTAGCTCTTGTCTACCCAAACTTCATTATCATGGGTGGTATCCCGTGAATGACTACAGGCAGCAAAGCAATCACTAGGTCACTAAATGTTCAACAAATTATGGGGGTTTATTCAGTAGCAGTTGCCAATTAATTTATTTTAGAAGCAATATGGGCAATAATGACTTCTAGTTGAAAACGAACATTTCATAAGAGATCTAACATATGTTTCACCACTTACAAACCTTGAGTCCTCCATGGTTTCCTCAACAGCCAGAGACATTTCCGAGACAATTGTGGAGTTTTTATCACTCTCAGGAGCATTGATGGAGTTTGTGCTTATGCCAAAACTTGCATCAAAACTTCCAAAGCTGAACTTGGTTCTTTCAGATTCAGGGACATGGATGTGGTTTGGGAGTATAACAGGTTGACGTTGAAGACGCAGAGTTTCCAGCTTTTTCTGCAGATTTGAAGCCGCCTCTTCTGGATCAGGAATGCTTGGTGCTGACTGCGACAGGGTAACTGGATTGACTTCAGGCGCAACTGTTTCAGACCTTTGAGAAGCAGTGGGATTTATTGGCTTTGGTTTCCACTCCTTATTTGAACCCACTGGAAGAAAGACAAAGCTAATGGTTAAGGAAACCTAAAAAACATTATTCATCAACAGACAAATTCACTTTGAAGGTATAGAGATAATGCCTTTCTGAGACCCAACTAGCTGCTGCGATCGATTGTTATAATTGGATGATGGGCGACTAACAGAAGAGACACTGTGAGTTGAACCAAATGAATGCTGAGAGGGCTCCACAGTTCCAGTCTTCTCGGCTTCCTGAAATTGGTCAGGCATCTTTTCATGCTCGAGAGAGCCGGCAACCTCAGAAGCTACAGCAATGATATTTAGGAAAAGCATTACTTAATGAGCATCAACAAATATGAACATTTCTTTAATGGAAAAGATCATTAAGTTCCTACCAGTGTTTGCTTTGTTTTTGCTTACTGCATCTGGTTCAACAGGAGTTCGTTGGCTCCCAACTTCACGTTTTATCATACTCACAGAACTGGGTATCCGTGAGTCATTGGAGGGCACTATGACAGGATCAGAAGATGAGAAACAGACTGAAGAAGGTGGTGAAGTGTTAGGCATGGACTGCCCAGATGGAATGCCAGCTCCAGCTGCCGTTTGGACATACCCATTGGTATCAAGAGGGGTTGATCCACTGTCTAACTTACTGAGACCATGGTTAGATGGTGAAATCATTTCAGAATGGCCTCTCCGATTTCCTCCAGATGAACTGACAGCATCAGCAACAGTAATATTTGCAGAGGAGCCAGCATTTGGATGATTGGTAGCACCAGCTAGAGAGCTGCAAAAGGTCATCATAGACATAACTCTAATAACTCCACTCCAAAGTAAAAATGCTTTGTACATTATGTAAATCGAATCGAATCTATGAGAATGCTCTCACCTTGCCACTGAGATAGTCTCTTTATTTTTTATCCCATGTGAAGTAGGCAGAGATGGAGTGACACCCTTATCAGCTGCTGGATTAATCCCATTCTCCTTGCCAGCAGCAGCATTCCTGCCATCACCAGCATCTGAGAAGAGGTGCAACCATACAATTAGATAGGGTATATGAGACAGATAAATAAGTAACTTTACTACATGGCCATTTGCAGATAACAGCCCACACAAGGCTTCTCACGAAATGCTTAACCACATGTCATATAATGAGAGAGGCTACACATATTTGCCACCAATTTAAGAATGCCAAGTATGTAACCATCAAACAAAAGGATATTGGTCAAGAGACTACTGCAAACAGTTAAACAATACAATAGATGAAATAAAATTGATCCCCAACATTCATTTACCATTTGATACATGTCGAGGCATATAATTGGAACGACCACCCTTACTACCTCGTCCCTGCGAACCAGGCTGCCACCGGGACTCTGATGACTCTCTGTTCGAATTCTGTGCAAACAGAGAAAGAGCATGGCAAATTAAGCTGGTTTGACGAAATCACTAATCAGATTTTGCCAGTAATAATACAGGCAATTGGATGCTTGGCAAAAATACATGCAGGATCATGCAAAAATAAAATAAGGAACATCAATAAACTCATACCTCCTTTTTCCTGTCACGCTTCCTCTTAACCTCATGAAATGTATCTGAGTATAAAACCCACAGAATTAGAAATTTCAAAACAACCATAAGTCACTGATGGTTAAACAAAATATGACTAGCATGAAATGCAACAAATGAGTTTCAGTGAGACCATGGACAAAATATGAAGCAAAGTGAAAGGAGTAAAACTGTTCCCGCAAAAAATATAATTGCTTGAACAGATTGAAAAAAGAACACTGAACACCGGAAGTTAACAGATTGTACTTCTTCAATACCTCACACCCTCTTGAAATTCAGATACCCCTACTGCAACAACATGGAAAAGACTAAAACTAATCATCCCCATTTTTTATCGTAAAGGATCACACTTAAAAGTCCATAAAGCCATAAAATCACAGTAGAAAATAAAGATTTCTAGTTACAACATATAAAGTAAAATGAGAGAGACAAAGGCTGCTTTATAGCTGCACAAGTTGATCTTCAGCACCAGATAAGACATTGTTTATATCGAAACGACAGCGGCATAAGTATGATGGATAGCCAACAGTTCACTTCAAGAGTGACCACCAAATACGTGGAAGCAGAGACACCACTCCTCTGAATTTTGAAACAGAAGAATGTAGAACAGAATGCTTTCGAATTTCAAGCCCGAGTATAATGCGCAAAAGTTACAGGAATCGCTTTTAGCAAGTTTCTTTTAAAAATGCTTCTTCCTGCAGACAGAAAAGATCTGTCTTGTCCAAATAGTTCTCACATAAAAAAAAGAAAAGAAAAAAAATATGGGAAACCATCCCCATCAATAATTCCTCACAAGCGAAATCAGAAAGTCCAAAACTTCACTCGCAATATGGTTACTAGTTAGTCAATCACCACTTTCTTCTACCAGCAAACGTTAATACCAAAGGCCTCTAGTCCCAGCACCGCCCACCAAAATGCATCATATCATTCAGAATGAACAAATCACCACGTACTTTTACCATAAAAGTTCCATCATAACACTCCTGGCAATCAAAGGAACGAGTCTTGGAACATAAAATGAACACCCTTCGAGAGCTGAGACAGCGAAAAGTCATCGCAACTCACGACTTCTCATACAAACGCGACACCACTAAACAAATCTAAATCTTTACAGCGATTACAGCTCCAACACTCGAACCCAGAAGATTAGAAGTCCTAAACGCAGAGATTAGACCACGACGAACCCATCAAGACCAAACGAAGGAAAGAAATAAAAAGTTACAAAAATATCAAGATCAAACCCCCCCGCGGGAACCCGGGAGCTGAGAAAGTGGTGGATACCCTGATAAAGGAGCTTATGGGCAGTCTCGTTTGGATCCATGGAACATTCCTTGAGCATTGCGTAAATCTCCTCCTCACTGTGACTGCCCGTGATCTCCTTTATGTCCTGGATCGTCTTCCTCACGCTGCTCGGGATGGAGACCTTGGACCCACCACTGCTCATCTTCGATTAACGCCTCTAGGACCCAAAAAGAACCCAACCCCCCCACAACCCACGACGGGAAACACAACCCCCCAAGCCCCCCCTGCTCGCTCCCTTCCTCGCGCTCTCACGGGCGAACAGCACACGTGCCGGCGGGCGCGCGCGATGCTGTCGTTCTACGTGCGAGAAGGCAGGAATTGGATGAAGAGGAGGCGGCGTCAATGGGGCGATTCGGGATTGTGGGTAATGGAGGGACGGGGGTGGCGGAGGCGGAGGCGAGGGAAGAGTCGAGTAAGGAGGAAGGGGGAAGAGGATCGATCGGGAGTGATTGGGGGCTGATGGGGCTTTTCGAATTGATCTAATAAGGTGAAGTCTAGAGAGAGAGAGAGAGAGGCAGGAAGGGGGAGAAGCAGGAGGAGGGAGGAGGAGGGAGGAGGCAAAAAAAAAATGAGTGTCTGAGAGAGAGAGAGTAGGGCTCTTTTGCCTTAGCTTATGGGGTTTTCATTTTCACTAATTTCAATAGAAAAGTAGGGGATCTTTTTGTTTTTTTAAATTTAACCCATTTGATTTTATTATCGAAATTAGTATATCGTGTCGATATGGACCTCATCAGCCTATCCTCCTTCACGGAATGAATGTTTCCACTTACGAGGACCGATCAACAGTGATAATCCCTCCAATGAAAACAGACCAGTCTAATTGCATTCCCTACGCCTTACTTTAAATTGTATGTTTTTCTTATCAATAAAGTTGAATTACTTTCGAATTTTATATTTTAAAGTTTAAACGATATACTTTAAAGATTTACTCAGATCCAAAATTTAATATATTGATGAATGTTGCCGACCTAATTCCATGGACACGTCCAATTTTTGTCGCGTCATGACATGGTCAAAAACAAAATAATTGTCCGGGACATATGCATTTCATAATTCCAGCGCATGTTTTGTAAACTTCTCCTTTCTTCTTCCTTTCTTTGTTTTTTCCTTCGTGAATGAGGTAAGGTCCGGTGCGTACGTGCTAGAGATGATTAATGACTATTTATTCAACTTATGTAGTTAAATCATTTCGCAGAGATATCGTCAATCTGTCATGATGTGATTAGTGTATAAAAAATAAAGAGCATGTATTCAAAGACGAAATAAATAAAAAAAGTTTACTTGGAAAAGAAGAGTCTTTGAAAAAAGGAAAAAAGGTCGAAGAAATAAAGCTAGCAAGAAGGGGTGGCATTGCCATCACAGGCTAGTGGTGAAAGTATTGAAAGTGTGTAATAGAAGCCCAATACCTTCACTAAAAAATTTAAGTCAATAAATTATAGGCACTACGTAAAAGCCCAACACCTTCATGAACCATTTGTAAGAGCACGAACCAAAAATCCAAATTTTGGGAAATCACTAAGAGAAAGCTCATGTTCGAACCCGTTAATATATTTCGTTATACCCACATTTACTAAAATCTTAAGAGTTTTTGTTAATTAGGATATATTAACTGTTACATACCACATAAATTATCTAATATGAAACTTTTCTAACATAATTAACACGTTATTTTAATAAAATGCTCTTGCCTGATGTGGCAATGTCGACCCTTACTATGTGATTCTAAGCTTGAGCAGGTAATGGCCGATTAATCTCGACACATGATCATGATTGTGATTACTTGCCTGGGCTTTTTTTTATGGGTGGGGGGAGGTTGCCATTTTCAATTAAGCATAATTGAAACAACTAAGAGCTCATTTGTTATCACTTAAAAATAGGTGAAGCCTAAAATTTATTGTTTTCCTGTTAAAGTTTAAAATATTATCCAAATTCTAAAAATCCATAAAAACAATTTGTGGTTATTTACATATGACATACATATCTATGTGAAATTTTTTAATGTCTCAATTAAACAAGAAAAATTAAAATTTGCGCTACTAAATTTAGATAAAATATAGGAGAAAAAAATTAAAGTCGATATAGACGCGTCTCGAATAATTGTCGGGCACGTCTTACCTTACTTTCTCTAGATTCTCTCTTTAACTTTTTATTTTGTTCAAGCATCTAAAATTTTTCGAATTAACTTTTATGTTATGTCACATTGATTAGATGTCACCTTGATCAAAACTTTTGTGATTTTCTTTATTATTATGGTATGATATCCGTTTTTGTGAATTTAATTTTAAGTATTTAAATCTTCTTCATTATATTAATATACTAGGTAGATTGATTTGACTTAACCGTTAATAGTCTAGGGCCCAATTGGGCGACATTGAAGCAAAAGAAGAAGCAAGGTAGTCGCATATGCCATCGCATTGTAATTTCAAAAATTAAACATCGAGTTCATTTTTTTCCACAAGTTGAGCTTGTATATTAATGAATTTATTTTATTCCTATTATGCTAGAATCGCACTCTCTTATCATGTTAAAAATGGTGCCGTTGCAAAATTTTTGATAAATTTCAAATTTGAAACCATAAATTGATTCCAAATGGTCCTCGAACTTTCTTTATTTTCTATATCAATCAAAATATTTTGGCAAAATAATTAAATTTTCAAATAAATTTCCTTCATTTATTTAAAAAGTTTCTCTTTGTTTTCCCTTTAAAAAATTTATTATACAGATGTCGGTTTTACAAAAAAAAAAAATATCCATGGAAGAGGTACTGACCCGAGCTTCATTAATAACCCACTTGTGTGCTAGCTTTTTTCTTTTTTATAAATAAATTATTTCATTCCCTATCGATTTTCACTCGTTTCCACTCTCCTTCGATAAAAATGAAAACGAAGGGGTGCGGCAATTTTTAATCCCGAATTCAATCTCCATGCCGCCTAATTCCAACAGGTCGAAACCATACGAAGAAAGGGAATGGGACTTGCAAACATGTCCCGATGGTTTCATTCCCGATATCTAAACACATCCTGACTACAAAGAAGTTCCCAATAAAAGGAACAACATGTGATTTCTCTTCCTTTTTCATCAATTAGGAGTCCTATACAATCGAAATCTCAATGATGGTTTTGAAACAGAGAGAGAAAGAACCGAGAAAACTGCCTGTGAGCATCACATGCCCAAATGGTAACTTTTTCTCTCCAATACTCTCCAAAATAGTGTGTTCGAGTTTAATCCCTCAAATCTTCGATATTCTTTTTTATTCCTATCTAATTACAGGTCGCTTAAGTGAGATATATATATATATATATATATATTCCTTAACAAAATCAATGCATGAAAACCCAATCACAAACTCCTAGAATAGTGGCAAAGAGACAACACATCTCTATATTAATATTGGGCTATAGTAAATCTTGATATATCGATTGGTGTTATAAATGTGTGTGTCTATATATATATATATTTTTTGCATGAGTCGCTGTATTACCATCAATTTAAATAGCTTGTCAATTATTTAAAAATGTACATTAATTTAGTAAATTTAATGGTGGTGGGAGGGTGGCTCGTGCACCAGACGGATTAAATACTGAAGGAATGATTCTAGGCTTTTGGGTATCATTGCTGGGGGGTACGTCAAGGCGGCCCTCTTGTCCATCATTGAATTTTAGTAGACATCAGGGCCTTTAGAGGCCCAGCACGTGACCCCCAACCAGTGGCCTGACGTGGCATTTCCCTCTTTTGGCGTGGAACAGTTTTTTTTTTTTTTTTTCATTTTTTTATATAGACTTTTTCCTTGTTTATTATCATTTTTTGGTTTTGTCTTTTTTATTTTAGGATAATATCACGATGATCCTCCCAAAACTAGTACATCATACAAAAACCCAAATTGGTATATACGTGATAAATTTACCTTTCGATAGATTTAGTGAAATTGAATTGATCGTAAGAAAAATCACAAACGGATATACCTGTTACAAATGGAGGGTAAAACCTTAAATTTCATCCAATTATGTAATTTGATGGTAATATTGAATGGAGATTAATTTACAGTCCATTTAACTTATAAAAGTTAACAATTAAGTTGGCCCATTAAGATTATAATATCCTCTTTTAATAGTTTTTATAATTTTCAATTTTTTAATTCATCTTTTTTTTTTCCCCCTATGAAGTCTAGCCAACCATCACTGGCCGGGCAAGGTTTGTGAAGCCTTTGTCGATAGGGTGAGATTCGCGCCCCCTCCCTAATCGCACCAGTGAGCCTCGAGTTTGTTGATTGAGTGAGGCCGATGCCTTGCCGACTTGAGGGACCATGGGACGGATAGAGAGGTTTGTTAGGAAATTAATGTTTCGTTAGAGGGTTTTACGTGATATCTACCTTTTTATTTATGGGTTTACATAGAGATGTTAGGAACTTTCTCTTTAATGTGAAAAGGATTATTAAAAAAAGAGAAAGTCGGGAAGAAGCATATTAGTTAAAAAGGGTAAAGGGACGAAAGCATTTTCTGTTTAATTTATCTAAGCCAATATGCCATGTAGATGTTTCCAACACCCTCGACCTCACACCGGAAAATATGAACGCAGTTTAGCCATTAACATCAATCGCCGGCGCCAAGACGGGCGGTCCGAGGCAAAGATCGCCCTGCACGGCGAGACTGGAAACGAAAGGTGCCTTCCAGAACAGCATCGAGGGCGGCGGCATCTCCATGATGCCAGCAACACTGAAATCTAGAAACCAGAGAAACAGCAGCTACCTGAAAACTAAGAAGAGCCATGGCCTCCGACTTGTGTGTCGGAATTCGAGTCGGGCAAGCCTCAGGAGACGGGGCAGTTTTCTCGGACGACGCCGGGCGCGGTCGGACACCCGGACAACGGACAGAACTCGTCGAAGTCCCTGCCCCACCATTTCGGCCCCTCTTTCTCAGTAAACCCGAAGCTCAGCGCCTGGAGCACCAGGAACGAGCTGCTCCCGAGGTCCATCCCGTTGGACACGTCGTACGCGTGCCGGGCACACCATTCCTTCGCCACCCTCCAGGCCACCAGGTAGTACGCCGCTGTCAGCGTGACGAAGGACCAGAAGTGCACCGCCTTGACCGGCAGCAGATATGCGGCCGATGAGAACAAGACCGGAAAGTTGATGAGCCGGATCCATTTCCTTCCTGGGAAGGCGCGGGCCGCGAGCCACACCGCCAGGGGCCCGGCCACCCCCGCCAGGAAGAAGTAGTAGAGGTTCCCGTAGGTCCCCGGCCTGAACATCCGGGCCGGCCCGACCCCGCCCCATATCATGGTGTGGGTAAGGGCCTGCTGGATACCAGGGCACGTCCACATGCTCGACTTCGGCAGCTTGTCTGGTTCGCACACGTTCTTAACCGACGCCAGGACCCACCACATCGTCGCCAGCTTGACGAAGGTGGAGAGGAGCGCGCCGACGATCTAGGAGGCACACAGAAAGAAAGAAGGACATAAGGATGCATTGAATGTAATGAGCTGCAATGCAGGTGGTCAGATCCAGGAATCGGGATCAACCAAAGTTTGAGGGACACTGTCATATAATCCAGTAGCGCGGCTCGCTCATTCCTTAAAATTGGGTTACCTCGGTAAACCTTCACAACAGTTTCCTGATTGAGGATTTGTTACGAGTTTCGGAATGGGCATCGAGTACCTGAGCGAGGAGCATGGATCTCGGCGGGATCTTCATGTAATGTCCTAGCTTGAACTCGGCTAAAAACGAGGTGGCCTGCGCCGCAATGCTTTGGAGGAAGAGCGGGAAAGTTAGGGTGCTTATAGGCCTCCCCGGGTACGAATAGCCGATGATCAAGTAGCAGAGATCCCCTATTTCGATGGTCTGCACCCAAGAGGAAAGACGAACGAGACGAATTAAGACTCTAATCTCAGCCAGGGGTCGAAAACGGACGAGGAAAACTGCAACTCGACAGCCCAAAACCGGACTCGAATTTGAGGAAGATAGCTGGGTTGTCGCTTACAGTGCCAGTGGTAGCTAGAATGATGCCTCGGGGAAGAATGAGGATGAGTGGTACAGCCGCGGAAAGTAGAAACGCCCAGGTGGGAAATTGGTATACTTCGCCGAAGAGTTGGGAATTGAGAATGCCGAGAACGGCCATCGACCCGATAATCACGAAGAACCACCACTGTGGGATCGGCTTGTACTTCTTCATGAGCTCTTCGTGAATGTCGCTGGACTTGCCCTCGCTTTTCATCGAATGCCTCAGGTGCTGCCAGCTTTCCCTGGAAATTCCCAACATCGTACCGTCGTTAGTACAGATGAAAATGACGGGAGAGCCATTCTTTTTCCTTCTAAGATACTAGAAAAGGAGCGCAAACCTTCCGTGGAACAGAAGAAAATAAACCAATGTTGCGGTTAGGGCGGCGAATCCGAATCCCAGTTTCAAGGCATACGAGATGCTCATGTACAGCTGCGAGTACTCGCTGTACTTCTGCTCGTTAAATTCCAAGTCTTTTCCAAAAACCCGGAAAACATCGTACTCTTTTCCTGAATAATCATATGGACCACCATCGACGATCGGGAACCTCTTCGCGTCGAACATATTCATCCAATAAGCCACCGGTAGGCACACGTACAGCAGGGCCACGAATCCGACAATTGTGTTCACGACCACGAACCTAGGCAAGATCAAAGGGTTGCCCACCCAATTTGCAGCCCAGTCCCAATCAATGGCAATAGAACCGAGCCCAAGACCAGTATAACCAGCGCCAAGTTGATGCACCGTGACTGAATCTTTCCAGATCCAGCAGAGGAATGAGAGCGTAGTGATAGCCATCATAAAGTAGTTGGGAACGATGGTATAGGCAAAGCAAAAGACAGCAAAGATGACAATGATTTGGAGTCCGCTGAGCCGGCCTCTAACTCTCGGTTCTATCTCATGGAGCGCTCTGCAATATGGTTAGCAGGAACAAGATCGTAAAGTTAGATGCACACGTTGGTAGGTCGGGGGAATGTGCCGGGCCGAGATAAAGTACATAGTTTGAAGTATAGAGCAGACCTGTAGAAAGATACTTTCGGTAGGAGCAAGGGGTACCACATGTGAGGATTGTTCACAAGAATCCTTCTGAACAGTCCAGCAAGACCATATCCCATCATCTGCAAATTGAAGGAGTAAGTTGCTTTCTGCAATTAGTGCTCGTTGGTGTCCTCGCAACACAAATTTGCATAACCGCAAGTTTGATTTTGCACTGAGTTTCTCCAGAATGGATGCAAACTATTCAGTCTCTTTATGGTTGTAATGCCAAGTGCAGGGAAACGAACTCACCTGAGATGTCGTGACCATCAAAATGGAAGCCCAACGACTTACGTTCCTTTGAAATACCACCTTCATGATACTGATGGTCCCCGTGCCCATGGTGGCGTCGAATCCTGTCGTGGTGAGGATGACCAGCAGCACGTGCTCCTTGATGGTGAACGGTCCAGGATTGAGAGAAAACTTCCAGTTCGTCCCTGGGATCCCCACGGTCTTGGCAGGAAGCGAGGAGGCCATTAGTCTCCCCAACACGAGCATTAATATTTGGGAGCACGACTCACTAACAAACATCTGGCTCCTTCTGTAAAAGGAAATCTGGGACATGAAAGACGTGATGATGCACATGAGTAACCCCAAACCCCACGTCCTGAACGTCAGGACAGGGAGTGTTGGGTCGTCAGTGACTGGAACCGTGTTCCTCACCTCCTCGATGGGTGAGGCGTAGGGAATGTCAGCTGGAATCATCATGAACGGATGCTTCAGAACACGAATCAAACGATGCGGATGTAGGAAAACAAATGAATTGCCAAGCAGAAGCTCATCTTAATGATGACCAGAGGCATAGGCTATATAGCAATTTAGCAGCAACCATTCCAAGTCATTAGAGCAATTAATGTGGCAGATGGTTGGTCAATTTTGTTTCTTCTTTCCCAGGTCTTTCACATTGTTTCCACTTGTACATAGGATTAAAACTTCGGGCAATCCTTAAGTGGGAAACAAAAGATTGTTCTCTAGGCCAAACGCTATCAAAATTTAGCTGGTCGCATTCGCAATTTATCATAGAGTTCATGCACTGAAGTCTGCATTGGCACAAAGTCGCCATCTTTTGCATGAATATCTCAGTCTATCGCGCCGAATCGCATGATAGCATAGATTAGGCTATATTGTCTGCGATCATAAAACTCACTAAGGATTTAAACTGGCAAACATAAAACACAGCCAAATTTAGTTTTATAGAGAGAGAGAGAGAGAGAGAGAGAGAGAGAGATTACTGGGTTTTGTTCCTGAATCCTTGATGCTAAAGTCACCATCTTTGCGTGGTTCCACATTGATGTCATGGTTCAAGATGGGTTTCTCCTCCGTTCTAATAGGCATTTCTGAAGACAGAAACTTCTACCTTCTTCGTTTTGTATTTCACAACTCTCTCTCTCTCTCTCCTCTCTCTCCACCCTGCGCTTTTATTTTCCAGGTGATTCTTGCCCTATCACTTGGATGAATTCAAGTTTGCAAGACGTTCTTGCAGAAGAAAACATCCAGCTCTTATATATCCGACGTCAAAAGAGATCAAGTTAACCGAATTCTCCATGTCCAAGCACAAGAGGGTTTCGGCTGAAGATATCAAAGCCCGCGAGCTGGTTTCACGCGTGTTTCCAGGATCGTTGAAAAAACAAAACCAAGAAAACGAACAAGGAAGTTCAGTCAGTTGAGGGAGTTCCTGAGGATCGTTGCGGACTGAGGTCCAAAGACAACGCATGATCCTAGGGGATAAAGGAGGAAAGCTGACTTCGAGAAAGCAGTTGAAACTCCTTTCAGTTTCGTGTTGACCAGAAAGGGCTTCAAGTTCGTTCCCATGGCAGCTCCACCGCAACAAGATATTCTAGAACGGATCTTGTTCTTTCCATCTGCAACGTTTCGTGAACTTTGAGCGGATGGAACTCAATGATCTTGTCTTGTGCCCAAAAATAGAAAGTTCGACATGGCCCGGAAACAATACGACAGTCTAGAAGCTTGACGGCTCGGCCTGGCGAACAATCTTTTCGATTCTCGCGTAAAGATTTGTCCTAGGTTTTTAATCCAATGTGAAATTTGGAAACCAGTATGGAAGACCCGGAAAGGGAGGAATGAAGAAATTGACCGCCCAGCTGCCACCATAATCGTTCTGATTACTAAAGAATGCTTTGCTGCTAAAAATGCAGCATGGCCTACGGTGGTCATTGTTGGTGGGTCCCCTAGCTGTAATCTGACGTGGCATTTTTCTTTTTTGGCCTGATATTTTCATCATGAAATATTTTTTCTCTTTTCGGTTTTTGTTTGCATATATTTACTAGGGAATTTCCTATTTACGTTAATGTAGCAAAAAAATTCCTAAAAGAAGCATATTAGAAAAAAGGGAACTAGGGGACGAAAACATTTTTTATTTATGGTTAATGCCACAAAAACTTGATATACATGTGTTAAATTTACTTTAAATTAATTTTTTGACTATGAAAAACTCCAAATCAATGACAAATTTACTCAAAATGATCATAAAAAATCCTAAACGTGTATACTTGTGATAACTTTACATCTAAACTATTTTTGGACTATCGAAAACCCCAAATTTGTATGTTTGTGATAAATATACCCTCCATTAAATTAAATTAATGCTACAAAAAACCATAAAACTAGTACAATTATGATAAATGGAGAGTAAAATCTTTAACTGGTATACTAGTCAATTATCACATATCGTTTAATTTAGTAATTTGACTGTAAAATTTAATAGAAATCAACAAAGGGTAAATTTTTCATAAGTATATCAATTAGAATAAATTTATCAAAGGTGTATTAGTTTTAGGTTTTTTGTGATAAAAATTAATTTGTGGTAAATTTGCCATATGTGTAACAGTTTGGAGTTTTTCGTGATATTAACCATTTTATTTATTTACGCAAAATTTTATATTAGCTCTCAAGTTTTCCATTTCGCCATCCTTTTCATTTATTAATCTGATTACATAGCGCAATTTAGTTTTAAAAAAAAAAAACGCTAAACTAGCTTGAGAAAAGGGATAAAATGATAAAAGAAATAAGCAAATTATATTTGCTTTTCACTAAAAACTAAAAAGCATGCTCGGCGAAATTCGTTAATTTGTTTGTACATCACGACGATTGTTCATTTTTTTTTTTTTTATGTTCGTCAAATAATGGTTTTTTAAGTTATTGAAACAATGGCAAAATGTTTGTTTTGCCAAATTCCTTAAATCTCCACATTGATTCGTATAGCAATGGTTCTTAAGTACTTCCTTTGAAAGATATGAAGGAGCAGAAATGCATCCTAGCCGTTGGCATCAATCACCGGGCATGATAGGCGGTCCGAGGCGAAGATCGCCACCATAGTCGAGACTGGAAACTAAAGACGCCTTCGAGAACATTGAGGCGGCGACATCCCCACAATGCAGGCGACCCTGAAAACTGAAAACCTAAGAACAACAGCCACTCGAAAAACTAAGAAAAAGCTATGGTTTCGACTCGTGCGTCAAAATTCTAGTCCGGCAGCCTCAGAAGATGGAGCAACCTTCGTGAACGATGCCCGGTGCGGTCAGAAACTCGGACAATGGACAGAAGGGAATCAAACCAGGCGGATGTAGGAAAGCAAAGGAATTGCTAAGCGGAAGCTCATCTTAATAATGATCAGAGGCATAGGCTATGTAGCAATTTAGCAGCAACCATTCATAGCCATTAGAACATTTAGTGTGGCAGATGGTTGGTCAATTTTGTCTCTTCTTTTCCATGTCTTCCACATTGTTTCCATTTGTACATAGGATTACGACCTTGGGCAATCCTTAAGTGGGAAGCAAAAGATTGTTCTCTAAGGCTGAAGGCTGTCCAAATTTAGCCGGTCGCATTCACAATTTATCATAGAGTTCAGGTTGCAAAAGTTCTTGCAGGACACATGTCCACCTCTTTTATATCAGACATCAAAGAGATCAAATACAATTAACCGAATCCTTCATGTCCGAGATCGATATGGAAGCTGAAGAAGAGCCCATGAGCTGGTTTCATGCATGTTCCCAACAACACCATTCCAAACGAAAGTCAATCACGAGAGAAGAAAGGAGGTTAGTTAGTTGAAAGAAGTTCCTGAGATCGTTGCGAATTGAGGTTTAGAGGCAACGCATGTCCGTAGGGGATAAAGGAGGAAAGCTGGCTTTGAGAAAGAAGGTGAACTCCCGGGGTCGCGCTGGTGTCGTTTCGGTTTCTTGTTGAGCTTCGAGTTCGTTTTTTCAGGGCAGCTCCGCGCTGACCGACGTTCTAGAACATAGCTTGTTCTTGCAACGGCAACAACTCATGAACTTTGACCAAACGAAACTGACGAATTCGTTATGTCCCCATATATAGAAAAATGTAACATGGCCCGTGAAATTGCCGGTTGAGAATTGCTGGGGATCAAGGAGGCGGAGGAAGCGATTGGGAATATGGGAACTCACCATGTGATCGGGTCTGATCATTGATCATAGATCATAGAAAAGATTCGCTTCACACAAATCAGCCTATCTCATATATAGGGCTTTTACTAGGTGGTCGGAACGATACATTTGCAATCATATGTATAGCCAAAAATGGACCCCATCTCAAATCGGGTCAAGTTTAAATTGTTCAAGTTGATCATGTAGTAATAAGATCTACCAAGCCTCATTTGGTCACTCTAGAGCAATTGATCGTGGTCATTATGGAAAAATCTTTTTTAACGCCAAGTCTTATTTGTGCTTTTTAATGCGGAATTCTTTCGGTGTATGATGCTTATAATGGCTACTTTCAGTGGATGATGTTTATAATGGCGAATGCGATGGGTCAAGTTCGATGATTCGGCCTAGAGAACAATCTCTTGCGTATAAAGATTTGTCCTAGTTTTCAATCCTATGGACAATTTGGAAAACACAATGGATGAATCAGAAAAGAAGCGGAAATTGACCACCCAGCTGCCGCCATAATGGCTCTAATAGCTAAGAATGTATGTTGCTAAAAATGCTGCATAGCCCATTGCCTTGGTCATTATTAACATGAGATTCTACTTAGCAATTCGTTCTTTTTCGAGATAATGACGCCATAAGTACTTTGAATTCCAGATGTCTAATTTTTTTATTTTTTTTGGGTTCAATCAAATATCTCAATTTTTTCAGATTTGCTAAATGTAAAGCCTTCATTGAATAAATTAACATGTCATGTGATTTTGCTGAAATGTAATGCTGCCATCTTTATACTTGCTGAGTGTGGCCATGGTAGTAGATCCATCTACAGGAGAACCGACAGCGTAGAGCATTTACACTTGGATTGGAGACCTCGCCCGTGAAGTAATACGGTGAGTAGTGAGATTTTGAGCTAAACCTTTCTAGAGTATCTAACATCCCAAATCAAATAAGAACACCGGGTTGGCATGAAGAAATGAAGACATTACGTTCTCTCTTCTTTAATTTTTGAAAAATTTAGCATGAGTTAGCTTCGATGTTCGCGTGGTGAGTATATACACCGCTATAGCAAACTCAAAACTTAGGTTTATTTTTTGACAAAGACATTTCATGCGGATTTCTCAACATTATCAAAAGAAAGTAGAGCCGTATTTCTCGACATTATCAAAAGAAAGTAGAGTCGTAACAAAATTGATCAAATTGCTCAATGATGGATTTTGAGAAAAATCTTATTAGAGCTCGTTGAACTATTATTGAATTAAATCATCGGAATTCGTGGAATGGTCTTGAATTGAGGTTTAGGGGCAATGCATATTCGTAGGGCGATGATGAAGAGAGAAAACTGGCTTTGAGAATAACGTACCCTTAAGGGCTCCAAGTCTGTTTTCATGGCAGCTCCAATGCGACAAGATATTCTAGAACAGAGCTTCTTCTTTTCATCTGCAACAGCTCATGGACTTCGAGCAAACAACACTTGATGATTTTTGTCTTGTCCCCAAAAATAGAAAATCTAACATGGCCCGAAAATAATACGGAAGATCTTATAAGAAAAAGTTAGATTTGAATTCGAATTCGACCCCAATGGGCTCAAAGCTCGATGATTCGGTCTGGAGAACAATCTTTCGATTCCTGTATAAAGGTTTGTCCTAGGATTGTAACTCAATGTGCAATTTGGAAACCAGTATGGAAGATCCAGAAAGGGAGAAATGAAATTGACCACCCAGCTGCCGTTATGATTGTCCTGATTAGCTAAGAATGGTCGTTGCTAAAAATGCTGCGTGGCCCAATGCCTATGGTCAGTGTTGAGGTTTGAGCTTCTGCTTAGCAGCTCATTTTTCGGGATAATGACATTAAAAGCGCTAGAACTTTTGCCATTGCAATCGATGCATCTAGCCCATACATCTTTTTCTTGCTTATCTAATTTGAGGAACCGGTATGGAATTGCTCACTCCCTAATTTGTTAAATTTAAAATCTACCCTATATACCCCAAAACTTAAAAATTACTCTATTTTAGGATTTATTTGGGCTTCACCTACACTCTTAATTGAACGATTATAGTAGATCATTAACTCTAATGACTACTATTTGTGACAATCCTAAGCCTCACTTATCATGAAATATCTAAACATACAAAAAATATGAAATATTAACAAAGTAAAATTTTTAGTCATTAATATGTCGAAAATGGAAAATTATACTAATGATTTTAGTTTATACACTTATCATTGGACGCCATGGAATGTTATAGAATCATGCTAAAATATAGAACAAGAAAATTACAAGAACTTAATTCTTGGTTTTAGATTTCTAGTTTTACCTAAAATCTTATTTGTCGAAATAAATTCCAATTTTTGAAACCTGAAAATTTATTCTATATATTATGAAATTTGAACAGTCTGATTTTCAGGTTCTTGATTCTACATTGAAATTATGCTCACCCCTAATTCTTACCGGTTGCATCGTTCCTACTCGCTTCTTCCAAACTACGGGCACAATCTCATTCCTTTGCCGAATCTCGAGAGACTCGACTTGGCACGGGTAACAATCTTGAACGTGCCCGCTTGGGGGGTGCATTTCTTGATATTATGAAAACGAAGTGGAGTGGGATAAAATCGATCGAATTTTGCTCGACCAGGACAGGTTTTAGGGAAAATTGCATCGGAGGTCCCTTAACTTTTCCAAATTATTCAATCAGGCCCGTCAAACCACCTTTTTTTCCGTCTACCTTCAGAGGAGAAAAGTTCTCTTTAGTCCCTCTCCAGTCTCTCGATCCTCTCCAGCTTTGAGTTCTTCTTACCGACGAAGACACGCCCCCACCACCCGCGGAAATCGTCGGCCCGCCGCGCCGCCGCCGGCGCCGGCGAAGATCGCCCCTTCGCCGCCGCCCACGAAGGCCCACTTGAGCGAACGGTGAGCAAGACCTCTCTCCTCTGGGTTTTCCCCTCTTACTCAGAGTCTCCAGATTCTCGAGCAGCGGCGACGGGGGCGAACGCCGGGACACGCTCGGCCGCTCGCAGGTCTTCTTCCGGAAGCCTTTTCTCGAAATTCTTTTCTTATTTCATTTCGAAATTGCAGAAATTTGTTTCCTGAAACTCGGTTGTGTTTTCGAAATTAGCTGGTTGTGAGATTGAATGCTCGAGAATTCGCCGGTTGTGTTTCGCGTTCTTGATTGCTGCTCCTTTTACTGGAAACAAAGAAAGAAAAGATAGAATGGGTCACTGCAAAATCGTCTCTGAACCAAAGTTTTCAGGGCTCATATTGAGTGATTTTCACTGACAGCGAGCAAGCATCATCTTCGTTATAGCTGATAAGTGATGTTCAAATCCTCGCCATTTTGGATTATCTCATGTAGGGTGTTCAAGCTCGAATCGTGGGGTCCTATAGGCTTAAAATTCGTTCGTTCGTTGTTTTTTTCTTTTTTGCTTTCTCTTTGATAGATTTAGGAAAAGGTAGAGAAGGTGCTTGATGGCGAAGGTGGTGGAGAAGGGGAAATTTAAATAGGCGAGAGGATTCTGAGAAAATGATCGAGAATAGGAGCTCGAATTCGTCATCTTTGGGCTTTTTTCGCTTGTCAAGTCTGGTGCTAAAGGGGTCAATCATGTGCAATCACGTGCCAATGTTGGAAATTTTTTCCTTTTATTATTTGGCTGCAGTTTCTGTATGAACTTGTATGTGATGTGATGTCATTTGATTGGTGTAGAATTTTCTTTTCTGACGATGTATGGGCTAAGCCGAAGGCTTTCGGCGCTTGGAAGAGGGTTGCACACTGTGTCGGGTGATGGCCCATCCGACACCTTGAGGAGGAAGATTGTTGAGTTGGAGAAGATGAAGAAGAGGAGGAATCCTAGGAAGAATCAAGTCTTTGTCGAGGTTCCGGAGCCAAAAACATTTCTTGATACGGCAACTTGGCCGATGATCCTTGCCAGTGTTGGAATTGCACTTTTTGCAAAGCTGCTCATGATGGTAAAAGAGAAAACACAACAGAGTACATTGCTTTTGCTTGTTGAATAGCTGCGTGCTTATTAATTTGATTGCTGCGTAAGCTTCTTTTCTATTTTCAATTTCATGTGGTAATTAAGCCAAGAAATTCGATACTACGGTATAGTTTGTCAGTAGATATCCTTGCCCAGTAATAATCTATTTTGTGAGCTCTAAATTTCTATGTACTGAAACCTGACTTGTGAATCTTTGACCTGATGGTCTCATCATTACAAGGTTTGGTAGACAACCTTGTACTAAGATTGAGGAGCTTCAATCTGTTTTTTTGGTCATTTTACACCCTGGGGGTCATCAAAATCTTCAACTAAATTATCCCATGGTCACTTGGTACACGAAACAACACAAGAAAATTTACAGTGTTGTTAGCTCATTATTGCACTAAATATTGTACAAGCAGAAGCTTTCGATAATGTAGGAAGTAGTTGGGAATTGATTGTCCTATAAGCCATCTCATTCTGCTAAAGTGAAAGTTCTTGTTTGTTTTTGTATCTAAACAAACTACTATGGAACAATTTCCCATGCTACACTATGAATGATCCAAATGAATAAGTGCAAGATGCTCCTTTCTTTGTCAACCAACGATAACTCCCATTCACATACCGCAGTCTTGATAATTGACATACTTGGTCTTTGTATGGTGAACTTTGTTTACAATCATCTAGCTAACATGGACTACATAAAATGTTTTATAAAATTGAGCATTATTGGGATGATTCACCTATCTGGGTGTCTATTGCCGACATGCAAGACACTTGTTACCAAATTATACCCTATGCCAATCTGAAGCTTTCTTCAATCCTAATGCTAGTGTCAAGGGATATTTCATATGATTTCTTTTTCTTTTTGGGATGTATTTTGGCGCCACTCAAGCAGAGGGTACCTCTCTGGTATTTCCAGAGGTAATCATGGCTGAACTACGTCCTGTTAGATTGATGTGTTTTTGTGACTTTCACTGCAGTATGATGATTCCAGATCCCAGGAAATAATTGAGCGAAAAATAAAGCATGCTCCTGCTGGTCAAGGCTCAGTTAGGACGCTCTCTCGTGAAGAGTGGGATGAAATACGGGAATTGAGGCCCAGGACTCCATTCGAATCCAAGCTTGCTCGACCAAATGCTAGAATAAGAACTGGAGAACCCTTGCGCATGGTGAGATTAGAGCTATCGGCCAGTTTGAATATTCCAGTGGTGCTGATAGTTGATTAAAATAATGAACTAATAATGTCATCTGGGTCTCTCCTTTTAACTGAGTTCTGAGTCTATTCTAGCTACTAGTGGTTTTGCATATTACTAATATAGCATCGTCTCTACTCAAATTGAATTGTCTAAGTTTAGCCTTGTCTACATTAGATAGAGGGTATGGTTACGGCATGATAGTTTTAGATAAACTTTTGAGATGTCCAATTTCCCCTTTAATGTTAGCTGCATTATTGCTCAGAAATCTTACACTTTGTACCGAGGTCATGTGTCTGTGTTAGTTAGATATAATACAGGTGGTGACAGGGGGCATAGCAGTTTACTTCTTTATGGTATGGTCCCTGCATTTCCAGCTTCCTTATTGTGAATTCAGTGGCTCTTCAATGCTGGATCAGGATTGGACTAACCTTCAAATGAAGTTAAATAGAAGTGTTTGTCAAAGTTATTATGAGTGTCATTGTACCAAAGTGTAAGGACTAACAAAATGTTCTTGGAGGGGAGAATCAGAACAATTAGAAATGAGCTGCTTGAACTATGACAATGAGATTCTAGGTTTGCAATCAAGCATCTAGGTGAAAATTCTGGTTCACTATTTGTGAAAGTGAAGATACAACCTCTCCATGCAACTTTAGATTCTTGTGTAATCCTTGTAGATGCCAAATGCATCAGACGATTATTGTGGTTAGACAGATCTTTAAACCGCGAGAGGGACTATTCAGGCGAAGTAGATTGTCCATCATCAGTTAAGGGAACACTCCCAAATAATTGTTGCTTTTGTGGTTGCCTGGTTTGTTTGCCTCTAGAGACTTGTATCGCTGAGCGCTCTGCATCTTGATATGTCTATTTGGCATTAAATCAAAGTGCTTAGATTGAGATAAAACTATAGTTTAGATGTTTTATAGTTGGGCATTTAGTCGCCTTTGTTATGGAAGGAAATTCTCTATTGTTTCATCCATGGCCTTAAAGAGAGCGATGTTATAGCTCACTTCTAACATGTCTTGAGTGATCTATGTGGATGTTACTGCAAAAAGTAACTGTCTATTAGCTTCAGTGATGTTTCTCTTTTGAGTTCTGTTATATAACATTGCTCACGACTTTTTCGTTAAGTTTATAATTCGGTTATTTCACAGCTTCTCTGTTTGGTTTGGGATGACAGGAGATTATCATACACCTAGTCAGTGTTTCTGCATGCTGCATGCGCACTGCAATCTATTTTACCTTGGTTAATCCTTGTCTATTGTCCTGTTATATTTGCAGGAGGACTTGAAGGACTGGACAATCGACGTGATTGCTGATGCGCTTGCCCGAGTTGAAGAAAGCGTTCACAACCCTAAGTGAGTTGTGACTTTGATTTAGTGCATTCTCTGCTTCCCCTTCCATTCATACATTGTTTCTCACGGAAGTGGATCAACACCTTGTCCTATGCTTGATTCACGAGTTTTGAGGGGTCTTCTGCCTGTGTTAATACGACCGAATTTTTTTTTTTGGGGGGGTTTGTTCTCAGCACTGGAAACTGGACTGGACTGGGGCACAAATAGCGCCAAAGGTTGGGTACTTAAGGGTGACTGAGAAACCAGCCTGGATTTTTGCTTCACTTGGGTCATTTGCCAGTCCATAGATTTCATGCATAAGCTGAATAAAGTTACATGGGGGCATTTTGCCCCACATTGCTGTAACGCCGTTCTTTGTCTCGAGCATAGTTCTGGGTACGGTCGCTTTTTATGCATGCGGACTCGGAAGTCTTAGAGAATGCGGATTCATGTCATGCATCTTCTAGTTCTCTTTCTTCTTCTGCAAGGTCCAAGGCAAACTACCCACTAGTTTAGTCGGTCTATAGTGGCTAGGAATATATCCAAAGTTACAAGTGGTTTCCTGAGCATCCCTTTCTAGCTTTCATGGATCATCCAGGGATTGGAAACTTCATTCCAACTGTATTCTCATGTAATTTGTTCTGGAGTGATCGCTCTCAGGAAGTTAGTCCAAATTCAATTACTGCTTAATCTGAGGAATTCTCAAAAAGGTGGATCGTGCATATCACAAGGGCAATCGGGACATTGGAAGTAGCGATTTTGGAGTTCGTATAACATCTTTACTCGATTCCTTGAAGTCCTTTCTTTTCTTGTTCTTATGATTATTCAAACTTTCTTTTTCTTTTTCTAATCACTCCGCCCCAACATGTTCTGTCGGCAAGAACATGACGAATTCGAAAATGACCAATCCATTCGACATTTGGTGAGATGATCCATGATAATACGACATCGAGATCATGCTGTTAAGCGACGACAATCGATAAAATAAAGGTAAAGAACTCGACTCGATTATTTGCGAAAAAGGAAAAGGAAAAGTAACTTGTCCGGTTGCGAAAATAGAAGAATTTTCCGGAACGGGATAGAAGCGAGAACATGGAAAATCGATCTCCCTAGAAATCCCCCCCTTCCACTATTCATTAGACCTCGGGGAATCCACCGTCCGTTTGTCCGCGTCTAGCTCATCGCGTGATCGCTTTCTTTTTAGCGGGTCCACACCTTCTCTTGCCGCGCCACGTGGACAATATACTTTGTTTATGTCATTCTGCTATGGGTCCAAAGTCAAAAAAAGATTATCCAATATGTGCCCAAATAAAAATGCTTGGAGGCTCCGTGGAAGGAAACCCCCGAGCAAAGAAAAGGATTGTCGTTATCCGTACATTTTCATTCTAATGTTTATATATAATAATTTATTATTATTAAAAAGAGTTCAATCACATTCGAAAAAGAAAATTCCTTAGGGGGATTTTTTTTTATTATCGTGGTTTCATAAGTAAGAAGTTATGGGTTCATATCAAATCAATGAACTTATTGGTCTACCTCTTTGTTTCTTTGTTTCTAATTATGAGCGTTGCTTGCGATAGTTTCTTTATAATTTAACGTTTCGGAGTTCGGACGTCTTGTGCCTTTCTTTGCCCGGCTTAATTTATTTCTTGGTCAACTACGGAATACGGAAGATAGCGGAAAGTCTCACCTTTCAAGAGTTCTTTCCCTTATTATTTTTTTTATTGAACTTTTCAAGAACTTGCTTTAATTTGTGATTGTTCTTATCAGTGTATCTCCATTCTAATGTTTATATCTAATAATTTTTTTATCAAAAAGAGTTCAATCACATGAAAAAACATCTCTTGGGAGATATTTTTATTTTACTTTTTTATTTTTTTTCGTGGCTTCCGAGTTACGAGCTTAAAATGAAAAAAAGGGAAAAAAAAAGGGAAAAAAAAAGGGAAAAAAAAAGGGAAAAAAAGGGGAATGACAAGTTCACGGGCGGTGCACGGAACATCTGCGTGCGCTTTAAGGCTGGCATCATGATAGTTCTTCCTCTCTCCCTTCCTTTTTCCCGGTTTAACTCGAGTAGCACGCAGGGAGAGCTTCTCGTTGCTTCCTCTAGCTTCCAGCGGATAATCGATTCTCTCCTTCTCCTCCCTCGCCGGCGCCGCTGCCCCTGCCGCTCCTCGTCGGTCGGAGCTGTCGCCGCCATCGCCGCCGCCCTTTGGCGGCCGAGTGTCCGTTGGAGCTCTCCGCTTTTCGTTTTCATTTCCGGTTGCGATCTCGTCGCGTCGCGTCGCGTTTGTCGTTGTTTTGCGGAGGTTCGCGATCGTTTGAGGATCGCGGGTAGCTCTTGCGTTGTCGGTGAGTCGAGCGAGCTCCGCGGCTGTTCTGGTGCTGATCGGTTTTGTTGTCGTGTAGCAATCCGAGTCGAGGCAGGTCGATCGCGCGGTCTGATCTCGAGCGGAGTTTAGCAATTTCTCGGTGAGCGATTGTCGGAAATATGATTTGTGTGGGACCCCTCGGAACTGGCTTTCGTAGCTGAAAGTTGACTTTGGAAGAGAGAGAGAGAGAGAGAGAGAGAGGTATTTGCTTTTGGACTCTTTGGAGCGATCACAAGCCTTTTTGTTCGCGGTTTACTCTTTGTTTGAGCAGAGTTGCTCATATGGATGGATAAAGTCAGAGTTTTTGGTGATTGTAGGTGTTTGAGTAAATGATCGGACCACACTGTTGTCAGTCTCTTGTCCAAGCAAATCGAAACTTCGCTCTAGCTTATTCTGTTCACAATGCTTGCGGATATTATTGTTGTTGCACAAATGAAGAGTCACAAACCTCCTTCTCATATAATTTTTCTGGCTTCTTCCTAGATTCCTTTTCCAGTTTATGCCAAGTTGGGGCTGGTGATTTCTTGCTTCTAATTTACTGGAATCCCCTAATTGGACATGATTTTAGAAAGCACGAGTTTGTGTACTATCTCCTAGCTTTTAGTTGGGTGCTTCTATTTTGCTTCACGATTGTTATGAAACTCTACGCAGATATATGCATTTTGGATGTGTCATTTTAATGTCAAGTGCTATATCTGGATATGCAGTTTGTTGTGTAGCTCCACCAATCAGCACATGTGCATGCATTGGTATGTGGCGCTTTGTTAAATGCAACGCCTGTTGGTTGCTCACTTGGCACCCTTTTTATCTTTATTTGCTTATTCATTTAATTGTGAATGCAGATGCATTCATTGAAAATCAAGTTCGGGCCCATTGGGACTCTATTTTACTTTCTTTTGGTGTACACTATCCAAATTTTTGACAGTAGTTCTTAACAGGTAACTTTACTCTCAATCTGAGGAAATGAGATAAGTGAATCTGTCATTTCAAGTGCTTTAAATTGGGAGATCCAGAAGAACGTTCATTGTCCTTACCAGTGATGGAAAAACTAGATCCTGATTACTTGTCAGTTTGGAAAAGCTATGGACCACGTGGTGCTTTGGGTGCTCTTCTTGTTGCCATAGCTATACCTATTCTTCTCTCTACTATGCTCTTGGGAAAGAAAAAAGTGAAACAAAGAGGAGTACCCGTAGTGGTTGGTGGTGAGGCTGGTTATGCCGTACGCAATAGTAGATCGCCTGAATTGGTTGAAGTTCCTTGGAAGGGTGCAACAACCATGGCAGCTCTGTTTGAGCAATGTTGTAAGAAATATTCACAACAAAGATTTCTTGGGACAAGGAAACTTATTAGCAAGGAGATTGTCACAGCTGGCGATGGTAGGAAGTTCGAAAAATTACATTTGGGAGATTATGAATGGCTCACTTATCATGAGGCTTTTGACCGTGCTTGCAACTTTGCATCTGGACTTGTCAGATTGGGTCATAATGTGGATACCCGTGCAGCCATATTTGCAGATACTCGAGCAGAATGGTTCATTGCCTTTCAGGCATGATTTTATACTTCCCTCCATCATTTCTCATTATGGGTTTGTTGTATATGAAGGTAATAATTGCAAAATAACTTTTGTATCCAGGGGTTCTTTCGGCAGGATATTACTGTTGTCACCATCTATGCTTCTCTTGGTGAGGATGCGCTAGTTTATTCCCTCAATGAGGTAGTTGACTATCACTAAGGCAATTATCAAAATTTAGCTTGTCATGGATTCAGTATAGTGACTGTTACAGGCATTTCTATGCAACACATTATTCTAAGGTCTCTGCTTTTCACAGACTCAAGTTTCAACCCTGGTCTGCGATTTCAAACAGCTGAAGAAGCTGGCTGCAATAGGTTCAAAATTGACAACAATTCAGAATGTCATTTATTTTGATGATGGTGAACCAGAGAATGATTCTAAATTACCTGGAAATTGGAATGTGAAATCATTTTCTGAGATTGAGAAACTTGGCAAAGAAAAGCCTTCCCCTCCTAGCCTACCATCAAAAAATGGGGTTGCTGTCATAATGTACACGAGTGGAAGTACTGGTCTGCCTAAGGTTTGTTCCTGTTTTCTGTTATTAAATTTGTGATTTTAATATTGCATAATGTCCCAATACTTTGAACATGTGATGATTGTAATCCTATTCATTTGCATAACCTGTTGGTCATAGCCAATGACCATGTAACTAAATAATAGTCCAATAATCCGCAAATCCTCTAGAATGTCTTTCTATTAGAAAGTTTGTAGATAATTCTGCAAGGAATGTTTGGGTGGCCCAAATATAGAATTGATTGCACTTGGTGTAGGTAAGTGGACTCCTTTTCTTTACTAGGCTGGGTAGAGCTGATCTTGCAAAGCATTGTATTGCACTGCAAGATGGTTAATACAAAGCACATTTCTTGTAACAGATTTCAGAACTAATGTGCCAGAGAGCTGTTCCTTGATCTCTCATTCCATTTGTGTGGTGTCCATGATGTTTGTGCCCAAGTATGAGTACTAATTTCTTTCCATTTTATGAAACAGGGTGTCATGATTACTCATGGCAACATCGTGGCTACTGCTGCAGCAGTTATGACTGTGGTCCCAAAATTGGGCAGCGATGATGTTTTTCTGGCGTACTTGCCCCTAGCCCATGTTTTTGAGTTGGCAGCTGAGGTATCTGAGTATCTGCAGTCTAGTTGTCTCTGTTAAGGCTCAAATATCATACTCTGACAACTATGGTTCTCTAGTCTGTGATGATGGTTGCAGGTTGTGCCATCGGCTATGGGTCGACACTGACTATAACAGACACATCTAGCAAAATTAAGAAGGGTACAAAGGGAGATGCTTCTGTTTTGAAGCCGACCCTCATGACTGCAGTTCCTGCCATCCTAGATCGTGTTCGAGATGGAGTTCTGAAAAAGGTGTTGAATTTTGCTACCCTTGTCTTATGTTCTGGTCAATAGTTGAGCTTAGAGGTTCACATTTGTTGTGCTCCACGGGAGCTGTTGAGGCTATTTCAATCTTTTTATTATTGCCAAAATGGACAAATGGAATAAAAAGAATGCATCAATTTATCTTTTTTACTCACAATTATCACAAAACCAGGTTGAAGAGAAAGGGGGTTTAGTTAAAAGTCTGTTCAATATTGGATATAAGCGTCGACTGGCTGCTATAGAAGGAAGCTGGTTTGGAGCTTGGGGACTGGAAAGCATGTTGTGGGATATCATAGTTTTCAAGAAGATTCGCACAGTACTGGGGGGTCATATCCGATTTATGCTTTGTGGTGGAGCTCCTTTATCTGGTGATACCCAGCGGTTTATCAACATCTGCATAGGGTATGGTTCTCTCATTCTGAGACATGTTTATATTCATTATTCATGCAGTTGCCGTTAATCTTGCTAGAAGATTGGGGGCGGGGGCAGGGGCAGGGGCATTTATCTCATAAATGCTACTTTTTAAACACAATATAGATGCTAATTGCTTTTCTGTATGTATTTATTGATCCTACCATGTTGTAAGGTCTTGCTCAGGTTAAGCTGTTACATGTCGATTATTGTACAATCTATTGTTTTGTTGCGTGCACTTCTTCTCATGCATGTCTTCATCCATCTATTACATTGCAATATCAAGATTTCTCTTCATTTCAATCATAAGTTAGTTGGGAGAAGCGAAATTCATGATAAAATAGGTGGAAGAATTCCTGCCCCCAAGTCAATGTAACATGAAAATCTCTCAGGATGCATTGAAGATATCACAGTACTTACATTTGGTAATGAATATTCAATGATTTTTTTCCCCTTCTATAGCATAACAAATATTAGGGGATCATTATTTTCAAATAGACAAGAAAAGGGCATTTCCTTCTTCCTTCCGACTCTGACAATTCAATCTGAGACAAATTTAACTCACTCATGTGCCATAGCAAGTTTATGGCGCTACATCTTGAGGTCAACTTAAGATTATTTTGTTTTGTTTTGATTTTGTAAGACAGGATAGTTGGATGATATTATGCTTTTCATATCTTTTGGTATTTATTATAAATCCATTTTATTTATTTATTTTTTGTCAGGGCTCCTATCGGTCAAGGTTATGGCTTGACAGAAACATTTGCTGGGGCTGCATTTAGTGAGTGGGATGACAATAGTGTGGGCCGTGTTGGCCCACCGCTACCGTGTAGCTATATCAAGGTATTCATGAATGAACTACTGTTTTAGGAGCATGGTACTCTTTGGCAAAAGTCTAGAAGGCTAAAAGACCGTTGTTTGCGAGTAGAGAAGCTTCAACTGTGACCTCCTTTTCTGGCCTACTTCCCTCTGTGATTTGGAACCATTAATTTCATGTACTCTATAGTCACTTGGTACCCACATGAGCTTTCTCATTGTGTTGGGATCTTACGGTTCAATTTGCATTGCAGCTTGTTTCTTGGGAAGAAGGTGGGTATAAAATATCAGACAAACCAATGCCTCGAGGAGAAATTGTAGTTGGTGGGACCAGCATCACTGCTGGTTACTTTAACAATGAGGGAAAAACTAAGGAGGTGTATCGGGTACTTATTCATCACCTGCAGTCTGAACATACAGCGAGACTTGACAAGGTCCACTGTGATCTCTTATGGCCCATTACGTGTTTCAGGTTGACGAGAGGGGCATGCGTTGGTTCTATACTGGTGATATTGGACAGTTTCATCCTGATGGCTGCCTTGAAATTATTGACCGGAAGAAAGATATCGTTAAACTTCAGCATGGGGAGTATATATCTCTTGGAAAGGTGTGGAGCCTAATTAGTGCTTCTTGGATAGCATAGCTTTTTTCAGGCTTGATCATGATTTTCTCTGTTGGCATTAAATCTGTCAATTTACTTGGTGCAGGTCGAAGCTGCGTTGATCTCAAGCAATTATGTAGATAACATCATGGTATATGCAGATCCATTCCACAACTACTGTGTAGCTTTAGTTGTTCCTGTACGGCAGGCACTGGAGAAATGGGCCAATGAAGCCGGTGTCAATTACAGTGATTATGTTGAGCTGTGCGACAAAAATGAGGCAGTGACTGAGATTAAGAGATCACTTTCTGAGGTTGGTTTTTTGGCATTTTCTCCTATTGCATTTAGTAAAACTGGTCACCTTCTAATTATTAGATTCCAAAAGTGGTAATAACCATTTTTTTTTCCTTTATAGAACTTCCATGTTCTCATGGGGCTGAACAGTTAATTTTGTGCATGCAGGTAGCAAAGCCAGCAAAACTGGACAAGTTTGAAATTCCTGCAAAAATCAAATTACTTCCAGAACCGTGGACACCGGAATTGGGATTAGTCACTGCTGCGCTCAAGATAAAGAGAGAGCAGCTGAAGGCCAAATTCAGGGATGAGCTCCAAAAGCTGTATGAGTGAACTGTACGATGGCTTAGATGCTTACTGGCTTGCCACATCGTTCCGGTCTTAGAGGTCTATATACTCCTAATTCCCCGAAACGCTTTTCTCTGGCGATGGTTTCCCTACTCTGTCAGGTGCTAGCTAGTAGGATCCCATGTATCGACTGGTGTTAGATACGACGGAAGAAAATTTAGTAACTTGATCTGGTTACATGGTGATCTGATTCTGGTTACCTGGTTGGTAGAGCGCATAAATGAATGATCTTTTCCCCCCTTGTTTTTTCGATTCGAAGTGAAGTTACGGACTTCGATCCGTTTCTTTTCCAACATGGGAGATATGATTGCGTTGAGCTTTCAAAGTAGTACAGATGTCTGACGTTTGCGTTGATTCCAGTTCTTTCATCCGTAATTTTTTACAGAAAATTATGCAAAGAAACTCCCAGAATTCGCAATTTTCTTATTATCACACTTCGTGTTTAGCAACTTCCTTGTGCTAACATTAATTTTCACAGATCTAGTGGATTGAAATTTTAAGACATGGGAGTTATAAATTACTGGAAGTGGTTGCTTCCCATTGAGGTATCCTACATTAATTTTATACTAATTTGCCTTTTGCATAATCATGTAGAGCCGTCAATTCATCGCCATACGTACTGATGACCTTTTTGCGCATTGCATTATTCTTCGTTCTGCTTCAAAGTTTTCATGAACAATCTCTATTTAAGGCTTTAGTCATGACTTGAATTTGAATACATATGGTTTTAATTAGAATCCATGAAGGCTTGGATCCCAAACTATGAAAAAAGATGCAGATGTGGCATAGATGAACAACGCTCAGGCTCTAATTATTTCGGAAGAAATGAATAATTTGAAAATAATTTTTTCAAAAAAAATCACTCATAAAAATAGATGAGTGAAATATCTTTTTATTATCTAAGAATATATGTAAATCTAGATTGTTGTCCATGGTTAAAATATTTTTCATTAATAATTTATTTCAAGTGATACAGTCAACCATTCTTTAAAAAATATTTTTTTCAACATTTATTTTTCATAAAATAAATAATAACTATATTTTAATAACCAATAATAATTTATTATGTATAATAAAAGTATTTTTTATTTATTCATTTTTATAAGTGGTACAAGTGATATTTTAAAAGATAATATTTTTTAAATCGTTTCATTATCGCAAAACGAGCATATCCCTAATGATAAAAAGAATTTCCGTAGGCCAACATATACTTTAGAAGTTTAACATGTTCATAAATTCGGAGAATTGTTAAAATTAGCATAATGATTTGATACATAAAAAAGGGAATTCACTTGATTTCTCGATTCTATTTTTTATAAATCAAAGCTTTGCTTGTCTGATATTCTTTCTCCAAAGAATCTTCTCTATTCTCCCTTCATCACTCTGAAAAAATCTTGAGCTCACAAATCCATTCTCATCTCCAGATATACCTCAAAAGCTTCGTTGCGTCAATGATTTCTTCTTCTCCTGTCGGCTTCATCCACTTTTTTTCCAGGGAAGATACTGCACGGTGACGAGGGAGTCGAAAAACTACTCTTGCTCAGATGCATTTGAAACGACCGAAACAGTTTTCGCTGCAGGCCGTAGTATGATATACAAAGCAGGGCCTAGAAAAGGCACTGCAGAAAGTGGGAGAAGCCAGGAGCCTTTCTCATACCTGCAATTCAACAACTCTGATCATTTGAACCCTTCCAAAAGAAAAACCACAATAATACGCCTAGAAACTATCTAATACTGAACAACAGCCATGGATCGCACTTGAAATGCCTTACCATTTCCGAGAGCTCATGTCATTGTAAACCCAGAAAGGAGCAAATGCAGACAGTAGAGTGAAATCGATGGATGTGACATGGATCTGCAAACGAGATTCCATTACATAATCAGCTTCCCACTATTATTCCCAGCAGATCAAACCTGAGAGTTTCCTAGAATGCGTTGATCTTGAGCATCTATATAGAATAAATAGAATGAAAAACCAAGTATTCTCTGCTCATAAGCACATGCACCTGAAGTTTAGTTTCTTGAAACATCATAGTGGATAATGCGAATTTGATGATGTTAAATTTTTTATGGAAGCATCAATGGTGTGAATTCGAGAAAAAAATAACAGCATCATACTTAAGATCTGCTGCTAAATTCCCTTTTTTCCTGTTCATTGACCATAAAAGACGTATTTGTCTTGAGCATTAGATCACCTCGATATATACATACAACGGATAAGTGTGGATCAATTCACATCCCTCAACCTTAATAGAACTGAAAGCACCATTATATTTCTCTTGAGCAGCTAATGTTAATGCATGCTGAGGAATGAGGATTGACTCACCAATTTGCTCTCTCTGAAGTACTGGAAGAACTCCCTCCACTCAGCTCCACCCGCAACAGCCGCATAAGTGATCAATCCTAGTCCTGCAAGAAATACTATCTGACATGTATTCCAGTTAATTGTCTTCTTATGCAAAATTAGATGATAATGAACTGGAATTAATGGTGTTCCCACTAAATAAAAGCTTATATGCATAACAGGGAGATAGGTACATTCTACACGTTCAGAATCGCAATGATGTTCAAAGAAATGGCACCAGCTTTCTGGGGGACTGAACAATATAGAAATCACTTTATCGCTTCTTCTTATAAGTGCTGTTCTTTCAAATGAGCGCAATGTCATTGCTTACCCCAGCAGTGAGCTTTGATTCTAGGAAATTCAAAGGCCATCTACTGAGCTCAGCTTCTTCAACAGGAGGTGGAGGTGGTTTCCAGAGTACAAAGTAAGGAATGAGAGCATAGACGCCGCCAAAGAAAGAAAGTACTGTGAAAGGCCAGACAGGAACACTGCCCTTCGAGCTGCGTGCATAATCATGTTACGAGTCCATAAGCAATCAGAATCATTAAAACAACAGTAACAAAGTTAGCTTTCTGTTCTTATATACTGGACACAAAATTGTATGCACGGGGTACAGGTAGATATGGTTATTTGACAAAGGACGTAACAATTGCATGAAAGGGGAAAATTCACTTGTATCCCCAAAGCCACGAATGAATCCACCGAAAGAGGATCGGGACATACTTTTCAAGGGTTAAGTAAGCAGGATTGTCAAATATCATTGCATATATCTCAGGCACATATTAAAATGAAGAAATTTCTTGCAGGAATTGTCAAGAATCAAGCTAAATGAACGAAAGGTTACCTTCGGCCTGATGGAAGCAGCAGCATGCTATAAACCAAAGGCCACAAACCCATAATATTCCACAAGGATACAAGCACTCCATTCATCCTGAAACCATCATCTCCTTTCAAAAACAACAGCTTTTGCAGAAAATACATGTCCCTTGACTGTAGATTCAAAAGGAAAAAAGCATCACAAATCTATCAGAATATCAGGGCTGATTACTTCAAAGACTTGACAGAACCGATGTATCTATGCCAGAGCAAAATCACTATTTATTTCATAAGCACATCTTTCGTTTAACCACACAACATTCATCATCACCATTTGGGTCCATAAAATTACTCATCTCTAGAACACCAAAAAATAAAATAAAAAAATCCTCCGCTCCTTTTTTTCTCCCAGAAAATTCAGACCCGTGGATTAATAATCTTCCAAGATTCGACAGAGTTGTGCCATAAGTATCCAAATCATCATCCATATCGACAAGCACATCTAATGTCCAAGCATGGGAGTTCTTGGTCATTTGGGTCCAACGGCATAACCAAAAAGAACGAATTCAACAATCAAGGCTGGTACGTGTAATTACCGGAGTCTGGTTCGGAGCTAGATTGAAGACATAATACATAATCCCTCCCCAGAGCAGGAAAAGCAAGGCCGACGACGTCCAGTCCCTTCCTCCCTCCCCATCGCTCCGCGATGGACCCTCCTCCTCCTCCAGAAGTGGGTCGTCCGGCTTCTCGTTCCTGGTGAAGCTGCGACACACTTGAAACCTTCCTGGCTTGCCGGACGGAGAAACGGAGGGATTCCCATTGCAGTGCCTGCGCATGACGCCGCGAGCGAAAGGAGAGACCTTTGAGGGGAGCGGAGGGAATGGGATTCTGGGTTTTGGGATGCGAGCGGGGAAGAGCGAGCGCTCGAGAGGCGGTGGGACGCCGGTGGAGTTGGCGGAGACGATGGGATTGGTGCTGGCGAACATGTTTCCAGCGGAGAAGAAGAAGGAGAGTGTTTTGAGTAGGCTCTGGTGAGGCCCCGGTGACTTTGGTTTTGTCATTCAACTTTTTTTCCCATTGGACCCAATTTTTTATTTTTTTTGGCCTTCTTTTTTTTGTTTTTGTGAATACATTGTTTGTATTTTGATAATCGAATCCAAACTACTATTAGCATGTCTGTTTATGTTATGGCAACGGAAGAAAACAAAAGAAGCAAATATTTAACCCACTGAAGCTCACAAGTCTAGTAGGTGTTCTGTCTCGACCTATCTATGAAGCGACGGGATTTTCAATGTTAAATACTTTAATGGAAAATCGATTGTCTATCGGTAAACTCTAGAGCTTAGTGTAGGGGTGATCGATTTCTGATTGGATCTAATCACGAGGTGGAATTAGGAACCGGAGATTGGACTGGTCCAGTCCAATAGAACTTATTACATTTTTTCTACTAAAGAGCGACCATACATAATGAGAAAAAGTCACAAATCTTAAGATATAGATGGAAGTGACAATTAGTGAAAAATTATCATGCCATAACTTATGGTAGATGCATTTGGTTTAGCATTCCCAATAGACTTTCAGCCTTTAAAATCCCTTGAAAAATTGTTGAGTTGTTGGATAACCAATTTCAATGAGCTTTGTGATGAAAGCCAACCTTGGGAAAACTAAATACTTAAGGCTAATTCCTATTAGTTTTGAGCTTTCAATATACCGAAAATGAAAAAAAAATGATTTTTTTCTTTCCAAAATTATCCTCACTAATTTTTAAGTTTTTCGATTTTACCCCTCTTTGTAATTGTTCATCTTCTTCACACAAGGGTGGCTGGCACTTTGCCGAGCGAGGGTTGCATAACCTAGGCACCCCTTGCTGGGGTTGCATGACCTCAAGTGACCCTTACAAGACCTAGGCAATTAGTGCCTAAGGTTGTGAGACCCAAGTGGCGGTCACTTTGGGTTGTGCAAGCCTCACTTAGGGTTGCCTAAGGTCGTGCGACTCTCACCAGAGGTCACTCACACGACCTTGAGCGACCTCAATTGACGGCGATGATGCCAAATTTGGCTTGCAAGCAACCGTAGCTCTTTGCCGAATCAATTGTTTGCTTCAATTTTCAATGAAAGAAAATATAAAAAATATACCAAAGTCCATTGCAAAAGTTTTTTTGCCAAACACATAAACCCAAAGTTAATTTGCAAAGAGTTTTTATAAAGAGTGTGATTTTCAGCATTTGCATTTCACCAAAGTTAAACCAAAGCACCCAATATCATTGGACAAGATAGTATTTAGTTCACAATTTACTATTTTTAAATAAAATAATAACATAAAAGGTATTTGTAGTTCGTTCTATTTCATTTCCTCTTGGAATTGGGAACTCGAAATCGAACTGCTCGGAAACTAATTCCACTTTTAGGAATCGGTAACCGGATTGACATTCCTAAGAATCGGACCACACCAACTAGTCCGGTTTGATCCAGGTGATTTTTGATTTGGATGATTCGTTTTGTACACCCTAATTTAATGTGCAATTGGGATGGGCACACAAAAGATCGGAAGCTTCTCGTGGCTGGTTTCTCATCAATGGATTACTCAAAAAGCACGAAAGATTTTTACATAAAATCACATCAGATTCCTTTTGCGCTTCTTGTCCAAAACCCTCCGAGACAATTTTATACTTAGAAATTGGAAGTATGCGACAACTTTGTGGGCAAAACCCATGACATGCACCAGTGGTTGTTGGCAAACCTTACGGCCTCGGCAGCTCTGGTAAAAGAAACCGACCAGTCAGTAGCTTTGGACGTGGCTCGTTGGCGTCTTTGGAATCGGGGTACTAAGATAATATTTCGAGTAGTTTTTTTTTTTTTACCTTTTCGCGATGCGAATGTGAGTCTGATTTTAGGAAATGTCTAGGGCATCCTTTCGACTCGTATAATTTACTTTCTTTATTTATACGGGATGAGGCGAAATCAAGTTTTGCTAGAAAGATGATAGTGTAACGACACTCAAGCATTGCCCATTTTATGGTCGTTTAATCGAAGCTTATAACTTCCTATTATATCAAAAAAGGACAATGCTAGCGTAACGATCATCGTTACTATTGGAAGTAATGGTGACATGTGGGCCACGGGCTGTAATGCTAGCATAACTCCACTTGTAATGGAGGGAAGGGAATTGTTTTCTCATAATGCAAGCATAACACCAGTTGCCTTTTTTAATCGATCGCAACTTGTGGCCTACATGCCATCATTACTCGCAATGTTAACGGCAACCGTTACTTAAAGCATTTGCCCGATCAAAAATGTTCATAAAGTTGTCCGTGTTAGTGTCTTAACATTCCATGTAATAATGTCACTAACCGTTTTGTTTGAATAAAGAATCAAGAATTACGACCGGCTATACCCCGGGCGGTAAATCAGGTTGACCGGAATTTGACTGTGATTAGTGATCGGTTGACGCTTGGTAATTACTCCTTAATCAACCGTCTTAAAAATTTTCCATCCCTCCCATGCATGCAATGTATAAGGTAAGGAAAGTAGGGTTGTGTATATGTACATGTACATGCAAACTTCGTTCTTCCCCACGTCATTACAGTCCTCTCGGTTCAAACTTCATGGTCCTGTCAAGGCCAATGTCTCTCGTCGTTTCTCCCGACAGCAAGAACTTGCCAGGGCTTTGCCTGATCTCTCTGCTGGTGCTGCTGCGGACCTCCGAGGTCGTCGCCGCTTCTGGGCCAGCCGGGAGCGATGGCAACGCGACGTACCCGGCTCTGTTCGCGTTCGGGGACTCCATCCTCGACACAGGCAATAACAATAACCTTAGGACGCTGAGCAAGTGCAATTACCCTCCTTACGGCAGAGATTTTCCCGGAGCGATACCCACCGGCCGATTCGGCAATGGGAAAGTCCTCTCAGACTTGATAAGTAAGTTCCTTTTTTTCTTTTTCGCTATAATGGAATTCGATATTGTACTTCTTTTTAATAATGAGCACATTGAACTATAGTTCAGTGCTTGCTAAATAATGCTGACAGAAACTCCAACCTGCATTAAATTTTTGAAACAGCGGAAGGGCTAGGAATCAAAGAACTATTACCAGCATATTTGGATCCTAATCTACAGAACGTGGATCTTCCGACGGGTGTTTGCTTCGCTTCAGGCGGCTCAGGCTTGGATCCGCAAACCGCTGGAGCGCAGGTTCATTCCTGTCCTGCAATTCTTTGATATTAACGCTCATCGGCATTCCAATCGCTCACTCCAAAACAGTTGATCATGTGTCTTTCCGTGCACAGGGCGTGTTGGCCATGGAAGATCAGTTGAAGCACTTCAACGAGTACGTAGGGAAGCTGAACACGGTTGTCGGAGCCGTAAACGCCACCGCCATACTCAACAACAGCCTCTATCTGATATCTGCAGGCAACAACGACATTGCCTTCACCTATTTATCCGCCCGCCTCAGGCCCGTGCCCTTCCCTGCGTATGCTGATTTCTTGGTTAACTCCACTTCAACTTTCATAAGGGTAAAATTCTTTTAGCCATGGATGTGCTTTACTTGAGTCGGCACGCGTCTTTGTATATTTTAAGCTTGCCCTTAATGACAAGAAATCCAGAGCATCCTCCCATCTTCTTCTTCTTTTTGTGTACACTCTTTGCAGAACTTATATGCACTTGGCGCGCGGAAATTTGCACTCCTGAGCACTTTACCATTGGGATGTTTGCCATCAGGTAGAGCTTCAGCAGGCGGCGTTCTTTGCTCGGAGTTGGCCAACCAAGATGCGCAATCGTTTAATGGTAAACTCTCCTCCATGTCGAGTTCACTCAGCAGCGAACTTGCGGATTCCCGGATAGCCTACATCGACGTCTATGACCCTCTCCTCAATCTGATACAAAACCCTAATGAATTCGGTAAGCACGTTGGCTTAAGTTCCAGCCACATTCAGCACCATGCGCACTCCCTCGATGCACGATGAGCATGCATTTCCTTTTCCTTGCAGTCTTAAAAAGTTCGCACTGCAAACTCACACTACAAAAATGGGCATGTGAAATCTTCAGGTTTTCGAGTTCCTAACATAGGATGCTGCGGCGTACTAACGTTGCTATGCAATCCAATGAATCCACTCACTTGTCCGAACATACCGGATTACGTTTTCTGGGACGCAGCTCATCCTTCTGAGAAAGCCTACCGGGTTCTTGCACCCGCAATCGTCCAGGCGTGTTTGAACATGTAGCGTGGCAACTCCACATGCTGATTATTGCAATAACAATGCGTGAAGTCGGAGCTCCATGTCTTCCATACAAAGAATCAATCGTCTCTTTGTTTAGTGCTAGTGATTGTACTTATCGGATGTTTTGCGAGTCACAACGACCTGAATCGTACACGGAGTATGAAGTTGAGAGTGGATTTAATTTCGAAAATGCTTTCTTAGTTTGTGATGCATTATACAATGAAGCTGGCCATCATCTCTCTTTTCCGATTCAACCTGTTCATGGCTACAGCATGACAGGAGAAAGTGAGCTCAGAGACGGAAAAAAGAGTACGGAGAAGGGAGAGCGAGGTAGAGAGATTAAAGAGATGTGTTAAATTATGCCTCGAGTTTGAATTTTATAGAATTTGGTTTGTTGGATGAATTTGGATAAAACATGCACAAATTAATCCAAGATATCGATTTCTTGGGCGGTGGTTTTATTTTGGGTAATCAAATAATTGTTACTCAGTTGGAGATATATCAAGATTCGGTCAACAAGTTTCTTTTCTTCTGTTATCCGAATTCTACTAGTTGACCAAGAAAGACGTCTCTCTTTCTTCTTTAATATAAAATTGGATGAGAAAGACCGAAAATAGAAAACCCTTCTGATAGCCGCACAAGCCAAGAGGAGTCGTGCACAGTGAAGCCGTCGAAGAAAACAGGAACCCGCTCGAGAGGAAAGAAAGTTCGTGTACGTTCTTGAGTCACTCGTGCGGAAAGTTTTCCTTGGGCTCGAACGTTGGTGATTTTGTGTTGTCAGATTTACATTATTTATTTATGAACACTTTGAAATTGGGCTTGAATTTAAATATGGGAAATACTCAAGTGTGTAAGCGATTGTAACTCTAATTCTCCGATCATAATTAATTAATTGCTATTGACTTTTCTTGTGGGTGTAGGTACCGATTTTGGATTGAACCATGTAAATTTCTGGAGTACTTATTATTTCTCGTTTATTTCTCTAGTATTTTCGCGTTGACGTAAATCGCAAGATTCTATCGTTTTCGCGTATTATATTTCAACAAGATGTGTGGGAGAGAGGATGCGGGGTTGTGTTATGGTTATTAGAATACTTGAATAATAAATCACGCCTCATCTATTAGTTCAAGCAACTTTTAGAATAGTCGATTATAATTTTACAAAATCTCACATGGTATCAGAGTTGGAGATCCTGAGCTCGAACTATTTTCATCTACTAAAAGTTATGTTTGGTCGTCTAAATTTCTAATTCTGCCAGTATTAGATAGGATATGATATGAAATTAAGAGATTTTGCTATAGCCAATTCATTATTTGATGAATCATATAAATAAAGTTGGATATTTTTATAACTTTGGAACTGCATAATAGTGTAAAATGAATCTGAAAATGCATAAACGAAAAATGATAAAAATCTCTCACAATTCACTACTAAAAAAACCGGAAATGCACAAATGGAGACTACCTCCAACAATCAATCTGTTTTGATTATTGTATGATTTAAACCTTGAACTTCTAAAGCCACACGTTCGATCATGACAAGAAATGTACATAGGTTACACCGATATCTATGAGATAGCTCAGTTAGCAAATGCCTAATGTAGTCAGAGAGAGAAAATATAATTATCCACCTTTAAAATTCTAAAAAGTATAATATTTCGACTCTTTTGGAGGTACAGAGGAGAATGAGCTTCTAGTCTCCCACCATTTTGTGCGGCTTCGACGCCAACCAAAGTGTTAAAAATATGTCTCGAGTTTGAGCCTCGGTAAATAAAATTGGACTGACGAGAATATATGAACTCGATCACGTACGGATCAAAAATTAATTGTACGTGATTTTATTGCCTTCTACATGCAAAACGGAGAAGGAAGAATGAAGACAAGGGAAGCAGTAGAAATGAAAGGACATGCGTGTTTGAAGGAGGCGTGCAGCTGCAAAAGGGAAAGTCCAAAATTCCTGCTTTCATTTAATGCAAATAGGAGCTCCAGCTTTTGAGTTGTCTTCTAATCGTAGAGGAGAAAAATTCAAAGAAGAGGCAAAATAGTCCATGGACGTGCAATTGTTCTCCACCTCATTAAATGCATGCACATGGCCATGTGCATGCATGAGTGCTTCATGAAAATTGGTGAGTGGCTTCAAAAGGTGGCAGCCTTTGACAAATTGAGGAGTTCACATTTGTTCCTTTCTCTTCCCATGCTCCTATAGAAGGAGGACGTCCGAAGCCGAAGAGAAGAGGCCGTGTAGAGAGAGCTCCAGAGAGAGAGAAAGAAGAGCGCGAGAACTAAACAAGTGGGAGCTCTCGGCAGAAGAGAGATTTTCTCGTTGTAATTACACCTGGGTGTTTTAGCCAGTTAGATTCTTGTTAGTAGAATTTGTTTAATTCCTTGAGTGAGAATTTCACTGGGAATTGTGAGGGGCTAAACACTGTGTGAGTTATTAGGTGTAATTGGGGGCTGGAAAACACTGAGTGAGTGTTTGAGTACTCGAGTGGGTATAATCTCCATGTATCGCTTGGTTCTATAGTGGAATTCCGTGCTACTCTCCCCGTGGACGTAGGTTCCGATATTCGGACTGAACCACGTAAATTCGGTGTCCGATTTCCTTTCCTTCATTCCGACTAATTTTATCCAATTCGCTCGATCAATATCCGGCGTCAAATTTTCAACATCAGAAACTATATCTCCGGAAATATTTTACCTCAATTGCCTCAATCTTGTATTAGCCCCTAACCGAGTTTGAGAATGGAAGCATTGTTAAAATTTCTATATAAAACTCAATTCGTCGCTTTTCTTATCGCTACACAGCAAACCCTAACATTTCAAGTTGTGCGATTGCCTCCACCGCATGTGGTTGACACCGACTCGCCACATCACCAACAGGTTGTTTCTTCTCCAAGTGAGATTTAGAGCTGATCGTGAGCACGAATTTTCCTCTCTGATGTTTATGTTCTGGATTTATGAGTTAACTTGAACCGAGGCATAAGCAAGCTGAGTTATTGCGCCTGCTGTTCGAAGCCGAGTGGTCGCCATCACTGAACTGTAGAACGTTGGCTTTCTCATGGTTGCCATCGCTGATCGAAAGCCACCGCCCTAAACCGTGTCACCGAGTCGTTGATGTAATCATGATCATCGGTCAGGTATAAATTGTAACTCATTTCCTAGCAAGTTTTTGGTAGCAATGGCTCGCGAGGCTTCCATACTGTAATACAAGAGGAACTAAGCCCTATTGCTGTCAAATCAGCAATGCTTGATCTTAAAAGGATTTGAGCTTAATTAAGCCTAGTGGCGTTATTAGATGACATATATGCATCAACACTTGATCGAACCTAAACTTGGAACAATGGAATTAAATATTACTTTTTTTTTTCTGTCCATGTTAGGATTTTTATGAATATGCATTTTTTTAGGATACTTTAGATCTGGTCGTCTCATTTAATTTCATATTTGCATTACACATAATTGCTTTTCATTAAGAATCATTCATGCCATGTTCATGTTATAGATATTCATAATATTCGTGATTTGCATGTTAGTGTTTAATAAAATTGGAAAGTCCAACTCAAAAATTAGATCATATGTATAGAAATAGCATATAAACCCATGCTGGAGTGGGTGGATGCACATATGAAATGAGCAGAACTTGGTTTTGATACCATGTTAGAAGGTCCAATTCAAAAGTATAAGTTGGTAGGTGAAGAAGGACCACATGTGTATAAAAAGCATATGAACCACACAGTCAAGCAGGGTATTGGTAGAATATTTAAATGACCATTGATTTGGCATTTTGCACATAGGAAATTGCATCAGGAATGTTTACATATTTAGAAAAATTCATATTTTGATATAAATGGGTGTCCTTATTTGGACACATTTCATACATCTTTGCATATTATGATAGGATTTTGCATTATGTTCGCATAATTACTCTTTGACATGTTAGAGTAATATTAGAATTTTCCATAAATAATTGTTTTAGTACACATCTAGGATATTTCATTTGCATTATGATTTAATTGTCATAGTTACTAATATACTTTCATAAATCATATGTCATAAAATATATATATATATATATATATAAATATAATCAGATCTCGCATCTTAATAACTCTAGATCCATCTTCATTGAAGAAATCACAAAAATAATTTGGGGCGCATTTAGGGAAATTTTGATTGTTTTGCATATTTTCTTGATACATGAAGATTTGCTCTCTTATGATTGCATTTCATTATAGATTACATTACGTCAAATTTTTCCACATTTATTAATAGATTATTATAGGAACATTATTGATCGAGTACATATTCATATAGAGCACATCACATTTGCATATCCGCTTTTCTTTTATGTATTAGTCTATTTTTGGAAATTTGTACCAGGATTTTTTATTTTTTATTTTTACTTTCCATTTATCGCTTATGGGAGTCCTGACTTTATAACAGCGCTTTGTTTTTTTTGTTGCCCGAGACAAGTTGGGTTATTATCTTCAGCTTTTGTTACTATCCAATTTATTCACTGCTTTACATAAATTGGTTGCATTTGCCAACTTTTTATATATATTTTTGTATGACTTTTAAAATATATGATTTATTACCGTTAGTGCATGGACACATAAATGCTTGTTAGGAAATAAAGGTACTCTGAAAGATCAAGCTGTGATCGATAAGTCTTGAAAAGGTCCTTGTAAACCGTAGGTGACATCTCGTTGGAGGGTTATTGCACTGGAGTGATCTATTAACTCCATCAGACACATCTCGGGAGGTTTGCGACATCCTTCTGAAAGAAAGAAGGAGATGCTCCCCACCCGTGTCTTGTTGTTCGAGGTTCCCAGAAAAACGAGAAGACCAACTTGGAGTCTCTGTCTCTCCAATCCTCATCCAAAACCTCTTATTCGTTCTTTCCGTTTTTCAATTGCGCCAAACTATTCATTTCCATTGTCGATTTCGGTAACTCCGTCTTCCACCAGTGCCTTGACTTTCTGTTTCTCAATTGCGCCAAATCTATTCACCTTAAAACCAATTACCCCTAATAAACAATATTAAGAATTTTGCTTGTGAGTCCTTCTGACATGCAACTTCGCCCAAAATTTAGAAAAGGGCATTGAGTCGCATACCAAACAGGCTTGTGGGCTTGATCTTGAAAGTCAAAATGAACTCAATACCCTTTTCTAAATTTTGGGCGAAGTTGCATGTCAGAAGGACTCACAAGCAAAATTCTTAATCTTGTCTATTAGGGGTAGTTGGTTTTAAGGTGAATGGATTTCAGATTGGAATTTGAACTTCAACCTTACACTATGAGAACCAATTTTTAATTTTAGAACGTGGAACCTATCATGTTTTTCCGGTCTAGTTCTAGGGTCTAGTTTCAGAATTAGTTTTTTTTTTTTTTCCTTTTACTTCATTTTTCTTAAAGATGCAAGTATAGTTTGGGAATTATTTTGGAGAGTTTTGGGAAGATATAATTGCATTTTCATTTCCAAGGCAAATCCATAGATGCTTTGTATAGTTCTGGCATGTAAATACATTCTTTCCTTCCAACTTTGCTCTTGGTAAACTTTCATCATTCGGAATATGTCTCCCCCTCGCACAACGTCATGGGCAATGCTAGATCTAGTTGCCGGCAAGCCAACTTGGCAACGACCAGCCTCAATTGAGGTTGCAAAACCCAAGCAACACTTGACGTCATGTGACCCTAGGTGAGGCTGGCTGGTAGTTAGATGTGGCTACTTATGGTTAGCCAATGGCTGATTTAGCTAATTGGCGGCTAAGTTTTGCTGCAAAAGTTTGAGATTTAAAAAAAAAAAAAAAACAAAAAAGTCATTTACAAAGTGTAATTTCCAAGTGGCATTTAAGCCAAAGTTGCTTCCCAATGTCTTTTTAAATAACATTTTATCAAATGTTATCTGCATTTTGGAAAAAAAACCTTTCACGTAGAGTCCTTTACATTTTCCCAAAGGCTTTCCTCAAATGTGTTTCCAAATGCACCCAAATAGCATTTATAGCAAAATAGTATGAGCAACAAAAACATCTTTAAGTAAAATATTGATACAAAACAGATAGAAGTATAAAACAAGAAGGAAGTTAAGTTCGTTTAAGAAAGATAAATCATTTTCTTCCAACTTCATAAAACAATTTCTAAACAGTTTCTAGAGGCTAGCTTAGCCAAAAGATGGTTATTGATCCAAGGATGCAAGGTGTCCCTACGTTTTTAGGATGTGTAGGTACCCAGAAACTATAACATACTTGCAAAGTACTGTTTCCAAATTTTTGGAATCAGAAACCAAACCCATTTCCATAGCCCCTCCAATTCGATTCCCAGGTAAAACCAAACCAGTTGCACAACCCTAATATCTATGTTTGATAAGGACATGCTATTCTTAAACAACAATATCTTTAATTTCTAAATACGGAGGAGTGCAATAAAGAATGAGAATGCCATGCTATTTAAGTGTCAAATGATCAATTTCATCAGTGAACTTCATCCATAATTTTTGTAAAATGCAAAAGGGACCTCTGGGCAAAAAAATTCAGTATCAACAGCCTCTCCTCTTTAAAGGGGAGCTCGAGAAGATTTCTTTCGTAGGCATATGATACCTAAGTTCATTACGAAGATCGTACCATGGATACAGATGTGACATTGATGGTCGGCACTCTGCTTCTCCTTGTCACCATGATAAATTCATCTTTGCCTCCACTTGCCCTCGGAGTGGAGTGGTGCTTCGTAAGAATACTTTGAAAAGAATACCTTCAACAGATTCAGGCTCAAAAGGGTTAACAAGATTAACCTGTCATATTTGGATAGAGAAAGACCATTTCAGTCAGTGTACCTTCACAAAACGATCATCACTTATGGATGAGCATCAAATGCATTATGTGACTACTCTCTCATATGTTTAGTTTGACATCCTTTTTTAGGATTGGCTTGCCTTCTCTCATTCTATTATCTCCCATTCACAACAACAAACACATCAGTATGATCATAAAAATATTATCTTTTGAAAAACTTCCCAGAACAAGCGAGGACATCACCAAATGATTAGTCCCAGACAGAATATTCTAATGGTGTCATTCAAAGTTTGAACTTGGTGAGATCTTTTGGCAAATTTTGGCATTAGCAATTGTAAAGCTAAATCAAATTTTCTAAAGAACTTGCACTTCTTGGAAATAGCGCAAATGAGAAAGAAATTTTTTTTCCCTTATCTTAGGGGAAAAAAAATCCTTACCTATTATTTAGTGACGAGCAAATCGATACCCTTGCACGGAAAAGAGGTTTGTTAGAAATGACAATGCCGGATGATTAAACTTGGCCGAATGTGGTCGTCATCCTGGCGTATCTTCAGCATGTCATCCAACGTGGGTGCAAAAGGGAATGGAAGAAAAAATAAATGTGCATGTTTTGTCGAAATTCATTTTGAAAATAATTTGGGAGGGAATACGTTGAAGCATAACCTTTGGACAGGGATCATCACAGGGTTAGTTTGGTGTACCTTCTCATGCCTTTAATATGAAATACATTGTGAAAATGCAGATTGTTATTCAACCAAATGGGACCGTATCACATGATCATAAATCCTTGCCGAACCGACCGCCAAGCCCATGGGGAATAAACAATAGCCTACGGAAATTACTAACGAAAATATAAATATTTGAGAACAGAAACAAAATAAAATGACTGAAACTTCACGACACTCTCTTTCACCACAATAGCTTGTGTTCGCATGATCCGGTAATTGGATTCAGCTGCACATTTAGTTGGGTTGCTCCCCCTACTGTCTTGAGCAATAACGCTTTGGCATCAATCCAGTTTGAACCTGTAAAGTCTGCAAGAGCTTGTTTGGGATTTGGGCATGGTAACTCCTTGGCTACCAGATATTTTTTTTGTAAAGTCCGCAAGAACTTGGACAAATGTGGTGGTAGTGATGGGAACTAACGGGGCTGGTTTTGCTTCTATAGTAGTGGGATGGATCTGTAGTCTGCTTGTCTCGGTCCTTCACAAAAACATTTTTGCTATCTTCAATCGGCTCAGACAATTTCCGTTGCAGACCCTGTCTTCAACTCGTTCACCAAAAGAAACCAGCTTGGAGAAGGTGTGACTGCTGGACCCAACCATGCGTGAGTAGAAATTTCAGGGCAAGGTCTTTAGAAATTGGTCTGTATCTACTTATTTGTCAATGTAGGGTGAACCTGAGCTGCCAACCCGCACCATCTTTGCAAGTACACCTCGAAAGGCTCGTCTTTCTTTTTTCTTTCCCGTGCATGAGAGGTCGTCCCATATAGGGGTGACATCCACATTGAACTTATACTGCCGCATGAAAGCCTCCAACAGTTCATCCCATGTCTCCGTCTCGTTGGCCCCAGCCATTATGTACCAGTGTAGGGCCGACACAGTCAAGCTCTTGGAAAATAGAATCAGGAGTGACGTAATTTGGGTAACTTGCCATGTTCAGCACATAGTACTAGAGGTGGAGCTTTGGGCATCTAAAGCTGACATATTTCGTAAAGTTTCTCACCTCGAATTTTTCAAGTAATTTGAGTTTAGCATAGTGTTAGAGATCCTGCCTGTTTGCGACATCTCCAACCTTTGTCATGTGCTGAACTGTTCTTCCAGCTTGAGCGATGCCATTGTTTCCTCTTGCCTAATATGAGCAGCCACCTCCGCCAGGATGGGATCTAAATTCACCGTGGCAGGAAACTAGAGGGGTCAGAGGCTGCAATGGCTTTACCTTTTCGGTTGGTACCTAGGGATTCTTCTCGTGCGGCCGTTCCAGCATAGCATGCCGCACAACTCATTTTCTTGGTCCAGCATGGTCTCTTGGTCATTGTCACCATTAGTTGCCATTTGTGGGGATAGCGAGCAAGACCTGCGGTTGTAGTGACAAACCTGGGTAGAAAGCGGAGCAATAATATGTTGGTCTAGAATCCTCAACATCTCTTTTTGTGAGAATTTAGTCTTTTGACAATATTTCGTCAAAGAGGGAGTAGGAAAAGTGTCTATCTACCCAATTCCGGACTCTTGTGCAGAGGCGTCACTGAAGGATAAGCCACAACAATCAATCGAATGGCCACCGCGACTCAAAAACATTTCATTTCAAGTACATACATTTGGCTTTCAAAAAGAGATTGCAATGTGGACATGCTAATACAACTAAGAGGTCTGCCTACCGGTGCACATGATAAAATTTCTGTTCTAGAAATCAATTTCTGTCCAAAAATTTTATTTTCCAATTTTTATTCTCCAGATAAGTTTCTGAGGCAAAATAAGCATTTGATATTGATATAAAATTTTTGTTCCTAAAATAGAAAATAATTTAATAAGACATAAAATTTCTCATTCTCGAGTGGTGATCAGGGGTTGGCGGGTGGTGACAAGTGGTGGTCAGGGGTTGGGGGCAGCGGTTGGTGATTAGTGATTGGCAGCCACAGCTGACAAGAGGTGGGTGGTGACGAGAGCGAGTGATAAAAAAAGTTTTTATTTCACTTTTATTTCAGAAATGAAGAAATAGAAAATTTTAACTAATTATTTATGTTCCAAATCTATTTCTAGAGTAGAAATTTGTTTCAAAAATAGAAAAATAAAATTACGATATCAAACGAATTTTTGTTTCAAAACTGTTATGGAGAACAGAAGAATAGAGATGGAGAAATAGAGATGTTTTCATGCGGACCGTAAGCAGCTTGCTTTGTAGGGTCAAATTAGCAGCACATCCGCTCCGGCTTTAGTTACTCAATCTGACTTTGGACGTCCTCACGTGCAGGCCGGACAGAAGTTTTTGGGAGAGAGGGTAAGCATTTCGGGTCTATCTCTTGGCTGAAGTATTCGAGCAAGATGTGTTGTTCCTTGATCTCTCCCTCCAAATCTTTTAGCCCGTTTAATTTCTGCTGACGACAATCGTATTAGGCACTCTCAACCTCATCCACTTCCTTTTGGTAAACGACCACATTGTATTGAGATATTTCAACTTTCATCCGGGAGAAATCCAGTTGAAATAAGCCTGACCTTGGAGGTGATGGAAAATTCCTAAAGGGGGCCAAACTGTCGAGTAATCTTGAGGGTTTAATTGGATTTATACAAAGTGAGTCCCGCAAGAGGAATCTGGTTATCCAACATGGAATTAAGACTTGTTTAATTTAGAGAAATGCTTATATGAGTATCATTAATCCACCGTGAGAATAACAACCTATTTTAAGTTATAAAAATAACAAATAATTATAAATTATTGTCAAGTCCATTCCTTTTAAGAATTTGTGATTCATAAAATGTTACCACTCTCATAGACATAGTAACCCAAAAAAATTTATGCTAATAAAATCCTTTAATTTACTTTGTCAATAACAGTTGAAGGAAGAAAGAAAGAGAGGGAGGGAGGGGGGAGGGGAGAGAGACATCTTGGGTTTTATCTTGAGGGTCAACTTGAGCTTAGGGCCCTTTTCTAATTTTCAGGTTGGACAAGAAAAATTCATAATCTTGCATTTGTCTATGTTCTAATTTCCAGATAAGGAGAATGCAAGACTATGCAGTATGGATCGTTTTGTTTAAAGGTCAATATTTAATATCAGTAGCAAACTCAAATGTGAAAAGGAAATAATGGCTACTCATCAAATATATTGCGAGTATCACTTTCATCAAGATAATAGGTCTAATCTTTTTATTGTGAAAACTATTCAAGGTGAAACCTATTAACATGAAAGAATGCAGCATACTTTAGCGAAATCCAATGAATATTTGTGAAGTGAACCTTTTCATACTTACTTCTCTTGATTACTAGGCTTGGATTCCAATGTATCTACTATGGAAGATCACGTCATTTGTTGGCAGAGTGAGAGACAATTCTAAAAGGTACTTCGAATTTAATTCATTAAAAAATCCTGTGCCTTTCTGATGAAGACGCAAAACGGTATTATTAACTTATAGTGACGATGAAAAACTTCAGATAATTTTGAACAGTCTTTAATGTTAAACAAAGTTGCCCTTAGTCTAAGTGATCCTTATTAAACAAGGTTTATTCTCGAGTGTCTTTAGCGCACTAAACATGCTAAGTAAAACAATTTCAGTTTTCAAAATGATTCTATATAACATGAGAAAAACATTAAATTGAATAACTTAATTTTTCCTTCCTAACAAAAAGAACCACCGTAGATTTTCTTTCGTTGCCTGTACAACATATGGATCACAAGACACATCAATTAAATCTATTAAGTAATAGTAAATTCTCAAATTATAGAAATAATAAATAAAGTTCATTTCAAACAGATTTTCATGAGTCATGTCAAGCGATAATTTCAGTATAATGAATTAATACTTATGACGGATGTGTCTAGACTATGATAAAGCTGCAAAGTGGAGACAACACTTATCCACCTTTTCCTTTTAAATTCAACGAAAGTGGAATACTCAATAGGCTTGGAATTTCATCTGTTCTCATATGAACTAATGTTGTCGACAAAGTACAGTTGCAGCTGAGGTCCATCAAGCTTTATAATCACTAATGGCCTATCGGTAACATAATTAAGTATTGAATATGTTCAGCACTCGATTAAAGTAAATGTATTTGATGATTATAGCTAAATGTCAACATAAAAATTCCATTACATCAGAAAACTTACTTAACGTGGTAAGTTAGGAAGGGGTTACATAATTTATCGAGTAGAAAAAATTAATTTGTGCAATTAGAATATTGCATGAACATATAATAATCACAATTCATCTATGATAAGAAAATCGATAATATTCAGTGATCAATTTTTCAAAAAAAGAAGTTTCTACTTTCAACACTTAATTATTGATAGTTAAAATTCAGTGCTTAAATTCTCAATATCTAATATTCAACCTTATCTAATGATCCTTCAGTAAATAGATTATTTAACAAATTTTACTCTAATGGTGGGGGTATAATCAGCCCCACCCATTGCCTTCTTGCACAAAGAAGTAAAATATGGAGCCAAAAAGGCATTATCTAGAAGGGATAAAATATGAATTTCTAGAAGCAATGAAACGTTTTGACAGGGAATGTTGGCTGGGCGCACCACCGAGACATGCATCACATTTAGGGGGATATTTCAAAGAGAGCCCAAGTTTGAATTTATCGGCATCAACCATGTATGATCATTTTAAAAGTTAAGCCAAATGGTCAACTATAATATTTTAATTGCTCCATCCTACACCTCATCAGTGGTTTGGATATTTTTTCGCCAAACACAGTGCGCAACTGCACAAAAGTAATTCTCAGTCATTCATAATCGCATAACATTAAGAAAAAGCAGAGCATACTTTGACGTTGTTGCAGAAGTTGATTTCCAATCGACCATAGTAGCGAGATTAACAGAGAAATGAATGACAAATAGAGAGATGAAATAGCAGTATTAAGGTGGTTCAATCTGAATTACTGTGATTCACGTCCACGGACAGAGCGAGAGCTGTAAATCCACTTTGGATAAGGAGATTTCAAGCATGAAATAAAGCCTCGCTTAATGCCAAGCACTGGCCTCTCATTACAAGAGGCGCTGATGTCGTTGGTCATCGGTCCCCATGCCTTTCCTTTCTTAGCCGGAAGCATAGCATTTCCTTATATTCGTGACTTCCGGTGATAAGCGGAAGACTGATCTGCTCATGTTTAACACAATTTTTTACGGTGCTTTCATAACCAACAAAAAGAACCGAAGGAACATTCTTAAGAGGTTTATATGTGTGATCATATAAAAATTGATTGAAATCAGACTTTAGAAAACGCTCTAGATTGAAAATGTGTCGCCTCTAGGCACTTGCTCAAGTGGCCTGGGGCTCCCAAATTCTAAACTAGATGGCTTCTGTGCATTTCCATTTGAACACCACACCAAACTCCTCCTATGTACTCTACATTACATTTCCAACCTTCGATCCTCATGTAATTTATCGAGGTACTTTGAGCAGACCAAAGCTTACCCACTTAAGTTGGGTTTCCTCGTCATAAGAAACAAATGCCACAAGGGTAAGAAGGATCTACGAGATGGGTAGTAACTGAACTTTTTTTCAATATTTAAAGGGGCCATTATAAATTTTATTTGTTCAATTTTATTCATGACCTTTCAAAAATACACTCAATGTAGTCCTTTCGTAAAGTATATGGATATGTCACACGTACCCTTTTAACATGGACTGCACTGCTAGCATATGTTGGCCTAGAATAATGACCAAAACTACCCCGTTTTTTTCCCCAGCGAGCAAATTTTTTTGTTCCTTTCTTTGGCACAGAGAGAGAGAGAGAGAGAGAGATGGAAGCCACATGTAAGCCATGTACGTGCCAACCTGGCAAATCGAACATCAAGTTAACAAAACTATATCCATGTCATCTAAGTCTTAGGATTTACATTGGAAGAATTACATCGATTGGAATTTAAAAAATTCAATGATAAGATGAAACCAAAGAAAAAAAAGTTTATAGACCGCATTAAAAATTGAAAAAAAAGTTATGTACTGATATTGCTAATATTTATGCACAAACAGAATTTGGGGACTTACAAGTTTCGAACTATGTTTCCAAACTAGGGGAGTACGTGTGTAATCGAGTTGAGTTGACAAATAGCTCAACACCTAAGTGTGACCCAAGTCAAATAGTTAAGATTACATAAGTTTTCAATAAGCTTGAGCTTGACTCAATTAGACAATAGTTCTCTCTCAAAACCCAATAAAACTCAAACTTGAGCTCGTATCGTCAGAATATACTACAATTGAAAACTAGTAATAAATTTATTCAGTTCATATTTATTAACATATATAATTAAAATAAATAAAGATTGAATAACTTGACTAGGGTTATGAGCTATTATTTTTGAGCTTGAGCTAGGCTCGATTAATTAGTATTTGTGCTACTTGAACTCAAAAGAATCAAGCCAAGCTTTTGTAATCTGCAAGTTGAACTTGAATAGCTCACGAGCTTGACTGAGTTACATCCTTATTGCCAAACAAGGGAATCTAGAAGTTCTTCCCAAACTTAGACAACACGTTGATATGGTTAAGCAAAATGGGAACTCAGCCATTGGTCGTCTAAAGTTGATATTGGTCATAGAATATGATTTCAATGTTGAAGTTTAGTTTTCAAGTTGCGCACCACCAGCCAATCTCAATTATTTATGACTGTCTACGTGGCACTAATTCATTGGCAAAGAATCACACCCTTCAGATCAATAATATTTTATTAGCAGATGCTGACCTAGGCTAGTTGTTTCACTGAAGAAAACCAGTTCTTTCCAATAGGAACATGAATCCCAATAACTTACACATGATTGGAAGGCAAACATAGATGCAAAAACATATCTACACGTAACAACATGCTAATATAGATTATGAAAGGTTGAAAACGTTGATACACACACACATACATATATATATATGGAGGCAAAAACTTACATATAGGCCCAAGTACCCAACCATGAAAGAAAATCAACCGCCGATTTGCTTTTAGCTAGGGGTTGAGACCACCGCAAAACCAACAACCCTCTTAGAGCCATAAATTTTTGCACTAAATGACAATGTTGAATGGTAGCATCTTGATTAATCACCCATCAGTCAATGATAACAAGAGTCACTTCAATTGCATCCGTGCTGTTCATGATGAGGTTGCAATAGCTATCAAGGCACAAAGGAGGAGCAAAAGGTCCACTGAAGCATTATCGAGAGAGAGTGAGAGTGACAACAGTTGAGCAACGTTTGTCAATAAAAACCCATCACACCCATTTGGAGTTCCTCGCACACAAATTGAAAGACACGACTCACCAAATCATTCCAATTGTGTCCTAGACAGTACCCAAAGCACAACTATGGCCAAACAAAACCATTTTTCATTCCTTACATCAGCCACTCTTTTGGTCATTATAGTTTGTGTTTCAGAAACGCTTTGTCGTCCTCTTGAAGAGGAACACTTGTTAAAGCAACATGAGGAGTGGATGGCAATCCATGGGCGCGTCTACAAGGACGCGGCCGAAAAGGCCAAACGGTACGAGATATTTAAAGAGAACATTAAGCGTATCAATGCCTTTAATAATGGTAAGGATGTGGGGTATAAACTGGCTGTGAACAAGTTCACAGACCTAACCAATGAGGAGTTCCGCGCTTCCCACACCGGCTACAAGAGGAGGCCCACAGGGGTCCTGTCCTCTGGCGATGCAAAACCGTTCAAGTATGCGAACTTCACCGCCATTCCATCTGCCTTAGACTGGCGAACCAAGAAGGCTGTGACACCTGTCAAGGATCAAGGCGGCTGTGGTGAGTAGAAAATCAAAATTTGTCTTGCGAAAATGTCAAAATTCTCATGTCGTACTCAAGCTGTTAAAAATAGGCAACAAATATACATAACAGAACAATATTATTTGTAATTCACTTTTAGATTCATTTTACACCTTTCATACTACACGTATACACGTCTTCTATTTTCTAATTTACTATACTATCTGCTTGTGCAGGAAGTTGTTGGGCATTCTCGGCAGTGGCAGCTATGGAAGGGATTACCATGATCAAGAAGGGGAAGTTGGTGTCGCTCTCAGTGCAAGAACTCGTGGATTGTGATACTAACGATTACGGTTGCGGGGGCGGGCTCATGGACACGGCCTTCGAGTTCATCCAAAGCATCGGTGGCCTCACCACTGAGGCGAACTACCCTTACCAGGCAGATGACGGGTCCTGCAATACGGCCAAGATGGCAAACCCCATAGCCTCAATAACCGGATACCGGGATGTGCCGGCCAACAATGAGAAGGCCCTCTTGCAGGCCGTGGCGAACCAGCCAGTCTCGGTGGCAATCGAGGGAGGTGGGTTTGGCTTCCAATTCTACTCAAGCGGTGTATTCTCTGGCTCGTGTGGAACCGATATTGACCACGCGGTCACGGCAATCGGGTACGGGAAGACCTCTGGGGGAACCAAGTATTGGCTGCTGAAGAATTCGTGGGGCACTGGGTGGGGTGAGAGCGGGTACATGAGGATCCAAAAGGATGTGAGCTCTAAGGCTGGTCTCTGTGGTCTTGCCACGAAAGCTTCTTATCCAACTGCATGAAGAAAGAAGAAGATGAAAAAAATAAATTATGAGCTTATATATGTGATAGTTTAGCTCTCTATATGTGTGTGAAATGAAGTCTAGCGTCTCTGTAAAAGAATCGAGTATAAGTGACAATACGTCACTAGGGGTGGTGTGTCCTACAGCAGAAGCTGCATGTTGTTAGAAAATTAGAGGCCTGCCAACCAAACTCGGTTTCAAGTGGTCGAATGAATGTGTGGGACAAGATGAAGAACATAGTCCCATAAGTGAATGGAATAGTTTCGTCAGTGTGATCTTAAGTACTGAAGTGTGTCCAACACCAGAAATATCATCCTTTAAAGTGATCCTTAATGGAAGCTGATGGAAAATGAAATGCCATCCTGTAATGTGCTTTGCTTGATATATTACAGACCAGCACAGGTGGTTATTCCTTTTTGGGACGATATCACAGCTCATCCTTAAATCATCCATCGCATTGACCCATTATTCTATGTGCTTCTTCTACTAAGTTGAATGAAGCCATAAAATAAAAAAAATTGCAGAAAATTTCTTAATGTTGTCTACCAGGATTCAACGCAGTATGCTGCCTCATTAAGGGAGTACTCGGATAGAAGTTAAAGTCTAAGACACATTCCTATCTCCACTGAATTTCACTCTTAACACTTTAAACGAGTTACGGACCAAGTAAGCATGTTATCTACTCTTTTTTAGTTTGATTAGATCATATGAGACTTATTTTTTATGCGCATCTTACGTGTGAATTCTCACACTCTTGTCACTCCTCTATACGAAGGTGGGTTGCCTTTGTTTAATCAAATTGAAAACGGCAAATCATTGCAAAAAACTAGCAAAGAAGCATGTGAAGAGTGCCCTCTCTTAATGTGAACCCTATTCATATACATTGTTTGATGAGATCAAATACACATGATCAAATGATGTATGTGAGTTGAATTCATATGCACCTAAGTTATTTTACTACTGAGAGTTACTATTGAGATGTATGTGTAAGTTATGTTAAAAGGTTCCACATCGAAGAATTGGTGTAGCATGAAGTAGTTAATATATCTTAGTTACTTGAAACTCATTGACTTAAATTTCCAAATGAATGTAAGTGCAACCGAATAAGTTGACATGCATGGATTTGGCGATCAACCTCAAGCGAAGGTACCAAAATTCTACTCTGCACTCCTAACGGTTACTTTGGTATAGGTATTATCCAATGACTGTATGGGCCTAGGCATGTTTGCAGGAAAGCTCCCTTCGATCACTTGGAGGGTCAATATGAAGCACCGAAGTTAAGAGTCTAAAAAAATGAAAAGCACGACACTGAGAACTATTTTTTAGTGGAACATCAATATGAAGTTCGCCTTATATCTTGGTGAAGCCCTTGTGCAGATCAGCGGCTAGAGTCAGAGGCCTTCGCCGCTTCATCTTGGGCCGGGCTCGTCGCTTCTTCTCAACGACTACTCAGATAATGGAGGGAATCTCGCTTTTTTTGATTGGGGGGTTATAACAAGCCTAGACAACGCGGCTAAGACCAAACTATAGGCAAAAGTACAACCCAAGTGTCAAAATTTGGCACGAGAGGACACTTAAGTGCCAAAAGTTATGAAATGTGCACTTGAGTGTCACTTTTTTTGAAAATTGGATTACTTAACTGTCAACTGCGGCGAAGGCTACTAGAAATCCAACGTCGTTTATTTTAATAATATAACTTGCGGCTCACCGGAAGCTAAGTTAACAAAAAATCAACAAAAACGACATCGTTTTTATGCTGATGTGGCATTTAAAAAATGCATTAATATGAAATAACTTTAAAAATATATTATTATAAAATTGATTAATTTGAAAAAAAAAAAAGCAGGAAGGGGATGGTTTGGGCGAGGGTTGTGCAGCCCTCGCCGTTATTGTCGTCACTACCCCGCCATCGCCGGGAAGGGCCAGCAATGATGGGTGAGGGTCGGCCAGTGGCTGGTGTTGCCGGGCCTCGGCCGACCCACCATCACTAGCCCTTCCCAGTGATGGTGGGACGGCGGCGAGGGCTACACAGCCCTCGCCCGAACCCCCCCCCCCCCC
>CM026420.1:18279066-18379358 GCA_014858505.1 Corymbia citriodora subsp. variegata | reverse complement strand
CCCCCCCCTTTTTATAAAATCAATTTTAAATTTTTATTTTTGATATGATTTGGACAATTTTTTTTTAAATTACCACGTTGATATTTTATTTTGAAAAAAATTACTCTATCAGCAAATAAAATCGCCGGAAAACAACACGTGGCAGTTTGGCCGGATTTTTTTTGCCGTTGGCACATAACTAATTTTTTTTTTCTGATTTTAGCACTAAAATGTACCTTTTCAAACTTTTGACACTTAAGTGTCCTCCCGTGCTAAGTATTGGCACTCCAGGGGTCCGCACGTCCCAAACTATATATCAGATTTAGCTAGGTAATGACCTACTTTTCAAGAAAAAAATTTCACCTTCTTAGTTAATGAGTTTGATAGTACATAGATGACTTGAAAGATGTCAAATTAACATAGGATCCACAAATATGATTTTGATATCAACAAAAATGCTATAAAATACCCCTTATTAATGTCATATTAACAATAAATAATGCATGCACTTTGGAAAAACATCAAATTAAGGGCCATGTTATGTGTATCTAGATATACTCATTTTATGTCAATATCAAGTTGCATTCTTAAATGGTGCACTGTAATATACCATATTCTATCAGGGATAATTACATAAATGGTCTTTGAACTTTGATCCAACGTATAATGTTGACTCTCAAATTTTAATTTGTTCAATATAGTTCGTAAAGTTGTTGTAAATGTTCAATCTAACTCCTAAATATATGAAAATATCCAATGTTATCCTTGAACTTGAATTAATAAAAGGACAACATTGAACATATTTATATGATCCAATGATTAAATTGAATATATAGGGACCACATTAAACAAATTTTAGGGACGACATCGTACAATGGGTTAAAGTTTATGAATCACATTGAATAAATTAAAAGTTTAAGGACCATATTAATTATTGGGCCAAAGGTTGGGTCAAAGTTCTAGGACTATTTATGTCATTTTCCATATTTTGTTATATCAATTTCTACCAAGTACATAAAAACTAGATTTATTACAAAAGTACAAAAATATAAAGGAAATTACATAAAAAAAAAAAGTAGAATAAAATCGAAAGGAGTAGAAAGTGGGAATAGTTGGACGTGGTCAACGCATTAATCAACTTACCCACTTTCATGCACTTAGTATTTGGACGTGCCAATTAAAAATTTAAGTGGGATAACATAGGGTATAATGTGTACTCTATAATGGGGAACAATGTCCTGCTCTTCTTGCCCACTCACTTTTTCCCTTTTTTTTTTCTTTTAAATTGTAACATATATCAAGATCGATATGTCAAATTTGACAATTTCTATTTCTCATTTAGTTTTTCCTCTTTACTCTCTTTTTGTACTATTTTAGTAAATTTTCCTCTAAGCAAGATATTAGGTAGTTGAGCTTATTTAATTTCTATTCATGAAAAGATAGAATCATGAAGTTATTGTTTGAGAGTGAAGTAAGACATCAATTTCTATGTTTCTTGAGCAACAAATTGATTGAACAATTCATTCATGCATAATATATCCTAGCCAAATCAACAACTGATATTTTAAGTATGGTTATGTAAAATTCAGAATGGAATTTCCTTTACAATTCTACCCCATTATTAATTGAATTGTGCGGCAAATTGGTATACTAGGTGAAAGCGGTCCTTGAAAAAGATAAAGGAAATAATTTAAGCCTGAGGAATTTATTAGTACTTGCATCTTTACACTGGACAAGAAATCGATCAATACGCTTAATGGTTGATTGTTCATCTTCGCTGGAAAAAATAGTAAAGTCAGGTGTCCCAAATCTTTGAGGACAATGTATTGTATCAATCCAATTTGGACACAATTTCTTGATAATCCCTCTTTCTGCTACTAACTCCCGTTGAACTTCGTCAGCCAATCTTACCGAATTGAAATGTTGATTCGGTAGAACATCCTCCTCCTAAGTGGTGATGCTGATCTTGTTGGGTTGTCCGAATTTATGTTAATCAGCAAATTAGGCCTAATAGGGAAATTCACATTGGGCAGTACCAATAGACCCTCTGGCCTTACATTTTTAACATTTGGCATTTGACCAAATTGTTGACTTGTTCGGGGGAAAGTACCAAAAAGTCTTAAACCTATTATAGTTTTAAACCTTTCAATTCGACCAACTTAGTTCTAAACCTTTTTATATTAGTATTAATTGAGTCCATCTAGCCAATTTATGTTAGAAATTGCTGACATGGACACCGGTTGTCTTACATGACATAAGCGATGCTGACGCAGATATTTTTATATAATTTTTAATAATTTTTTGATTTTTTTAAATTTTGTATTAATTTTGTCCTTGTTATTTTTCCTTTTATTTTATTTTCCATCTCTTATCCTTCTTTTCTTTTTTTCCTTTCTTTTTTGTTCTTTCTTCTTGATTTTCCTCCACCATCCTCCATCTAGTGGTGGTTGTCGGTTGTTGGCAAGGACAAGGGCCTAGACACTCTTGCTAGCCACAAGCAATATTTTCCCTCACAGGCCTTTTGGCAAGGGTTGGTGAGGGCTAGGCGAGGTTGCCTTTTGCCAAATCTAGTGAGGGGATCCTCACTCAGCCTTCACTAGAGGTTGGGGAAGCCACCCCTTGCCAATGCCAAAGGCCAGTGAGGGGAGCAAGGGCCAACCTTGCCTAGACGAGGCCCCTTGCCATTTGAGCGAGGCTACCCTTGTCGCAGGTCCCCTCGCCAAATTTGGCGAAAGATGGCCTTGTTGGGTTTTGCCTTTTGGTTGGACAAGGCCCCTCATCAACACAAGAGGCCAACCCTCGCCCTTGTTGACAATTGTCGACCTTTGTCGACTAGCGGCAGGTGGAAGAAAATAAGGAAGAAATAAAAAGAAAGAAAAAAAGAAAAGAAGGAAAAAAACAAAAAGAAAAAGAAAAAGGAAAAAAATTCAAAAAAGTAATTAAAAATTATATAAAAATGTCCATGTAAATGTCGATTGTGCCACATAGGATGAATGATATCCATGTTAGCAATTTCAAGCATATATTGATCAAATGAACTTAATTAATTTTAATGTGAAAATATATAGGACTAAATTGATACCAATACAATAAATTTATGACTTTTTTGGTACTTTTTCTGACTAGTTTGGGTTGCCAACTTATTATTTTGAATTAGTTTATTTCGAACATTATTTATTAGGTGATCTCCGTTATTTCTCCTTGATTAGAAAACTCATGACTCTGCACGATCATTTTTATTGGTTTGATCACATTTTACATGTGACTCATGATACAATTAGCCATGACATTTTGCTGTTCTTCAAGCAAGCTACTCATGGCTGACACCTGGAACGACATCCCTTGATTGCTCTTCACTAAAATACCTTGAAAGATTTGACTTTTTGGCATTGAAATCCCTACACCGCTCTCCTAGCGGCTAAAAAATTTAGAAAGTGCACCAACCCCGTCGTCAGTTTGTGGCATTGATTGTTGTTTCCTGTAGCATTGGTGGACTCTTGTTGATTTGGTTCTTGCCATACTAGTCTCCTCAATTCAACAAAAATGCATTTCATCAAGCACATCAAAAACATGTTTCACAAAAAATGATGAAATGATAGATTGATGGATTGACATGAATTGCCAAAGGTTGCAAAAGGTCATTTTGGATAAGAAAGTAAATGACAAGAAATTTAAAAATTTGAATTAGGAACAATCATTGGTAGTGATTTAAAATGCATGAAAGTAAAGATAAAGGATAAATTTGTAGAATAACATTGAGTTCTTTAGTTGATTGAGAGATGAGCCTTTATAAAGAGTACGATGTGGATATCTATAGCCTGCAATCAATTACCAACAGCTATTGAATTTGAAAAGATGACTTACTAATTATATCTTCGAAACAAATAACTTCATAATCCTATTGGCCATTACAAGTAAATACAAATCCATATTTTCTATTATCTAGAAAAAAATTTCAACAATAAGTTATAAAAAAAATCCTAGAATATTAGTATTAGACGTAACTACCCAATAGTTTTGTTTTTCTGCCGATTTTCACTTTGTGTGTTGTCAATGATTTTACCAGCAAGTTGTTGATTCCCTTCAAGCTAGTGTTGTCAATGATTTTACCAGCAAGTTGTTGATTCCCTTCAAGCTAGCAATGATTTTACTGGCAAGTTGTTGATTCCCTGAACTCTACTCTCATGGACAAATTCCGTCACTTATCGATATTAATCAAAAGTTGGTCATTTTTTGGTGTCAACATCATTAATCAAAATTTGCGGTACTCATTCATGATCTATAGTAATCTTACTTATTGAGAGATAGTTTCAATTTAAATGTTAGGTATTGGGAATTTACTTATGTATCGTAAATTGTTATAGTTTACTCAAAATTATATACATATTCTTGCAAAATGGGTGTAATAATTAATAACAAAATGTACTTGTTCATGCTGTTCAACATATTTTCCAAGTAGCAATGATCTATCAAGGTACAAAATTGAGTCATTACATGCTATGATATTATATATGATGATTGTACTTACCAACAAGATTGGTTAATGTGTGTTATGTTTATGGATAAAAGTATGATCAACAAATAAAATTCGCTTATAATGAGTGTTTACAGTTTTGTATTGTCACGAAACATGTCCCAAAAAAAATATAAGCAAATAATAGAATGATCATTGACTTTCCGTTGATCTATCTAGTTAATGTGACTTGTGTATATGTTTCCATCATTGATGATTTGATTGTACTAAATTAGCAATCCCTCAATTCTCGCTTGTAGTGAATTAATGTGGCGATAGATTCCCTTTTTAGTTGCAAAAAATCATTTTCATAGTGAAATATGGGACAAAGTGTCCTTAAAAAATTGCCATGAGCATTATTTGATGGCCACAAATGCTTTATATGAGAGATAATGACACAAACAATCTTTAAATTTTGACCCAATATATAATGTTGTTTCTGAACTTTAATTTATTTAACATGAGCTCTTGGCCCAATATACAATGTTGTTTTTAAACTTTTAATTTGTTTAACATGAACTTAGAACTTTTGACGCTTAAAACTCAATGCTTAATTTCTTAGTACTTCATTTTTTATCAAACAAGTCTTCATTTGATAGAATATTTGAGGAATTTCACTCTAATTGTGGGCTATTTTCACAAAGAAGGGTAAGATGAAGCCAAATGGGCAATGTCTTCAAGTGATAAACTTGAATTTCTAGAAGCGATGAAACATTTTGACAATGGCAATGTTGATTAGTCGCACCAATGAGCCATATACCTTGTTAGAGAGATCTTCCATAGAGAGCTCATGTTTAATTCCGTCAATGTTATCCCCTTCAATATGATATTTACTAAAAACTTTAAATCAATAAATTATCGGATAACTAAAATATATTAATTACTCCACCTTACACCATATTTATCATGGTTGAGGCTCCTTTTGTTTTATATTTTCCTTAATTGCTTGTTTAACTCATGAATTAAATCTAGGGAAAATTCCAAATAAGAGCCTGAAATATCCTTATTTTCTCAAATAAGGGCCTGAAATAGACCTTGTGTTAAATATGAGTCTGAAGTGGTAATGTTTGTTTCAAATAAGAGTTTGATCTTGCCAGTTTCTGGCTGGCTTCATATTCCAATCGATTAAAGAGTGTGTTCATCCAAATACAATTTTAATTTTAAATTATTTTTTATTCATTTCTTTCTTTCTTTTTTCTTTCTAAGGAGGGTCATTGGCCATTGGCAAGGGCAAATGAGGGCTCGACGACCTCACCGACTGTGGGCGAGGACGACCTCACCGACTGTGGGCGAGGCCACCCTTGCCAGATCTAGCGAGGGTCGGCATCGCTAGCCATTGACGAGGCCTTGCCCAGATTTGGCGAGGGTTGACCTCATCAATGGCCACAAGGGCAAGGGTTGCCTTGTCTTAGTGAGGCCATTCCTCATCAAATTGGGTGAGGGTGACTCTTGCCCAACCTCCTCTAGGCATCACTAATGGTCGGCTATTCACTAGCGAAGAAAGAAGAAAAACTAGAAAGAGAGAAAAGGAAGGAAAAAAGTAAGAATTCAAAAAAAAGGAAAATGACAAAAATATCATTGATCGTTAGAAAGTTAAGTCTTTATTTGAAACAAAAATAACCACTTCAGATCCTTATTTGAAACGAAATCCACATCAAGCCCTTATTTGAAACAATCATGAGACCTCAGGCTTTATTTGAAATAAAGTCTACTTTATGTCTTTATTTGAGAGTATGAAGGCACCCAGGTCCCTATTTGTAATTTTCCCATAAACTATTAACCAATATCTCAAATTGAAAAAAGAGAATTTTAGATAAGAAAAAGCAGAGTCCATCTCAAACACGTTTTCATGGGCCTCATCAAGTAATAATTTCAGCTAGTCAAACAAATAACCAACATTGATGTGCTCCTGATTATGATAATGCTGTAAAGTGGAGACCACCCCTCATCCACTTTCTCCTTTTGATTTCAACGGAAGTAAAATATTCACCACGTTGAGAATTTTATATTATTCTCATACGAGCTGTCTTTGAGCAAGTAAAGTTGAACTTGAAGCCGACCAAGCTTCACAATTACCAATGAATCTGATTGGTAACACAATTGAGTGTCGAAAATTAAAAAGTTTAGTAGAATTATAACTAATATCGACTAAAAAATTCAATTAAATACAAAAAACTCATTTAATATGGTGAGTTTTATTAAGTAGAAAAATGTAATCATTGGCAATTAGAATAGCGCCAATTATACTTCTAAATTCTATCAACAATTATCACAGTTTCCTTTAAGTAAGAAAGTCGACAATATTCAACGGTAAATTTCAATCGCTTATTAAATAACTTTTTATTTTTCCTTTCAGCACTTGTGATTCAATATTTAAATTCTCCGCATTTAGTCTAAATAGTGGACTATAAATAACCCCATCGACTACCTTCTTCCACAAAGATGGAAAGATGAAGCCAAAAAGGCAATGTCTGGAGGAGAGGAATCGTGGATTTCTAGAAGAAATAAAACGTATTGATAGCGGCAGTGTTGGCTAGGCGCACCAAGGAGCCCTGTAACTCGTCTCGAAGAGAGCTCAAGTTTATCAAAGGAGTCTTCAGTTAATAGATTATTTGAGAAGAAGTACTCTAATAGTGGGTTATAAACGATATCCACCCACCACTTTCTTTCACAAAGAAGAGAGATGGAGCCAAAATGGCAATGTCTAGGGACGAAACCTGAATTTCTAGAAGAAATGAAACCTTTTGACAGTGGCAATGTTGACTAGTCGCACCAATGAGTCATATGCCCCGTCCAGAGATATCTTTGAGAGAGAGCTAATGTTTGACCCATCAACATTATTCAGTTGGGCTTAACATTAACTCAAAACTTTAAATCAATAAGCTATAGGTCAAATAAAATGTATTAATTACCTCTTCTTACACTATGCTTGTCATGGTCAAGGTTCCATTTGTTTTGCAAAAAATGTGATATTTATGAAAAGGAAAACAACAATATTTTCTAGTGTTTAGCCTAGACCAGAAAATGAACTAGCAAATATTTTCCATAGTTTGGTAAGAAAAAATGTCACTTGATTTTCCTATAAACACACACACAGTGATTTGCGCATGGATAGCCAAGAAACCTGGCATGGACACTGAGGCCTCAAGCCTAGATCCCCAACTGCTGAGCATGAACACGAATATTAGTCTTGGGTCCATAGCTCTGTAGAAACCGAGCCCAAGAACTTGATGCCCATGCCTAGCTCCCTACGCCTCAACTTGGGTCTATAGAGATTGTGCCCAAGTCCTTGATGCCCAAGCCTAGTTCCATTGAGGCTAGGTCCTAGACTCTGGCACATGGAATTGAGATCCCAACACTAGAGCCTAGGTTAATCAAGGTTGTGTTGGAGACTCTAGTATCAGTGCCCATGCCCAGGTCCATTGAGGTTGGGCCCAAGGACAGCATCTTGAGCATGGGCATTGGTGTCTTGGGTATGGCCTTGATGGACTTGGGCGTGGTAGCCAGGCCTTGGGCACAACCTAGATTGACTTGGGCTAGGGCTTTGGGGACCTAGCCCCACTACCAAGGGCTCTTGGATGAGCATTGAGGTTTCCATGCTCAAGCATAGAGTTTCTAGTCCAAGTATCGATACTTAGTTGTATTTTGGAAAATGATTTTCAATTTTTTAAAGAAGAATTCATTTAACTAATTTTAAGTTTTAGTAGAAATTTTTTTTTCTTTGATTGCGAAAACATTTTCTATTAACTCATTATTTCAAGTTATCTAAATGCCAAAAAATGAGAAAAAAAAATTCCGCAAAATCAATGGAATCTCAATGTGAGATTTACCAATAGGAAATGTTTGCCAAGAACATAGCTTAGTTGCCAAATTGCAAATCATTTATCATTAAATTACTGTCAGTGGCTAAAAGTCAATCCAAGTTCACATCTTTCCCCATAAAACAGAATAATTCTTGGCTAGTCATCAAATCTCCTGCAACGGTTATTTCATCCATGGTAACACAAAATTTATTTTCATTATCGAATGTGACATATGTTATCATGAAAAATCGTGGCAGAGTCTAGTGAAATTCAATGAATATCATGGCAGAGTCTAATCAACATTTTTCAGCCGCCCGAGTCCATCGAGGCCGAGCCTGAAACCCCAATACCTGTACCCATTGCCCTAATGCCTGGGCCCTAGTCCATAAAGGTTGATCATGAGATCCTAATATGCGAGCTTGGATCCCCAACACCTTGGCCCAAGTCCACAAAGGCTGTCCTCAAGTTTACAAAGGTTGTGCCTTGGGTCTATGGACGCCGAGCCCAGGACTATGGTGTCCACACATGGGTCCATCAAGGCTAGACCTGAGACCCTAGTGCCCATGCCTCTACCCTCGGTGCTCGGGTCAAGGGCCTTTGTGGCTGAACTTGGGAGTCTAGTACCCATACCCAGTTCTCAAATTGCCCATGCACAAATTACTAGCACCTAAATAGTGTTTGTCTATTTAGGAAAATCAAATCAAATCTTCTTTATCAAACGATAGAAAATATTTTTCAACTCATTTTCAAGTTGCATACAAACATTAGAAAATAAAGTCATTTTTCCTAAAAATAGTTTTCATAATTGTCATATTTTTCACAAAATAAATGAAACATAAATTTGTTTAATTACTAGTCTCCAAATCCTAAGATTTTAATGTGGAAGTTCACGTCATTTCTTAGCAGGGTGGGACAACTCTAAAAAGCACTTTTGATTTAAAATTATTAACAATTCTCGCAGCTTTCTTGTGTAGACGCGAAAAATTATTTTAATGTATAAACATAACGAAAAACTTCAATTAAGTATGAATCATGGATCTTGTTATCAAGTGTTTCTAGAGTATTTATGAAACATGATGACTAGAAATATTTCAATTTTCAAATGAAGTCATTATACATGACCTCAGAAAATAGTGCATTGAACACTGTAAACTTTCCTTCTTTGTTTACTTAACAAATGAACCAGATGAGTCATTTATAATAACTGAAATTTTAAAGATAAACTTTGCAATAATTTCAGTAAAATAACCATGGTGGATGTGCTCCTACCTATGTCAGTAAAATAACCATGGTGGATGTGCTCCTACCTATGATAATACCGTAGTGTGGAAACAACAGTCATCCACTCCCTGTTTAGAATTGTATATATTCTCATATGAATTGTCTTTGACCAAGTAAGTTGAAGTGGAAGCCAACCAAACTTCACAATTACGGACGACCCTGTTTAGTAGCACAATTAAGTGTCAAAAATTTGAAAGTTCAGTACTAATTATAACTACTATCGATTTAAAAGTTTCAATTAAATAGAAAAAGCTCATTTAATATGGTGATTAAAAATGTGTTAATCAATGGCAATTCGAATATTGCCAATTATACTACTGATATCTATGAACTATTGTCCAGTTTCATTTACGAAGTCGATCAACAATATTCAACGGTCAATTTTTAATTGCTTATTAAATAACTTCTAATTTCTACTTTCAGCGCTTACAATTCAATACTTCAATTCTCAGCATTTGGTCTTATAGTGGGTTATATAAACAACCCCACCCACTACCTTTTTCTACATATATGGAAAAGATGAAGCCAAGAAGCAATGTCTAGAGGAGAGGACGCATGAATATTTAAGGCAATAAAACGTATCGGTAGCGGCAGCGTTGGCCAGGCGCACTAAAGAACCGTGTAATTCGTCCGGACAGATCATCCAATGAAAGCTCTACTTTGAACCCTTCTATATTATGTAGTTTGACCTCACTTTCACTTAAAAATTTAAGACAATAACTTCTTGGCTAATTAGTACCCTCGCTCTTGCACCTTAACAAATCTCCCTTTCATTTGTGAGTATCGATTCTGCCCATAACCTTTTGCCGCATGAAATTTTGATGTTTTCTTACCTTTTTGGATTAATACAACCAAAAACCTTAAACTGATACATATGTGACCAGTTTACCCCAATTAATTTTTTAACTACAAAAAACCCAAACCAGTATACTTGTGACAAATTTACCCCTTTTTTGACTATTGAAAAATCTCAAACTGGTATATTTATAACAAATTTACCCTCAATTGGTTTTATTAAATTGGATTAATGTCATAAAAAATCACAATCTGGTACTTATGACAAATTGAGGGTAAAACCTTAAACTTGTACATCCGTCAATTGCCGTGTGTCATCCAAATTAACAATTTGGCGGTAAAATTTAATGAAAACTAATTGAGGGTAAATTTGTCACGAATATATCAATTTTGGATTTTTATGATATTAAACCTATTTTATATTCCACTATTTAGTTTATTTTTTTATACATATTTAGATAAATCCATTGCATCAATAAACAAACAAATAAAAGGTAAAAAAATTATTTACATAAGCTTAGGTTTTTTTTTTTCACATTTCAGGATAGGATTAGTTTAAATTTATTGCTAGTGTCATCGAATAGATTAGTCAAATTTTTAGTTTATTAGATTAGTACTGTTCGCTTTTCATGTGTAGTTTATAGGGTCCTGTCTCAGGGTGTTATCTCAAAGCCTTCTATTAATTTCGCCCAATAAAGCTTGAATTATTTTCTTTTCTTACTTTTTCTTTATATACGTTTATTGATTGATTTATTTATTATTTGAGCTTTTATGCATGGTAATATAGAATTGTATGTTTAGAAATGAAAATCAGAACATGATTGCATCAAATATGTTTTATTAAAAGAGAAAACGTACAAGTAACATATGCTAGGCAAAACTAATGTAACCAAGTCCTCAAACGCTACATTATTAGTTTGCAGAAGCAAGGCTTGCCTCCTGCGCCTTTCACGGCTTCTAACCAGCCTGGGAATAGATTAGTGGCAACTTTAATTAAAATATGATGAATAAAAGATGCGAAATTAAATTGCTGTCATTAGGGTTTGGGAGAGTTCATGCAAAACATAAATGCCAAAATTGGTGCCTCCTTATCAGAGTATTATTTGCGCTCTCTAACAATCAGTTGAACTCCCGTAGGGATCAGTTTTTTAATTCTATTATCACTCCAACATTGACCATCAACATATATATATATAAAAGAAAATTCGCATTTTGTGTTATGCACACACGTCCCTTAACTAAGTTGAGGAGGAATGGACACATAAGGAGTAAATACGTCCCTTTCACGCATAATAGGTAAGACTTCATCCCTTTTACGCATAATAGGTAAGACTTTATACATTAAGTAGGGGTATGAGTTATTTTAAGTGAGAAATGATGCGAATTAAATATAATATCTATCATATTCAAGAAAACATTTAACTACTTAACCAATCACTTAATGGTTTGTTATAACAATTTAAAAGATGGTTTTCATTTGTTTTCCATGGGTCAATTTCAAGCATGTCATTCCAACCTATATTCTCATATATCTTTTTTTTCACAAATGGGCCAATTTGACAAGTGAAAATATGGTTAAGTGAAAACCAATCTGTATATAATATGTAAGAAGTAAAAAATATTATGTTAAATAGCCGGAAATCTAATCAATCTTCCAGGGGGAAACAAGCATTACGATTAACGATCTTAAATAGCCGACCAAAGATTGGCAGAGGCCATTTACATTGTTTTCTGATTGTTAAAGAGTTGCAATTTGTAATTTTCTTGAGCACATGATCACTTAAAATGTCTAAAATTTGACTAATCAAATGGAGTCGAATAAAACTTACGCAGCTTTCTGGATGTTTTATGAATCTTTAGGTAGTCAAATCTCTACAATATTTCCTTGTATTATAAAAAAATAAAAATAAAGATACTCTCCCACATCCTCCTCACGAAGAGACTTCTGATTTATCGGCAAAAAGGAAAAAAGAAAAAATGAAAAAGGACTTCCCGTTTCACTCAAAACAGCCCATGTTGAGCAGAACGATCTACACTATCAAATTAGGAATTGCTCTAAACAACTATAATTTTTTAGGTACTTGTTTCGAGGCCTTTTCTCTCTCTTAGCGTTCCCTCCCTCCCCGTCTCTCTCCCTGTGAAAAATTAGAGCTTTGTCTTCTCTTACGCACATGCTTTCTCTTCTCCTTGACTCTCTCTCTCTCTCGCGCGCGCGCGCGCGCGCTCTCTGTCATCTTCTCCCGCTCGATAGAGAGTAAAGAAACAAGAAAAGGTGACAGCATTGAGGTAAAATTAAGGCCTGTTACGCAACGAATTTTAGCTTTGTGGATACAGTGTGAGCTACTTCTCTTGCTTTTGCTCCTCATTGCGAATTTAATAAGATGATTTGCCCCAATTTGAAGAATTGGAGTTTGGGTTTGGTTAGGATTCTTAAAGATGATCATTCAATTTTATCCCAATTTTTAAAATAAGTCTAGGGATCACCAATCAGATGAGTAAACCACGACATTTACCTTCTCAATTACTGACTTTAGCTTACCAACATGCCACATTGGATGATATATTATAAATTAATGTCATTTGGATTTTCCAAGTGAAGCAATTAGTTGGTGGCACTCAAGTAAGTGAAAAATAATTATGATAGTTAAGTAAGTGCCATACAAAAGTTATGTCACTTATAATATTCTTATTCTAAATTTAGCCATTCACATTGATTTTGATCAAAAATCACTAACATGGATGCCAACCATGCTACATGACATAATCAATGCCAAGTGCACAATTTTTGCATATTTTTCTTAAAATTTCTCAAAATAATATTACTTTTAAAATGTATAATATGTATTTCCTTTTGTCCTTTTCTTTCTTTTCTTTCCATTCATTTTTCATCAGTCTTTTTTCCTTTTTCTGATGGCTAGTGACGGCAACCGTTGTGGCGATAGCTAAGCAAGGGTTGAGACACCCTTGCCTGCCCTCATGAGCCCCAAGGACCGCAAAATTCTCACATCTCCAGATCTACAAGGGTGTCACAACCCTCATATGATCTATGCGAGGGCTCATGAGCACTCACCATAGCCAATCAGGGCCTAGGCAAGATGAGGGCTCGCAAGCCCTTGTTTAGTGATCAACAAGAGTCTCCATGCCTTGGCTAGTGGCCGGCGACCCCACTCGACTCTTAATGTAGGATGGTCATTTTAGCACTGGTCATACAAAATAGGACAGTTGGCGTTTACTTTAGAGATTACAACTGAAATTCACCGAAAGACTAAATTGGCAAAAGGTCTAAGATTATATTGGCACAATTAAAGGTTGAAAACTGAATTAGTGTCGTGCAATAGGCTTACGACTTTCTAAACAATTATCCCAAATTAGTTCAATCAAAAGTTCGCTCAAAGTTGTCTTTTTGTCAAAGTGCATCGACATGCCACGTGAATCTTTTGGACGTTGATTTTGTAAACTGCCACGTCGTTTTTTCCAAGTTACCAAATCTTATTTTTCCTTTTTTTTGGCCAAAATAATATATGCCACAATCTAAAATTAAGATAAAAAAAATTATGGTCACGTCATCTAATTGTTCGCATTTTCAAATCGATTTGGATTTTTGAAAGTTTAAGAATTATATTAAATAATAAAGAAAATTCATGAACCACATTAAATATTTAAAACGTTCAAGGACCACAAAAGTACTATTTCTAATTTTATACACAAAAAAAATGAGGTACGGACCTCGAAGTACCAAAATTTGGCACGGAGGGACATTTAAGTGCCAAAACTTACAAAATGTACATTTAAGTGCCAAAATCGGAGCAAAATGGATCACTTAAGTACCAACGGTGAGAAAATCCGGCCAAAATGCCGACGTGGCATTTTTCCAGCAATATGGGATCGAAACGGCGTAGTTTTTGTGGCTGACGTGGCGAAGTAAACCCAAAACGATGTCGTTTTGAGTGTTGATGTGGCCACATCACCTAAAACGATGCCATTTGGACGAATATTAATAAATATTAGCTAAATAATATTAAAATAGCAAAATTATTAGAAAAAAAAGGGGGAGGGGGGAGCAGCTTGTCGCTGCCACCCCATCGCCAATGGGGCGGTGGCAACGAACGGTGAGGGTCGCCGACACCTAGGCGGGGGTCAGCGACCCATCGACCAGCAACGAGGGTCGGACAGCCCTCGCCAGATGCCAGGTTCGTCGACCCGCGCCCAGGCGTTGGTAGCCCTCGCCATCCCCCACCCACCGACGATGGGGCGGCGACGACAGGCTGCTCCCCCCTCCTTTTTTTTTTAATAATTATTCTCAATTATAATATTATTTAACTAATATTATTAATATTAGTCAAAACGGTGTCGTTTTGGGTTTACTTTGCCACATCAGCCACAAAAACGACGTCGTTTCAACCTCATATCGTCGGAAAAATGCCACGTTGACATTTTGGTCGGATTTTATCGCCGTTGGCACTTAAGTGATCCATTTTGCTCTGATTTTGGTACTTAAGTGTACCTTTTGTAAGTTTTGGTACGAAGGTTTTGGCACTTAAGTGTCCCTTCGTGCCAAATTTTGGCACTCTCACTGTACTTATGCCCAAAAAAAATTATGGAGAGTTTAAGTTTCAAACTATATATTTATACAAGGGGTGTACTTGTGTAATTGAGTCGAGTCGACAATAATTTGATACTTCAGCTCGACCCAACTCAAATAGCCAAGACTTGATATTGGATTTAAAGCAAGTTATCAAAAGTTTGAGCTCTACTCAATTATTCGCTTTTTGTTATTTGAAAGTTGAATTAAAGTCAAACTCGAGCTCGAATAGTGAAAATATGCTATAATTGAAACTTTAATAAAAATATTTTTTGGACAATACTCACTTGAGTGTCATAACTTTTTTTGGATGCCATAACTTCTAAAAACCATTCAATTGAGTGCCATAACGCTACGATGGCATAGCACTCAAGTGATCAATTGACAAGTTATATGATATTTAGTTATTAGAAAAAAAGTGATAGCACTCAAGTGAACGCTGTACATAATTTATGATACTCAAGTGATCAAAAAAATTATTACACTCAAACGAGCATCATATGAAATTTATGACATTTGTAGCGTGCTTTTCTCGATTTATTTTGCTCATATTTATTAATTTACATAAATAATTAAAATAAGTAAAGATTTAATCCTCCCACTAGACTCACTTAATTAGACTTTAAACGACATGAACTCAAAAAGAATCAAAATTGAGTTTGAAAAATTTGACAGTCGAACTCAAATAGCTCGAGTAGCTTGACTGAGTTACATCCTTAATGTAAAACATTGGGCAAAAAAAGAAACGGAAGTACCAAAATTTGGCATAAGGAGAGTCTTAAATGCCCAAAGTTATGAATGATACAATTAAGTATCACTTTTTGAAACTTAGAAAATTCAGTGCCTACTCTAGCAAAGGTTCTTGGAAATCCTAATGGCACTTTTTAAATAATTTAACTCATCTACATGGCTCGTCGGAGGGCTAAATTAGCTTAAACTCACCAAATGATGTCATTTGGCTTTGGATTTGAATTTTAATATAAATATTAATTAAATTAAATTAAAAATAAATTATTCAAAAACCAAGGGAATTGTAGAACTCGGCAAGGGCTGCAACCTTTTTTAAATTAAATTTAGTTTTTAAATAATTTAAATAATATTTATATTAAAATTCAGATTTGAGACAAAATGATGTTGTTTTCAGCTTATCTAGCCATGTCAGCAGGCACTTGTCTCGCTAGAAAGATGCCATGTCAACATTTTGACTAAAATTTTCTCGTCATCAGTACTTAAGTGATCCATTTTTCTTTGATTTGACAATTAAGTATACATTTATGAACTTTTAGCACTTAAGAGTCTCACCCTACCAAGTTTTGATGTCTGGGATGTCAGCACTTCCAAAACATCGTAAGCGTCTAGAACCTCCTCCCAAACTAAGAAAAAGTGTGCAAAATGGGAACATAGACCCCGGTCGTCTAAAGTTGATATTGGTCATAGAATATGATTTCAGTGTCGAAGTGGGGCTTTCTTTTTTGCACCCCACGAGTCACTCGCACTTAATTTTATTGCCAAAGAATCACTCTTAAGACCGATTCATTCCCACAGGAACATGAATCCCAATAACTTACACAAGACCATAAGACAAAGAGGCATGCAAATACGTATCTACGTATAACGACATGCATTAATAGAGTACATGAAAAGTCGAAAATTCCAATACATGCACATGTGTGGAGGCAAATATGTATGTATAGGTCCAAGTACCTAACCAGTGACAAAAACGAAATAAGCCAACGATTCACCTTTTGCTAGGAGTTCAGACCACCACAAAATCAACAAGTCTCTTCGAACTATATATTTTTGCACCACATTGCATGTTTAACGGAAGCATTTTGAATAATCACCCATCAGTCAACGAGAACCAGAGCACTCCGATTGCATATGTACTATTCATGATGAGCGTGCAGTAGAAAAGCTTAATTCTAAGTCTCGGGGTCTATGTCAGAATAGTTATAGTTATCAAGGCAGCTAGGGGGAGCGAAAGGTCCACTGAAGCAATATCGAGAGAGAGTGAGAGTGACAACAATGGGGCAACGGTTTGTCTATAAAAAGCCGTCATCCCCGTTTGGAGATGTACACAAATTGAAAGAGCCATTCACTCGGTCACTCCTATTGTGTCCTAGACATCACCCAAACCACTACTATGGCCAAACAAAACCAACTCTCATTCCTCACATCAGCCACTCTTTTGGTCATTATAGTTTCTGTTTCGGAAACGCTTTGTCGCCCTCTTGGAGAGGAACACTTGTTAAAGCAACATGAGGAGTGGATGGTAATCAACAGGCGCATCTACAAGGATGCCGCCGAAAAGGCAAAACGGTATGAGATATTTCAAGAGAACGTTAAGCGCATCAATGCCTTTAACAATGGTAAGGATGTGGGGTATAAGCTGGCTGTGAACAAGTTCACAGACCTAACCAACGAGGAGTTCCGTGCTTCCTACACTGGCTACAAGAGGAGACCCACCAGTGTCCTGTCCTCCGTGGATGCGAAACCGTTTAAGTACGCGAACTTCACCGCCACTCCAGCCGCCTTAGACTGGCGAACCAAGAAGGCCGTGACGTCTGTCAAGGATCAAGGCCAGTGCGGTGAGTGGAAAATCAAAATTTGTCTCGCGCATGCGTCAAAACTTCATGTTGTACTCAAGCTGTTAATAAACGCAACAAAAATAAACTATATAAAACTATTATATTATCTCCTTTCAACTCTTACATTCATTCGACACCTATCTTACTATACATATACATATGCCTCCTATTTTGTACATTAATTTGAACAATATATGCTTTCCTGTCGGAAGAAACTTACTATCTCCTTGTGCAGGAAGTTGTTGGGCTTTCTCGGTCGTCGCAGCCATAGAAGGGATTACCATGATCAAGAAGGGGAAGTTGTTGTCACTATCAGAGCAAGAACTCGTGGATTGCGATGTTAACGGAAAGAATTTAGGCTGCGACGGTGGGTTCATGGACAGTGCCTTTGAGTTCATTATAAGCAAGGGCGGCCTCACGACTGAGGCGAACTACCCTTACCAGGGAAAGGAGCAGACCTGCAACACGGCCAAGACGGGGTACCGTGCGGCCTCAATAACTGGATACCAGGATGTGCCAGCCAACAATGAGAAGGCCCTCTTGCGGGCTGTGGCAAACCAGCCAGTCTCGGTGGCAGTCGAGGCGGGTGGGTTCGACTTCCAATTCTACTCAGGCGGCGTGTTCAAGGGCTCATGTGGGACCAGCGTCGACCACGCGGTCACAGTGGTCGGATATGGGAAGACCTCTGGCGGGACCAAGTATTGGCTGCTGAAGAATTCGTGGGGCACCGCGTGGGGCGAGAGCGGGTACATGAGGATCCAGAGGGATATGCGCTCTAAGGCTGGTCTCTGTGGTCTTGCCATGAATGCCTCTTATCCAATTGCTTGAAGAATAATGAAGATGATAAAATAAATTATGAGCTTATATATGTGATACTGGTTCTTAGGCTCTATATCTATGCATTGAAGTCTAGCGTCTCTGTAAAAGAAGCTAGTGTAAGTGACAATACATCTCTAGGGGTGGTGTGTCCTACAATAGGAAATGCATGTTCTTAGCAAAATTAGGGACCTGCCTACTAAGCTCGGTTCCAAGTGTTTGAATAATTGTGTGGGACAAGAGAAAGAATTTAGTCATTTAAATGAATGAAATCGTTTCGTCAGCGTGAGTTGAAGTACTGAATTGTGTCGAACACCAGAAATCTCATCCTGTAATGTGCTTTCCTTGATAGATTACAGACCAGCACAGGTGGTAGTCCTTTTTGGTTAAAATCCACTAACGGTAGTAAAATTGGACGATATCATAGCTCATCCTTAAATCATTCATCGCATCCACCAATTATGCTATGTCCTTCTTCTACTAAGTTGAATGAAGCCACAAAAAAGAAAAAGAAAAAAAGAAAGCAATTTGCAGAGAAGTTCTTAATGTTATCTATTGATTCAACGTAAGTATGTTACCTCATAATAAGTTATTGACCAAGCATCAATTCACATGCGACTTATTTTTTACGGGCATCTCACACTCTTGTCACTCCTCTATACGAATGTGGGTTGCCATTGTTTAATCAAATTGAAAATGGAAAACCATTGCAAAAAATTAGCAAAGAAAAGTGCCCTCTATGAATGCAAACCCAATTCATAAATATTGTTGGATGAGATGAATTTCACATGATCTGCACTTAAGTTATTTTTATTGTTGAGAGTTGTCGTTGAGATGTATGTGTAGGTTGTATTAAAAAATCCTACGTCAGAGAATTAATATGGTATGGAATAGTTAATATATCTTAATTGACCCAAAACTTATTGATATTAGTTTTTGAGCGAAAATGAGCGCAGCTTAATATATTAATGTGCACAAATTTGAACTCTCCTTGAGCGTTCTCCCAAACTAACTGTGTCATAGACATTTTTTTAAGGAAAACACCCTCCGATCATTTGGAGGGTCAATAAGAAGCACCAAAGTTAAATTTCTAAAATAAAATAAAATAAAATAAAATAAGGATGACACTGAGAGCTATAATTTAGTGGAACACCAACATGAGCCCTTGTCCATATCAGTGGCGAGTCAGAGGCCAACGCTGCCTTGCTTTGGGTGGGCCTTGCACGTGGCTACGGGGGTCGCCTCGCTTCGTCTCCATGACTTGTCAGACGATGATGAGGATCTTGCGAGATAAGTACATTATTAATGCCAAAATTTTGATATGACATTTATTTTTTTGTCAAAATTTTTTTTTACTGAAATGTCAAGAATTTAAAAAATCGATCATTTGAATGTCACTTTTGATGTAACTGCCGGAAAAACTAAAGTAGTTTTCGATCGTCCAAGGTGACCACTAGTCCATATTAATTTTTCCAATGGCCACGTTGGACAACTGATGGCCACGTCAACTTTTCGGTGACCACGTCAAAAGTGATTCCCAAATAATCGATTTTTTAAATATATGGCACTCAAATGAGCGAAAAAAAAAATTGATACCAAAGTGAGTGCCGTATGAAAGTTTTGGCATCAACAATGTCCCAACTTATGGAGGCTACAACAAGACTCGATAGGGTGGCTAAGACCAATTAATATATGAGATTTAGCTAGCTAATGACCTCCTCTTTATGGAAAAATTTCACTTTATTCTTACTTGATAAGATTGATAGTACATAGATGACTTGAAAGACGTGAGAATAACATAGGATCGGCAAATATGATTTTGAAATCTACAAATACTAGAAATACACCTTGTTAATTATATGTTAATTAGCTTATAATGAGTGTTTACAGTTTGTATTATTGATCTATCTGGTTGATGTGATTTGTGTTTACCGTTTCCATAGTTGATGCTTTGATTGTACTAAATTGGCAACCCCTCAATCCTTCCTTGTAGAGAATTAATGTGAGAAATAATTGGGTGACAGTTTTTAATCTATTGTAAGAATAATATTTATTTTGAACTACAAAAAACTAAATGACAAATAATTATAGATTATTGTAGAGCTCATTCCTTTGAGAATTTGTAGTTCAAGACAAGCTGTTATTCTCATAATAATCTAAAGATTGTTGTACTAGCAAAGTCCAACTAGTGTGGCAATAGATTCCCTTTTTTGTTAAAAAAATTATTTTCATAGTAAAATGTGGCACAAGGGTTATGAAAAAATTGCCACGTGTATTATTCAATGGTCATAATCACTTCATATGGCCATGAAAATTTCATGCGGTTGAGTATAATCTTTAGCAACGAAAGACATTACTTGGCTAACGATCTATGACATCCTAAATTTTCATTGTATTTATTATGTACATTATGCTATAGAGAAATAAGATTCATATTTTTCCATATGGGCATTGGTAATTGCCACATGTTCTCTATGTCTCTCATAACTATAATTTATTAGCCACTTTTCACTAATTTGATTACCACATCCTTAGTTTATCTTCTAATTTCTTACCTGCAAATTGCATCATTCCTTATATCACTTCTTTTAACTCATTAATGCTCTTGAAGCTTGCAAGCCAAGAGTCCTCATTCATTGTGCCACATCTCCCTCATTTTCAACCATAAGTTTCACCTATAAGATTTCATCATGCATGACCTCACCCTTTTGCTTTGGTAATTACAAATTAAATAATGATTCTTATTCATGCATCTACTTGGGCTATCTTATCTTCTCTCTCTCATTCTCCACCAAGTGTTTTTAACACCAATGTCATCATGGCTTTTAACCTTAGTTAACTAATATCTATTAATTTTAACTCATAAGAAATACATGTCAAGATCTTCTCTATCTCTCATAGTAATGCTTGAAATAACTACAACTCAAATAATATTTTCTAATTCATGTATTTTAATTGGCTAATGATGCTCTTTCTCTCTTTCCAATCAAATATTTCATCTTTCTATACAAAATCTCATCATTTGTTACTTAAGTAATAACTCACATGCTCTAAAATGGAGACAATGAACCTAGCCTATCGAATTATGTCATGCATAATATCATGAATGACATAATGTTCAAACTCTAGTTACTTCATATCATACTTATAGCCCTAGTTAATTAACATGTGCTGAAGCTATTCTTTAAAATAAGTAAAGAAGGGAGAAAATTTGACTTTCTCCTCTATGGTAGAGCAACTTTATCTTCTTGTCTTCAAGTGTAAATTCTCTTTCCTTCAAAACAACAAGTGAAACTCTCCCTAAATTGCAATCAAGTTCCAAAGTTTAGTCGATTTGAGTTGTTTGAGCTTTAAATCTCAACTTTCAATTATTTCTAGGTAAAAGTTCATCGATTTCATTTTCTTCTATCAAGCTAGTTTTGTTGTTTTCTTAAAGATCGAGAGTTGTTAATGTTTGTTCTTGTTTATTTTGCTTTGAAGGTTATTAAGACTTTGAGTTGTCCAAGTCTTTGTTCAAGGTAAGTAAAAACTCTAGGGACTAAGTTAGATTTTTATTTTGTTTCAGTCGGAGGGACTAAGTTAGATTGACCTACTTAGTACTCTTGACTTGTTGGTTGATGTTTGTAAGTTTAGTTTAAATTTGATCTCAAGTGCTAATAGGTTCCACGAATGACACATAAAGTTATGAATCCTTGCCTAAATTGAAATTTTTAATACATACCTAGAAGGTGTTTGAAAGAAAACCCAAATGGTTTTGTTGCACCTTAGATGGGAAAGAATGGGAAAGAATGAGAAAATGGTAAAACTAGGCATAAAAAAAGGATATCTTGGTAAATTTTTGACAACGTTAGGGGCAATTTCAAAATTTACAGAAGTGAGTTGGGGCTTTAAACAGGGTTATTTTATGATTTTTAGTTTTAATGAGTGGGTTATTGAGTAATATTAATTGAGGGGAATCAAACCAGTTAAAAAACATGAGTTTAGAAGCTTTGGGGGCAAATTTGTAATTTCACCAAGTTGAGGGATGTATCTGCAAAAACTGAAAGTTTTGGGGGCTGTTCACAACATGAAGAACCTTATTTTGACAGGCGGTAAAGTTATTTTGAAAGAAAATTTCTTAGTCTAGATGATATGTCTAACTATGTAAAATCGATCCTAATTGTGTAATTAATTTAGAAGTAGGCTATTTAAGTAATTTTATAAATTTTGTGCACGTTCATAGTGCAAACAAAATAATCATATATTTTGGATGACAAATAAGTGGCCTTTGGTCTTTAATTTAATTAATATTGTATGATTAAGCGAAAAAGTGAAAGTGTCGAAATTATATATGATAATAATATTCTTGTAATTCGACTAAGTTATCAATGTACTAGCTAAGTGTTGTTGATTAATCACGTGATTGATTCTTTGAGTTGTCAATGTCCACATGGTCAATTATAAGCATTCGATCATATGTTACTGATTACCTATCCATGACTTCCAATTAAATGATGATAGCTTGATAGGGAAAGAATGAGGATATATGTGTTGAAGTGCATGTAATTATTTGTCTATCGTTAGTTACATGAGAAATGGCAAATTATTGAGATGTACATGGCAATTGTTATATTATTATGAAATGTATGTGAATTATGCCATGTGATTAAGACCTTTGTCACAATTTGTTTACCACAAAGTGAATTCCCTTGTATTAGTATGTGGATGAGACTCTACAGTTAGCCAAATATTTTATCATATGAGACAATTTTCTACGAGATTGAGATGATATGAAATCCTGTTATAAATTGGCTCATGTAGTCATGGTTTGACATGGCTCTTGCAGTCATGGTATGACATGACTTGCACAATCATGGTATGACATGGTTTTTATAGTCATAGTATGATATTAAGAAATGACCATCATTCTGTGGATGTACAATGATGTATTTATCATTGATAATGTAGAGGACACCCATGATGAATGGATTAAGGCGTGGCAAAGGGTATGTATGATTCTGTCCTCCATGAGTTGGTGGTGATGTGCCTTGCCTCGTGAAGTGAGATGGTCTTGGCCAGTGACAAGTATAGTGTGTGTATGTGAGCTCCGTGATAAGTATTGCCTATGTATATTCTTGTGTATAGTGGCGAGTTACTAGGTGATACTGGTGCATTATGAATTAATATGTTATGATTGCTTTTAAGTGAATGAATTTACCTTATGGTTAATGGTTTTTATTGGCATATCATGATAAGAGCATTTGCTAATGCATTTGTCATACATGGTGATTTTTATAGCTAGAGCACATGTTATTTGTTGGTACCAGGTTGAGTGGTAAGCTGATCTTCTAACTTAAACCTAGAGAGTTCATTTATTGAGCTTATGCTCACCCCAATATACTTTACAGATTTGTCAGGTTAGGAGTTCAAGGGCATTAGGCTCATGCTCCCAAAGATCACTAATAAGGATCAAATTGGAGTATGTAGAGAAAGTGGAGATGGGCTTCTATACATACAGTTTTGATTTATAATAGCTATGGTTAAATTACTTGTATAATTGAGGATAAGTTAGTAATTTATCGGACAATTGAAGCAAAGTTAATTTATACACTCAATTGAGGTTCAAACTTTATAGAAATTTGGGTCGTTACATGATCTGCCCTATTGCCATGAACTTGTAGTTAGAACAAAGCATTACATGACAAAGGATTTGACACATTAGAAAGGTATTGTCATGGTTAGACAAAATTATTTTTAGCCATAGCCAAAGAAGTGATTATACATGACAAAAAAAATTAGTACATCGAATGCGTAAACTTCCTTAAATAATTTGCTTAACAAATGACTTAGAAGACTCATTAATAGAGTCTAATAAGTAATGGTGAAATCCCAAATTTTCAAAGTAAATTATTTATGATAAAGTAGACTCCATTCCAAATGTTTGTTCTGAGTCACATCAAGCAATAATTTTATTAAAAATGAATAAATAACAATTAAAATTTTTAGAACAATTGGCAATAGCCTTACAAAATTTTACAAATTTAAAAAATCTTTAATGTCAAACAAAATTATACCAAGTATTCCTTATTAAAGAACCATCCTACCATGGAGTGTCTACAAGGCACTTACAAAACATGCTATTAGAAAATTTCGGTTTTCAAAACTGTTATTACACATAACACACAAAAAACAGTGCATTAACACTGTAAATTTTTCCTTAATTGCTTGTTTAACCAATGGCTCAGAAAACTCATGAATGAAATCTATTAAGCAATAGTAAAACCTCAAATTGTAAAAATAGAATTTTAAATAAAAAAGTAAAGTCTATTTCAAACACGTTTTCGTGGGCCTCGTCAAGTTATGATTTCAGTAATATAAACAAATAACCATCACAGATGTGCTCCTGACTATGATTATGCTGTAATTGGAGAAAACACTAATCCACTTTCTCCTTTTGATTAAAAAAAAAGAAAAAGTGTAATAGTCACCGCGTTCAGAATTTTATATTATTCTCATACGAACTGTCTTTGACCAAGTAAAGTTGAAGTTGAAAATGATCAGGCTCCACAATTACTAATGAACCTCTTTCCTAACACAATTAATTGTTGAAAGTAAAAAAGCACATAATAAAATTAAATCATATTTGATAACTATAACTAATATAAACTTAAGAGATTCAATTAAATAAAAACTCATTCCATATGACAAGTAAGAAATATGTTACTTACTTTACTTACTTTATGAAGCAGAAAAAAAGTAATCGATTGCAACTAGAATGTTATTGATTATATCAATAAATTCTACCGATAATTATCACAAGAGAAAATTGATAACATTCAATGATCAATTTTCAATCCTACTTAACAACTTTTTTTTTATACTTCCAGCATTTAAAATTCAAAGCTTAAATTCGCAAGAAGTTTCACTCTCATGGTGGGTCATATAAAAGCTCCTCCCACTGCCTTTTTTCACAGAGAAGGGAAAGATGAAGCCAAAATTGCAATGTCTAGAAGGAATGAAACTTGAATTTCTAGAAGCAAGGAAACCTTTTGACGGTGGCAGTGGCAACTAGTTGCCAATGACCCACGCACCTCGTCCGGCGAGATCTTTGAGAGAAAGATTCCTTCGGCATTATCTAATTCCCCCTAACATTTACTCAAAACTTTTAGTGATTAAGTTATGATTAACCTAAAATATATTAATTGATCAATCTTACACCATATTTGTCATGTTTAAGGCTCCATTTGTTTAGAGAAAAATATGATATTTCTGAAAAATGATCATTTTCTTCGAAAAGAACATATTTTATGGGTGTTTGGCTAAGACCAGAAAATAAAGTAACAAATATTTTCCATCGTTTGATAAGGAAAATCTCAATTTGATTTTCCTAATTAGATGTACATCATTGAAGCACTAGTGATTTAAGAATGGGTGCATGGACACTGGGGTCTCAAGTCCATATCCCCTACTTGTGAGCACAAAAGCAGCATTGGTATCGGGTCCTTGGGTCCATCAAAATCAAGCTCAAGAACTTGATGCTTGTGCCTAACTCCCTAGTGCCTTGGCCTGAGTCTATAGAGGCCAAGCCCAAGTTGTTGACACTTTGGCCTAGGTTCATCGAGGGCAGGTCTTGAACACTCTCACACGGGATTGGGACCCTAATGCTCGGGCTTAGGTCAATCGAGGTAGGGCCCAAGACTATGATACCAATGCCCAAACTTGAGTCCATCGAGGTTTGACCTAAGGACCTAGGCCCAACCTCGATGTCCCAACCATAAGCACTAGTGTCTCAAGCTTGGCCTTAGTGGACTCAAACATGGTGGCCGGGGTCTAAAGCATGACCTAGATTGACTTGGGCTAGGGCGTTGAGGAATTGGCCCAGTAGTTAAGGGCCCATGAACAAGCATTGGAGTTTCCATGCTTAAGCATGAAGTTTTCAATTCAAGTATTGGAAAATGATTTCCAATTTTATATAGAGGAAATCAGTTTCTTGAATTTAAGTTTTCATAGGAAAACCATTTCCGTTGACTAAGAAAATATTTTTAATTATCATTTTCCTAAGCTATCCAAACATTGGAAAACAAAGAAATTTTATGCTAAAAATGTTTTTGTGAAATAAATGAAGCCTAAAATATGAGATGTACCGGCAAGAAATGTTTGCCAAAAACATAGTTTGGTTGCCAAATAGCAAATCATCTACTTTTTAAATTACTGTCCGAGGGTAAAAATAATCAATTTTACATCTTTCACCACGAAACAGAATAAATCATGGCTAATGATCAAATCCGCTGCAACGGTTAATTTCCCCGTGGTAACACAAATAATGTTTTCATGGTCGAAAGTGAGATCTATTACCATGAAAGATCATGGCATAGTTTAGCGAATTCAATGAATATTTGTAGAGGGAACCTTCTCCCACTTTGTTCGCTTTATTACTGCGCTTTGATTCCTAGGATTCTAAAATGGAAGTTCACGTCATTTCTCAGCAGAATGGGACCACTCAAAAAGCACTTTTGATTTAGATTTATTAACAATTATCATAGCTTTCTGACGAAGACGCGAAAAATTATTTTAATCTATAAAGATAATGAAAAATTTCAAATACATTTGAATCATCTTAAAACCGATCTTATGAATATGATAATAATAAATATCCAATTTTCAAATAAGTCATTACACATGACCGAGAAAAATAATTTATTGAACACAGTAAACTTTCCAATTGCTTACTTAGCAAATGAATAAGAAGACTCATTAATAGTAAAATCTCAAGCTTTAAAAATAACCTTTTATATAAAAATGTAAAAGTCATTTCAAACGTATTCCATAAGTGGCGTCCAACAATAATTTCAGTAAAATAACCGGGGAGAATGTGCTCCCATCTATGATAATAGTCTAAAGTGGAGAGAACACTCGTCCACTTTCTCCTTTTGGTTTCAACGAAAGTGGAATATTCATCGGATTCAGAATTATTTATATGCTCGTCCGAACTGTCTTTGACCATGTAAAGTTGAAGTTGAAGCCTTTTAACCAGTTTAATAAAACAATTAAGCGTGGAAAGTAAAAAATTCAGTATTAATTATAACTAATATCGATTTAAAAGATTCAATTAAATAGAAAAAGCTCATTTAATATGGTGAGTAAGAAATGCGTAAATAGATGGGAGTTAGAATATTGGCAATTATACTACTAATATCTATGAACAATTATCACAGTTTCATTTATGAACACAATCAACGTTATTCAACAGTCAATTTCAATTCCTTATTAAATAACTTTTTATTTATACTTTCCACTTAAAATTCAATACTATTTTTTGTCGAATTAAAATCCAATACTTAAGTTCTCTGCATTTGGTCTGATGGAGGGTTATAGACAATCCCACCCACTACCTTCTTCCACAATGATGGAAAAATTTGGAAAAGATGAAGACAAGAAGGAATTGTCTGGAGGAAAGGAAACATGAATATTAGATAAATAAGACGTGCTCATAGCGGCAGCGTCGGCTAGGCACACCAATGAGCTGTGTAACTCGTTTAGAAAGATCACCCAATGAGAGATCAAGTTTGAACTCCTCAATATTATCTAGTTGAACTTAATATTTACTCAATTATTTAAGACAATAAGTTGTTGGCCAATTAGTGCTCTCGCACTTGTACCTAAACAAATTCCCTTTCATTGTATCAGTTGTGTCGATACCCTTTTACCATGCGAAATTTAAATATTTTCTTATTTTTATATCCCGACATTTAGGTTATTTTTTATGCATATTTAATAATCTCATTGCATTAATAAAGAAAAAAAGTACAAAAGAGTATCTAAATGCATTTAAATTTTTCTCGCATTTCAAAATAGGATTAATTATATTTATAGTTAATACCACGAAAAACTCCAAACTAATACGTATAAGATAAATTTACCTTAAATTAATTTTTTAACAACAAAAAACCTAAAATCGATATATTTGTGATAAATGTTTACTCCAAACTAATTTTTTAACCACCAAAAGCCTCAGCTAATAAATTTGTAATAATTTATCATCTGTCATATTTGAATTAATGACAAAAAAAGACTACAAACTAGTCATTTGTAACAAACAAAGGATAAAACATCAAACTAGTACATCTGTCAATTGCTACTTGTCATGCCACTTAGCAATTTTATAATAAAATTTAATGAAAATTAACATAATGTAAATTTACACGAGTCTAGTTTGGGGTTTTGGTGGTCAAAAACTTAGCTTTCGATAAATTTATCACAAGTATACCAATATAGGAAAATCTACAGTATTAACCCTTATATTTATTGCTAGTTTCACAGTAGAGATAAGCAATTTTTCATTTGGTTGGTACTCTTTTACTCTTCATGTGTAGCTTACGTGGTCCTATCTCAAAGTGTTATAAGAAAGCCTAATTTTTCTCAATAAAGCTTAAATTATTTTATTTTCTTACATTTTATTTATATACTATTTATTGTTTGAGCTCTTATGCATGGGGAAATATAGAATTGCACGTTTAGTGTTAGTATATTTAAATAATAAATCATGTTTTTATTAAGCAGTTTAAACTTTTACAACAGTTGATAATGATTCTACCAAAATCTTGCATGGTGTCAGAGCTAAAGGTCCTAAGTTCAAATCCTTTTAGGCCTCATTTGTCCGTCCAATTAAATTTCCATACTTAGTACTTGGCAAAAAAGAAAAACAAACTAAGTGTGAGGAGGAATGTTAATATATTTAGATAATAAATTATACATTCATCTAACAGCTTAAGCATTTAAAATAATTGGTAGTGGTCCCACTAAAATTTTACATTTAAAAATAAAAATCGGAACATGGTTGCACCAAATAATGTTTTATTAAAAGAGAAAATATAGTTGGTAGTAGTCCCACCAAAATCTTAAGGTGCGTTTGTTTTAATGAAAGTAATCTCCCATAAAGTGTTTTCTGGACTTTCCGCTATTTGTTTTTCCAAAAACGATTTGGTCAATAGCAAGTACTTTCCAGTCAACATAAATATTATGTATTGTTTTAGGAAAATGAATTCCTATGTATGGGAAGAGAAAAACACTTTCCCTTTTTATCAGATCTTTAGGTCATCCATTTTTTATTAGGTCATCTCTGTCCTTTTCTTTTACTCTCCAAATTTATTTTTTTTACACTAGTGTAAATTGTTAGTTTAAATGTTATTCAATCATTTTCCAAATGCGATCTAAATGCCTGAAAACATTTTCAATCACATATCATCAAATACAAGAAAATTAATCATTTTCCATAAAAATGATTTCCTGGAAAATATTTTCTAAAAATTGTACGATTTCTATGAAACAAACGCACCCTTACATTTAAAAATAAAATTGGAACATGGTTGCACCAAATGATGTTTTATTTAAAGAGAAAACACACGAGTAACAAATGTTAGGGAAAACTAGCACAATCCAGTATTCGAATCCTAAATCTCTATTTTGCATAAGTGAAGCTTGCCTTACATGGCTCCTAACCAACTACGAATAGGTTAGTTCTAACCCTAATTAAAATATAATAAAAAAATCGAGAAATCATGTTGTGATTGATAGGACTTTGGATTGTTAATGCGAAGCATAAATGAGAATGCTAGCGTCACCTTTCAAGAGGATTATTTGCACTCCCTAGCAATCCGTTAAACTCCCTCAAGGATTACCTCAAGAAATTCGCAAGACGTACAGACAGATTATCTATCATCTATTCAAAAATTATAATTATTTTCTCCTTCAAATCAATTATGTATAAGGTCACTTGAATAAAACTTGGTGGTTCGAAAGGAGGAAATTTAAGAATGGTTTTCATTTTTCTTTTTTCCATGGGTCAATTTTCAACCATCTCATTCCAATCTATGTTAAATAGCAGGAAACAAGGATTAGGATTAACGATATTGAATAGCCAACCACAGATTGGGAGGAGGCCATGTGCAATGACTTCAGCTTGTTGAAGAGTTGCAATTTGAAACTATCTTGTGTACATAATAACTTGCGATATGTTAAATTTGACTAATCGAGTTGAGTCGAGTAAAATTTATGCAGTTTTTTAGACGTGTCGTCAATTTTCAGGTAACCAAATCTTTAGAATGTGCAGTTACGTGTAAAAATATTAAATAAAAAACTTTCCCCCATCATCCTCATGAAGAGAGGCTTCTGATTTATCGGCAGAAAAGGCAACAAAGAAAAAGATTTCTCGTTGCTCTCCAATCAGTCAATCAGCCCACGTATGAATTAAACAATCTAGACCATTAATTGCTCTAAGTCCAACTTTAATTTTTTAGTTACTTGTTTCATGGCTTTTGCGTTGTGATCACTCTCCCATTAATTTGTTGAGATGAACATGTGAGTTGTATTCAAAAAGTCTTATATCAAATAATTGATTTGATACAAAGTAGTTAATATATTATTATTGACACATAACTCATTGATTTAACTATTTTAGTATATATGGATTCACTTGGATGTATCAATGGATCAGACTTAGCATCTCCCATAGCAATTTTCCTATCTGAATGAATTAGGCCCAATTTTTTTACTGAAGGTGGGCTAGTTTGAAGGGTTCGGACTTTGACTTTCTATTGGCGATCTTCCAAGACTAGGGTATGGAGTCTCTATTGCGCGCTCCCAATAAAAATGTATTTGAGATTGTCTAGAATAAGTTCTAATTAAGAAGGGGTAAGACTATTTTTAACTTTAAGCAGACTACGGGGGATAATAACATCATAATTTGCCGAAGGAAACGACTTTGGTTGATGAAGAGAAACCTAACAACAGTCGATGAATGTAGAAAATAGTATTCAATCTAAACTGATGCGAGTTTCACCTTGTGGACCGTTCAGATTATTGGGGTATTTTGACCGTACCAAGTATCATGGGCCTCCTCTTCATGAATAACGAATAGTACAAGAGAAAATGGGTAATGACATAGGTAGTGGTGAACTTTTTTTTATTTTTCCAATGTCCAAGGCGCCAATTTGTTTTAGAAAATTGTCCAAAAATTCACAATTAATTATATGGCGGCTAATTTAGCATTAAAAGTTTTAAATGTGCTAATTTAATTATAAACCTATTATTAATTTGTCAAGTTAGTCATTCGGAATTTTAGTTGGAAAGTGCTAACATAGATACCAATTGTCCTACATGGCCAATGTTAAAGTAGACAACTTTGGCCAATTTTTCTTAATTTTTCTATAGTTTTTATTACTTTTTTATTAATTTTTAAATTTTCCTCCTTTTCTTTTTCTTTTTATTTTCTTTCATTTTTTTTCTTTTGCCTTTTTTCCTTTTTCCAATGGTTGGGGCCATGGTGATCACCGGCACAAGCAAGGGCTAGGATGGCCTTGTCTGCCCTCACAAACCACAAGGCCAGTGAGGGCTGCCATGCTTTCTCTATGGTTGACAAGGGTGGCAAAGCAATTGAGAATGATTAGGCAAGGGCTTACAAGTCCTTACCCAATGGTCGATGGGGGCTAACCTTGGCTAGTGGTTGGCAACCCCACACAAGCCTTAGTAGTGGGAAAAAAGAATCAAACAAAAATTTTAAAACTTTAAAAATAAAAAAAAAAACACTTGTTCACTTCAGCACTAATCATATCACATAAGATAGTTAATCTTTACGTTAGTGATTTTTCTAGCCAAAATTGAGTAGAATAATTAAATTGGCAAATTTTCAAAAGGTTTATAATTAAATTGGCGAAGGTACAATAAGTTTAGGACTTTTTGGACACTTATCCAAAACTTTTTTTCATTTAATCAAAAGTTTGCTTAAAGTTGTTCTTTCATTAAGTGTATTGACATGTCACATGACTTTTCTGGATGTGGACTACTATGTTAGCATTTATTGACCAACATAGCAATGTAGGCTACCATGTTTTTGTTGGATGATCTTGAGTCTCTCTTTTACCCAAAAAGTTAGTTCAAAAGATGAGGATTTTACTCATACTTATAAACCGATCACTAACCCCTTTCACAACCAATGTGCGACAACCTCAACAATCTCCCTCCTCACATATCAGGCCTAGGTCAAAGCTGCAATAATTGAAAACTCTCCTATATGCCTGTTGGGTTTAAACTTGTTAGCAACCTGGGCTTTGATACTAGTGATGGGCAGTCATGAACTTCTCTCACCCCAAAAGCTAATTCAAAAGATAAGGTTTTCTTTCATACTTATAAATTGACCATCAATCTCTTCCTCAACCAATGTGGGATAGTCCACTAGTCCTTTCTCCAAGTTAGCAAATCTTATTTTTCATTTCTTTGGAATAATTATTATTTTGCTAGCATGGCCAATCTAACACTAGGACAACTAAAATTATGCCCAAGTCATCTTGAGAGGCAATTGTTAGAGTGATCTTGTGAGAGGAAACAATCACACATACTTGAGAAGTAAACACTTAATCTCTTATTGATTCTCTAGTGAAATTCAATCAGTAGGCTTATCAGTATGGAAGAGTGAACATAGACTTATTATAAGCCGAACCACTATAATTTATATGTGCAAATTTCTCTATCCCTTTAACTCTTTATTGTTATCGTTGATACCATATTGCACACAAGTGAATTTGATCATAGCATATTCTCTTTAGACTTTGTTTTCATGTGTTATTAGTCTTGATTGTTTTAATTCCACTTTAATTTGTCAAGTTTGTTTACAATCACTTATTCACTCCCCTCTAGGTAATAGTGCTCAACCCAACTCAAATAGCCAAGACTTGATGCTGGATTCAAATAAGTTATCCATAAGCTCAAGCTCAACTCAATTAGTCAATAGTTCTAACTTGAAACTCGAATTAAACTCAAACTCAAGTGCAAACCATGAAAACACACTGTAATTGAAAATTTTAAAAAAAAAATTGTTCATATATATTAATTTACATATATGATTAAAATAGGTAAAGATTCAATCCCCTCAATTAGGCTCGTGAGATATTCAAGTCAAGTATTTTTTTAGCTCGAGCTAGACTCGATTAATTAGTATTTGAACCACTCGAAGTCAAAAGAAATCAAGTTGAGTTTGAGAAATCTGACAGTCGAACTCAAACAGCTCGAGTAGCTTGACGGAATTACATCCTTAAAGGAAAAAAATCGTGAGCGTCTAGAATCTCAAACTAAGAATAAGACGTGCAAAGTGGGAACTGTGTCCCCGGTCGTCTAAAGTTGATATTGGTCATAAAATATGATTTCAATGTTGAAGTATGGTTTCCTTTTTGGCGCCCCACCCGCCACCTCTTCACTTTTTTATCATCATATAGTGGCACCATTTTATTGGCAAAGAATCACACTCTTAAGATCAATAATATTTTATTAGCAGATTGTTGACCAAAGCTTAGTTGTTTCACTGAAGAAAACCGATTCTTTCCAATACGAACATGGATACCAACAACATACACAAGATCACAAGCAGAGAGGCAAGCAAATCCATATCTACGTATAACAGATGCACTAATATAGTATATGAAAAGTCGAAAATTCAAATACATATACATGTATGGAGGCAAATATGTATGTATGTATGTATGTATGTATCGATCCAAGTACCTAACTAGTGATGGAACGAAATAAGCCATCGATTCGCTTTTGGCTGGGAGTTGAGAGCACCACAAAATCAACAGCCCTCTTAGAGCCACATATTTTTGCACTACATTACAAGTTTAATGGAAACATTTTGATTAATCACCCATCAATCAATGAGAACTAGAGCACTCCAATTGGATATGCGCTATCCATGATGAGTGTGCAATAGCAAAGCTTAATTCCAATTTGGGGAGTCCAAGTCAGAACAGTCATCTAGGCGCATGGGGCAGCAAAAGGTCCACTGAAGCATTATCAAGGGAGAGTGAGAGTGACAACAATTGAGCAGCATTTTGTCTATAAAAACCCATTATACTCGTCCGGAGATGTGCATAAGTTGAAAGACACTCACCAAGTCACTCCAATTGTGTCCGAGACAGTACCCAAACCACTACCATGGCCAAACAAAACCAACTCTCATTCCTCACATCAGCCACTCTTTTGGTCATTATAGTTTCAGTTTCGGAAACGCTCTGTCGCCCTCTTGGAGAGGAACAGTTGTTAAAGCAGCATGAGGAGTGGATGGCAATCCATGGGCGTGTCTATAAGGACGCGGCCGAAAAGGCCAAACGGTATCAGATATTTAAAGAGAATGTTAAGCACATCAATGCCTTTAATAAGGGTGAGGACGTGGGGTATAAACTGGCTGTGAATAAGTTCACGGACCTAACCAACGAGGAGTTCCGCGCTTCCTACACTGGCTACAAGAGAAGGCCCACCAGAGTCTTGTCCTCTGAGGATGTGAAACCGTTCAAGTACGCGAACTTCACCGCCATTCCAGCCGCCTTGGACTGGCGAAACAAGAAGGCCGTGACATCTGTCAAGGATCAAGGTGGCTGCGGTGAGTGAGAAATTGAAATTCGTCTCGCGAATATGTCAAAATCCTCATGTCGTACTCAAGCTGTTTAAAGACGCAACAATAACAAACTACACAACAATATTATATTATCTCTATTTCACTGTTACATTCATTCTACACCTCTCTAACCATACATTTAGATATGCCTTCTATTTTGTCCATTAATATGAACAATTTCTGTTCGCTTGACAGAGGAAATTTACGATCTCCTTGTGCAGGAAGTTGTTGGGCATTCTCGGCAGTGGTGGCTATGGAAGGGCTTACCATGCTCGAGAAGGGGAAGTTGGTGCAACTCTCTGTGCAAGAACTCGTGGATTGCGATGTTAACGGTAAGGATAAAGGCTGCAGGGACGGGTTAATGGACAATGCCTTTGAGTTCATCATAAGCAACGGTGGCCTCACGACTGAGGCGAAATACCCTTACCGGGGAAACGAGCGGACCTGCAACAAGGCCAAGAAAGCAAAACGTGCGGCCTCAATAACCGGATACCAGGACGTGCCAGCCAACAACGAGAAGGCCCTCTTGCAGGCCGTGGCGAACCAGCCAGTCTCGGTGGCAGTCGAGGGGGGAGGGTTGCAGTTCCAATTCTACTCAAGCGGCGTCTTCACGGGCTCGTGCGGGACCAGCGTCGACCACGCGGTCACAGCGGTTGGGTATGGGAAGACCTCTGGTGGGACCAAGTATTGGCTGCTGAAGAATTCGTGGAGCACCGATTGGGGCGAGAAAGGGTACATGAGGATCCAGAGGGATGTGAGGTCTAAGGCCGGTCTCTGTGGTCTTGCCATGAATGCTTCTTATCCAATTGCATGAAGAATAATGGAAGATGATAGAATAAATTATGAGCTTATATATGTCATACCGGTTATCAAGCTCGCTGTAAAAGAAGCGAGTTGAAGTGACGCTACGTCACTTGGGGTGGTGTGTCCTACCACACAAACTGTACGTTGTTTGAATATTATAATTATTTTCTCCTTCATATTAATTGGATATAAGGTCACCTGAATAAAACTTGGTGGTTCAAAAGGAGGAAATTTAAGAATGATTTTCATTTTTTTTCCATGGGTCAATTTTCAAGCATGTCATTCCAACCTATGTTCTCATATATCTTATTTTTCACGAATGGACCCACTTTTCCATGCGAAAATACTTCTAAGTGAAAACCAATCTAACATATAATATGTAAGAAGTTCAAAATAAAACCGGAAATCTAATTAATCTTCTAAGAGGAAACAAGGATTACGATTAACGATATTGAATAGCCAACCACAGATGGGGGGGAGGCCATGTACAATGACTTCAGCTTGTTGAAGAGTTGCAATTCGAAATTATCTTGTGTACATAATAACTCGCGATATGTTAAATTTGACTAATCAAGTTGAATCGAGTAAAACTTATGCAGTTTTCTGGATGTGTCGTAAATTTTTAGGTAACCAAATCTTTAGAATGTGCAGTTACGTGTAAAAGTACTAAATAAAAATACTTTCTCCCATCCTCCTTATGAAGAGAGGCTTCTGATTTATCGGTAAAAAAGGCCAAAAAGGCAACAAAGAAAGAAAAAGATTTCTCGTTGCACTCCAATCAGTCCAATCAACCCACGAATGAATTAAACGATCTAGACTATTAATTACGAATTGCTCTAAGTCCAACTTTAATTTTCTGGTAAACTTGTTTCATGATAGTTGCGTGGTGATCACTCCCATCAATTTATTGAGATGAACGTGTAAGTTATATTAGAAGAGTTATTTATCAGATAATTGATTTGATATGAAATAGTTAATGCATCATTATTGGCACATAACCTATTGACTTAAGTTCTTGAGTATATGTGGGTTCAATTGAATATATCAATGGATTTGGACTTAGCATCTCCCATGGCAATCTTTTTATATGAAGGAATCAGGCTTCCACTAGGTACTCTCAACAAATGGCATCTAATGATTGGCCTAAATTTTTGAGTGAAGATGAGTTAGTTTAAAGGGCTCAGACTTTGACTTTCTATTGGTGATCTTCCCCGGCTAGGGTATCGAGTCTTTACTAGGTGCTCCTAACTAGAATGTATTTGAGATTGTTCAGAATAAGCTCTAATTAAGAAGGGGTAAGACTATTTTTAACTTTGAGCAAATCACAAGGGGTAATAACATCACGATTTGCCAAAGGAAATGACTTTGGTTGATGAAGAGAAACCTAGGACGTATTTGTTAACGCTCCTATTTTTCCGTTCTTTTGTTCTTTGAAATAGAAAAAATAGAAATCTATACGATAACTTCAACTAGTATTTCTATTCCTCGGAATAAAAAATTGTTCTAGAGAGTAGATTTGGAATTTGGAACAGAAACAAGAGTTGAAAAAAGTAGTTTGTTGTTCATGGAAATAATTTCTAGAATAAGTTCTTTTTTTCTTTTCTTCTTCTTCCTCTTCTACCACTACTCGCCACTCACGACTTGCCACTATTGGTCACTGCCATCGGAAGAAGAAGGAAGGAAAAAAAGAAAAGAAAAAAAAGAAAAATCTCAAAAAAAATTAAAAATTAAAAGAAATTTTACATCACAAAAAAATTTACTAAGAAATTACTAAGAAATTGTTATGACATATTTGATCAGACCAAATATTATAAGCCTCTGCATCATGAATAACAAACAGGACAAGAATAAAAAATGGGTTATGACATAGGTTGTCCTACAAGGCCAATGTTAAGGTAGACAATTTTGGCCAATTTTTCTTAATTTTTCTAAATTTTTATTACTTTTTAAATTTTTTCCTTGTTTTTCTTTCTCATTTCTTTCATTTTTTCTTTTCCTTTTTACATTTCTCCAATGGTTAGGGCTGTCGTGATCACTAGCACATACAAGGGCCATGATGGCCTTGTCTGCCCTTGTGAGCCACAAGGCCAATGAGGGCCACCATGCCTTCTCTGTGGTTGAAAAGGGCCGCAAAGCTAGTGAGGATAATCTAGGCAAGGCTTTGCTAGTCCTTACCCAGTGGTTGATTGGAGCCAGCCTTGGCTAGTGGCTAGCAACCCCATGTGATTTTTAGTTGTGGGAATAAAAAGAAAGAAAATGAAATAAAAAATCAAAAAAATTTAAAAACTTGTTCACTTCAACACTAGCCATGCCACATAAGATAATCAATATTTACATTAGTGATTTTCTAGCAAAAATTGACTAGAATAATTAAATTGACAAATTGTCAAAATATTTAAGATTAAATTGGCCATTTTAAAATAAAATTAAGACTTTTTAGACACTTATCCCAAACTTTTTTCATTCAATCAAAAGTTTGCTTGAAGTTGCCCTTTCGTTAAGTGTATTGATGTGTAACATAAATTTTCTGGATGTGGACTACCATGTTAGCATTTATTGGCCAATATAGTGGCGTAGGCTATCACGTTTTTGTTGGATGATCCAGTCTCTCTTTCATTAAAAAAGCTAATTCAAAGAGTGAGATTTTCCCTTACACTTTTAAACTGACCACCACTCCTTTCAAACTAATGTAAGACAATCTCAACAATCTCCCCCTCACACATCTACTTGGGTCAAAGCCGTAATAACTTGTAGCTCTTCCATGTGCCTATTGGGTTTAGACTTATTGGCAACGTAGGCTCTAATGCCAGTGATGGGCAATCTTGAGCTTCTCTAACTCCAAAAGCTAACTCAAAGAATGAGGTTTTCTCTCATACTTATAAATTGGCCATCAACCTTTTCCACAACCAATGTGAGACAGTCTTAACAATCTTTTCTCCAAGTTAGCAAATCTTATTTTTCATTGCTTTGGAATTATTATTTTGAGAGCATGGCCAATCTAACACTAAGAAAACAAAATTATGGCCAAGTCATCTTGAGAGGGAATTGTTAGATTGATCATGTGAGAGGAAACAATCACATATTTTTGAAAAGTGAACACATACGTAACCTCTTATTGATTCTCTAATGAATCCAAGCAGTATATTAATAAGGAAGAGTGGACCTAGACTTATCATAAGTTAAACCATTATAATTTCTATGTGCAAATATCTCTATCCCTTTAACTATTTATTGTTATCCTTGATACCATATCGCACATAAGTGAATTTGATAATAGCATATTCTCTCTTTAGACTTTGTTTTCATGTGATATTAGTCTTGATTGTTTTAATTCCACTTTAATTTGTCAAGTTTGTATACAATCACCCACTCACTCCCCTTTAAGTGAAAGTACTAGCCACCACAATTATTATTAGTTTTATACACAAAAGAATATGGATAGTTCAAGTTTCAAACTATAAATCCATACTAGGGGGTGTACGTCTGTAATCAAGTCGAATCCACAACAATTTGACACTTGAGCTCGACCATGAAAAGACACTGCAATTGAAAATTTTATAAAGATCTTTTGTTCATATTTATTAGTTTATATATATGACTAAAATAGTTAAGATTCAATCCCCTCGACTAGGCTTGTGAGATATTCAAGTATTTTTTAGCTCGAGCTAGTCTCGATTAATTGGTATTTGAACCACTTGAAGTAGAAAGAAATCAAGTCGAGTTTGAGAAATCTGACTGTCGTACTCAAATAGCTCGAGTAGCTCGACTGAGTTATATCCTTAAATGCAAAAAATCGTGTCTAGAACTTCGTCCCAAGCTAAGAATAAGACATCCAAAATGGGAACTCAGCCCCCGGTCGTCTAAAGTTGACATTGGTCATAGAATATGATTTCAGTGTTGAAGTTGAGTTTTCTTTTTTGCGCCCCACCCGCCACTCTCAATTTTTTATGATCCTTTAGTGGCACCTCGCAAAGAATCACACTCTTAAGATCAATAATATTTTATTAGCAGAATGTTGACCAAAGCTAGTTGTTTCACTGAAGAAAACCGATCCTTTCCAATAGGAACATGAATCCCAACAATATACACATGATCACAAGACAAAGATAAATGCAAATCACATATCTAGGTATAACTGATGCACTAATATAGTTTATGAAAAGTCGAAAATTCCAATACTTGCACAAATATGTATGTGAGGTCCAAGTACCTACCTAGTGACGGAACGAAATAAACCATCGATTCGCTTTTGACTAGGAGTTGAGAGCACCACAAAATCAACAAGCCTCTTAGAGCCACATACTTTTGCACTACATTACATCTTTAATGGAAGCATTTGGATTAATCACCCATCAGTCAATGAGAACCAGAGCACTCCAATTGCATATGCGCTATTCATGATGAGTGTGCAATCGCAAAGCTTAATTCCAATTTGGGGAGTCCAAGTCAGAACAGTCATCTAGGCGCATAGAGGGAGCAAAAGGTCCACCGAAGCATTATCAAGAGAGTGAGAGTGACAACAATTGCGCGGCATACTGTCTATAAAACCCCATCATACTCATTCGAAGATGTGCACAAATTGAAAGACACACTCACCAAGTCACTCCAATTCTGTTCTAGACAGTACCCAAACCACTACTATGGCCAAACAAAACCCACTCTCATTCCTCACATCAGCCACTCTTTTGGTCATTATAGTTTCCGTTTCGGAAACGCTTTGTCGCCCTCTTGAAGAGGAACCCTTGTTAAAGCAACATGAGGAGTGGATGGCAATCCATGGGCGCATCTATAAGGATGCGACCGAAAAGGCCAAACGGTATCAGATATTTAAAGAGAATGTTAAGCACATCAATGCCTTTAATAAGGGTGAGGACGTGGGGTATAAACTGGCTGTGAATAAGTTCACGGACCTAACCAACGAGGAGTTCCGCGCTTCCTACACTGGCTACAAGAGGAGGCCCACCAGAGTCTTGTCCTCTGAGCATGTGAAACCGTTCAAGTACGCGAACTTCACCGCCATTCCAACTGCCTTGGACTGGCGAAACAAGAAGGCTGTGACATCTGTCAAGGATCAAGGCGTCTGCGGTGAGTGAGAAATCGAAATCTGTCTCGCGGATATATCAAAATCCTCATGTCGTACTCAAGCTGTTTAAAGACGCAACAATAACAAACTACACAACAATATTATATTATCTCTATTTCACTGTTACATTCATTCTACACCTCTCTAACCATACATTTAGATATGCCTTCTATTTTGTCCATTAATATGAACAATTTCTGTTCGCTTGACAGAGGAAATTTACGATCTCCTTGTGCAGGAAGTTGTTGGGCATTCTCGGCAGTGGCGGCTATGGAAGGGCTTACCATGCTCGAGAAGGGGAAGTTGGTGCAACTCTCGGTGCAAGAACTCGTGGATTGCGATGTTAACGGTAAGGATAAAGGCTGCAGGGGCGGGTTAATGGACAATGCCTTTGAGTTCATCATAAGCAACGGTGGCCTCACGACTGAGGCGAAATACCCTTACCGGGGAGACGAGCGGACCTGCAACAAGGCCAAGACTGCAAAACGTGCGGCCTCAATAACCGGATACCAGGACGTGCCAGCCAACAACGAGAAGGCCCTCTTGCAGGCCGTGGCGAACCAGCCAGTCTCGGTGGCAGTCGAGGGGGGAGGGTTGCAGTTCCAATTCTACTCAAGCGGCGTCTTCACGGGCTCGTGCGGGACCAGCCTCGACCATGCGGTCACAGCGGTTGGATATGGGAAGACCTCTGGTGGGACCAAGTATTGGCTGCTGAAGAATTCTTGGGGCACCGAATGGGGCGAGAAAGGGTACATGAGGATCCAGAGGGATGTGAGGTCTAAGGCCGGTCTCTGTGGTCTTGCCATGAATGCTTCTTATCCAATTGCATGAAGAATAATGGAAGATGATAGAATAAATTATGAGCTTATATGTCATACCGGTTATCAAGCTCGCTGTAAAAGAAGCGAGTTGAAGTGACGCTACGTCACTAGTTGTGGTGTGTCCTACAACAGAAACTGAACGTTGTTTACAAAATTAAGAGCCTGCCAATTAAAGTTGTACCAAGTGCTCAAATGATTGTGTGGGAGAAGATAAATGAAGCTATAGAAACGTGATTTGGGACAACTATTCCTTGATAGAAACACAATTGCAAAACTGATGGAAAATGAAAACTACCGACATAGGAAAACATATTGCAGTTCTTCCTATATGCTTGATAAAGTGGTAGAGAACCCACCAACGACGGAATAAATCTAGAGGATCCTAATAATCTGTACAAAAATCCACACACAATAGTAAAATTGGACGATATCATGGCTCATCCTTAAATCATTCATCGCATTCACCAATCATGCTATGTCCTTCTACTAAGTTGAATGACGCCCGAAAAGAATTAGGAAAATAAAATTTATTAATATTTTCTATTGTGGATTCAACGCAAGGCCTCTACCTCATAATGGGAGTTCTCAATGAGAAGTTAAAATCTTGGTTCTTATCTCTACTCAATTTCACTCGACATCTTAAACAAATTAATTATGGACCAATTAAACTTGTGATCTCCTCCCTTTGATTTTTATCATCTCACATGTGACTTATATTTGACTAGCGCCTCACGCATGAATTCTTATACTCTCTGATGTTCCTTCTATACGAAGGCGAACTTCCTTTGCTCTATCAAATTGGAAATAGAAAATTATTAGCAAAAGCATGTGGAGAGTGCCCTCTATGAATGTGAATTCAATTCATATACATCATTGGATACGATCAGATCTACATAATCAAATGATGCGTGCAGATTGAGATCATATGCACTTAAGTTATTTTTGTCGCTCATAGTCACTTCGGTGGAAGTATTATCCAATGACTAAATAGAAATAGACATTGTCGCGGGAAAATTCCCCTCCAATTCCATCATTTGGAGGGTGGATAAGAAGCACCAAAGTTAATGACTGAGATAAAACTGCATAACACTGAGAACTATAATTTAGTGGAACATCGAAATGATGTGTAATGATGAAGGATGTTCCATTCTTTCCAACCAAGATTCATTAACCAATTATATAGGAAGTCCCCCGTCAAGATGCGTTTTCCGCCGGTGCCTTCTTTTCAGCAAGTGCGAAGCAGATAGAGAGAGAGAGAGCGCGAGATCAAATCTCTGGGGACAGCAAGCTGACTTAGGCAAGATCGTGGCTTTCGCCAGCCTTGCCACTTGCCGACGAATGCCTTCGGAACTCACCATTCCTACGGCGAGACGGTCACCTCGGATCTGCAGCAAGGGTGGTCCTCATGCTGATTAACGACAAGGCCGCCATCCTCGCCTTGCATCTTGGCGAGGCCCTTGCACAGATCAGCAGTGAGGGACCGAGGGCCACGCTGCCGCGCCTGGGTCCGCCTTGCATGTGGTGACGAGGGTCGGGTCCTCGCCTCGTCCCCCTTTACTAGTCAGATGATTATGAATTTCTCGCTATCTCAGTTTACCTCTGTTTACATGGGCTGCGATGGGCCTAGATGAGACGGCTTAAACCAACCCAGACGTCGTGAGTCGCTGAACTATCGCCGGGGTCGATACGATGAAATCTTAATAGGAGTTCAACATAAATAAAACAAAGAATAATAATTCGACAAGTAACACGACAATTAGCAAGGACAAGATTTCGGTATGAAAAGTGACGGTAATGTTTTATGCAGGAGGTCCTCGTACAATGAATCAGCAAGTTCTCATCTTCCTAATGTTATAATGATTAAAAGAATGAAAATAATATCTAACTCGGGATTTCGTAACTTTGTGCTCTGTAAGGTGTGGACCTTAGGAAACAATAAACCTTTGCATCAGGGATTAGCCAATGAAAATATTACTAATGGATGCTAATTAGCCGATAATTACCGTATTATTTTTGCTTCGTTTTCCATTTTCCATAATGATCATATTCCGTGTCATGACTAAAAAAATGAGAGAAGTGGTTCGGATAAGTCTACAATGCACGAGATTCATATTTTATTGGTAACAAAAGATAGGATAAAATCCACTTGCGATATGACTTTCATATCGGTAGTTTATGACGTTATCAACCGAACTTCAATCAAAATTCTTTGGTTACGAATAAACTGAAAGCTTAGTGCAATTTGGTAATGGAAGAGAAAGTGAAGTGGTCTAATTGCAATAGGGATCTATTTAGACTAATTATTATTCCAAAATCATGTTACTCTTCAATTGGCCGCAATTTGTTAGGCTAATGGCAGACACCACACTATCAGAATTGTGATGTACAATATGTACCATCATCTTATGGTACATTGACTACAGCATGTCAAGAACCCACTACCAATTAGTGCATAAATATTGCGCCCATAGATTAACAAAATCAATCTGCACTTTAGATCAACAACTAAATGTATTCTGACCGGTTTTCGCGCATCTCCACTAGTCCACACTTTCCCGGGTGATCTCTTTTGATCGGCTACAATTTCTTAGCCTAATGGAAAATATTACAATATTGGGGAACATTGTCCAAAGAGTTCTAAACTTATTATATAACTTCCAATTCAATTGAAAATATTTCAATCCAATCAATTCAGCCAATATTCTTGTAATAATCCTAAACTTTTTGATAATTTTCCAATGCAATTCATTTGGCCAATTTAAGTCAAAAATCAACAACATAGTTTGAGGCTATTTTTTTTCAATTTTTTTATTTGTTCTTTCTTTTATATTTTCTTTTATTTCCTATTCTTTCCTTCTCTATTGTTCATCTTCTTCCTTCTGCCGAAAAGGACTGGGCCTATCGCTGGGACCTCAACGATGGCCAGCAACTCTCATTGACCATGGACAAGGGCGTGCATGCTCTCACCAGCTACAAGTTATTGAAAAAACTTCCGATGATATTTCAAAATTGACAAAACCATCTAATTATATCAGTTATTGGATAAATGTAGATATTGCCTTATCTTAGGATTGACTAGATACAAGAAAAGCTCTATCACTGCTGATATTACCTGAAGTATGAAGTAAAAAACTGAAGATGATTAGAAGGACCTCGATGAAGGTAAAGAAGTCAAGTTCATGAGGATTTTGAAGTATTGTGACGAGATGAACAGTTCATTAGTGGTGTAAAAAAAAACCTAAAATCGGATCTTTTCGGTCCTGGTCTCTTTCGATTCAGATAAAGAGTAAAGGAATTTGGGTAGATTGACGGTTCAAGTCGGGTTTCAGGTTTGTTTGTTTGTTTTCTTTTTTCTTTCTTTGCATCTTCTTCTTCCCTTTGACAGCAACAGCTCCAAAAAAATAAAAATAAATAAAACCTACATCTTTCGACGATGCGACCGACGAGGAGGAGGACGAGTCCTGGAGGCGATGGGGCCAGAAGTCAACGATGCCTCTGAATGACGAAGAGTTCGATCCTTTTCCAGATTGTCGAGCATCGATTCGGGCCAGTTTCAGGGAGAGATGAGGCGTCACTCCATGCCCCCGTTCGGGTTCATCAAGCTCGGTTGGGGCATTCCTCAGACTCCGGCCATAGCGGTTTCAATTTCTGATTCTCTTCTTAGGACTTCTGTTATGCGGTATCAGTACTCCTGTTTATTTTTGGATGGTTTTAAACTTATAAATCGATTACCATATGGCTTACATTGTTATGTATTGGGCCTTGAGTTGCGTTGGCTTCTTGATATTTCGAGGTAAGGTTTTGCTAGGTTTTGAGTTCAGTTATATGACATTGATTACACATTTGGAATAGCTTTAATGAGTTAATTCAGTTGGAAGTCAGATATCTTATAACTTTGCGGTTAAGTTCTATTCAACCCAGAAAGCAACTGCATGGCAGCTGAACAAGAACTAGACTTTGTGATCCAGGTGACATTCGGGCATCTACGAGATAAAGATCGATTTCTAGTTCCAGAAGAAGGGCCATAAGTTATTACTGATTTGGGTTTTACTTCTCCTAAAGGGACATTGCGCATGGCGATTGTCATGCTTTACCGTATTCTCCTTTTCCTTATAGCTAGAGCGTTCTGTATCACCTGTTGAAGAAGTAAATTGCAGCTTTGGTTAAACGCAGTTTTTTTCGTATTGCAAGCGATTGATGCCAAAGATTTGGTTTTTTTTTTTTCCTGATGTGTCCGTTTCCCTGAAGTTGTCGAAAGATGTGGTTTTTTGGGTTTTTTGGAGCCGTTGCTATGACAAAAAGGGCAAAAGAAAAAAAAATAATAAGAGAGTAAACTCAATATAATTCGACCCGTATTTTCAGTTCAAGTCACAGTTTGAGTCAAAACATACACAGAGTTCGGTTCAATTTAGGTATCATCAAAACCTAAACCAAAGCGAACCATTCACACTCCTAATTTTATATGGTTGTATTGATACAAAGGAAGATAAAGTGGATGGCAACACAAAAGTCGACTAATGGCGGAAAGCCTTGATAGGTGCACTAGTTGTTGACAGAGGCGGTTCCTTATATCACTTGAGAAAAACATATGTATTCATACGCATCATGTCTTGAAGGCCCATTTATTCAATCTTACGGAATGTTGACAGTCCACCTCGAGCCTGGAATTCCGAAGACATACATACAGAGAGAAATTTAATCGGTCGTTAATTAATTTGCTAAGAAGGAATATTTCCTAATATGAGCAAAACTATTCATGGAAAGCACACTGTCGCTAAGGTAGATTTAATCATATGGGCAAGCAAACCTCCTGGTGATTGGGGAACTTATCTTCAATGGCTAAATTGATCATCTTGAAGATCTTCTAACCTTTGGTGTGGATCTTGAAGACTATATGAGAAGATCAACATACATTAAAGATATATGAATCACGAGAACAAATTGACAATATTGAGAAAGCTTTATTCTCTCTTGTTATTGAGCAAATAGTTCAGTATTACTGAGAGTGACTCACTAGTTGTAATCTTTGTTCAAAGGTGTTGTAGTAATGCATGGAAATTTGGGTAGAAGCAGCACGAGCTACAATGTAAAGTATTAAAAGATTATTACTAGAATCCGACCTAATGGCAATTAGTTTGGAAAAGTGGACATAAGCTTGATCTAAGTTGAACCGCTATAAAAATCTATGTGCAACTCTTCCATCTCTCTTTATTTTTTTCCATATTTATATGACATAAACATAGTGCACATGGTATCATAAGCTTACTCTTGCATATATTAAGTTCTTGCATAACCATATTTGATTTTAATAATTTTGAAAATATATCAAGTTTCCTTTTATAACCTATTCAGCCCCTCTAGGTTATATCATTAGTTATAACAATTGGTATCAAAGCTTAAAGATATGCCATGGCCAGTCATTTTGGTGCAGGAGTCTTTGAAGGACAATCAACTTCAAGACTTCCGTACTTCGATGGAAATAACTATAGTTTCTGAAAATGCAAGTTGAAAGCATTTATCAGGTCAGCAGCTCCAGCAACATGGTATGTCATCGAAAATGGCATTCGTATGACTCTAACAGCAAGAACTCTATCTTCATCAACATCCTCTGGCACTGGTCAAAACACAGGAGAAACAAGAGCAATGTAAGCAACAAAATCAGCCAAGGAATTTGCCAGAAGAGCACCTTACGATGCTAAAACTTTCTACTATTTTATTGTGCTTTATCACCTTTAGGATTTAATTGTATCTCTATATTTACTTTAAGCAAAGATATTTGAAATAAACTATCAGTGATTTTTTAAAGAACTTACAAAGTTAAAAAACAAATATGATTATACTTTTGGGAAGATATGAAACCTTCTTAATGGACATTGATGAGACTATCACAGAAATGAACACGAGTATACCAAGAGAGACATTTATCAATGCTAAGAACATAAAGAAGATTCTTAGAGCACTTCCTAAGTAATGGGATCATGTGAAGGGGTCATATGAAGACCTTCATTCGAGAAACACTGAAGATTATGCCTTTCTTTATGGATGAACTCATGGAAACTTCAATGGCCTATCAAGTTGACTAATTAGATGAATGGGAGTAGAGAGGTAAGAAATCAATTGCATTTAAAGGTAATACTTATGTGTGTTAGAACAAGAGTTCAAAGATGAGACACGACGGCTCACCTCACCCTAGCAGGCAAAGTGAGCCCAATGCCTCGATCTCTAGGTTTGCCAAGCCAGTTATGGCATTCCTGCACCCCTGTTATTTTTGTGTTTCAATTGAGGGTTTTCACATATTTTAACTTGGAGCCTATCTTAGTTCTATTAGTGTACATTTTGCATTTTTGCTGTATCACACCATGGGAGCTATTTGGGGTATTTCCGTTGGGTGTATTTGGGCCAAGAGTGAGCACCGAGAGCCTGCTGTCTAGAGCCTTTAACATGCTGCACAGCGGACTCCGGGTCCCATTACGGCCCATTTGAAGGTATCAGACGGTCTGGAAACATCGATTTTTCTTGTGTACGTCCCTCGGAGCGATTCCGGGCTCATTCGGACCTATTTGGAGCCCAAATGAGCGCTCAAAGCCCACTGTACAGCAGCTTGAGCGTGCTGGATGGCAGACCTCTGGCTCTCTTATGGTTCTAACAGTGGTCCTTGGGAGCCTCTTTTACCTTTGGGAAAGTATCAATGTTGGAATCGCAAGCTTAGGCGTTATTATACTTTGATTAGTGTAACTGTGGTCAATTTGTGGTTAATCATGTCATTTATTATGATCTTAATTTTGAATTTAGTAGATGTTAGTATAGGTGAAAAAGTGGCATGGAAAGCATGGAAATGGAGAAGTACAGAAGATAGCGTTCAAGGAGATGCCGTACTAGTTTAGTGTTTAAGTTTGTAATGTTAAGTAATGTTTGAGTCTATGTCTAATTCAATATCATTGTAATATAGGATAATATAAATGTTAAATCATGTCGTCTGAGTAATAAAAAAGAGAAAAGCCGATAAAGAGATGGGATAAAAGGAGTAGTTAGCGTGGCGTTTAGTTTGGAATTCCAATTAGAGATAGGATTAATTCGTTGATTAGAATTGCATTGTTATTATTTAGCCAGTCACTTCGTTTTGTCTAGTCATGGTCATTTCATCTGATTTTAAGATAAAGACACCCTTAATACTAGATACTGCTTAAGGGGTCCTGTCCCAAGGCATAATAATAAGTCATATATTTTCTTTGCCTGACACCATATCGGGTTTTACTCTTCTCGCACTTTACATTATGTCTTCCTCAATTACATGTTTTTCTTCATTTGGAGCGTTATTATTCTATACGCATGATGGATACCCATTTAAGTAATCATGCATGATCACATAGTAGTATGTGCTTGGAGCTTAAAATTTGTAAAAAGGATTCAACCTGAAAAAATGTTATGCAATCTCTTCTAGCAAAACTGATAAGGATTTCAAATATCAAGATTTCTCCAAATTTACTTATGAAATGGATTTTAGCATTTTTTTTCTTCATATACTCAACAACAAAATGAAGTGGTTGAAAGGGAGAATGGCTCTTTATAGGATATGATAAGAACCATGCTAATTCAAAGTGGTGTTCCCTCATATTTCTGAACTGAGGCTGTTGTAACTTCTTGTTATATCATTAACTCACTAGAAAAATCAATGAGAAATAATAACACACAAGAAATTATGTGACTTGATTTGAGCATTGATACCTATTTTACAAAGAGAACTAGTAGTAAATAATCCATGAGACAATCGAAGATTTAAAGAGTTAAAATCTCTCGTGCGCTTAACTATTTCCCAACCTTAAATCATATCAAAAATCACAGTATCTAGCCTCACGTAATTATTCGAACATCACATCCACTTTTCTTGAAGTCACGACACACGCACAAGACAAACAACACTCAATTCACATCAAACTGAAGCCCCAAACTAACGAGTTTTCTAAATATTTGGTTTTACTAGCTGCGATAGGAAACTTATGACCAACAATAATAAGGAAACACACAAAGTCAATATAAACAAAGTGAGCCCAAACAGCAAGTTTGGCCTAACGTGAAGGAAGCTTCCTTTTCCATACTTCTCTAAATATTTGGTTTGACTTGCTGCAATTGGAAGCTTATTTCCCGTTTTATATTTATCAAGCACCAAAAAATAACAATTGCCATCCGAATCTCCTAATTAGCATCGAATCAGGTTTTTATTGAAGCTCATAGTCAAGATATAATTTGACAATACAAAGTATATACATGAGTTTTACCTTTCAAAACTACTTGATAATTTGGCACCAATTATCTATTTGTACCTATTTACGAAAACGTCATTTTCTTTACAGAAAACTCCAAATCCAAACCCTAGATTTTCGTACACACCCAACCACTACAAGTAACGACAAATCTAATCACCCACCTTAGCAAGAAGCTAAAACAAGTTTGCAAGGTGGGGCCATTTGGCCTTTTCAATGTGGGGTTTTACTTAGAGGCATGTAAGTGGTGTTGGCAAAAATAGAGATATGTAAGTGGTCATTAGAAGGAAAGAAAAGTAAGGTATGTCTTTTATACTTTTCGTTTCCTTCATTTGTTTAGTTTTTCTTGCTCGATTTCTACATCTTAAGTTGTTTATTTAACTTGTTTTTACTTGCACCAGTCCAAATCTGCATAATATTAGATAGGATATAGAAATGCATTATTTTGTCCGGTCTCTTCCGAACGAAAGATATAATATAAAGAATCTGAGGAGATTTATTATGCTATCCTATGCTATCCGTTTTAATATTATTGTGACCAAATTCAGCCTTGGAGTTCCAAGAGAATAATAGCTGAACAAAACGAAACGAACTATATTAGTTCACCATTTCTTGTTATTTTCCAACCTATTTCCAAATAAATTATCTCTCTCTCTCTCTCTCTCTGCGCGTATATTATTGACTTCGAAGCCCACGTCTCTGGACCAAATGATTCAAACTTCATTGGCATTTGGCCAGCCATCTTCTATCTAACCACCAAGCCTCCATTAATAAAAAGGTTTAGTCCTTCAACATTAATCAAAGGTCCTTCAGCACGTTTATGTCACTTCACTTTAACAAAATAATACACATTATTAGAAAAATATGACTTTTTACTCATGATATTGGCAGAAAATTTTGGTAAGTATATATAAATTTTGCGTCATGCCAACAATTTAAACTATTTGATTTAGTGGTCTCAATTTTATCATACATATAATATTTTTGTTGGAAGATGAATATTTATTTCGACTACACAATGCACACGTGTCACTAGGTTCTGATTATTTGTGAAAATTATATACATTGAAGTTAACGTTTAGTACGACGCATCTTTAATAATACTTATGTACTTTTCAATCTGCCGATCTTCTCTGAAATTATAAGATAAGCGCAATCTCCAATCTCTTGATAAATGATGTCGGCTAAGAACTTATCAATAATAATATAAATTAGCTCAAAAAAAAAAATTGCATGACAATGGCGTGGGGCAGGTTTATTGATAGGAAACTTCCATGACTCTAACTTCTATTAGCCAATTTCACATAAATAATATTTTTTCTAACTCTCCCATTGAGAACACGCCACGTGGGAGTAATTTTTCCTAGTAAATTGATAACTCTCTATTTTTTATATCATTATCCAGGTTAAATGAAAAATAAAAAAAGAAAATATAAAAAAAAATTTACTTGGAAAGGTGCAAGATTCATTATAGGTTATTAACACAAATAGTCTATAAATATTGGCTCAACGTGCGATGTGATTCTTGCACTTTTAATTTGTTCAATATAGACCTTGAACTTTAGCCCAATATATAATATGGTCCCTAAACATTTTCTTATTGTTGTACAGTGGTGCCATTATTCTCTAAGTTGTACAGTGGTGTTTCTGGTTATATACAAGCTTACCTTACCCAAAAAAAAAAAAAAAATACCAAAAGTTTGGACTGCATTGAACAAATTAAAATTTCAGAAATGACATTACATATTGAACCAAAATTCATAAACTATTTATGTCATTTTCCTTTTCATTATCAAATTCAGTGGCAATCCTAATCGAACAAGTACAACTACTATAACCACGGTGCAATGAATTGTAAGCTTAAACCACAGAGATTAAAGGCAATTACTAATCCCTATAGGTCACATCATACTTATATCATCGTTTAGTTAAGTTCCAATACTATATACCCGTCACTAATCCCTTAACCAATAATTATACACTATGATATTGGATACCAGCGACTACGAAGCTTCCGAGAAGTTTCTTGTCTTATACCAGCGACTACGAAGCTTCCGGGAAGTTTCTTGTCTTACATTTTTTTATTAGGTCAATTTATAGAGAGATTATTTAGATCCTTTAGTAGTACGGTATCGTTTTCTTCACCGGAATTAATTATTATTTTGTAAAAAAAGGAAAAAGAAAACTTATAGGTACGTAGTGATCCACTTTAGTAGACGGGAATGTCATCTTTAATATGTGTTTATGACTTTCTCATGATTTGCTGAGTAATTGGCAATCTCATACTAGGACGTTACTTAGACTTTGCATGATAATGACTTAACAACAAGCATGGATCTAGCGCGAAAATATCAATCTTGAAATCGTAGGTAAAATTTCCCATGTTGGCCTCACTAAGGATATGGTCTCGCTTCCGTTCTTTTCCGAGAAGAAAGTATTTTAGCATGGCGGAAGTATCTATGGCAACATGATCCTAACAGTACATAAATTGCTTTAGCTTAGGGCTACCTACATAGATAAAAGACCTGAGTTTAACCGGTTCATGAGGCATGTAAAGTGTTTTAGATATCTCTAAATAGTCAAGATTCATCTTTTATGTCCTTGGACTATAATAAGAAAAGAGATACAGTTTGATGAATTTCAATATTTTAGTGTTTACAAGAAGTTCTTTTGATAAGTAGAGTGGAGGTAAGAGAGGACAAAGATGTAAGTAGGTGTATTGGCACCGACATGATATTGTCATCTCTAATCACTCACTCATTTGTTCCCACACAGCTTTAAAATGCACTGTGCTAGTCTCATGTTGCACAAGAGTTATCTACTGGTATAACGTTTCATATGTACATGTGCAATGTGGAACTACTAAAATATTTTACAGCTAATGACCAACACCTCTACCTTGACTAATTTATCTTGACTGATATAAATGACTCGCATGAGCTCATCGTGCTAATAGAAGCTAGAACTAACTCAGGTTTGTGCAGCTTTAAAACTTGCCATGCTAGTTTGAGATTGCACGAGACTTATCAACTAACATGACAACTCATACATGGCGATGTGAGATCAAAGAGACATCTGGCACACAATGCACCTACATGAAAACTCATTGTCTAATTAGGTCATTACTTAATAGTATAGAAATTTTGGATCTTCAAGCGAATAATTCATGATACACATTCAGGGGCACATGCATCTACGCCTACAAAAGTATATCCACTCACGAAATTTAACAATTGGAGGAGTCGTAATTGGCTAGCGTTTGAAAAAAAAGCATTTTCTAAATGAAGTTTATTATCCTCATTTTCCATTAAAAGTTGAATACGGACATTGATATCCGGTGGAAAAGAACCCCTAGTGGTCCACATCCCATCGCTGTTTTATGTAGAAAGATACGACCACTTCAAAAATAAAGAAGATGACAGCGCAAGACTTTCATTTGGTACCTCAAAGTTAATCTTATCTCTTCTTTATTGGGTGTCCGTTTGTCCAACTAAACTTTGCTTTTTATGTTTGGTTGTCTATTGTCTCTACATAATACTTTCAGGTGTATTAAACATCGTATAAAATGATCACAATTCGTGTCAATTTTGATGTGGTGTTGAACGTGATCTATATGTAAATTGACTTTTTGTGAGGATTACTATATCTAGTCGGGATAGACTGGGTATTAAAGATTTCGATGAATACCACATTATTAAAAAGTATTTTGGGCCGTTTGTTTGATATATAGTTGGAATCTTGGTCAATACTCTCATAAATTGATCAATGAAATCGATTGGCACTCGTAAAAGATAAATGATGGGGACATAGCGCTGTCCTCAACTATTTCTTGTCTTGTAGTTGATCAACTTAGAGGAGAATTTGTCAATAGCAAAATCAAGCCATGGCGGCTCGGACTTCTAATTCAGAAACCGGAGGTCGTCCTTTTAAATTTCAATAATTGCTTTTAAACTACTACTTAAATTTCAATAATTGCTTATGAACTACTTTATACTAAAGTAGCTTGTGCCTGTACTTAACCGGTACATGAGATGGGCCTCCATAAAATCGGATCTCCACGCCCGTGCTCTAGGATTATCAAGAAGAAAAGATTTCAGCTTCGATGAAGAGTTTTCAACTCAGAAGATTTTTCTACGTGAAAAGGGCTTTCTTTGGTCTTGTCTGTGCTAGAAAATACCTTTGGAGTTCGAAGCATCTTCTATTCCACAACCAAGAAAAAAAAATGTCACTTAGTTGAGTGATCTAAATCAATGAATAAATCTGTTTATTTTAATAGAGATGTCATTCAACAAGTAATTAAGAGATTTTTGTGTGGTTTACACAACGGTAATGTTAAGTTATCGAATATGATTAACCTCATACTCCACCGGCTTGATTTCTCCACGCAACAGATAGTGATTCCACAATTTTTTTTACTTTAATATTTTATGTTGACAATAAGGTTGTGGTGAACATTGAGGTGGCAATAATGGCGGCCGAGGTGCTAAGTGGTAGTAGGTGGACGAGATAGACCGGCGGCGTCGAACTGTAGTTACATTTGAAACGGTAGTGGGATGGTAGGGATGGTGGCGGCCGGTGGCGAACAGTGATGGCAACGGTGGTTCTGATAGCAACTCGTAGACATTTCCTTCATAATTGGTCATAACGGGGTACTAATGGATTAGACCGGTTGGACTGACTATCAACAAAGCACTATTTTGCAATTGCTTCTAAGTTGACCGAATTAACTGCCTCTCCTGCGAAAGGACTAGACTATGACAATTCATAACGATAGTGTATGATGTTATCTAGATCCTAATACAGAAGAGCAAATTGACCGAAGCTATAAAAAAAGTCTTTTCAGTTTTCAAAGGATTTGACGGGATCGTTTGGATCAATATCCCCAATCAAGAGGAGATCATCTGGCGCGTTTTCCAAGCTCATCAAAGTCCAAATCCCTTGGCTTCATAGTCACTTCCTCAGACACAATCCTGCTCCTAATCTGTATTAGGTGTAGACCATCCGGGCATTTTTATTTTGCGAAAATTACATCGAAAAACAAGGATTGTTGTTAATATGCACGCGGGAGTCTTATTAGATTGATGTGGTGATGAGCGATTTATAATCCCAGTTATAACTCATCGACTTAATTTTTTTGATAAAAGTGAGTCCAGCCGGAGATTTTTGATAGATTTGGATTTGGATCCTTCCTTGACAATCTCTCCAAAAGAAGATAGCGGGCCTTTGCTCCATGCTTTCAACAAGTGATATCAGAGTTAATAGTTGATTGGTCAGCCCCAATCTATTCCAATGTTAGTAACTAATCCAGGAAAGAATCTCATGACTACTACGGTCCAAACGACAACACCCATTGTTAGGCCAAGGTGAAATAGACCATATGAAGGTGTGTGTTGTTGTTATTGCAGTCCTCAAATGCAACAATGTGAAAATTTAAGTTGAGACATCTTGATATAGATGGATACTCAAATTAAAAGGGAGTAAACATAATATTAACTTAACACGTGAAGAAAAAATTGTTAAGATGCATGTGCAAGTTAAGTTAAAAGTCTCATATTGGATAATTGATGTGGGGCGAAACAATTAATAATTCTAGTTGATCCATAATTCATTAATTTAACATTTTGAGTGAAGTTGATCCAACTAAATATATTGATGGGCTTGGCTCAAACTTAAACTCTCCCTGGGTGACCTCCCCTAGTGAAGGTACTGAGCCTTTACTACACATTTCCAATAGTTAGTTAATTTATACAAAAATGGTGAAAAAGACTATCTACATAGTCTAGAATTGGATTGATAACACATATGAGGAGTAATCGCTTTGAACTCTATAGATTGTGCACTTATCAACAATGCAAAACGCCATATACAAAAACAATTTATCCCACCGACCTAGTGTGTGTGTCTATATATATACATACATACACGTGTATGTATGTATATACATACACATGTGTATGTATGTATATTTATTTATTTACTTATTTATTTATTTATTGTGGATTTATTTGAAAAGTACAAATTGAGTACTACATTTTTTCACAATATATTGATTAAGTATTTTTGTGAGCCATGCTCTTAACATCGTCATGGATTATGAGATATCTATCAACATGTGCCAAAAATAAAACCTTAGACATCAAATGATTGTCAAAAAGAAAAGGGAGTTATTTCCATGAAAGTGGAAACTAAACTATATAGAAATGAAAGATGATTTTGAAGATATCGCCTCGAACTCTGTAAATATAGAGAAGCAAATAGCGAAGAGAGGAGAAATCATTTTACTTTTAAGAAAATTCTACACAAATGGCCCTACCGCCTTTTATACATAAGTTGATGACAAAAGGTAATGGCAATAGTTGAAAATTCCGATAAAGAGAGTACAACTATCAAGAGAGAGAAATTTAAATTCTTACCTTGTACTTTCACTTTCACATTTATTTTAGGTCCTCCAAATATTTCATGTATTTATATCATGACTCCATGAATATTACAATTTTATGTCTTATGTTTCTTTTAGGATTAAGTTTCAAGGCTACTATGAATATTTACCTTGTTTAATTTGTTTATATATTATTCATGTTACAAAAATTCATGTCTACAATAGCATTTAGAAAGACAAAATAAATATAGTCTTAAACCAATCCAATGCATGGACATCGGGCCAGTTTAAGAAATGATGGGAACTTCCTATAAGTGCTATCCAAATATACAAGTTGTCTTATGATTCATAAACTATAGTTGCACCCCCACTATATCACGTAAATGGTGAACTTACCAAATATACAAGTTATTTTATAATTTTTCGCATATTATTCATGTTGCAAAAATTCACGTCGACAATAACATTTAAAATGATAAAACAGATGCCGTCTTAAACCCATGCAATGCACAGACATATTGTCAGTTTCAAAAAAACAATGGGCACCTCCAATAAGTGCTGTCAAAACATACAAGTCGTCTTATAACTCATGTTTTATGATTGCACCTCCACTATATCATCTAAAAGGTGAACTTACAAAATATTATGCTTCTTTACATCACATGTATTTCGTTTCCTACGAGGCAAAGAAAACGAGGGATATTACAAAGGGTTACAACATAAGAAGATCCTACCCCAGAAAAGGCCTAAGCTGCTAATTATAGACCTTTTCAAGTTGGTTTCGGACTCTTTCGGTCCCCAATGGATACCTTCTCGCAAAGGCTCCCATTAAAAAACCAGATTCAACCCTTCCTCTCTCCCTTTATATATGAACTTCTGGTCCTCTCATCTCGCAAACTCCTATTCGCGAAAAGAAAAAAAAGCTCTCAAACTCGTTTTGTCCACTTTGTGCTCGAAACCCGCATCGGAATCCCAAGGAAACAGCCAAGAGTTTCCAAGAAATCAAGAAGACGACTTCGCACCTCTCTAAACGCCGTACCCTCTTCCCAAGAACCAAAACTTTGAACCACCTCGAACGAGACGATGGAATTCAAGACCATAAAGAAGAAAATGTGGATCTTTTCTTCCTGAAAATCTCCCTCCCTCCCTCCCTCCCTTCCCTCCCTCCCTTCCCTCTCTCTCTCTCTCTCTCTCTCTCTCTCTCTCTCTCTCTCAAAACCATTTCTTGATCCTTGTCTTGTCTCGTGATGGAATTTATGACCATAATTGCAATATCACTGACCAGCACCAACCGGAAAGCCAGCACCAAGCACAATTTCCCCATCCAAACACTCTCCTTTTGGTTCGCCCCCACCACCCGCCCGCCTGGCCTTTGAAAAAGTTCCGAGCTTTTCTGCTATCATTAGTTTCATTTAGGAGATAGAAAAGTTTCTGTATGGCTCTTTACACTAACTACTGTGAAGCGGGGTTATATGGATCAGACCCGCATCAAATGTTCGACCCGCTTCTATGGGCTAATGGGTCGGCGCCGGTGGTGGCCATGCAGCAGTCGTTGGTGTTGGATGGTGAGAAGAGTGAGCTTGTGATCAAGGCTCCGAATAGAGCGGCGAAGAAGAAAGTTTCGGAGGAGAAGGCGTTGGCTGCATTGAGGAATCATAGCGAGGCCGAGAGGCGAAGGAGAGAAAGGATCAACTCACATCTCGCCACTCTCCGCGGCATGGTTCCCTGTGATGACAAGGTAATTGATTTCATTCTTTTTTTCGCTTTCGTTCTCGTTCGTGTTACAATCCCAAAGGTACTTGTATAGAGGAGTTTGGGAGAGGTTGGGACCTTTTGTTCGATATAATTTCTATGTTTAGGAAGGTCAAAGTAGCAATCTCCAACATTATCATATATCATCTCGAAATGGCATAGGCTAAGGAGATCATTTTAACTGTCATTTAGCGGAGGTCACAATAGTATCGGCTATTGAAAAAGGATCCTCACTTTTACAAGTTGTGTGATGAGCACGCCATGGTTATAACGATTTACATGAGTTGAATTTTAGGCTCCGTTTGTTTTTCAAAAAAAGGAATGATTTAAAAATTATTTTCCTAAATATGATTGTTTGTATCGCTTAAAAAAAGAACAAAAGAAAAATATTCTTATCATGTATGAAAATATTTAGGCATAAATTATTGTCGATAATAAAATATTTTTTATTAATTAGTTATTTCAAGCAATACAAATATATTTAGAAAAATATTTTTCGAATCGTTCTTTTTCCATAAATCAAATGGGATGTTAGGAAACTGTCCCACCTAACTTGAAGAAGTTTGGAATATTTGTAGTTATATATGATAGGAACCCTGTGTCATTACATAGATTGACAATAGACTGAACATTCTACTTATTTGGTCGATGATATGTGTATGCAAAGGCCATGATGGTCTCTCCAACTAGCATTCTAACATCCCAACACTGCCTCGCAATCATTTTGCGGTTGTGCTCCACCGGTCAAGAAATGATTCCTTTGTTTTTGTCCATTTAATATCCATGACATGGAGAATCTTTTAAGACAAAAAACGGAACTTTGATGTAGAGATTCTGGGTAGAGGCTTGCACGGTATATTTGATGCCCCAAGCGGAACATTTCTGGATCAAGCCGTTGTTTTCATACTTGTCGTTTTTTAACTTAAATCCGATTATATCTAGTACAACAGAGAAAGGTTTCTTGAAATTCGGAATACGAATAATATTAGATATCATTTATGATCAAATGAAAGGTTGGAACAACCCTAGAAAGGACTAGGATGCATAAAATGAGTATCTTGAGAAATTGAAGGTTGTCATTTATCATACGTAATATGGGGAAACCCGGGCAAGAAAGCTAAGCATCTGGCGCTTTCCTTGACAAGTGGGCAGTTTGCCCACCTAAGCTGAGGTTTGACTTTCTTAAGCTGATCGAACGAAATAATACTTCATGTCATCGCACGATGGCACCAACTGACGAAATCGAAAGGGCTCGTCTTCTCCACTTGAACAGTTGACCCTCCTTTTCGATTTCAATAATTCACTTTTTAAAAGAATTTGCAGGTCGCGTCCACGGAGTCCACCCTTTCGGTATCTTGTAGAGCTCGAAATTGTCAAACGTTGTTCCATCCGAATCTCCAATTTCCTTTTCTTCTAAAATTGGGAAAGATTGCAACTCTCCCAATTTCTGTGTATATATCTAGGGGAAGGCGCACTCAGCGCATACTAGAATTAGGTGCGTCTACGTCTGATCTAGGCTGCTCTAGCACGTCTTCCTGCACAAATTGTCACATGGGGATGAGAATCCACATTGATTCGTGTGTATAAAGTCAATGAATGAATATAAAAATCTGTCACGGGGGCCGAGTTCTACAGACCAAGATGTATAATGTTACCGGGGACGGCATGGGGTGGGGCAGCCTAAATGGCCAAGAGTTCATAGATTAGCTGTCATAGATTCAAAGTTAGCATTTAGATATTCAAAAATCAAGTGCGGATTCAGTGACATATATTGCGCAGACATCTCCGCCGTACGTGACATAGGCATTCGGGAAAGAGACTAATTTTTGTCGCCTCTTTTATAAATAATTTCGCATAAGTCGAGGGAAGGCCTGTGATTATTAGGTTATTGAGGGATGTCAGAGACATTGAAATCGATCTAAAAATTGGTAGACGTGCAAATCATACTTGATAGGATTTTCATTTATAGAGGTGGGGGCCCCTAGATCTTTTAGGTGATTTTTACAAGGATGGAGATTCTCTAAAGTTTAAGTTATGGGGTAATAGGACAAAGTCCAGTTATTTTTTAATGAGACCAGTTTACCTTAAAACCTATACGTAAGATCTCTGTGTACCTGTGTGTGAAAGATGACACTGAGCACAGAGGTTGTGACCCTGGTTGGGGTCGCCCGAGGCTAAAACCTTGAATCCGAGGAAGCAAGGGAAGCTGGAGAGGGCCGGGTGACACGAATGGTGTTGTCAGGTGGCTCGAGCCAGGGCGCAGTCTCGACGGCAGGGCGGTGACAGAACAAAGGAGAGCAGTATGCAGTGCCAAGTTTTGGCAGGGTGCCCCGGCCATCGATTTCGCCTTGATAGAAACTGACGTCGCAACCCTCATTCGTCTCCAGAATTGAACGGAGACAACGTTCAAGAAGCACGAACCCTCTGCCGATTAGGTAGTTCCCACGTAGTGACCATCCGAAGAAACGTAGCATCAAAGGAAGAAGAATACCCTAACCGAGAATATAAAACACAGAAATCTTTCTTCATGCTTAGTCATATTCCCTGTAATCTTTTATCAGGTTTTAGGAGATCGGTAATCTAAATGAGATCTGTGTTAACTTTAGGAATGTATATTTTGCTAGATGGACAAAGCCACATTGCTTGCTCATGTGATCGAGGAGGTGAAAGAGCTGAAGAAGACGGCACAAGAGGCAAGCAAAGGCCTTCTCATGCCGCTGGATGCCGATGAAGTCAAAGTCGAGCCACTCGACAATGCCGTGGGAAATGGTACGTTCTCTTTCAAGGCATCTATCTGTTGCGAATATCGACCCGAGCTGCTTTCTGATCTCCGGCAGGCTATTCATGCCCTCCGCTTGAAGATTGTGAAGGCCGAGATATCGACTCTCGATAGCCGCTTGAGGAACGAGTTCATCTTCTCGAGCGGCAAAGAGGAGTTTAGTTACGACTTGAGTGTGCAACGACAGCTCCTTGCAAGCTCGATTCGCCAGGCTCTCTGTAATGTCCTGGCTAAGACATCTATCTCAACTATATACTCGCCAAGAACGACGTTCCCGAGTAAACGGCGAAGAGTCTCTTTCCTCGATTCCTCAAGCTCGTCGTTGTGAGGGATTGGATTATGAAATCGGCGATGGAGACTAATGTAGATAGAGTGTCACAACATACTTATATACGTCCTGATAAGTGTCTGTACGTAGTTAAGACTAAACCTTTCAGAAATGTGGAACGTTTGATATGTAAAAGCTGACGGCAAGATCGTATGAGACTTGTGCTAGGGTTTTGTGTACGCTGTGATGTACGGTAATAAATGTGGTGTATAACCGATTCTACATTCGGTTCATCCTTGAATAAAATGGAAGAAACTAAGTTCTGTTGTGAATTTTTCCGTGCATGGTTAATTGTCGTCTAGGGCAAAGAATTCTGAGAAATCCTTGTTCTACCGGAAACTAGAAAGAACATATTGAGAACTTATTATGTTCAAAGAAATGTGCCAGAATATATGTACATTAAATAGCACATTTGTTTGATAGTCCAATTCAAAAGCTTAAACTTATAGATGAAGGGAAGTGACACGCATATATAGAGCATATAAACCCTCTCACATGCAAATTAAATAAGAAATAAACGTGTAATTTGACGAACAAGGGGTTGCACACGATAAAAGAGCTAGGTAGAATCTCGCTCTGATATCATGTAGAATTTTATAGAATTACTATCAACTATTCTAAAAGCCTATTTATTAGATTGATGTTTGGTTTAATGTTTTAAATTCTTTAGCAAATGATTGTTCGCACTATTTGTTTTTCGTCTAGAAAGTCAGTGCCACTGTTAGATAATTGGCATTTGTTTAGCTTAAATTATACCTTTTTTAAAGAATGATGAATGAGTCTGTATGTCCATAAGTAAGTGATACATTTAATAGGATAATGTCGAAATATTCCACTAGCATTTGTGGAAACAAAAACGTAATTTTCTTCTTAAGATTGCACGATGATATGTCGTATCCATGTTGACGCAGGAACAGTTCTGCCAGATAATCAAGGTCAAAGGTCAATGAAGGATGGTCCGTATATAACGAGGAAACATCTTCATGGCACATATTTACTAATAGATGTTCTTTTGTAGATTCGATGGCAACAGCTCACAAAATTTTGACTGTAATAATACCTCTTCTTTAAATCCACTTCTGGAGTTCATTCTTTACACCACTTTCTTTTGCAGTAATACCTTCTCTCTAGACACAATTCATGACATTGCAATGCCACATAGGCAAAATCTTTGTACATGTAACTTTTATTCATGTACTTTGGCCCTCTTTCATGTAGAAATAAAAAATGAATGAACAACGAGACAATTGACTGATAGAAAATGAAAAAAATAGTTTTTGGAGGAACTGTTTTCTGTATCATATCAATTGCACAAGTACAGTATTATATTTATAGTACAAAAAGAATCAAAAAAAACATACAAAAAATATATTCGATATCGACTACCGATTTTGTCTCTTAGAATATTCCGATAATATTCCAATACGGATATAATGTATCAATTAGGATCGTAATCGGTATCATATCAAATCCAATCTCTAACACTCCCCCTCAAATTGAGCAATTTCAATGTCAAGGAAATATTTGGGCAAATCCCAAATCCTTGAGGTGGAAGGTGGAGTGTAAATACTCTTTGAACTTTTCGACAGGATAATCATTGTTTCTCATGACAAGTATATCATCAACATATATTAGCAAATAAATTGATGAATCTTCGAAAGTCCATGAAAATAAGGCATAATCATGCTTAAAGTGTTGAAAACCTACACTGGTTAATGTGTCAGTGAACTTCGCATACCATTGTCTAAATGCCTGTTTCATTCCATAAAGGGACTTACGCAGATGACATACCTGTGACTCCCCCTGTCTGCGTAATCCTGGAGGAAGTTGCATTAGAACATCCATTTGATATAGTGACCAATTGCAAATAGTTGCAACAAATAAAAAGGAACATATTGTAACTTCTTTGGCAACAGGAGAAAAAGTTTCCTGATCATCGAAACCTTCTCTTTGAATGAATCCTTTAACAACTAAATGTGCTTTGTAGTGTTCAATAGAATCATTGGCTTTAAACTTGATTTTGTATACCCATTTACAACCGATCTCTTTCTGATGTGGGGGTAGTGGAACAATATCCCAAGTGTGATTTTCCATGAGGGTAGTGAGTTCAGATTCCATAGCACGTTGCTAGTGAGGATCACGTGTGACCTTAGTGAAAGAAGATGGTTCATGTTCTTCTGATATACGGCTAATGCAACACATATGTTGTGATGATAGTCAATTAAAGGAAACATATGAGGAGACAAGATACTGGGTACCTATTAATTTCTTAGCTAAACATATGTAGTCCTTGGTCCAAGTAGGTGGAAAAATATGCCGTTATGAATGTCGAGGCTGAACAGGTAATACTAGTTTAGGTGTTTGTGTTTTAGATTCCTATGATGAGCTAGTACTAGTTTCTTGTGAAGTTGTTGATGAAAAGGGAGAAACTTCATTTTCAGATGCTTCAACATGGGGTTGTGAATTCGTGGACTCCTCCATAGCTTGCACATAAGCTTCTGGTGTAACATAAATGTATGGTAACACCATGGATAGTCTTCATCGGATAGGAATGGTCTCTCTTGTTCTAGCAAAGTCAAGTCGGAAGAAGAAATCATCTGCTTAAATGGGAACATATCTTCATGAAAAATAACATCCCTACTGATAAAAAACATTCCCTATGGAAATGTCTATAACCCGATATCCTTTCTGAAGAGATGGGTAACCCATGAAGAAACATTGAATGGCGTAGGGATCCATGTTATCCCGAGGGCCCATGTTCGTTACATAGCACAAGCAACCAAACAATCGAAGATGATCATTTGTTGGCTTTTTGTTATATAGCATCTCAAAAGGAGTTTTGCCTTTTAGAATTCGAGTTGGCATGCAATTAATCAAATAGGCAATTGTGACCACGCAATCCCCCCAAAAAGTTTCAGGAATAGAGGCTTGATATTTTAATGCACGGGCTACTTCCAAAAGATGTCTATGCTTGCGCTCAACAATTCCATTTTGTTGAGGGCTGTAACTACACGAACTCTCATGCAATATTCCATGAGAAGATAGAAATTCCTTGCAATTAGTGGTAAAAAATTCACAACCATTATCTGTACAAATGCATTGCACAGATTTGTTGAATTGATTCCTAATCATGGAGATAAATTTTGATTTATGGGAAAATGTTTGCCCTTTTGATTGCATAAGGTACACCCAAGTAACATGTGAAAAATCATCAACGATAGTAAGAAAAAAAATGAGATCCGCCATGATGAGAAGTATACTAAGGACCCCATATGTCCATATGAAGTAAGGAAAAAATGTTGCCCACTTGAGATGTACTTGTAGGAAAGGCTACACTGGATTGTTTAGCCAAAGGACATATTGGACAATTTGGATGAGGGAAACTCACATTATGACCCAATAGCTAATGAAAAAGGAGATTTTTATTTCTAGCAATTGCATTACAGGAAATGCTTTTATTTATAGATTCTAACTCTCTCGGAGAGTCAATCCAAAAGTGAAGCCCTTGTGCAACTCTACCCAAGCTCATCAGATTCCCAATAGAAAGGTCCTAAAAGAAACAATTTTTAGAACTGAATATGGCACGATAGGAATTATCCTCACACACCCTTGATACAAAGAGAAGGTTGAATTTGAAATCAAAAACAAATTATACATCCCTCAAGATAAATTTTGAGCCGAGATGTACTATACCAACTTTGGTAACATAGGTGATATTTCCATTTGGAAGACATACCAATATTGGGGATTGTGGTTCCTTAATATGGGAAAAAAAAATTGCTTATTACAAATTATGTGGCCACTAACCCCTAAATCAATAATCCATGCATCAACCGAAAAAAAATTCTCCTTATAAAGAAAAGTACCTAAAAAGCCTACACTTTTGTCAATGGTCTTTAATTGACCCAAAACCTATATGATATTTTGGTATTGTTTCGGAGTAATCATCTAATGTGCTCTTTCAAATTTATGTGCAAAGACCTGATAAGCAGTGGATTCCTTTTCCTTTTTGTTTTTGTCATGAGGTTTCCCATGCAATTTCCAGCACGTGTCCATGGTATGGTGTGGACATTTGCAATATCCACAATATTTATTTTTAAGTTTAGAATTTTGTCCACTAACCTTCCCTGATGATGTGGCATTTTATGAGCCATAGGATCCTTTATAAGCTTGTTGACACCAAAATTTTGACCCAATGGGTGGCCATATTTGCAGGCTGACTCGACTGTTAAGCAAGACTAGCATTATGTAATTTTATATCACAAGAAAGATACCTTTGGTTGATGTTTTATGGAAAATATGTTCAGCCTAATAAGAGACCATGAGTCTCGCCCGTAATATGAGGAAAGGGATAGATAAATTGCACACATGAGGATAGAAAATTCGAAAGGAAATCAATTGGATACTAGTGAGTCACAATTTCCACAAAGAATCTTCTCTCCAATAAATTTCAGAGGAATTCATGGGATAAGACGGACACAAAGGAGGGAAGAAAACGAAAACATTTGTGGAAAGTGTGGGCTATTGGAGCTTACAAAAGGAAGCTAATGAGTTGGAAAATAAGGGAAAGAATCAAGCCACTCATGGAATCATAAATGGAGACGAGTGAATTGGGACGCGTTTGCAGAAATATGAAATGGAAATCGAAAAATGTGAAGCGCTTCCACAATTGCCCTTGCATAATGACTTTCTCTGGTATAATATTCCCACCAAAAATAAGGAAGAAACCTCATCAAAGTTGGGAAGACAGCTCAATGAGGAGAAATGAAAGTGCAAAAACCCTTCATATTGCTATGTGGAACTTCTTTGGCTATGGAAAGAAGCGCCAATCAACCTCCTAAAAGAAAATGCAAAAAGCAAATCATGGCTAGCAAGAAGTCAATCGTAGGAAATCATAAAGAATAAAGGAAAGAAAGTAAAACGAAAAGGAAAATAAGAGGTGATCAATTTGATTGGCTATGCAAAGAATGTGGGAATCCTAGTCAGCCATTCTTGTTATGATGGATATTTGGATTTTGGTAAATGAGGATTTAAATTTCTGATCAAGAATCAAGAGCCAAAAAATCAGGTGAACAAGAAGGTAGGAAATTTGATAAAGGAAGGAATTGAGACATTCAAGTCTGAATAGCTTACATGAAATAGGAAAGATTGAGCTGGCCACAAAATCACATGCCGATTTGCAGACCATGAATTAAGGCAATGAGAAAAGGAAACTCAAAAAATTGCCCGTATAAAGAGACGTTTGGGGCCATTATAAAAGAAGGGGAGAAGAGCATGAAGGGATCATCAGTTTTCTTATCACCATACTAAGCTCTCTCGTGATTTCACATCGTTGTGGTGCCTTGCATACATCACAACGTAATCCATTTCTTGAGTCCTCAGTCTTCTGACAAGTCTCCAATAGCATCTGCAAAAGCTCTGCCATCACTGAAGATCTCCATTACTATTACTTCCCGTTACTGCTATTCGTCGCCAAATTTCGCTAATCATTCCTGCTATTCACTACTGCTTTGTTACTGGTCGCAACTATTTTGCTGATGTTCAATGCTGCTCTTGTGTGTCATTGTTGCTACATTATTGTTGATCATTGCTGTCACATCCCTTTAGTTGCTTCCTATAATATCGTGCTTATGGTTCGTGCCAATCTCTCTTAGTTTACTCAAACTAAGAAACTTTATGATGATGATAATAGCATATTTTTAAGTATGTTCAGGTTCATAATTTTTTCATGATCATGATCATTGGATGTTATTTTATTGTTTGCTCAATTGCTTGGTCATATTTTACACGTTAATGGTGCAGTATTACAAAAACCTGTAAAGGTTGTATGCAAAACATTTTTTAAAATAAGGAGAAAAGGTACAAGTCCCCAAACTCAGGATTTTTGATTTGCGGAAGTAAAATGTACTCCCACATTTTACTTGAGTGTATAATCGACCCAAAACTAATTAGTGGCGGCTCCAATAGGTAAGATAAATATCATGGTTGAATTAAGTATAAAGTTGCGATTAGTAGAATTTGGGAGAGTCCATGCTAAGCACTACGTTTAGTAATCCATTAACTTCCTTCAGGAAGGTCGCGACAAGGCTGGAGCTATCGTGTCCTCATAATAGCCATTCGATTTGGCTAAGCTGATGGAGGATCATGGACCATTCAATCCCGCACGTTGATCCCAACCATTGGATCTAGCGCGTGGATCCCAGTGGCTCATTCTAGTCGACCGAATCCAACCGTTCAATGAGCACGTTGGATCCCAGCCGTTAGATCTTCCTTGCACATCCCAGTCATCGGATCCATTTGGGGGAGGGTTTCCTCTTTCCCTTTTAGCTGCTGCAGCAACTCCTCCCATCAGAACCCTAGCTGCTAGTCCAGAAGCTCTGCCCCTACTGCTGCTGCTCTTCTTCAAAGCTTCACCAATCAAGAATGCTGCAAGAGATATCCCTTCGCCTACTTGCCTATGCTCGGCCACAACAAGTCATTGGCTCTCCTCTTGGATGGCCAACTAATAGATCCGGTTGAGTGACAGCGGTGGGTCCATTCCGAGGATCTATGAACGGAAAGCTGAATAGGAGTCATTTAAAATCAGTAAAAACCTTGTCACCCTTTCTCTTTCCTTGATATGTTTGTACTGCCGTAAGGTTTCGTTTGGACCTTAAGTTGCTCCTCGCATGCCTCAAGCTCTTCCAGAGAGCCAAGAGGCAGTTGAAGATGGCAGTGATGCTAAAGGCTCCTTGCTTTAGATCAGAAATGGCTTGCATTATGGTGAAGAGTTTCACCTAATCTAATCACCCATACATCTCTCGGATGCTTTCCCAAAGTTGCTTGGAATCCTCGGTCAATGAAAGTTCGATGGCCATATTCGATGAAAGGCAGGTGTCGATCCAAGTTTGAACCAGCTGGTTGCATCTCCATCAGTGCCACTAAAAACACTCATCGACCAGGAATGGTACAGTGCCGTCGATGAAGCCGTCTTTGTCCTCCGTGACAAAGGCATGCCTAAGATCCCAAGCCCACAAGTTGAAGTTCTCCAGTTTGGTGAGCTATGCTTGGATGATTCGGAGCTAAGGACTATCGGCTGGCAATGTAGACAGAGGGTCATCGGGTTCAAGTCATTAGGTTCGGGTCAACCGCCAATGCCAACGGGACACGACAAGAATCCGGGCAGAAAAATTTGGGTAGGGATTCATCCCCTGACCCGGTGAGGACTTAGTTTCGCTAACCGGATCTTCCGAACCCGAATTGTCATTTGGGTTGGGCTCAGGTGCAAATGGGCCTTGCCTATTTCTGTTTAGCAATGTCCCGAAACCATTGCTTTCAGATGGCCCATAGAGGTATTGGGCCCACATCGCCATCTCCGGCCTAGTCACCCATTGGCTATGAGTTGGATACCAAGGAACCTGAGGCCATTGAATTGGGCTTGTAGCTTGGATTTGGATTGAAGCAGAAGTAAAAGCAGCTGGGTACTAGACGTGAATTGAGATTCCCTCCTACTGTGAAACAATTTGTGTTGAAGGTGAGACAAGAGTTTCTCCCATTGAAGTATGTTCAACCATGATATGATAAAGAGAACTAAATTCCTATTCAGTTTGTTGAATCGTTTTGCAGGTTGCATCAACATCCAAAGAGAGAACCAATGGCAATACGTTGGTGTGGAAGCTAGGCCAAGAAGGCATGCTCTAATACCATAACAGAAAATGAAAAATAGCTTTGGGAGGAACTGTACTCTATATTATATCAGTTGTACAAGTACAACATTGTATTTATAGAACAAAAAGAATTAGAAAATATATATAGAAAATATATTTGATATCGACTACCGATTTTGTCTCCTATAATGTTCCAATAATATTCCAATATACATATAATGTATCAAGTAGGATCATAATCGGTATCATATCAAATCCAATCTCCAACATTGACTTTTGTAGAGGTAAAAGAGTAAGATACAAGATAATGAGAATCACATTCATAGTGTGGTAACAAAACAAATCCATCAAGCACATAGATTGTTGAGGAAAAGGCTTTTGTGTTTTAGGCGCACAACAAGCATTCAATTCAATATAAGTCATCAAGAGCAAACAACAACATGTGAAGTTTATCCACTCAAATTTCCATGTCATGTCTTTGAGCAATCCCTTCATGTCATTGACTTGTAGTAAACGTTATTACCGATGATGAAATCTTATTATTTTGTGCCATAGCATCTATCATTATTGATTGCCATAGCTATAGTCATAGCTGAACTAGCCCTTGATGAGACATCAAACCCAAGATGATAAAAAATACTCAGCAACACCAAACCTCAACCACGGTCTCTTCCATTAGATCAAACACTGATGGCAATTTTCATTTAGCATCCATGGTTATGGCTAAGATTCCTTTCTTAAGATATCCATCAAACAATAATACACATGGGAAACACCAATTGAAAATCCACCCTAATATTTCTTTTTGAGGACATGCAATAAAAATCTGATACCCCATTCCAACGAGAGAGCATAGGGAGTCTAACCTCAAACCCGATAAGCTTTTCAATTAGCCTCACCTCACTCAAAAGTTAAGGAACTAAGTTATGAGCCACCTAAAGATATCAACTGGTTAATCCATCTTCAATTTTTGATTTGATTTTTTTAATCATGTGAAATAAACTAAGTAGAACTTGACTTTGATATCATGTAAAATTATATAGGATCACTATCAATTATTTTAAAAGTTTAAGATATTAGATATACGTGATTTAAAATTTAGATGTTCTAACAAAATCATTATCCGCACTATTTTTTTTTGTCTTGAAATTCAATGCCATTATTAGGTAATTGGCATTTGCTTCTTCTTTTTTTTGGTGAAAGAATAAAAATTAATAAATGAGTCTAGATTTGTGGTTGCAAATGCATCCTCTATTTAATGGAATGTGAAAAATAATACAGAATAATATTAGAAGTCAAAAAAATCCATAAGCAACTGATACATTTTAAATGTATGATGTCGAAATATTCCACTAGCATATGATAGGAACAAAAGCGTAATTTGCTTCTTAAAAGAGTATGATGATATGTTGTATCCATATTGACATATAAATGGTTTTGCCACATAATCAAGGTTAGAGGACAATAAAGGCTACTCCTTATATAAGGAGAAAACATCTTCATGGCACATGTTTACTACTAGACTTTCTTTTGTAGATTTGATGGCAACAACTCAAAAAATGTTTACTGTTGTGATACCTCCCTTTTGAATTCACTTCAGGAGTTAAATTTCAAAAAATTATGCAAAAGATCCTAAACTTATTGTACAAAGGTTAATATAGTCTTATGATTTTCAACTGTGCTAATTTAGTTATAAACCTTTTAACAATTAGTTAAATCAGTCCTAAACATTTCAATTATGCCAATTTGGTTTTAAACATTGTGATGATTTGCTAATTTAGTCATAAACCTTTTGATGATTTGCCAATATAGTCCTCCTAACCAAATATCAAAATAACAAGTTTATGACTAGATTGGCAAATCTTCAAAATATTTAGGACTAAATCGATAATTGAAAGTTTTATGACTTAATTGGTAAATCATCAAAAGTTTTAGGATTAAATTAACATAATTGAAGATTTTAGAATTGAATTTGTTGCTGTACAATAGATTTAAGATTTTTTGAACGATTATCTTAGTTCATTTTTTTTGTACCACTTTCTTTTGCAATAATACCCCCTCTTTGAATCATGACTCTAGACAGAATTCATGACATTGCAATGCCATTAGGGATGACTATGGTTCAGGATGAGCTGGTCTAATGCCTAACCTAAGGAGCAACTCGCATAGTGTTGGTCTTTAATTTTTGGGACCAAGGATTGAGCCAATTAAGCTTGGGACCGAGGACCGAACCGACCATGGGTTCAATCTGGTTCCAAGGTCAACCCAGGATCAATCGATTTACTCGATAACTAGTGAGGCTAGAGAAGAGAGGCAAACGGCGCAAGCATCAAGTGGTGAGTGTCGCACAGCGAGCCATCGGTGGGTGAGCAGGGCAAGCGTCGAACGGCGAGTGGAGTGAGGTTGCTCACGAGCAAAGTTATTTCTCTCAATTTTACTTGGCAAATTGAAGAGGATAAAAATGAAAGAAGAGAACAAAAATACTAGAGTTGGAGGAGGACAAGGTCATTTAATGCTGTTTTATTTAGGATTTGCCCTTTAGAATAGACAAAAGAGTTTTATATATAATATGTTGTATATATAATATATGATATATCTAAAATATATATTATATCTAATATATTATTATAATATATATATGATTGGTCCAGGTTGGACCAACCCTAAACTTTTAGAATCGAGGATCAATCTACACAGTATTGGTCCAGGATCTTAGGTCAAGGACCAACTCAATCCCCTTGGAAATCAGACCAAGACTAGCAAGGTTAGGTCGATCTAGGGTTTGATCCGAGGTCAATCTTAGACCAATGCTCACACCTAAATGCCACATAGGTAAAATCTTGAAGTACGGACCCCTAGAGTGCCAAAACTTGGCACAGGGGGACACTTAAGTGTCAAAAGTTACAAAAGATGTACTTAAGTGCCAAAATCGGAGCAAAATGGATCAGTTAAGTGCCAACGGCGAAAAATTCCGGCCAAAATATCACGTGTCCATTTTCCTATAACTTCATTTGCTAACAGAGTATTTTTTTTTTCAAAATAAAAAATCCACGTGGCAATTTTAACAAAAAAAAATTGCCAAGTCAAACTAAAAAATATTAAAAAAATCGATTTTATTAAAAAAAAAAAAAAAGAAGAAGGAGAGGAAGGGATCCGGTGAGGGTTGTACAGCCCTAGCCGCTGCTGCCATTGCCGCCTCCCCACCATTGCCAAGAAGGGCCGGCGACGGTGGTTGAGGGTCGGTCAGGGTCGCCGCACCCTGGCCAGTGGCCAGCAACCCCGGCCCTTGCCGCACCCCGACCGGGGCCCGGCGACCTCAATCGACCCTTGCCCACGGTCGCCGACCCTTCCCAACGATGGCGGGGTGGTAACGGCGGCGGCGGCGAGGGCTACACAGCCCTCACCAGATCCCCCTTCTCCCTTTTTAAAAAAAAAAATTTAATCAATTTTATAATAATAATATATTTTAATAATTTAATATTATTTAATTAATAATTTTAAAAATCCATGTCAGCACAAAACGACGTCGTTTTGGCTGATTTTTCGCCGATTTAGTTTTCGGCTTGACACGTAGGCAAGAAAATTAATAAAAAAATTGTCACATAAGATTTCCGGTAGAGTTCTGATAACTTGGTATTGAAGTAATCCATTTGTTTTAAAAAATGGCACTTAAGTGTACATTTTGTAACTTTTGGCACTTAAGTGTTTTTTCGTGCCAAGTTTTGACACTCGGGCTGTATTTATGCCGTAAAATCTTAGTACATGTAATGTTTTTTTTGGTAACCCAGTACATGTAATGTTTATTCACGTGGAAATCAAAATGAATGATGGCGAGACAATTGACCTTCGTAGAGAAAAAAGTGATAGGTACAAGATAATGAGAATTCCCTAATAATGCAATAACAAGACAAATCCATTAGGTGCATGGATTGTTGAAGAAAATTATTTTGTGTTTTAGGCAAACAACATCATGTAAAGGTCCACCTGGGTTTTTAGATCCTGTCTTTGGACAACATCCATCAGCGTCAATTGCCACAACCATAGTCTTAGTTGAACTAACCCGTGATGACAAATCAAACCCAATATGCTGAAAAATACACAGCAACACCAACCTTCAACCATGATCTCTTCCGTTAGGTCAAACAGTGATGGCAATTTTCATCCAGCACCCATAGTGACGACTAAGATTTTATTCCTTGAAATATTCACAAATAATGATACACATGGGAAGCACCAACAAAACATCCACCCTAATATTCCTTATTGAGGATAAGCAAAATAAAAATCCAATACCCCATTCTAGGGAGAGAACCCAGGGAGTCTAACCTCAAACTTGATAACCTTTTCAATTAGCCCCACCTCACTTAAAAGTTAAGCCATCAAGTTATGAGCTAACTAAATGTTATGCTTGATCCATCTTCAATTGTTGATTTGATTTTTTGTTCCTAGCATGGTCACATGAGCACCTGTCAACATTTCTTTTTTAATTAATGTGAGTATTCAATTTCATTTTATTTTTGGTTATGTGATTGGTTCATCATTATAGAATAAAGCCCTCATATATGGTCTTATGACTTTGCAGAGACTTGTGATTTTGATAAACAATCGCCCGGGCCTGGTTACTGTGACCCCCTTTGCGAGGAGGCACCCCTTCTCCCAAAGTCACAAGGTTATTTTGCAAGTATCAAAGAGGGGCCCCTTAGGGAGCGAGGCTTCTTTGTTGAAAAAAGGGTAGGTGAGGGGGGAAGGAAGAATAGAGAGGGGGATGGAGAAGGTTTGGAAAGCCCTTACTTTGTCTAAGTAAAGGTCTCTCATTATCAGATGAGATGATAAGTGTTGCAAAAATCAAGCGATCGAAAAATAGAATAAAAAAAATAATAGTATTTATGTGATTCGGTAAATGTGATTTACTTCATAGGAAGAGCAACATATGATTTAATTATAGATCATCCCATATAGAGATTATAACTACACTCAAATCACTCAAATACTTTCGGTGTTTTTCAACTTTCAATTACATTAAATAACTCACGGTACTTAGCTATCAAAGCTTCTCATGAAACAATATATCAATCTCACGAAAAGTAAATCTCACCACAAGTTCCACTGCTATAGCACCGATTCTTCTTTGGATGTAATTCACGAGGAAGCCTAACTGCGGATATTGCACCAATAGCATCTGCTCGTGAGAACTTTAAGTCAAACATCAACTTCAATGGCAAATCCAGGCATTGAATACGAATCCCATACACACATCATTTATAGATACAGAAAAATTGTAGGTGTGAAATTCCTTGACGGCACAACTATTTGGTTCCTCCTCCAAGTAAGAAACTTTGGCCTTTAGCTTTCTAAGACCGGACGCCAAGAAACTTCACTTTCATGTTATTGGACTTCTACATAATTCAATCCGAGCTAGGCTTTTTCAAATGAACTCAAATTCGAGATATAATTTCAATAACAATTATAAATATTTTAGCAATGTTGGGTTCACTTATTAATCTGGTTTATTTCACCTTGTTAATTTTTGTTGCTTTAGAAGTCAAGTCCACCACTTAAATCCTCGGGTGACCTTTTTCCAAAGTATGATGATGACACTTTTCGCTATCTTATTTAGAGCCCACCAAGGCAGACATGTGATTCGCTTAGCACACCCCGGTTGACGTCCCAAAGCGCCTTTTTCTTCATTCTTCACCAATCACATGAAAGCTAAGTGCTCTTGACAAAACATCACGAGGCCTCTTTCGATGCATCACGGGAATGTAAATTTGGTTCCGCTAGTAATAGTAGTCTCGAAAATTATCATTGTGGGCGTCTTGTGGGAGTCTTTAGATCACATTTTCTTCTTAGTCTTGCACAAAAATGACGTTTTATGGCCACTCATTAGACGATTGGATCCTACAAAGATTGATTTGCCCTTTCCCTGTATAGGTGCAAATTCCAGGCCGAAGACAAAAACCAATAATTTCATGGTTTAATTAAGTAATTGGGACTTCGATGCAAATTACTGGATTGACTAGGCTTTATCTTAAGCCATTTTGTTGGGGCCAACCTCTAGATGAGATCACAACTGTGAAGATAAAAAAAGACGAGCTATAAGTTCAAGATTAAGAAAAAGACGTTACAAGTACTATAACTTTTCAATAGATCACTTTAATGTCATAAATTAGAAAACATTTAATACAAGTGCCAAAAATCTTTTGTGACGTGGCACCCATGGTGAAGGTTTTTTAAAAGTGAGCGCACTCAAGTGATTTATTGAAAAGCTATGGCGCTCGTGTGAACAATTTTCAAAAGCCATGTTACTCAAGTAATCAATTGAAAAGAAGAAAATTGTCCAGAAAATTCTAAACTTATTGTGCTTTTGTCAATTTAATTATGAACATTTCAATTTTGTCAATTAAATTATAATTTTTTTATGTTTTGCTAATTAAGTTCATTCGACCAACTTTGACCGAAAATCGCTAGTTGTTCTATATAGCACGGCTAAAACTAACATCTATAATTTTTAATAATATTTTGAAATTTTTATTAATTTTATTTTTTCTTTTTCTTTTTCTTTCTTTTCTTTTATTTTTCTTTCCCTTCTTCCTCTTCTAACCAGAGGCAACGCTGGGCAAAGCTCACCCCAATTAGCAGCTAGCATGGGCAAGCCTCACCTTGCCTTGGTGAGGTCAACCTCGATCACCCCCTGCCAGCCCTTGCCTTTGGCCAGTCATCAGGCCTCAGGGACTGGCTAAAGTAGGAAGAAGGGAAGCAAAAAACAAAAATTAATAAAAATTTCTATGAAATATTAAAAATTATCGACGTTAACTCTAACTGTACTAAATAAGACAACAGATATCCAATCAACAATTTTTGGCCAAAATTGGCTAAATAGACTCAATTGGCAAAATTTGAAAAGGTTTAAGATTCAATTGGCAAAATGGAAATGTTTATAATTGAATTGATAAATATACTATAATTTAAGATTTTTTGGACAATTTCCCCAATTGAAAAATTATAGTATTCAAGTGAGCGTCATATGAAAATTATTGTACATGTGGTGTATTATCATGTTTAAGACCTAAATAAGGTTAAAGACAATGGGGATTATGGGATTGCGATAGTTGTAGACATTCCACATGAATAGATAAAGCTCCTCGTGAAAGCAACACGTGGCTTGAAAAATGCAATCGTGCAATTCTCGAACCCCCGACAAAAGTAACCTATGGTCAATTGACCCCATTTGAGAAGGAAGGATCAAGATTAATTAGGCAAGCACATTCGACGTTTCATGCGTGAGCCGAATGGAAGGCCCGTGACTAAAATCCTTTTTGTGGTACACCTCACGAGAGCACCAAGAGAACCCCGATTCCGGATTGAACACTGCTTCTCCGTTTTGTCCACCTATACCAGGTGGCCAATCCAAACAGTTTTGCTTATTTTCGCAAACTATTCACACGTGGAGGAACTGTCTCCAAGTGGGTTCGAAATATGGGCAAAGATGGATAATGGAATTCGACATGGCTTCCCCTATTAGCCGCCAAATGACACCACCAAAAAGCGAACCCACCAAAAATTCTCGGGTCGAAACTAGATGTTGATGAGGACATTGGTGAATTTGGGTAATTCATTCCCCTGATGTGATGCATTAGTAAGTGCCGAATTACGTATGTAACTTGATCGTACAAGATCTGATTGGTTGTTGAACTGATAGATAAGTATCGCAAATCCCCAAATTATTACGACACGTTTTAAAATGTCAAGAAGTTGTGATAGAGCAACGGCCATAACTACTGATAAAGACGTGTTGATTACACCGACTTTTCATTGGTGGATATGCTTATACGTCGTATCTTGGTGCTGAACTACATATGTATCACTGTCATAATCTTTTCAGCTAGAATTTACTTTTTCCACGTTCACCATGTTGCAGCCAAAGAACTGTACAATCCATTCCAATGGCAAGATAAACGAGGAAGTAATTGAGAAATAGAAACAGGACATAAAGATTTATATGTTTTGGTCTGAAGATGGTATTTATATTTACAGGAAGAGTGACAAGCGATGAATTTACTCTTTGGAAAAATGGAGATTACAATCTCAAATAAAATAAAATAAAACTCTCTCGTACCCAAACCTAGAAATAAGCACGAGACGTGAGGAATCTGTGCTTGAAGGGCACCGGCCTGATTAGGCCAAATCTTACCCGTAAAAAAGCACGCGGGGCAAGGACTGCGTTAGCCCCGGCCTACCCCTGAAATCCGCCCTATTTGTATAATTTCAAAAACTATTTTTATTTTTTTCTAGTTATGTATTTATGAATTTGAGATAAAAATAATAAAAATATGAAAGAAATAACTTTTAGAACAACCTCTTCTACTCACAAGCCTTGCTTTTATGGGAGATCCGAACATTAATGTTCTCTATCTAAGCAACGTGGCGCAATAGTTTGCACGCATTCCATCTTCAGATTGTCCTGCATCGACTCTTTCGTGAAGCTTAACCTTGTTCGACTCTACACGACTTCATTCCTTTCAAAGCCCCCCCACCCATGAAGTCATTTATTGTTATACATATCACACATGACGGTACTATTAAAAATGCCAAGTTTTTTTTCCATATTTTATAAGCCTAATTCCCTTTTATAATATCAATTTTAGATCATATCATAATTCTGACCCAAAATATAGCTACAACTTTATGTCGTGTTTCAATTCCGGCCCAAACTTTTTTTGTCTCATAAAAAATGCAAACTTTAATCGAATATCAAACTTTTAGTTGGTACACAAATCCAACTCTGTCAAGTTTTCATCAATGATGTTGTTAAAGATTCGATGTGTCATTCCACGTGTATTCGGCAGAAACTTGATAGGAGGTAAATTTGGGTACCGACTGAAATGTAAGAACAAAAAAAAGTTTGAGTCAAAATTGAAATATGAGCTAAAGTTGACGTTTTTAAATAAGACCAAAAAGATATGGGCTAAAATTGAGACCCGAGATAAAGTTGATGTATTTTTTACAAGATAAATAAATTTTGAGCCAGAACTAAAATTTAATTAAAAGTCAATGATTTTTTAAGGAGTTTGGCCCTATGATATAAGGCGGTGGCCTACAAGGCTTTATCACGTTGAGAGAGACCACTCTGGCCCTTGCCATGCCTCGCATGGGATGCACGGCAGTGGCGGGGCAAGTTTTAGCCCATGGGATCCTCGTTCCATCTTTATCCCGTACCCTCCCTACCTAAGTTTTGGGTTACATCCAATCCATGCTCATCTATTATTTCATTCAATCTTCCAATAATTTCCCTTTCGAAAATCCTAAAAACACCCTCTCTAAATGTGTGATACATCGAAAATAGGTTTGCATTGTTCTTAGAGCTCGAGTTTGGGAGACCACTTGACATGACACCACCCCACACTCACCCAAGTGGACCCCGGCGCATAGAACGTGCGGACTTGTTCAGGCATTTCTAGATAAGGGGTGACAATTTTACCTACCGTTGGATAGTTGCGCAATGAGTCTTGAGGTGGGGACGAGGCGAATTTCTTGCCTTGCATGCGAGGATGGAATTGGCTGAGACACTCAGAGCATGCCTTACTATTGAAGTAACAAATCAAATGGGAAAAAATCAGAATGTTTACAGTTCATAATCTTCTATAAATCAGCATAAAAGATAACATATCAAGCCAAGTATGAACGAATTGATTATTTGAAGATCTTTTCTAATTTATCTTTTATTCAATTTTCATGTCGATAAAATTGTTATATTTTATCTTTATATGTTGTATAACACATCAATGAAAAGTAGTGCCTCATTGACTCAATTCTCTATTTTCTTTACTTACCCCTACTAGTGATCCAATGTTTAAAGTTTGAGGATTTCAAGTAAGGATATGTTCACTGGATGTTCCAGAACTTATCGCGAAAATACAATTAAGTTCTAAAATTTGGAAAAAATGCAATCAAGTCCCAAAGTTAATGTTATCAATTTAACTAACGAAAAATACTAATGTAGCATTTTTTAACTAATTTTTATTTTTCACATGGAATTTTTATTATTTTTATTCAATTATTTATAAATTAGATTAAAAAGCAAAAAAACCTAAAATTTTATCAAAAAACAAAACTAAAAAAAAAAAAAGAGAATGGTAAGGTGCCAATGGCTCTTCAGCCACTACTAAGGACCAACACCATTAGCCCAAGGTGAGGGTCAGCGACCCTTGCGGCGGGAGCGAGGGTACCTAGATTTGGGCACATGTGGATCTCACCTGAGTCGGGCAAGGGCTGGCCACCATCCCCAATGCCAACAACACCAACCCTTTCAATGATGAGCGGCGACTGCTGAAGAGCCACTAGCACCCTACCATTCTTTTCTTTCTTTCATTTTTGTTTTTTAATAAAATTTCAAGTTTCCTTTTTCAGTTTTTTAATCTAATTAAAATAAGAATTGAACAAAATAATAATAAAAATGCTAACGTGGCATTAAAAAATAATTTTAAAATGCCACGTTAGCTTTTTCCATTAGTGCAATTGACAATGATAACTTTAAGACTTGATTGCTTCAATTTGATAATTTTTAGAACTTGATTGCACTTTTTGCAAGTTTTAAGATTCAATTTTATTTTCGTAATAAATTTTAAGACTTCTAGTGAACATACTCCTTTCTAGTATTAAATTAGTTTCTTTACATGTGTTATATTATTTTTCAAAGTGAGCACAAGTTCATGGAAGACCTTGGGATTAGACCAAATCAAGTCTGACTAGTTTTGGTTTGGTTCCAAGCTTTATAGAGTAGATTTCGCATTCCAAAAGCTAGGGAGCAATCCCAACAAGATAGGTTTCAAGTTTTAGGTCCGGAGCCTACTTACCCTTGAACTACTCACCCCTAATAGGTGAATGTTAGTCCTGACAAGATAGGTTCCATCTTCTAATGGTGTCCAATCTGTCTCCAACTGGGTGAATATGCATTGTTTGATCTCTATTTCCCTTAAAGAATTTAATGCTTACAAGCCATCAGCGGCCCTTAAACTCCCCAAGAATGTAGTTGAAAATGCTGCAGTTTTTTCATCTTTATGTATTGCAAATTTTGACAGATAGGAATTTTTGTTGTTACTTTAACTTTTATTTTGCTTGACTAAGGGAAGAGTTGGACAATTCTCATCTTTTTGTTGCTCCTACTTTGCTGCAACTGCTATTTATCTTGGTAGTAAATTATAGGATGTTTTGCTAAATTTTTCCTTCAAGAAATAAATAAATAAATGAAACCAAAACAAAAGAATGAATTAGTTGGTTTCAAGGTAGATTTTGAAATCAGACCGAATCGATAATGTTAGGTTTACTAGGTAGGTTCCAAATTTCAAAAATTAAAAATCGATCCCGATAGGGTAGGTTTCACGTTTCAAATCTCAACCCTACCCATCCTAAAACCACTCACCTAATTATTTTGGTAATATAAAATCTTATTAATTGCATTAATTCTAATAGCTAACATCATTACTTTCAGTAAGTTATTCCTTTTTTTTCCCATAAATTAGTCATATGAGTTTTCTCAGCTAATCTTTATGTTAATAGATCAAAGAATTCCTAATTCATATTCTATTTTTGCCCAACAATTTTGTAAACAGAGGATTGCTGGCTAGTGCCACCGGGAACCAACCTAAAAATAAAGACTAGAAGCTTGCCAAGAGAAATTTCTTTTGCTCCAAAAGTCAGAACTAGTGAGAGTTATCATTTATTGAAAAGAGAATGCTCTTGGAATGAATGCTTTTTCATAAAAGAAGAACTGGGGGACTATTGATAGAAATTGATATGTGCCTCCTATCGAGACATGGTGGCCTCGACTCGGGCCATGGACACCTCATCTCGAGCTGATTTTTGTTGCATTAGATTCCCTACAATCTCTACTTTCATGATATGTAATCAAAATATGTGAAGTGTAAACTTCCAAACATTGCAAAAAACGATTGATCGGCCTTAAAGTGTCAAAAATTGATTATCGATTTGGGTAGCAATGTGGACGCCAAAAGACTCATTTTGACGAGTAAAATTCATTTTATACGTCTAAAGGTGATTTGTGCCTTGAGCATCAACGCTGAAACCTTGTTCAACTCCCTACCAACCCTAGGTCAAAACTTAATAATTTCTTGAAAATGAGGGCCAAATTTGAGGTGTTCAGAAAATTTTTCCAGAGATTATTGGTACACACATTAAATCACTTTGGTAAATAGTTTTAAACTTAAAATTATTGTAGTGTGAGGCAATTGGGGTGGGGAAATCCGCATACCTACTAGGTTTGTAAATAGGGCACGCAAACATGACCTCCGTGGGGCATGGAGCCGGGACGAGGATGCGATCCCCGCCCCGGCCCCCCATTGTTATCTTTATTTTTTTGGGGGCGCCTGATCAAACCTTATGGCAAGGTGTGGCAGGTGCTCGCAAGGTCAGATCGGTCAACCTATTAGCCTTGGTTGGTTGACTTATCCCTACATTGCATCAATCTCTCTACTGCTTACAGCCACCGGTCAATCTGTTGACCGAAATTCGAGGCATACCCAATAGTCAATGAAGAAATGTTAGTTCAGGTACGCCAATTATCAATATTGTGCTGATCAAATTCTATCTTCTAATTTTGTTAGTATTACCAGCTGTTAAATGAATTTGGACAAATAGATGTAGCTTTTTCTTTCTTGGGAAAATCGTCCAATCAATTCTAAACCTATTTTACAGACAATAATACAGTCCTAAACTTTCCAATGTCACAAATTTAGTCCTAAACCTTTGTGTCAAATTCCAATATAGTATTGCCAACTAGTTTTCATCGAAAATTGCTAATATGGTAATTTAGTCATGCCAATTATCTAACATGGCACACTGCTAAGTTAGCAATTTCCGGCAACAATCGGCTAGAAATATTACATTGGAATTTCATGCAAAATTTTAGAACTAAATTAGTTAAATTAAAAATTTTAGAACTAAACTGACATTCGCACAATAAATTTATGACTAATTAGGTAATTTTTTTGGCTCTTCTTCTTTTATTTTATTTTTCTTTGCAAGGCGCGGAGATCCAATGAATGGAAAATAGCCAGATATAGGTCTTGGATGCTCGAGGCATTGACTTTCTCAAGAAAGCAGCGAGGTGGACTGCTCACGGATCGACTCCAACGCTGCCGTGGTGCGTTATCATCAGAAGTTCGGCACAGTAAACCTAATGCGACGCCTGGCATAAGACAAAGGATCTACAATTTTTCTTTTGGGGTCCAGTGACAAGGGTCAACGTTGAAACTTACGTTTACTTTCTTTTAAACGCTCGCAGTGTTCGAAACGGGAAGGAAGTGCCTAATTCATTGGTCCTCTAGAAGCAAAATTTCCTTTTGGTTTTTCCTTTGGGCAATTGGAACATTAACTTCGACCATCGGAAACTTTGACTATTCCATTGGTCCATTCCGATGAGCTAGGTTTTAGAGCCTTTATTAAACGCCTCGTGGTCCTCTCTCACTTATTGATCCGCAAGCGGAAAGCGGCCCTTCTTTGAAGCCATTAAAAGACTTTCTTTAAGGCACAAGTGCCATGTGGCCAAGGAAACACGGCTCTCCTTGGGAATTTGTAGGCCCGGGATCGAAATAATACAAACTAGATATGGCCGAGAATAGGTGTACGAGAGGAGGGGAACTTGCACTGACATAGCTCGTGTTAGGTACCGCCCTATGGTGGTGGAGGATAGTGGAGTCCTGACCAATTAGGACCGGTCCGGTCTAGATTTCGGGCACTTTCTTAATCTCACGGCCGCCATTTGGTGTCGCCCTGTTCGTGTCAGATGGTGCCCACATCGCACACGAGGACGATGCATCGTACAATCATGTGTAACAGTCGCGAAACGTAAAGACAACTGCTTCGAAAAGGTTAAAAGATTCGAATCTTGATGTACAAATACTAGATGATTACGTCTAGACATATGTTTTAGTAGCTAAATAGAAAGTCGTATAACCATGAATGCACTCCATTTCTACTTATTCACGTCCTTAGAATTAGAATGTCCACTATCAAATTTATTGTGAATAAGCACCTCGACATTTTTATTTAACAAAATCCTAATGTTAACAGTTGAAGGCACTAACAAGGGAAATGAATACGCTTTAAAAAGGTGTAAGATTTATATCTAGATACAGAGATACGATCAAAATAATTATGTCTATCTGGGTCTCAAAGACTATGCTTTAGTAACTAAATAAAAAGTCGTATTGTTATAAATGTACTTCTGTTTTCGCTGATTCATATTCTCAAAATTAGAATGTTCGAGATCAAATGCAATATTTCTTTAACAAAATTCTAATGTTAATAATTGAATGCACTAAAGAGATAAATGGGTAAGCTTCGCAAACAAGGCCGGGTCGTCAATACACGCATGTCCACCATCTAACACGACCAATTCAAAAGATTTTTTTGTTTTTTTTTTGGCTTTTGATTCCACCAGTGTCTCCAAATGGAAGTGTGAGTACCATAAAATTATTCAGCTGTGTTGAATGATTGGTGACAGCCCAGTGAGGTTAGGGGGGACATCACTGTTCTGTTGCATGTGCTCTTTCCCTGCTCCCCTCCCTTTTATTCATTTTCCTCTCCAATTCTCCTGCTCCATGCTCCTCCCTCCCTCTCTCTCTCTCTCTCTAGAAGAAAGTTTCATATACAGCAACAGACTCAGCAACAGTTTCCATCTCTCTCTCTCTCTAGAAGAAAGTTTCATATGTCTTTCTCTGTTTCTTTACCTCCACAAACCCCAAAACCTCTTCAAGATCCTTCTCCTTCTCCTCCTCCTTCTTCATGGCTTCGGGTATTTGCTCTCCTGAGGAGGTTCCTGCGCGCCAAAACCGCCCGGAAGCCGCCGAAGCAATTCGGCCCCATCAGCGTCTCAGCGAGTCATGGCAGAATCGATGATGAAGGCCATGCGCCTCCCGGTGCTCCCTCGGCAACGGAAGATGGTTCGGCCGCGTTGCAGAGAGCAGTGAAGAGCGTCCACTTCGGGAGCACGGAGGAGCGGCGAGCGGCCGCGGCGGAGATCGCGAGGTTGGCGAGGGAGGACGCGAGGGCGAAGAAGCTGATGGCCGAGCTCGGAGTCGTGCAGGCTCTGGTGGCCATGGTTAGAGTCAATGGAGATCGTGCGCAACGAGGAGCGATCAGAGCTCTGATCGAGCTTGCTGATGGAAATCACACGTAAGTAATTTCGTTTATTAATTAATGTTTTTTTCCATTTTTTCCCCTTTTTATTAATCATTTTTCCTTTTTCTTGAGCAATAAAATATGGATTAAGGAGTATTTACGAAAATCAGAATAAGCCAAATAGTCATTATCTGACGCATGAGATTTTCTGTACCTTTTTCTGTAAATGAATTCTTTATTAATTTTTGCTGCTCTTTTTTTTTTTTTTCCTTTTGTGATGACATTAGAGTGGCAATGAAATTTAAAGGTAATAATCATTTATTGATAAATGAGTGAGGTGATAGAAAATCGTATAGGTTCGTTGTATTAATGATGCGGATAAATAGAGTCGCTCATGTGTAAGAAACATACAAAAGTTCATATATGTTGAGATGGGTCCAATGTAAATTTTCTATGCAAGTAATTTAGCTTGGACCGTCAAACTTCAATTTACAAAATATTTACTTAGGTTTTAGTCTGTAACACCCCGACCCATTTCACGTGAACTAAGTTTCCAAGGCACTAACCATTTTTTTTGTGCATATTGACTTATGAATCACTCAATATGGTCTCTTCCGACCAATGGGCGGTTTGAGACGTCAATAAATAATAATGAAAAATAAAAAGATGGAGGGATATTACTTTTTATTGGGGGCACTAAGGAGAGAAAATTCTGTCATGGCATGATCTCATATCTCACTCAACAACTATTGTTAGGTACTAATTCCAGAGGTGCTGCAGGCTTTGCTTAGTCTGATTCAGCACTTTGGATGAATAGGAGTGGTGGGGCTTAGCTTGGTTGAGCTAACTCCTAATCCAAATAAAAAAATCAGGATCATTAGCTGGGAACCCATTTATGAATCAACTGCTAATTAGCTCTGGCATAAGAAAATTACCTCCATAGTCCTTAGGGCTCTAGTAGCATAATAGTGAATTACAAATTTTTATGAATTACAAATTTTTGAAGGAATAGATCTCACAATAATTGATAATTATTTATTATTTGGTTTTTTGTAGTTTAAAATAAACTATTATTCTCACAATAAATTAAAGATCGTCATTCAATCATTAATATGACCAATTTTGCTTAATTTGCTTACTTAATTTAGGGGAAAATGGAAATTTTTGTAGCCTTTCCAACCCACAAGAAGATAAAAAACACTGAAATGATTGGGGGGTTTGAGTGGAGCCACATCGGAACCTACACTCTTTTGACTTTAAAGGATGAATTATGTTGTCGATTTCAACTGGTGGTCGTTGATTTTCTCTATAGGGTCCGCGACTTTTGGGCCAATGTACACATCATCTAATTAGCCTATTTTCACAACTGAATTAGGGAGTATCATCAAAAACATTTGGTCATCGGATGAGAAAAATACAGCAAAGTAAGCTCGGGTTGTGTCGGTGACGAATTCAAATTTTCGAGGGGTTTGCCCCTCAACTTCAATTGAGAAGGCCGTGGGATTCGCTGACCCGCCACTAACATGGCTGGCTAGGTTTCGCAAGAGCAGGTGTAACAGAAGCCGTACCATAGTGATTAGAAAAATAAGAGACGTGATGTCTGAGAAAAGCTATAAACTATTGTTCTTGAGATTCAATGCAAATTGTTCAGATCACACAAATTTGCATTTGCATATGATCTTTTCACCATTGAAAATTCCCATGAGTTGACCTAACTCCTTTTCTAGATCTCAACCTAAGATTCTTGTTGACTTTGCAGGCATTTTTTATAAGTGAGTTGTCTGGTTTTGGCCCACCGCTTGACTCTATTTAGTAGACAAAGCTAGGCTTGAGTTTCATTTCACTGAGCTGTCTTTGAGTGTATTTGAATGATGAGATCCACAGATATAGGGTCGAGGTCTATCACGTGGAAGAATCTTATGAAGAATCTTACTGCATACCGAATCGCAAGTATGACATTGGAGATGGGGAAAGGCGATTTACTGGACAATGTTATAGATTCGTATTGAGTGCTTGAATAAAATCAACTTTGGAAATTATCAAATTAGTTGCTTTAATAAAAATGTTTTTGAGATATGTACATTACAAGTGTTAAATTTTATCATAAAAATATAATCGGGTTCTAAAACTTTCAGAAAGTACAAAAAAATCCTGAAATTTTATCAAGTGTAATAAAATCCTAAAACTTTATTATAAAAATACAATATAAGTTCTAAAAATTTTAAAAGTGGTATTTCCGTTTATTACATCTTATGAAAATTTCAGAATTTCATTATAACTTTGGATGCACTTATCTCTATATATGTCGGGTCAATTTCCTTTGCGGTGGTGATCATTTCTTTTGACTAACTAGTCTTATCTGATGGGCCATTTTTGTCCAGGAACAAGGCCCTCATGGTGGAAGCAGGAATCTTTCTGACACTGCCAAGTAGCAAGGACGCAGTGGACGAAGAGACAAGGCACGAATTCACCGATCTGCTCCTGTCGCTGTCCTCCCTAAAGAACGCCCACTTGCTTCCTCCTCTCGAGTCGTCCCGGATCGTACCCTTCGCGCTGTCCGCCCTCGAATCGTCCGGTTCCAGCCACGACACGAAAGACTCGTGCCTGGGGGTCCTGTACAACCTGTCCGCCGTCCTGGAGAACGCCTCGAAGCTGGCCTCAAACGGCGTGGCGGAGCCGCTCCTGACGGCGACGTCGGCGTCGAAGGGCCTGGCGGAGAAGGCCCTGGCCACGCTGGCAAATCTCGTGGTCACTTCCCAGGGGAAACGGGCCCTGGAAGATAGCCCGATGGTGCCGGAGAGCCTGATCGAGGTCCTCACATGGGAAGACCAGCCCAAGTGCCAGGAGCTCTCGGCCCACATCCTGATGATCCTGGCTTACCAGAGCGCAGCTCAGAGATCGAAGATGGCGAGGTCGGGGATTGTCCAGGTCCTCCTCGAGGTGGCCTTGCTGGGAAGCGCGCTGGCCCAGAAGCGGGCCTTGAAGATGCTCCAATGGTTCAAGGATGAGCGCCAGACCAAGATGGGCCCGCACTCGGGGCCACAGGTGGCTAGGACCCCGATGGGGTCGCCGGTGCATTACCGGGGGGCCCAGGAAGGGAGGAAGATGATGCGGCGGCTGGTGAAGGAGAGCCTTCACAAGAACATGGAGATGATCACGAGGAGGGCCGGTGGGGATGCCCCAAGTTCTCCCTCAGGGCTCAAGACCTTGGTCATTAGCACGAGCTCTAAGAGCTTGCCCTATTGATGGACTTTGAATAAGCAAAGAAGCCCTGAAAATAGATAAAAAAGAAAATAAAAAAAAATACACTTTCATTTCTTGAATTTTGTGCAGTGCCTAGTGCAAAAAATGTATATCATGAACGGAAATGGATGCCATATGTTCAAAGTTCATGATGATTTTGTCCTGTAGAGCGACTTCTACATTTTTTTTCTCTTTTAATTTTTACTAGTGTTGTACAAATTAATATCTTGAGAAACCCTTCTCAAATATCAACGCTTAAAACAATTTGCGTTGAGATAGGTTCTCAGGCCAAGGATTATGTGAATTTGAGATGTGAGGAAAAGGGGAGGGGAAAGAAAATGAGTCACCTTTGCTCGATAGGCTTCAACTTTGAGAGGAATTAGGCTAGATAAGTTCGATGAAGGTGTTGCCTTGGGTGCATTTGGGTGATTTTAATGAAGTATTATTTCATTGGGAGAAAGTGAGGAAGCGCATGGTTGAGAATTATAGGATGACAGATTTTTTGGATTTTCTGGATACTTGTTCTTTGATGGACATAGAGAGCAAGGAACGTGCCTTTATCTAGTCGAATAATAAGGAAGGGGATGATCATATTAAAGAACGTCTTGATAGGGCAATGCGCCCCATAGAATGGAGATTAATGTTCCTTGAAGCAGAAGTATTTGCACTTCCAGTCATTAGGTCTGACCATAGCCCCATCCTTTTAACTTTCAATGCTGAACCAGTTAAACGAAGAAAGAGTTCAAACTTGACTTGAGAATGATGAATGTAAAACAATTATTAAAGACACTTGAAATTTTCCTAAACAATTAGGGGTGAAGTTAGTCTAAAAGTTATGTGCGGTTGCTATTGCCTTATCCAAATGGAGTGAAAAAAACTTTTAGGAATGGATCCAAAAGAATAGACTCATTGAAGCGGGAACTTCAATCATGTATAAACAATAATAGAAGATATTTTGAGTGGAAAGGGTCAAGCACTTACAATGAAGATTGAGGCATTATGGAGGCAGGAAGAGATGTATCGAGGCTGAGATCAATAATTAATTGGTTGAAATTGGGCGATAAAAACACTAAATTCTTTCATGCCATCATTGTTCAATGGCGACAAAGAAATAGAATTTCCATGCTATAGACTAAGTAGCACCAATACGGACACGCGACACAACACGATACGCCAACACGTTATCTCTAAAAAAATAGAGAATTTTGATGTATTGAGACACGTTGTTTATTAAATATATATTTTAATATGTTCATGAAAAATTATCATTTTTATAATTATTTCAATCAAATTAATTTGATTAAAATTCACAAATAAATAAATAAATAATAATAAAAATCTAAAATTAATTTACATTAAAAACATTAATACACTATTTATTATTATCATTCATTGTTTCAATTTAACAAATTCAACTCAATTTTAATAATCCATAAAACTTAGAGAGAAAAAAACAAACAATCTACATTCTCGACTCTCGTGTTAAAGCGTGTTGGAAGAAAAGAGGAAAAAAATAAACTTAAGTGGGTGAATTGTATGTCACAGGAAGTGAGAGTTAAAAAAAGAGAGAAGACTATGGTTTTCATTTTTCCCATTTATTATTTTTATTATTATTTTATTTATTTACATATTTACATTTTGACTATCATTTATTGATTTTTTTTTTTTTAAATTGACCTCTTGCATGTTGAAATCATGTCTTGGAATTCCAACACGAGTGTTAGAGAGTGTCGGGAAAAGTTGACCAGATGTCGAATTTTCCGACACATGTTGACCGAGTGTTGAAGAGTGTTGGAATGTCGAACACGTGTCGAAGTGTCCGACACGACACGAAGGCTCTCAGAGAGTGTCGGTGCTTCTTAGGTTGTAGATATGGGAAGGAATATGGGTTGAAGATGGAAGTCTTCTTAAAAGAAAGCATGGTGCAATTCTTCCAAGTACTATATCAATTCATCGGACCCAAATGTTCTCTCCCATTTTAGATTAATGTTCTCGAGTGGTGACAGAAGAGATGAACCAATTGCTACTGATAAATATGACTTTGGAAGAAGTATAGAGTGCCGTTTTTTGGCTTGGCGCATCTAAAGCACTAGGGCCAGATGGACTCTGTGGGTTAGTCTAAATCTAGAATGAGGTCTTCCAAGCAGTGAAGGAATATTTCAGTATTGGGTCCCTACAGCCAGAGCTTAACAAGAACCCATATTTCACTTATCCTGAAAATTCCTAATCCCGAGAAATTTGAACAGTATCATCCAATAAGCCTATGCAACTTTGGATATAAAATTACCTCTAAAGTGATGGCAAATAAGCTTAAATTGCTGCTTTTGAATATAATAGCTATAGGATAGAGTGCATTTGTTGGGGGAAGGCAAATTCAAGATAACTTTTTCATTATGTAAGAACCGTTATATCATATTAGAATTTGCAAAAGAAGAAAGAAATTCCAAGTGGTTTTGAAACTTGATATGAAAAAGGCATATGACCGAGTAAAGCGGGTTTTTCTAGAGGCATGCTTGATTAGAATAAGTCTTGTGGAAAGGTGGGTGGGTTGGATGATGCAATGCATTACAACAGTTCTATTCAGTGTCAAGCTCAATGGGAGCCACTTCAATATTTTAAGCCAACACGAGGGATTAGGCAAGGGGACCCATTGTTCCCTTACTTATTATTCTAGTGGCTAATGTATTATCCTCACTATTGAAGACTGGTTGATAATGACATCATCAAAGGGATTAAACTTAATAGATGGTGTCCTACCCTTTCTTATTTACTCTTCGCAAATGACTCCATCTTCTTCTTAGATTGGAAAATTTTGGAATGTCAAAATTTGCCAACAGTTCTAAACCAATAATGTGTAGCACCGGAACAAGAGGTAAATTTGGACAAATTAGGAATTTATTTAAGTAGGGACTGCCCTCACAACTTAAAAGAGAATATGGAAATGGCACAGAGATTAACTATAATAGATAAAATAGAAAAATAAAATAGATGTTTGCCTTGGATTTTGGGACATGTAAGTACAAAGTTAGAAGGATGGAATGAGAAGTTGATGTGAAAAATCGGGAAAGAAAGTATGATTCCATTTTCAAAATCCCTATATCAACATGTAAGGCAATTGAGCAGAAATTAGCATAATTCTGGTGGAGAACAAATGGAACAAAGATTGGAATTCATTGGAAAAAGTGGGATATTCTGAAGATGAGAAAGGATAGGGGAGGTTTGGGATTCCAAGATTTGCTTGACTTCAACAAAGCCATGTTAGCAAAATAGGCTTGTCAACTGAGTAAGAGCCCGACCTCTCTTTGGAGCTAGTTATTTAAATGCCTCTTTTCTCCATCAATATGATTTTTTGGCAAGCTAGAAAGGGTCAACGCCCATCGTGGGGTTGGCAAAGTTTGATCCTAGGAATAGATTCTATATCGCCCTTAGTAATGTGGGCAGTATGGAATGGAACAACAGCTAAAGCCAATAAGATAAGTAGTTGAGGAGAAGGCTACTAGTAGGCCCTGCAAAAAGGGATGAACTGAAATTTGTTTTTGACTTACTCTTAAGGGAGGAAAATCACTGGAATGAAGAAGTTTTGAAAGAGCTTTCAAAGAGCAAATAGTACATGAAATTTTCACAGTCCCTATTAAGCCTTAAATGGAGACTGATTAGCTTATATGGATGGGCACACAAGCAGGAAAGTACACAATTAAGAGTAGTTACAACTATATATGAGAAACAAGGGACACACAGAGTAGAAGCCAAGCACCAACATCTTTCCAACACCCTCACACTCTATGGATAGATAAATGGAAGCTACATGCTCGTCCCAAAGTTAGAATATTTATGTGGAATTTATGCCATAATGTACTCCCACAAAGGATAACTAGTTTCGAAGAAAAATTGTACCTAAACCAATATGTTTTTTGTGCAATCAGAGCACAGAAACTATGGAGCATCTATTTCTGTTGTGTCCTTGGACAAAAGACATATGGGAACACCCAAGGCTGAGAATACATATCACTACTCAAGGCCTAACACGGATTGAAACTTGGTTTGGGAATCAAAAAGAATTTGAGCCTCTTATCGGATTAGAAGACGGTTGCCATGGTTCTGTGGTAGATATGGAAAAGTCACACAACAGCACCATTTTCGGGAGGAAAAAAGTTGACCCGAGCGGCATTAGCAGGTTTGTAGAGCTTAAATAGATGGAACCCTCAATCAAGCAGATATAAAAGATGGAATTGTGAGTTTGTCAAGAGCTTGGATTCCCCTAAAAGATAGTTCTTTTAAGATAAATATTGATGGATAGTTCTTTTAAGATAAATATTGATGGATCTTATGAAGCTATGGGGATGGAAGGTTCCGTGGCATATGTATATCGAGATTCCACTGGGAAATTATTGGATGGGGATGGTCAAGCGGTGGCTATGTCACCGGCATACATGGGAGAAGCTCAAGCTCTCATTGAAGCCCTAAAATTACTTTCTCACTCTTAAAAATGAGGACGTAGTGGTAGAGACTGACCATTTAGACTTGGTCAAAGGTTAAAGAGCTCAGATCAATTCATGTGGGAAGCTCATGCCCTTATCAAAAAGTGCAAGGATATGTTACTTTCCTTCTCAAATATTCAGGTGGTCCATTCCCTTAGAGAGGTCAATTTAGTGGTGGATTGAACTATTAAAGCCCGTAAGAGAAAGTCTTTACCTTCGAACTAGGTTTTGTCTTCCTCCCAAACTCATTGAAATCTTTTATGTATCAATGCCCCTCTTTCGATCTAGTTAAATGAAGTATTTTACTTTTCGACCAAAAAATAAATAAATTTACATGAATCTCAAGTTCAAGTAATAACTTTCAACTTCAAATTTGGGAGGGACACTCAAGTAAAATAGGGCATAAAGCATGCCGAATGTACATGATCATTGGGGTCAAATGTGCTTGATGAATAATATCGGATAGGGTTAGTCAAGACATTTCAATTAGAAAAATCTCGAACCAGCCTAACCTAGCCTAAGTATAACATAGGTTGAAGATAAGTGCCGGTCCAAAAAAAAAAATCCATATGCTGATTTTATTTCAATCGCCCAATAATATGAGCTTCATATGATTCAATGATTGAAATGGAACGGGGCCTTATACCATTTCGAATGAATCCGATCCTGACATCTTGGTCGACTGCCTCTGAGCCGGACCCACCTCCAAGTCATTTAGGGAGGACCCTCCACGTAGGCAGGGCAGATGCCGACGTGGACGGTCGGAATTCCGTCATCGGATTACGAGTCAGCAAGGGCTCCTTCTCTTTTCTTTTTTTTCTCTTTTTCCTGAAGCAGCTCATGCGTTTCACGGGAACGGGAGTTTAATTTCGACTGGGAATTTCCAAAAAAGAATTTTCCGGTGGTGGTGAGCGTCGCAGCTCCCGCGATTATGGCGGATTGCTGCTTGGGTCCCTCGCTTTGCAACAAGAAGCTTCTCCGTCATTTCCCCACGACCCACTTCGCGTCTCCTTCGTCTCCTTCGTCGTCGTCGTCGAGATCTCTCACGGTGTCCATGGCCTCTCTTCGCTCGCATTCCGATTCCGTCCCCGAGCCGAACCCGACCAATCCTTCCCTGCTCGTGTTCTCAGGTCTCGCTTCTCTCTTCGGCGCCTCGCGGCCCGCTCATTGTCGCGGTTTCGTGCTCGATTGGGGGGCTTATGCTTATGTTGTTGTTGGTGTTGTTGCAGGCGGCACTGCGTTCAACGGCGTGGTGGAGGAGCTCAAGAGTTTGACGACCCGCGTCGCGCATGTTCTTCCCGTTTCCGATGATGGAGGCAGCACCGCCGAGATCGTCCGCGTTCTGGGTAACTCTGCTTCTTGAATGATTGCCACCGTTTTCGGTTTTTTTAGTGTTGGCCTGCTGAGTTGCTGCTGTTCCGTCCGTTGTGGGTCGTGGGATTAGAGGAGTGTTTCCCCGGGGGAGAATTTGCGAGACTTTGTGGGAATGAAATTTGTAAGAAGATTGAAAAACGAGGAGGCAGGACAACACGATTGGTGTCGGCTATGAGGCTATTGCCAGCAAGATACAGTTGAAAGTCGCTCTGAACAGGCAACAATGATTTTCTGAAGTTAATTGTAGCTACGCAACCAACAATCGCAATTCTTCATTATTCGAATTCATAAAACACTTGTTCAAAACTCAAGCTCGAGTGCCTAGTTGAGATGAATAATGGGATGAGTCCATTCAAGGCTCTTAGAGGCCTATTAGTGAGCCCACACGGTAAAGTGATGCTCTTTGTTGTGTACACACTTGTAAAGACTTCATCTTTCTATCATCTTTCCAATGTTGGGACTTGTTGTGAATGCTGTCAGCATTACGGCTTACAGTAACAGAAATTTTTGCTGGTGAACTATTGGAATGAGAGTCTGTGAAAATTAATGTAGGTGGGCCGGCAGTTGGAGACATAAGGTCAAGGTGCTTGAGATTGTCGGGTCAGAGCACTTCGGAGGCCCTTTCTGTCCGAAGATTACTGGGTCATCGCTTGCCACTTGATCTGAAGCTAGCCAAGTCAGAATGGTACTGCACTCTTCTCAGCAGCGCTTCATGTTTACTGTGCTTGGTTTTGAATATTTTTGCATTTTGATGACTGATTAGGCCCTTTCTCTGGCCAAAGCTTTAACTAAGAGAGCAATTGAATAGTTTTGGTTGCCAAAGTTAGCCAACCCAGTTTTACACCTGCTGCCTCAGGTAGATAGGCATGCAAAACGTCATAAATGGTGGTGTCTCGTTGTCAATAATATTCAAGCTTTGTTTCACTGTGCTGTGGGTCCTAGTCATTATACTCATTATATAAGCTGCTGTAAGACTGCAATTTGCACAGTTTTGCATATGAAAGCTATGGGCTTTCTTTTTGTTAATTGTCTATTACCTATTCCATAACGTAGTATAGATTGCTTAAATGAATCTTTGGATCTTGTTAGGTCATACTGTCTTGGGGGTGCTAGTGAGATTTATGAATCAGGGATTTGGCAGGTATGATGTTGTCGAAGGAGATCATTCTTTGTGGGATGGTGTTTCAAGACCTTATCGGGAAACGATTAGAGCTTTTCTGGTTTACTTTCAGAATGAGGTATGTTTACTTGGTGTAGTTGAGACAATGTGTCAACCCTTGCCTCCTGGTTCTGTCAATTATGGACACCTTCCACTCAAATTCTGAACTTTAAGTCTGTCAAAGTTATTCATTTAACCAATGTCTTCTTATAGTAGCTATGCAAAGAGTTGTCTAAGTTATGTTGACAAACTCAACTCTGATTATAGACTGTCGTGCTGTTGTGGATATTGTAATTGCTGCATAATGCTGCACTGTGCGACCTATATGTTTGTGATTCCAGACTGCTACTGTTTCTTTATATACCTGTCAGTGCATTTGTTTTCTTGAATTTTAAATGCCTTTTGATCTTCTTCAGCATAATTATGGCTCAAAAGCAGTACATGTTTTGTTATTACAGATCCTTCGGCGTCCTAATGAATCATTTTGTTTTAGCAATGGCAGGTAACTGTTGATATTTTCCCACTGTGTATTGTGATTGCCATTCAAAGTTATTTTAGAATACTACAGTAGACCATATCTTTGATGAGTACTTTCTGGACATTAGTGCTGATAAATTTTACAGATGTCTATGCCAAAAGTAGGTATCTAGTTGAGATCATGTGGAAGGTCTATTTTTTGTGCAATGCATTGTGAGGTGAACACTGAAGTTACATTTCAAGAGGTTTTTGTGCTTGAAAGACTGCAATACTTGCGCATAGAGTTTATCAGGGAAAGCTTTTGTGACGAATTATTGTTGGCACTTAGATAGAAAATCTGACTGAAAGAGTTCAACTTGAGATAATGCCATGGGAAAAATGAGCATTTGGGAGAGATATTTGACAAAGTGCTTACATTTACCCATATCGTCGAATTATCCCTTTCCTGAAATTTTAAGGTCAGTCTTCACTGTATTGGAAGCTGGGAGAGCAGTTTTAAGGTTGTCCTATATAGTCTTTCTTGAGCAGTCTGTCTTCACTGCTGGAGAATATAGGTTGATTACTTGACATGATATGAGGTTCTGGAGAATATAGTTTAATTACTCAACGTGATATGAGGTTGATCTGATGTGGTAACTTTAAAACTATTGCATTACTATTGTAGTTGTCTGAAACTAACACCTATTGCAAACACATCACGTCTGCCATTCCATGTTGTGACTTAGCATAAATGTTTTTCTGTTACTTATAAGTATGCTTTCTTATTTATTTGGTTGAAAAAAAAAAGGAAAAAGAAAACTTTGGCATACCCATTCATCAATATCAATAATCTATGATCTTCTAGATTTACTGACTCTTTGATTCGTGCAGCATTGGGAATTTTTTCTTTGCAGGAGCTCGCATATTTTTTCAGTCTTTAGATGCGGCAATTTTCTTGTTTTCACGTGTCTCAGAGATTCCATCAGAAAGCTTAGTTCTCCCAGTGATTTCTACCAATGACAGGCTCACCCTGGGATGTGAATTATGGGTATCAATTTCTATCTCACAACTGATGTTCTCGACCTTTGCTTGAAAATGATTTATTTACTCTTAATTACCTTTTGACATGATTACATGTCCAATTAATGCCATCTAATGGTCCTTGTAAGTTATAAATGTCTGCTATAAGATATTTGCTTTGAGATACGTTGGCGTTAATTTCTTGTTTCCCATTTAAGACTTTAGATTTGACATGACTTGTTGCCAATCTTAAGTTTAGACCTTCTGGAATACGGATGCTTATTTTTCTGGAAAGAACTAGAACTGAAATTCTCCCTGACTTTTATTTGTCGGTGTCATATCCTAGCTGGATAGCACACTCCAGTATTGAGTGATTTCAAGTTTGAGATTATACCATCTTCCACTGGCTCTGTCAAAAATTGTCACTGATGTTTGCTCCACAATTGTGAAGAAAAGAATAATTTTCTTGGGGAAAAGCTTGATTATTTCTTCTTCTTCTTCTTCTTTCTTCGCATATCACAGTGACATTTGTGCAACAATACCCCAAGGCTAATCCCACTAAATGGAGCAATTAAATGATTTTTTTTATGCCATTGGGCTCGACTCAGTATGAACTTTCAAACCTTATGCAAGCTCTAAGTGCTCCTTATCTTTCCTTATTGTCTTCTTTCATGTCTTTTTATGTCCTTCTTCACTGCTTTCAACTTGACTCTCCATCTCCTGATGACATCTCAATAAAGCATCCAAATGTCTTTTTCCAAATATGACCACCAACCCACCTTGAAATGTGTTTTGCTTTGGTCATATCAAGGACATGTAGGCTTCTCTAAAAGGAAAAAATATGACATGTAAGATTTTGTAGGACCACTGCCGACTGTTCTAAAAGCTTAAGCTGTTAGATAACAGCGTGGTTTATTATTTATATATTCTAACACTCCCCCTCACGCTTAATCTGGTCTTTTGCCTAGTATTAAGCGTGGAAATTTAATTAGGGAGGCAAATGGGGCCTGGTAAGATTTGAACTCAGGACCTCCAATTCTGATACCATGTAAGATTTTGTGGGACCATTGCCGACTGTTCTTCTCGGTATATCATATCAAGGACACATAGGCTTCTCTAAAAGAAAAAAAATAGGACACACAGGTTGCATCATTAAAATTCTCACTTATTGTCTCAGTATACTTATTTAATAACAGCCCTTTTACTTTGACTCTAGTGACACAATTAGTTAGTCACTTTGTTGATCATGCAATAATGAATTTTGTTGCTAGAGACCTTGCCATAAAGAAGCCAAAAATCTTGAGAAGAGGGGATGGACTACCAATTACATTTGCTTAGTAGTTTTGCCTATAACTCAAGTAAACACAGGGATGGTTAGCATGAATATTTCTTTATTTTAAATTAGAAGTCAAGTTTGTGTATATAATTCTTCTATTACCAAATATGCTTTCACCAACTGATAAGTGAGGTTCATCCCATCCTTAAAGGAAGCAAAGTTCGATTATTGTGTTGGATGGTATCATGAAATACATTTTTTACTTTTTATGTTGCATGTAGGATGGTACTGTCATTCGTGGTCAGAATGAAATTTCTCATCCAACCACAGGGACAATGGAACCTGTCAAGAAGGTACGTATAAAAGTGTAACTGTAGAAATATTCTCATTCAATCATTTATTTCTTCTAGTTTCATGGAACAACCAGTCAATGTATTTTTCTGCTTTTTGCTTGTTTATAGGAATGCTCTTCATCTCCTGCACTTCCTTCAAGAATAAAACGAGTATTTTACCTGTCAAGAGAAGGCACAAATTCTTTGCATGAGGTAAGGACAAGCAACATCACTTGTCGTTTCACATGACACAAGATAAACGAGGCTTTGATTATATTTACTTGTAATGAAAACGAGTGGTGTCACTCTTGAATATGTCTTCAAAACTAGATGTTCTTACTAAGGTTGTGAAGCTTCATCATCTTGAGTGCTTTTTTTAAAGTTTCTTCCTTCCTCTCAGTATTTGGTAATGGAAATTGAAGTTAGACAGTATAAGATGACCATGTGATCTAAACCATCTGAATATTTAATACTTGCCACTAATTTTTCAGCATCTTTTGAATTTTCGCTCTTAAATCCTCTTGGAGTAGGGAAAAGGTGGAGCAAGGCAATCAAGAAAAATTTAATTGACATGTATAATTTTTAAGGCATAGTTATAGCTATACAAGCTCCTTTTTATCATAATAAATGCCTTCTTCCTCCTTTTCACAAATTTTTGGCCCACTACAATAATTTCAGCGTACCACTTGCTTCAGTTTAGGTTGCTGGAGGATATGCATGATTATTACATTTCTCTTAAGTTTACAGATTTGAGCTCCTAGATCAGGCACAGCTGTTTCTGGCTAGGTTTTTTTGGTCTTCCTGCATGAGAAACACCCTATGTGAAAGATCTTTTTCTCTTCCTTCTCATGCACATATTTGCTTGCACAAGGAATACTAGTTCGGCATTCCTTTTATGCTTTCACATGATGAATTTTAAGTGATAGTTTTTGATACACATTTGATTTCATCGGGTACTTACAATGATTTAGTGATGATAGGTTTATCCCTCAGCAAATCCAGCTGTCCTGGACCAGCTGAGAACTGTCGATTGCATTGTTTATGCCATGGGATCTCTTTTCACATCCATCTGTCCTTCATTGGTAAGAATGGTGTGGTTTTGTATCCAATGATGCTTTTTATTTCTGGTTTTGTGAATTAGTTAATCCATAACAATCTCGACTCAAGTATCTGTAAAACTTTGGAGATTTTGTCTTTTACTGGATATCAATGTTGTTTCCTTCCTGGACTAAGTTTCAGCTGCTGCGTGAGTGTCAATCTGTTTTAGAACCTTGTATGATCACACAGCCTGTGGGTCTTTTAGGGTAGCATATGTAGCTCAAATCTATGATGTAACACCCTCCCTTGTGTACTTGTTGATCCTCTCCCCCTCCTCAGCATCGAATAATTTTGAAATAATGATTCACAAGTGCCTGACTTATGATTTCTAGTCATTTCTGTTTGCTTTTGCGGTTCCAGTGTGTACTGTCTGTAACCATATTGAGACATAAATTTCCATTTTATGGAGGGTGTTATGTATTGCTAGAATCTGTCATAGAATTTCTCTTCCTTATTTATGATCCATCTCCCTCTGTCTTATTCCCTCTGCTTCCTTACCCTTCCCTTCCTCTGTCCCTCCCTACCTCCTTTCTCCCTCCTTCTCTCTCTCATTCTCTCAAAATTAGTTAGGAAGTTATTTTAGTTAACTTTAACAAAGCAGGTTGTAATCTCTATATAGTAATGTGTTAATTCCCTTCCCACAATAAGCCATTTGTTAGTGTGTGTGTGAGAGAGAGAGAGAGAGAGAGAGAGAGAGAGAGAGAGAGAGAGAATTGGGCATAAGGGGTGTACTGAGAGAGAGGGGGGGTGAGGAAAGAGAAAAAGTTTAATCAAATTCAAGGGCAAATTTCTTTTTTGGTAATTCCAAAAGAAAAATTAATAGGTTTACACTAAAAATTACATCTAAAATCTTAATGGAGAATTAGTTCCATCAAATTTTTTAATGTCAAATGGAAAACTCGAGGCAAGTGTTAGCTTTCACCAATAGCAAATTGCCAAAATAAAAAATGGAAGATGAGAGAGACTAAAAGATATTTTTTTTGAAATATCAAATAAGAATAAATGGATGTACGTTAAAAATTACAATTAATCCAAATGAACAGCTTTTCCTAAAGAGGATTATGTTGAACGAAATAGATTAAAAGTGTAAATCAGTATCATAACTAATACGAAAGTGCAAGAAGAGTATCCAAAACATAGTATGATCTATTGAATTTTTCATTCATAGCTAACCCAATTGCTTTCAAGTACCAACTACAATTTGCTTTTGAGTAATGCATGATAATATCAGGATAAAACATGTTATTGATCTTTAATTAGATAACATTAGGTTTTCCCTGTGCATGGCAATGATTGTGTCTCTTGTATATATGATAAGTGTCATCTTCTGATTTTTCTTCCTAGTTCAGCTCTTTCTCTGATTTGACAGCTTCATCGTAATGCTGAATGCTCTCTCTGTTTTATTTATTTCATCTGAGAAATTAAAACCAAGATGTTACCCCTTCCTTTGCTCTATCATTTGTGATTGAGTTGAGTGGTTGGTACTAAGTACTCAGAACAGCTGTGTTTTATTTCTCTGGATTAATGAATTCACCTTGTGATGATAGTAAATCATTCTTTGTTCACTCTCCATATATATGCTCCTAAAAGTTGTAGCTTTATAAGTCTGTGTGATGGATATAGTTTTTTGTAAGTGAGCTTTCAGCAATATTTTTCCTTTTGCAACTGTCTACTTAGTAGCAATAGTTTTCCAACAGTGTCCTAGGAGATGTTGGGCCCGTTTGGTTCAACTTTTGGGGAATGCATTTGCATTTCCCCAGGTATCTTTAGCTGAATGGGCATTTGGTGAAAGCAAAAGCGTTTGGCAAATTGAGTTTTCCGTAATGACTTTGAGCATTTGGTGAAAGTGAATAGCGTTTGGTATACTTGCATTTACAAATAGCTTTTTTCTTTTTTCTTTTTTTTAACCAGACCGGTGGCCGGCCAGATCTGGCCACCGGCGCTGCTGTCCGGCGGCCAGATCTGGCCGGCGGCGACGCCTGGGTCGCGCGAACCCAGGCGTCGTGCCTGAGGTCGCGACCTCCGGCGGCGACGGCTGGGTTCACGCGAACCCAGGCGTGCGACATCCGGCGGCGTCGCGCCTGGGTC
>CM026420.1:18229454-18278966 GCA_014858505.1 Corymbia citriodora subsp. variegata | reverse complement strand
CCGGAGGTCGGAGGTCGCGGCGCGACGCCTGGGTCGCGCGAACCCAGGCGTCGCGACCTCCGGCGGCGGCGACCTCTGGGTTCCGGAGGTCGGAGGTCGCGGCGCGACGCCTGGGTCGCGCGAACCCAGGCGTCGCGACCTCCGGCGCGTCGACCTGGGTCGCGCGAACCCAGCGGTCGCCGCCGCCGGAGGTCGCGACGCCTGGGTTCGCACGACCCAAGCGTCGCGCCGCGACCTCCGACCTCCGGCGGCGACGCTGGGTTCACGCGACCCAGGCGCGTCGCCGCCGAAGGTCGCGACGCCTGGGTCGCGGGAACCCAGGCGTCGCGCAACCCCGGCGACTCCGGGCGACGATCGCCGGGGGTCGCGCGACCTCCGACGGCGGCCGCCGGGTGTCACGCGACCTCCGACGGCGGCCACCGGGTGTCGCGCGACCTCCGACGGCGGTCGCCGGGAGTCGCCGCCGTCGGAGGTCACGCCCAGCAGCGGCTCCACCTTCATTTCTAAAAAAAAAAAAAAAGTCAAATGTGGAAGTTGACTTGCATTCTTGAAATGCTGAAGGCTGAATGCTGGTCCCCCCTGCATTGAGCTTTCAGCATTCCCCAGCTTTCCAAATGCTGGCATTTGGCAAATGCAGGTCCCAAATGCTAAACCAAACACTAAAAATTTTTCCCAAGGGGCTTTGGGGGCTGAAAGCCCCTTGGGAATGCTGAACCAAACGGGGCCTATATAGCAATTCATATACCGACCAAAAGATATTTATATAGCAATTCATACTTAAAAAAATAAAAATAAGTATACAAGTCGATATAGGCCACCTCATTGATCAGGTCGACACAACTCATTTAATTAAATGGCTGTTTAGGTTACTGGGTAAAAATCGAATATGATCTGCTTATAAATCATGTCGTACTTGTTGACAATTAATGCAATTATGATATGGGCACCCTTAACATTCTCCTAGGCACATTAGCTTTGTCTCGTATTCAAGTTGTATTATCATATCAAGTCAACAATCACCAACCCTGATTTAACAATGGTACATGTGTCAACTTATTTAGTATGTTCTATAACTACATTGCATTGAAATTGGAACTAAATTCCAATAGCGGAAATAAGGGTACAAAAAGTTCTTAAAACGTTTACAGCTTAGGTTATAATCAAGGAGTTATTCGTGGCAAAATCTAATGAAAGCGGGTTTTTATTAAATACTCCATTTGTTTCGTGGATAACAAATGATTTGTAAAATATTTTCCAAAAAGTAATCACTCGTATCGCTTAAAATAATTAACTAATGAAAAAAATTTCCATTATCCACAATATTTTTGTCTAAACATTTTCATGAATGATGAAAATACTTTTCATTCAGTAATTTTTATAATAATTTTTATTATTGACAACAATTTATGTTTGACTATTTTCGTGGATAATGAAAATATTTTTCATTCATTCATTTTTGTAAATGATATAAGTGATCATTTTATATTTTCCAATTAGTTATTTTTTGAGAAATAAATGGAACCCAAATTTACACTATATTGCAAAATTGTCCTAAGAATGAAAAAATTAATAAAACACGGATACCGGCAACAGTTGCACTTACCGCCGACGCAGTACAACTTTGCACTTAAAGCTTTATCGTTTTTGTTTTCATGAACTGGATTATATCATTTGCGATCTATCTTAGCCAGGGAACCTTCAGAAAAGGAATACCCGCGGGNTCAAATGTGGAAGTTGACTTGCATTCTTGAAATGCTGAAGGCTGAATGCTGGTCCCCCCCCTGCATTGAGCTTTCAGCATTCCCCAGCATTCCAAATGCTGGCATTTGGCAAATGCAGGTCCCAAATGCTGAACCAAACACTAAAAATTTTTCCCAAGGGGCTTTGGGGGCTGAAAGCCCTTTGGGAATGCTGAACCAAACGGGGCCGTTCATTGTTTAGAAGCACAGTTTTTCCTTCTCTTTTTGGTTGAAATTTAATCACTCTCTGTTTTCCAGGTACTATTAGGAATTGGAGAGATTATTTCTTCCCGGACTTGTCCCAAGGTATCTTTCTGTCAGTTTAATTTAGTGATCTTCGTTGAAAAACAAAAAGAAAAGAAAAAAAGAAAAACGAATGGGGTTATGAGTGCAACAGAAGCTCAGCTGTTGACTCGTAGCATTAGATAATGGTGTGCTTGTTTAATTGTGCAGTTTAATTTTAACAAATTTCCACGATAAGCTAGTTGTCCAAAATTAGATGTCATTATTACTGTGGCCAATGATTTCGTACTAAACAAAGTGACAATGCACTTGGAGGTGCTTGATTGTCTAGTGAAACAGGGTGCCTGGGACAATTCAGTTTCACCAATAGATATTTTACAGCATATTTTGAATGCCAGATTTAATAAAATATTCTGAACAGAGCTGGCATTTCTCTTGTTGTTAAGTCACTCACTTACATTCTCATGTCTGGGAACCACCGTTTCTGCTATCTTAGCATATTGTGTATTATCTTGATATAGGTGCTACTTTTGAATGGTTCCTATGATCGAGAGACAAGTGGCTTTTCTGCTTCAAGCTTTGTAACTGCCATTACAGATGCCCTAAATAGGACTTATGGGAATTCAAATAATTCTCTTGAAAATCTTGTAAGTTGCATGATCCAATTACATCTTAAATAAAGTTTCTAGAGTACCATAACAATTGTGGATGTGATGATACAATTCTGTCATCTTAATGCAATGTGCAGAAACAGATAGCATATTTGACTTTTTTATTTTGAAGTTAAAGATAACAACAATCCTCCTCAATATGCTTTATCTAGTTTTTTTGCTAAATTTGAATTCAGTGTTTTTCTGCACCTTGTCTAGTTGATGCTCTAGTTGCACAGACAGACAATTCCATCATTTCATCATGAAATAAGGACCGTGCATTTTGTGTATATTTCTCTGTTCATTTGGTAAAACATGATGTCATCATCTTGTCTTACTGTTTCTCTTCTCTTATCAATCAGGAATGATCTTAACTTGCAATAGGCCAATCTTGCTTGGCTTGTAACCACTAGATATGATACATGGTTCAAAAAGCTGGAAGCCTGCTACTTTTTTTTAAGCAATACCGGAATCGTTTGCATTAGGCTTTGTTTGGAAAGGGTGGGGAAAGAGAAATAGGACAGGAAATTTTAAAAAATTTATATTTTCCTCTCTCTTACTCTCAGAAATTTTTCAACTTGTTCTCAACTTTCTACACACAATTTTGTCCTCTCTACTTTCTCTACCTTCCCAAACATTGCATTAGTGTCTCTGTAAAATGCTGTCCTTGGATGTTGTTTGTCCAAAGTTGCTCTTAAAAAATAGTTCTTTCTCCTATCAATTTTGAAAGGTAATAGATTAGTGCAATTATTCTAGCTGAAGAAAGATATTTTATGAGTTGTACATTTATTTTGTAAAATTCAGCATGGCCTCACTATAGGTATCCTTTTTATAAATCTATCCTTATGGGGGTTTAAATCAGGTAGATGGAGAGCTAGATTACAATGGTGCGGGGGGTGAATTAACAGTTTTTCATTGCACTTGTCATATCTTGCAGCCGTGTCAGTACATTAATACACTTTTTGTGCCAAAAGACGGTGCAATTCCAGTGGACAATGAACACTTGGCTACTCGAGGTATTTTAGATGTGGTACGTATGTGGCTCTGTCTAGTCTTTTTCCATGTTTAGCATTTTAATTTGTTCATCAAACAAAAATACTCGATTGAACTTATATTTGGTCGTACTTTCTGTCTGATAGATCTGTCATGTTAATATGATGTGCCTGAAATTTCTAGCAAATTTGACCATTTCTTTTGTCTAATATTTGCTTTATTGACATTTATTGACTATTCAGTGATTTAATACAAGTTGGTGGGATACTTGTGATTTGGTTTCATACTGCCTTCCTTTGTCCCCAACTCTTACCATCTTGTCTGGGATTCTATCCCCTAGCACCTTCTTCATGAGTTTCATGATCCATGCTTATGCTCTGTTAGACTGTCCTCGATGCCCCATGTGATGTCCTCCTCACTTGTGTTTTGTCATGTTGAGGACAGCCAGTATAACCAAAGACCCGAGCAGGGTTCTGATAGGCTACGTATTGCTCCTACTGCATTGGACTTCTTGTTCATATGTCATATAATCTTTGCAGGTAGTTGTTGATTCCATACATGATCCAAAGGTTGGCGTTGTCTATGACCCGAAGGCCTTGATTCAGGCTCTTGCTAATTTGATGGGCAGATGATGAGCAGAATCGTGGCAAGGGGTTAGCTCAAGATCCTCATCTTTATAGTTTTTACTCCCTATCTTTGTCAAGTATGAGTCGGGTCCCACTTTATGAGGTAGGAGAACTAATTCAAGTCGAATTCTGAATTTTTTTGTGTTATTTATTGATGCTTTCAAAGCCGAAAAACTGTGTATCCTTAGGCGGCTGCTTCCCCTCTTTGCTGGTTTGAACTCAGATGCCATGCTTGGATGAGGAAATTGAGACCAGAACATCAGCTAATCAGTATTTCAGAAATATCACCAGACGAAATTGCAAATGGAGATGAGAAAGTTTATGTATTCTTTTTCTTGTGCGGGAAATCCTGGAATAGTGGCTAATTTGTTTTTGTAGACATTTAACGTTTTGCTCCAGCGAAAAGAAGAGAAGGGCTTCACCCAGCAATGGGAGTCATTAAGTTGATGATTTGGCCGTTCTTATATCGAAGATGGTGATTGTAACAACTAACTATTCTTGATCTTCAGTTGCTTTATCGGCAGAGATATTAAACATTAAGTTCTACTTCTAAGCTGAAACCAAATTCATCCGGTTGGTTTCGCTGGCATTATCGTTGTAATATGATCTTGAAGTAGGCTGTCTTGTTCCCTATCCAACAAATTGGACTTTCAGTGAAATTTAAATTTTGTACTGCAATTACCGTTTGCTGAACTTGTGCACAGCGATTTGAGCATATTTATCATTCAAAGAAAGAAAAGCACAAAGCCATCACTCGGGGATTTTGTACAAATTGGGAAAAATTGTCTAAAAATTCTAAACTTATTGATCTTTTGTAAATTCAGTTTTAAAATTTTCAATTTTGTCAATTTTGTCATAAATCTTTTCGTATTTTATCAATTGAGTACATCTGGCCAAATTTAATTGGCAAATTTAGTTAGAAAATGCCAATGTAGCATTTTTTAAATAATATTTTAATGATATTTTAATAATTTTTTGAAAATGTTCATACTTTTTTCGTACTTTTTTTTTAGGATATTAGAGAGGGCTGGCGAGCGAGGGCTCATTGGCTCTCGCTGATTTTGGGCAAGGGCTCGTGCACCCTAGCTTTCATCGGTGAGGGCCGTGTCAACCTTGCCTAGAGCCGGCGAAAGCAAGGGTGCGCAAGCCCAAGGCTGTTGAGGGTCGGTAGGTCCTCGCCTATAGTCGGTAAGGGTTGGCCAGCAAACCTTGTTAGCCCTAGCTCCAAAAAAAAAATGGAGCAAAAAAAGTAAAAAAAAGAAACATTGAACAAATCATAAAAATTCAAAATATTATTAAAAAAATGTCATGTCAATGCTGACTATTCACTTTATTGATTTTCAGTCAAAATTAGCCGGTTGAACTCAATTGACAAAATGTGAAATAGTTTAGGATATAATTGGTAAAAATATAATATGTTTATGACTTTATAATAATTTTCCCGTCACAATTGCATAACAAATAAACAAGTTAATTATCTAACGTACAATTCTCACTTAACCATGACTCAATTATAGTACCAATTGTCATACTTAGTTTAGCAAAATTTCTTAACATGGTCCAATAATTTCTTTACTTTTTCTTTATTTATTAAATGGATTGATATCACAAAAAACATTAAATCGATACACTTGTGATAGATTTACCTCAAACATCTCAAATTAGTACATTTCTGACAAGTTTATCATCTATTAGTTTTCATTTAATTTTACTGTCCAATTGCTGAGTTGAATGACATTATTATCTTACATTTGTCATAAGTTGTGGTATTAATCTAATTTAATAAAAATTAATGTAGAGTATATTTATTATAAATATATTAGTTTGAGATTTTTTTTAGTAAAAAAATTAATTCGAGATAAATTTATTACATGTATACCAATGTGAAGTTTTCGATGATCAAAAAATTAGTTTTGGATGAATTTATCATGATATATCAATTTGAGATTTTTTATAATGTTAACCCATCTAATAAATATACACTTGACTAACACGGAAGGACGATCCTACATAATTGACTTCATTTTTTGTGTTATTTCAGGGTCAGTTGTACTTAAAGCATCCGATAACACTAGTAGACAAAGGAATATTCAGCACGTTATTAATTAAGACTTAAGTTTGTCTGAGAGTACATTATAATAAATATTTTATTCTTGGTTCAAACAGCCTTTTACGACCATACACATAATGTGAAATAACGGCATTTTTCATAATTAAAATTCAAGAGCAGCTGCAGAGCACGAACGTTAATGCAACCATGTCCTGAACAACTTGCCGGTTCTACTAGGGAATTTTTCCTACGTTCACAAGCGTTAACGCACCCATGTCTGATATATAACTTCAGCTGCATCTTTCAAAAGTCGGTCTCATGTTATTCTATAAATACATGTCTCTCACAAGGATTCCCATTCACTCTTCAATTACAACAGCATTCATTAGCACAATCTTGGAAGCGAATTATCGGATATGGTGCTCTTTGTAGATCGCAAGTTTGTCTTTGTGGCTGCGATAATTTTGGGCCTTCACGCATCGCAGGCATGGACGCGCGAGCTACACTAGCTGTCCATGGAAGAGAGGCATGGACAGTGGATGACTCGTCACGGCCGTGTGTACAAAGACGATGCTGAGAAGGCAAGGCGTCTGACAGTATTCAAGAACAACGTCGAATTCATCGAGAACCATATCGTCTTTTCAGCTAGCTATGCCAATGTTAATATCATTGATTTGAAGAAATGAAAAGAAAGGAAAAAAGAAATATAGGAAAAATAATTTAAAATGAGTACGTGTTTGTGCTAAATCAATATAAGACAAATTTAATAGTCAGGCGATTGAAAAAAGCCTGTTTTCTTATCCTAGCTCAATTACAATGAAATCAAACTTTTCAAAGTTGGAATGAATGGTGTGAGTCACTAAGGACAGGGATAATTGTTCCTATTGTACAGTGGCTAATTCAATTTTAAACCTTTCAATTGTATTAATTTAATCCTAAATATATTGTACTATTGCTAATTCAGTCCTAAACCTTATTAATTGTACTGATTCAGTCAAAATTTACCAATTTAGTCTTAAAATTTTTAACGATTTGTTAATGTGGTCTAATTGGGTAATTTTGTTCTGAAATCATTGAAGGACTATGTTGGCAAATTATTAAAAGGTTTAGGACTAAAATTAGAAAAATCATCAAAATATTTAAAATTAAATTGGCACCACTAAAAGATTTAAAACTGAATTGGCTATGGTGTTATAAGTTACGATTAAATTTGTACAATTTAAACGTTTATAACATATCCGGCTACCAAATAAACAATTTTTCCGTAAGGATTTGCCAGCTCCCGAGAGTAGAGTGTGAAAAGGACTTTGATAAATTGAACTAAATGACAGGAAAGGTAACTTGCTAAAAAGGAGCAGTGCTAGAACCATAGGATACGTGCCCGCGCGGGACAAGCAACAAAAGAAGAACAAAAGGAAAGGGGTCCACTCCATCAATTTAGAAAGAGAAGGTCCGTGTAAATTGTAACGACGATGGAAATGAGACAAAATAAGGAGTTCTAAACTAGCAAGCATTTATGCTTTGACCAACAAGATGGCACAAAAGAAAATCGATGTGCAGACAATGATATATACGAACTGTCAAGTCTGCACTGAGCTCTTGGGCAATGCTCGTGCATTTGATTTTGTTATTTACCTTCCCTCCAACACAAAATGATCTTAGCCACAAGTGAAGAAACTTCATCTACATGATAAAATATTTAAATATTAAATTATAGATTTATCTGACAATTTAAGTTTTTACAAATAGCTCTTAGTGATTCCATAAAAACTTGCACGGCATTAAAGCAAAAAAGTTCTAAGTTCGATTCTTTCCTAATGGCACCTATTTGCCTCCCTAATGACATATTTTCATACTTAATACTAGGCAAACAAATCAGATTAAGTGTAAAAGGGAGTGATAAGATATTTAAATATTAAAACACACAATCATTTAATAGTTTAAGTTTTAAAAATAGCTGGCAATGGTTCTACAAATTTTACTTAGTATCAAAGGTCCTGATTTCGAATCTTTTCAAGTTTCTATTTGCCTCCTCAATAAAATATTTTCATGCTTAATACTATGCGAAAAAGACCAGACCAAGCATGACGAGGAGTAATAGAATATTTAAATATTAAACCACATCTTAATTTAACAATTTAAACTTTAAAATAATTAGTAGTGGTTCCACCCACAAAATCTCACACTATATATACCCCATTTCAAGTTCTCTTTTCTTCATCGTCATACAAAGCCCAGAGAAATAGTTTAATCGCAGACAACCATTTGTAATTGGTGTTGAAGCAATGGCTTTATTACTTGCAGGAAAATTCTCTCTTTGCTTGGTACTTATGTTGGCTTCTCGGGCTTTGCATGCAGTGACTCGTACATTAACTGAGGCTTCCATTCGGCAGAAGTATGAGCAATGGATGGCTGAGCATGGACGCGTTTGCGCAGACGGTGAAGAGAAGCAGAAGCGTCTTGAGATTTTTGCAGACAACTTGCGGTTCATTGAAGACTTCAATCGTGTGAGGAATCGCACTTTCAAGCTGGGGTTGAACGCATTCGCAGACCGAACCGTCGAGGAATTCCTCAAGCTCAGTACTGGGTTGGTGTTGCCATCGTTCGTGCATGCAAACATTACCCACATCCCCGATAGCATGGATTGGGTGGCAAAAGGAGCCGTAAATGCTATAAAGGACCAAGGTGGATGTGGTAAGAGTTAGAAAACCCTACTTGTGCTTCCATCATAAGCATACGTAACATTTTACCATACACGTCCCGACTCAAATTGAGTAAGATGGAAAATATCATGCGAGGAAGTAATAAAATCATGTTACAGGGTATGAAACAAAATAAACTCAAATATTATCTGTAATTTTTTAGCCATGAATCATTATCTTTCCTGCACAAATTGCATTATGGCACCGTTGACGGATGTGCAGGCTCTTGCTGGGCCTTCTCAGCGGTAACGGCAATAGAATCGATTACCCAGATCAAGACCGGTAAGTTACTGGAACTATCAGAGCAACAATTGGTAGACTGTACTGTCGACAACTATGGTTGCGGTAGGGGTTGGATGGACACCGCCTTCGACTATGTAATATAAAATGGAGGCATCACCTCAGAAAAGAACTATCCCTACAATGCATCGGACGAATTATGCCATGCTCATGCGGCGTCCATGAGCGTGGCCAAAATTGTGGGTTACGAGGATGTCCCTACCAACAATGAAGGGGAGCTCTTGAAGGCTGTGGCGATGCAACCAGTCTCGGTCGCCCTTGACGCCAGTGGGCGGGAATTCCAATTGTACCGAGCGGTGTTTTCAATGGGAACTGCGGGACCACGATGTGCCACGCTGTTGCGATTGTAGGCTATGGGACAGCTGAGGATGGCACCAAATATTGGAAGATCAGGAACTCCTGGGGGGAGACGTGGGGTGAAGCTGGCTACATGAGGATTCAAAGAGGTTATGCTCGACCAGAAGGGTTATGTGGACTTGCCATGCATGCTTCTTATCCTGTTGTCTAATTAACAATCGATTAGGATTTACAAGTGATGCGTTAATATCGCGCAAATGTAATGCCTCCTGGGTACTCCATATATGGGGATTATATGATCAAATAATCTATCATGGAAATTTCTTAATATATCTATTGATACCCATTCCAATGTTAAGCCTGTTTTTCAGGCCATTGTTTGAGTTCTAAGGAGAGTTTTGATTAGCAGAATCTGAAGGAATTCTGAACAGGTTTATGCTATTTTTTATTGGCAGAATCACCACAGTAATGAATGAAATGCTTAAAGACAAAAAGCAAATTTATTGTAATGGACAATGGCGCAATTAGATGATTTAATCAACAGTCCGTTACAAGGTCAAATTTCGGTAAATTTGTTTTATGTCCCTTGTGATACGCGAACCAATTGCTTCGTCAAATCTACTTAGTGTATCATGACCCTCCCCAATGGTGTGTGGGAGATAAGTTTAGAGATAATGTTGAGTTGGGACTACGGTCCGCAATAAGCGTAGATTCTCCCAAACATTAGCCTCACGTGACATTAGAAAATTCATTCAAAATGTATGAAATTTCTATCATATAAAGTAGTTGCAACTAGCCTATTGAGATCGGCTATAAACCAAGCGAAGTATGGGAGAATACAACTTCTACGCAACCAAAGATCTAGGCCATAAACTTGATTATACTAATTATACAACTAATGCCCTTTTGGTATCTAATTTGATTTATTTGTTAACTAATCATTTATATATATATATATATATATTATAGCTTTATGAACTGGTTTATGAAATGAGTTTGGAAATTATTTGATAAATGCTTTACAAAAGCATCTCTAGCGGTTGAGCTGTGTTGTGAAAATGTCCTTTGTTTTGGTTTGCGAAACCGTTTTATGATATTGATTTTGAATTGGCTTTGTGAATTGTGAAGGAAGCTGTTGTGAGTTTTTGTTGGTGCTCAACATCGCTATGAGCTCATTGAGAGGGTTATAGGTATGTATATTAGTTAGAATCTCCTTGTGGGTCAGCCACCGGTAATATAGGTGGAGATCTTGTCAAAGGAGAGCTTGGTCGTCTTGCCATGAGGGGCTATGTGTGACCATGGTAGATATTTGACATGTAACTTGAGGGTAGTTGATGGAATAGACCATTGGCGTATGTTTTGATGAGGTTAATCAAAGGAATTGACCATTGATATTTGTTATGGTATTGTTGATTTAACAAGTGTTATCTGATATTTATATGGTTATGCTAAAGCAATATAACTTATTTTTATTATGTGTGTGTATTATATAGTAGAATTGAGATAAATGAGTTTTGGTGTGGTTTCGTCAAGTGCATAGTGAGTACTCTATCTACTTAGAAGAGATGCATTATCTACTGTGCTATGATTGCTCAATTCCATTCATCTTTCATGTTCTTCGGGTCTCTCGGTTAGTGGTTGTTAGAGTGAGAGCGTTATTAACAAGGACTTTCGGAGTTGGATTTTAGGTGGCTTGAGGTTGCACCCTTCAAGTAGAAAGAGATTGTATCATTAACCCCATCCTTATGGGATTCGGGGTGAGACACTCTCAACCCTTTTGTAGTGTTGCATGTTGGACTTGGTACTTTGTACTCGAGAAGTATGCTAAAGTTGTGACCTCATTGATTACCATGTACACCATATGTTATGTCAAATGAAATTCAACTGAAAAACTCCATCAACAATGTAGCATAGAGGAGGTGAATCCATGTATATGAAATTGGGATAATTAATCTCATGGACTTTACATACAAAATTTTGCCATACGCCAAATCAGTTTGATGCACTTGCTGAAGATTTACCGAAAGAGAGGCATCTGGTGCCTGTGCCAGTGGAAAATTGATCTGACGTGAAAGATTTGCCCATAGAGAAGGGAGGTGATTTCGGATGAGAAAGTTTTGATTCACTCCTAAGCATGAGGATGACAATCGACATAGTAGGCCTAAAACTTGGATCCTCTTGAACGCACGATAGTGATATATGAATCAATGTTAGAGCTTCGTTTCTCGGACATGATCCAATCAGGTATGCATCTTCTAGCTCTAGCCCTTTCCGTTTGTTCCACAATAGCCATGCCTGTCAAAATTCTACCTTCTCTTAGTTTCAACTAACAAAATAAACAGAGATTTTACAACATTCAATATGGCCTAATTGCAAAAGACGAAGAAATATATAGCTCACATTTGACACTAGGTTCTGACCATGCTCATAGTTGTTAAACACGGTTCCACTTTCATCCACTAAGGATTTCGAGCAGTAAGATCCCAAAGCTATAGACATTAGATTTCATTGAAAATAGTCCCTCCATAGCGTATTTTGAAGCCATGTACCCACTGTCGATTATCAACATTAATAAGGAAGAAACAATAGCATCTAAGCCAAGGGAAAGCTAGGGTCGATCTAATTAGCTTCAATGTTCAAGTTAGCAAACTCATCCTTCGAATTAGTAAACTCATCCTCCATATCAATAATAATAGGAGTGATGGTTGGAACTATGCTGGTATGGTCCATGTAAACAATCATCCTCTTGTTGTACATCACCTTAACTTTTTGTGTCTTTTGAGACATGGTGGGCTTTTCCACATCTAAATAATACCTAGCTCGAACTAAACTATTATTAAATGTCATCCACATGTACTTTCAAGTTCTTTTTTCTACAAGCATCATAATTGAAGATGGTGTTCACACCCTTCGCATGGTTAGGGAATAGGTTATTCTGTACTTTCGATTGTACATCACAGCAAGAGACCACCTTAGCATCCAAAAGATTTTGGATTTTGTGTCTCAGTGTATAACAATCATCAACAAAATTGCCTAACTCTCCCATATGGTAATCATATGTCATGGTCGAGTCATAGTTGGCGAATCACTCAGATTGGACTGCTTAGGCTCCTTGATGAGTAATCATTTCTTTTGATGGATCAACAAAATCTTGGACAATAGTTTAGGATGCGATGTGAATTGAGGCCTAGAAGAGTTCTTCTGTTGGTCGATCCTCTTCTTTCTTGCTAGCTGTTTGAGATGGAGTGAGGTGGTTGAACATAAGTTACATGGCATAAGTATAGCAGGAGTGCCAAAAGTTGGCACGAAGGGACACTTAAGTGCCAAAAGTTACAAAAGGTACACTTAAGTGCCAAAAGTTACAAAATGTACACTTAAGTGCCACTTTAAAAAAAAAAATGGATCACTTAAGTGCCAAGTCGCCGGAACCCTGCCGGAAATCCTACGTGGCAATTTTTTATTAATTTTCTTGCCTACGTGGCTTGCCGGAAACTGAATCGGCTAAAAATCAGCCAAAACGACGTCATTTTGGCTGACGTGGATTTAAAAATTATTAATTAAATAATTAAAAATATATTATTATAAAATCGATTTTATTTATTAAAAGGGGGGGGGGGGAAAGAGGGGATCGGCGAGGGCAGCCCTCGCTACCATCGCCCTCGCCGATCCCTCCTCCTTTTTTTTATTTTAATAAAATCGATTTTAATTTTTCAAAAATTTGACGTGGACAATTTTTTTTTTAATTGCCACGTGGATTTTTTATTTTGAAAAAAATGCCACATGGATTTTTTATTTTGAAAAAAATGCCACATGGATTTTTATTTTGAAAAAAATGCTCCATCAACAAATGAAGTCGTCGGAAAATGGACATGTGGCAATTTGGCCGGAATTTTTCGCCGTTGGCACTTAAATGATCCATTTTGCTCTGATTTTGGCACTTAAGTGTACCTTTTGTAACTTTGGCACTTAAGTGTCCCTTTGTGCCAACTTTTGGCACTCCAGAGGTCCGTACCTCTAAGTTACATTAACCTCCACTATAGGTTCCTTATCTTTCTTGGTTGAGAATCTCCTATACGGGTTGGTTTAATCAAATGCCCATCTATCATGCAAGGCCATTTCAATTTGCTTGCTAACGAGGATTAGCTTATTGAATGACTTGACAGTCGAGCTCATTTCTATTTCAAGGGTAGCAACGCGAGCTTGTTCAGTGATGCGCGTTTATCAGTGTTGTCAACCATTGCTGCTCTAGAACGAGTATAGATAGGCAATCTCGAGCGAGCTTTGTTGTATCAATGTTACCTAAAATGTAAAAAGTACAGTAAGTATCACAACAAATGAAATTGGTTCATGACAACAATTGATCATGCATTTTACTAGGTGAAATCAAATTCCAAAGGCATCAACCTAAGAAATTAAATTCCCAAAACATCAATCTAAGAAATTAAAATAACACCATAAAGCTGAAATTAAACTCCTAAACATGAACTTATAACAATAAAAATAATCTAGCGACTCTTCTCCAAATACAATTGGGAGATCACTATCTTCCGAAGCTTTTTGTTTGTTGAACCAACTCAAAGATATGAGCCTCATTTACTTCTACCGTTTCTTTAAGATGCTCAATTCATGCTTCATGAGTAGAGCTGCAGGGATTTTGTTCTAGTGGGCATAATAATCTGATGCATGATAAATCTTCTCTTCTCCCTTCAACCTTCTAGGCACTGCTATCTTTTCCGGATGGCATTCTTTCCACGCATTTTCGAAACGATCGATCTCTTCTAGGTATTCATGATCCTTATGCGTGAAGAGAGTTTGGGATAGGTCCATCCAAAGAGGAGGTGGAACATTTTGGAGCACACGATATTAGGTAGCTACTCCATAAGGGTAGTAAGATGTTGTGCTAGTGATTCCCAACAATGGAATTGAATCATCTTTCTTGGGAGAAAAACAAGCCACGGCAACATGGAACCGTTTAGCATACCATAGGAAGCCTTTGAGATTGGATCCATTCAAATGTTACGCAATTAGAATATGATTTTCTAGTATACTTTTTCTCTAAGATTGAAACCCTCTTTATTGGATGATTAGAATCTTTTATTTCACCTTGACACATGAAATGACCAAACTCCTTCATGTGTGAAAAAAACCAAATTTGTAAAAGTTCATGAGATGCACTCATGATTTTTCCTCCATTTCATTTAAAACGGTTGGGGGATAGAAATGTCTTAGCTAAAATCATATTTATAAAATCCATGCTAGCACATACTTGCCTAACAACTCATGAAATCGAAGGATTAATAACATTTTTTATATGAGAAAAAATTATAAATCCAAAGAGTGCTAAAATGAATATCCTACATTTTTGGCGCATTGAAGATTGATTTGAAAAATGATTGGCCAAAAAGGAGAAGAGGCATGCATTGCAATTAACTTTCAAATTTTTTTTAACCTTATCAGTTTTAATTCTTAAAAATTGAGACAAAATTGATGTGGGCTCCAAACTGAGAGGTGGCCTAACAAGTTCAATCCCAAGGGGCATTTCTATGATAACACTATATTCTTTGAGTCTTTGAGTCGGCTCATTCTTACCACAGATGAAGGTAGTAGTCTCGAGGCACCAGAAGTGTAATATTGCTTGTAGGACACTACTATGGACTCTAATATCCAATAGAGGTATGATTTGACCAAGTATTTACTCCACATAATCTTGGCCCTCTTTATTCAAATTATTCCACCACCCTTTGAGCTTGATCTTGGGAGTTGGAATGAATTGAACTCCCCCTTGTATATAGATTAAGACCTACAATCAACCTTTTGTCATGGACCAAAAAATATATACGATAAAGTAAATAGATTGCAAAGTATAAGGTAAGAATACCTACTTTGCAAGGAAAAAATGGCAACCGCATAGACATGCATATAAGACGTAAGGCTTGACACCTAAACTACAAGGGCTTAGCAAGTTAGAGCCAAGAGAAATGATCCGACTAGTCACAGTCTCGCATACAAAGGTCGGGTTCTCTTAGCTCTAGCTCAATCAAAAGAAAATCCTATAGTCACATGGTTTCGCGGACAAGGATAAACATTTTGACACCAAGAAACTTTCAAGGTTGAGAAAGGCAACTTCTACATTGCAGTCTTATGTTCAAGGTTGGATCATTTCTTAACACCATTCTAAAATCCTTAATTGAGGCCCAGGTCTAACAGCAACTTATTTGTGCAAAGTATACTATTAAAACCATTTAAAAATCATCCACAACAATTAATAAGATACATACCACATTAATATAAAGAAAAACACTTGACCTCAACACCTTCCTACAAAACAAAGGGTTTGCAAAATTACTCCCCTTATAACTTTTTTTCCTAAAAAAACATTTAACACTTTATATTAGGAGCGTTCCTTGTCTCCATGTTGCAAGATAAAAAATATTTTTAAAAAGAGAAAAACTAAGCATATCTCTACTATGAGTTTTAACTTGCGTCCTCAATAAAGTTGCCAAGCTGTTGTAACCTTTCTAAAAGTGAACCACTAAGGGAAGGCTAATGAATTACTAAGTCCGAAGACTTAGTATGGACTCTCCTAAGTCCTACTAATCACAACTTGGTACTAAAAAATTATCCCATTTAAACATGCAATTTTATTAAACTAGGAGCCGCCACTAATCAACTAAGGTTGATTAGAAATTCAAGTAAAATATGGGAGAATGCTTTACTTCTGTGAACTAGAGATTTAATAGGTTTGGGGACATAGTTATGCTAGATTAATCTAACATCATTTCAGTAAATTTCTCTTTATTTAAAAAAAAATTATTTCACAAGCGGGTTTGGTTGATTTAAACCTAAACCACTAACATATGAAGAGTGGCCATTTGAGTGCACAATCAATAAAATAACATGCAATTAACCCAAATAATATACATAAGAGTTATGACCAACTTTAAAGCAGAGCAAACTACAACTTTGTTATAGTTTGTTCTTAAAAAAAAGAAACATTTACAAAATATTGATTAAAATTGCATACCCTACACATGATTTCTAAATGAGATGACATTTTTTTAAAATTTTATTATGTGCAATTTTACTCTAAATTTGATATGCATAATTTTCACTCTAATGACATATGATGTGCGGTGCACATGACCAAACTCTAATGACAAATATTATATCATAACATATATGCAATCTAATTTATGTGATCCTAAATATGCACATGCTACATGACATGGGATGAATGACGTAGTAATACTATATCCATATGCATGTTCTTTTTATTATTTTTATTATTATTTTTTATTAAAAAATTAGAATACTTGACTAAGCTAAATATCATTAGAAAATTTCAGCTAAAAATATCATGTGTAACTAGGATGCAATTCTAAAATAGCGTAACTATCAAACTATCATGCAAGGTAAACTTTATTATTTTATTAATGGAAAAATTTACTAATATAAAACCAACATAGGCAATGAACACAACCGTATAAACAAGTAATTCATCATGACTCAAGACAAAAGGTCACAATAATCAAAATCCAATCCGATGTCCTCTCAACTCAGAATTTCTGATTGTCATGACCCTCAACATGACACTTTTCTTAAATGGATAATGTAAAAATATAGCAAAGCACATCAACTCATGAACCAAATTTAGTTTGAGGAGATTACCCAATTCAAGTCACGGCTTTCAGCAAAGCAGCAACAAGGGTTGCGAACCAGTGAATGGGGTACGACTGAAACTTCCTCGATGCTTGATGAGTAGCCGCTGATGGAGAGTTGGTGGTCTAGCAACGATTATACCACCGTGAGGCCTGGCCAATGCATTGAGAACCTGTACAGAAAAGAATCAACACACCACGTTGACTAAACATCGGCTAAAACTTATTGGAGACTCCGTTGGAGATGCATTTGTTGCTAGAATATCTCCTGGACTTGTCCTTTCAGTATTGGTGATGCTTGATGGGGAGCAAGCTACAGATGAACGACATCGGCAAAGCTATGGCGTTGGTTATCTATCACCATCAAAAGAATTGCTCGGCGGCAACAACTTTGCAAGAACTGTCAAGACCACTGGTTGTCAGTGATGCCAGAGATCGTGGCATAACAGGAATGCCAATGCTGACAACAAGCTCATCTGATTATGTATTGAACCAGAGTCGTGAAGGTAGCGTGCAACTCTTTGTCGGCAAGGGTAGCAGCACAACTCATCAAAGAGTAGTGGACAACGAGCAATGTCGATCGTTGCAGGAACTTGTCAGGAAGCAGCAAACGTCTTGGAAGAAAGCTGCTACTGTCAATGGGATCGGCTGATCTCGAGGAACTACAAACTTCATCGTCGAGACTTGAGGAGGGACGTGCTAGTATCCCCATTTCATTGGAAGCGATTTTGGAACAGGCGTGCGGTGGCAACACGAATGTAATGGCAATCATGGAGTGTGATGGCCACCGACAACAAATCATAAGAGGAAAATAAAATTTCTCTTTTGTTTCTCTCTCTCTGTATCGCGTGTGAAGTTCTCCTTTGGCCATAGACTAGAAATGCTTTTATTTCTCTCCTCACTTTCACTCTTACTTTTTCCGCACCGTTTTTTTTTTTCCCTCCTATTTACTTTCACCAATTACCTGTGAAGCTCCTCCCTTTGCCCTCTATTTATAGAGAAAAAATAGTTTATCATTCAGTGAAGATTTCCATAATTATAGCACATATTTACTCCGCAAATGATGATCTTTCGCATAGAGAGGAAACGAGTCAACTAAAAAATGGCTCTATCATCCAAAATTTAAAATCTTATTTTTTAGAAAAATCTCCCTCCACTTTTCATTGCTGATATTTTCTTCTTGTTTTTATTTTTTATTTTTAATTTTTTAAAAACAATTTTAAATCAGAAAAATTTGATCCCAAATATTATTGTTAACTAAATGCAATGTTATGAAATGATGAATATGTTTATGTGATGAACAAGTAGGATAGTCAAAATTTAGGTGTTACCACAACTATTGAACCAAACGAGGCCTCAAAGATGTATAGTCATGGCCAAAGCTTAGGACAAAGCTGCTTTGTAGTGAGGTGATATTGGACTCAACATCTCTAATTATTCCTCTAGAAATTAGGGGTAATTGATTTGAGAATGGGCTGGTTTCCACTCTAAAATCTAAAACTTGACCAAATAGGGCTGGTTCCCAATTTTGTGGAAGGGGGATTAGGGAATTAGCCCACCTGGTCCAGTTCCAACATCAGTCTAGAAGCGATGATTTCTTCTTTGGTTTATTCTATTTCTTATAAGTGGAAGTTTCCCGCAATTAAAAGAAAAAAAAATTACTAATTAGGGTTTGCTTTAGAATAAAAAAAAAAAAATTAAGAATCTTAGCCAGTTCATTGGTCCAGTCCGATTCCTTATGTTGAATCAAGAACTGAACTAGTTATTCCCAATCCCAAATTTTTAGAATTGGGAATAGATGAGTTGGATTGAAACTAATGCACACTCCTATTATAAGTGAAATTTTTTCTTTATATTTTTTTACAAATGTTTTTGTTTAATTTTTTTGGCGAAGTTGTCACCCATCTTTTTGTTATTCCATTTAAAGCTCCTATGATATTATGGAAGGAAATCAATTCTTGTATATAAATATGTATATCTAAGATACATATAATAATGTCAATTATGTTAAGAAATATTAAGTAAGTAAAATAAAATATTTATCTTAAGTGACAAACACTATTTGCAAAAAATGTCCCACATTATTAATGTACAAAAACCCACTCCCATGTGGGTGTCTATATATATGTATATATTGCCTCAACTCGTTAGAATAATAAGATCTATGACTATAACAAAACACTAAAGTTTAAAATTTATATATGATATTCTCATCAATACGTGCAACGAGTCAAATATACATTAAAGCAAATAAAATGTAGGTTTTAATATTAAGGGAAAGAGAATATATAAAAGGGGGGGGGGGAATTTAAATAAGAGCCTGAAGTGCTCTCATTTTCTCAAATAAGGCCTTAAAGCGCATTTTTTTTTTCAAATAAGGGCTTGAAATAGTTATGGTTGTTTCAAATAAGGGCCTATCACGCTAACTGGCAAAAATTTCAAGTCGATCAAAGATATTTTTGTTTAAACACAATTTAAATTTAATTATATTTAAAATTAAAATTAAATAAAAGGAAAAAGGCAAGAGAGCTCCCTCCCACTTGTGGCCACCCCCTATCACTAGTAGGCAGTGGTGATGGTCGATGGGGGTCGCCGGTGCCTAGGCAAGGGCCAGGCCCTCACCAGAGACAAGAGAGGGCAACGACCATCTTCTAGATCTAGGCAAGGGTTGATTGCCCTTACCACAGTTTAGACGAGGGTGTGACCCTCGCCTAATGCCTCCAGATCTCACCACCCTCATCTAAATCTGGGCAAAGGTTGCCACTTTCACTCCAGTCCAGGTGAAAGTCACTAGCTCTCATGCAAGCTTGGCAACCCTCACTCAATGCCCCTAAACTCGGGTGGGCAACCCTTAGCCAAACCTGAGAGAGGGTTGCTGCCCTCTCTTGTCTCTAGCGAGGGCATGTTGGCCCTCATCTCAAATCGGTAAGGGTTGCCAACCATCATTGCCACCCCCCCAGTAATGGGGCAGCAACCACAAGTAGGAAGGAGCCCTCCCTTCCATGTATGTGTGTGTGTGTTTTTTTTAAATTTAAATTTTTTATTTTTTTATGAAAATAGAAAAAAGAAATAAAATTTAAAAGACAAAATTGCCTTCACCAAATAGTAAGTTCATGCACTTCTTTGAAATTTATAAGGCCACTTTAGGTCCTTATTTGAAATAAAGTTCACTACAAGCCCTTATTTGAGAAAATGAGAACATTTTGAGCTTTTATTTGAAACATTATCTACTTCAAGCCTTTATTTGGGAAAATGAGAACACTAGCTTAAGCTTTTGAGTTAAAATGGGTCCAACTGGATATATTGACAGGTTTAAATTTGGGTTTCCCTCTTGGAGATCTCCCCAATGCAATACGGTATTTGACTTCTGCTATACATCCCCAACAACTGGCATCAAAACCGATGGTTATAGGAGTCGATGGTTACGGTTCCCAAGCAAGTAGACAACTGGTATTAGAGCCAATGGTTACGGTTCCCAGGCACATAGGTGTTGTGGTGTAACAACGTGGGCCCGTGAGGATGGCCTAGGTGGGTGTTGTGGTGTAACAATGTGGGTTAGGATGATGTTGGGTTAGGATGATGTTGGGTCAGAAGGATATTTGATTTAAGGGGGAGTAAACCTAACACCGGAGCTCACACGTGAGGAGAAGATTGTTAGGATACACATGTGAGTTGTGTTAGAGAAATAGTGCCATATCGGATAATTGATGTGGTGTAAAGCAGTCAATATATCATAATTGACTTATAACTCACTAACTTAAGTTTTTGAGTTAAAGTGGGTCCAACTGGATATATTGATGGGCTCGGATTTGAGTTTCCTCCTTAGAGATCTCCCCATGCGAGGACTTCTACTGCGCGCTCCCAACATTAGGTCCTTATTTGGAATATTCCTAAAGGACAAACCAAATCTACCTAAAGCAATACTAGCATCATCAAGTATAAGATAATGCTATATAATAGATATAAGGAGATAATTAAATGACCAACACTAATTGCAAAACCTCCAGCACCATTAAAGCATAAAAATCCCGTTATGTTTTTTTTTTTTTTGATGACCGAGGTGTCCGGGCCAGCTTGTGCGTACCTCGACTATTCCTCGGGGGGGACTAGCACAGCAACCCACCGCCATGGCCCCCCACTTAAATCACAGGTGCTTCCCCGGGGAATCGAACCCAAGACCTCAACGAAGTCCAAGTTCGCCCTAACCAGCTGGGCTACCTATGGGTGGGTAAAAAATCCCGTTATGTTTATATAGGTTAATGCGAAAAACACTTAGTTATAAGGAAATTAAACGGCAAACTATGTAGACAAAAAAAATGGAATGTAACCAACGCTTCGACTGAAATGAAAAGTGAGTTACAATTACTCAATGGGGCTACGTGAGATGGGATAAAAACAAGGCAACTTGTAAAAATGTGCTCATATTGAAAAGGGTTTTGCTAACATAATAATATTCGAAATAAACATTACAATATTAACTCAAAACTAAAACCAAAATGGAAAAAGTTCACTTCAAAAGGAAAAGCTTTAGACAAAAGTTTGATAGAGTTTTCGCATATCTCGAGCACATTCTCTAAGTCCTAAACCTATTACAATTGTGCTAATTCAATCCTAAACTTTTTTTTTTGCCAAATTCAGTTCTAAATATTTTTTAGTTGCGCAAATTCAATCTAACTGGTCAATTTGGCCAGATTTTAGCTGATGCTAATATAGATAATTTTTAATAATATTATTAGAAAAGAAAGAAAAAATAAAATATAAATAAAATTAAAAATTAAAAAAAATTAGAAATTGCCCACGTTAGTGTCTATCGGACGGCTGACCATAATACCAATTCAAAAAGCTAATTCAGAGTATTATTTGTGGCCAAGTCACGAAACCCATTTAAGCTAGTTTTTTTTAACCTCAATGTCATTTTCTATTTTTTTAATCAATTACACGTCTACATATTTCCGACTCACTTGTGATTATCCTTTGCTAACATCGGATTATCTCCACTAATTAGGGTTACACAAGGTTTTGCTCAAGGAGGGCAGTTCCTATGATTGACCCGAAATTATACTAAGAACTTTTTGAACGTTTCTAGTATGCTCGTCATTGTGTGCGTCATTTTGCTAATTGTTTTTAATTGCTGCGATCGTTATCATTGCCGACGAGGTATTTACCAATACCAGGAAGTCATCATTGTAAAAAAATTCTTTTACAAAAGCCAACTTATCTTGTCATCTCCAACACAAAATGGACTTTGTGCCCCAACTTAAAGAAAATGCCATCTATATTTATCCCAACTTAAGTTCTCTATTCTTCATCATCATACAAATCCCACAGAAATAGTTTCAACTGCAGACAACCTTCTGCAATTAGTGTTGAGGCAATGGCTTTATCACTTGCAGGAAAGTTCTCTCTTTGCTTGGTACTAATGCTGGCTTCACGGGCTTTGCATGCAGCATCTCGTAGATTACCTGAAGCTTCCATTCAGCAGAAGTATGAGCAATGGATGGCTGAGCATGGACGCATTTATGCAGACAGTGAAGATAGGAGCAAGCGTCTTGAGATCTTTGCAGACAATTTGCGGTTCATTGAAGATTTCAATCATGCGGGGAATCACACTTTCAAGCTGGGCTCGAACGCGTTCTTGGACCGAACCGTTGAGGAATTCCTCGAGCTCAGTACTGGGTTGGCGTTGCCATCAACTCTCCACCCGAGAAACATGTCGCATGCAAACAGTACCCACATCCCCCATAGCATGGATTGGGTTGCAAAAGGAGCCGTAAATGCTATAAAAGACCAAGGTGGATGTGGTAAGAGTTAGGAAACCCTACTTCTGGTGCCATTTTTCCATACGTACCATTTTTCCATACACGTCCCGACTCAAATTGAGTAAGATGGAAAATATCATGCGACAAAATAATAAAATCATGTTACAGGGTATGAAACAAAATAAACTCAAATATTATCAGTAATTTTTTAGCCATGAATCATTATTTTTCCTGCACAAATCGCATTATGGCACCGTTGACGGATGTGCAGGCTCTTGCTGGGCCTTCTCAGCTGTAGCAGCAATAGAATCGATTACCCAGATCAAGACCGGTAAGTTACTGGAACTATCAGAGCAACAATTGGTAGACTGTACTGTTGACAACTATGGTTGCGGTGGGGGTTGGATGGACACCGCCTTCGACTATGTAATACGAAATGGAGGCATCACCTCAGAAAAGAACTATCCCTACAATGCATCGGACGAAATATGCCATGCTCATGCGGCGTCCATGAGCGTGGCCAAAATTGTGGGTTACGAGAATGTCCCTGCCAACAATGAAGGGAATCTCTTGAAGGCTGTGGCGATGCAACCAGTCTCGGTCGCCCTTGACGCCAGTGGGCGGGAATTCCAATTGTACTCGAGCGGTGTTTTCAATGGGAACTGCGGGACCACGATGTGCCACGCTGTTGCGATTGTTGGCTATGGGACAGCTAAGGATGGCACCAAATATTGGAAGATCAGGAACTCCTGGGGGAAGACGTGGGGTGAAGCTGGCTACATGAGGATTCAAAGAGGTTATGCTCGACCAGAAGGATTATGTGGACTTGCCATGCATGCTTCTTATCCTGTTGTCTAATTAACAATCAATTAGGATTTACAAGTGTTGAATTGATGCGTTAATATCGTGCAAATGTAATGCCTATTTGGTACTCCATAAATGAGGATTATATGATCAAGTAATATATCATGTAAATTGCTTAAGTAATTCATTGATATCCATTCCAATGTAAGCCTATTCGTGGGGCCATTTTCGTTGAGTTTTAAGGAGAGTTTTTTTTTTGGGTCAAAATAGTTCTTTATTGATAATATTAGGGAAAAGTAGAGCCCATAGAATGGGGATCATTACATAAGAGATCCAAAAGGGCTCAAGTGAGAGAAGATAACCAGTGATTTGGCAAGGCTTTTTTTTTTTTCTATGGGCTTTAGCAATCCAATTGGCAATCAAATTGGCTTCTCTAAAACACTGGGCTATCCATCCATCCGAAAATTGGGACAAGAGCTTACTACATTCACTAATAAGTGCTCTTACTTCCCAAGTGAAGTGATCTGAGCTCTTAACTGCATTGCTCTTATCAAATCAAAGTTATCTCCTTCGAGCACAACTGCTTTCGTTTGGTCATGACGCTAGGGTTTCTGTCTGCGCAGCTGAAGAGGCTTGAACTGTTCTTGCAAATCCATTGATGAGGACTTCAACAAGTTATGATATACAGCCACAATGGATCCTCCCATCTCTCCAGATAAGAACGATCCATCAAAATTAATCTTCAGGGTTACATGCTTCGGCAGGATCGAAAACAGAGAGGAGTTTGGGGGTTCGTTCACTGGGCTGGTATCATTCCTTGAGATTTTCTTTCTTTGGCTTAAAATCTTTGCAGTAATTAGCTTGAAAAAAGCACAGGTTATTGTTTCGCTTGGGTCAGGATCCTTATGCCAAAAGACATAGCAATTTCGTTGTCTTCCAAATGGCCCAGAAAACAGATGCAATTACTTCAATTCTAGGGGAGTTTGTTGTTCCGTTAATCTGTTGGAAGAGCCAAGCATCAATTCTGGCTAAACCCTGAGTTGTGATCTGGATTTGTACTGCAGGGTTAGACCAAACCTCTTGTTTCCATGGGCAAAGAAGGAACAAGTGTTCTATGGTTTCAACTCCTCTTTTGCAGATTGAGCAGATAGGATCAGGCATGATTCTCCTTTTGTAGAGGTTCTCCTTTGTGATTTTGGCATACATCCTAGAGAAAAATGCGCACTTTAGGAGTAGTTTTCATTTTGGTTCTAAGGAGAGTTTAGATTAGCAGAATTTGATGGAAGTTGAACAAGTTTATGCTATTTTTTATTATCAGAATCAACAAAGTAATGAATGAAATGCTTAAGACAAAAAGCAAATTTCATGTAATGGACAATGGTGTAATTAGATGATTTAATCAACAATCGTTTACAAGGTTGACTTTCAGTGAATCTGTTTTATGTCTGCCCTTGCAATATGAGAACAAATTACTTCATCAAATCTACTCAGTGTATCACAACCCTCCCAAATGGTGTGTGGGAGACAAATTTAAAGATAATGTCGAGTCGGGACTAAAGGCCCTCAATCCGCGTAGGTTTTTCCGAACACTTCCCTCGCGTGACATTAGAAAATTCATTTAACTTGATTAACCTATGAAAATTCTATCATATAAAATAGTCGCAACTAATCTATTGAGGTTGGCTAAAAACCAAGTGTAATATGAGAGAATACCTCAGTTCTTGTGCAACCAAATACCTTGGTTAGGAACTTAATCACACTACTTATTCAATTTATGCCCTTTCAGTACATAATTTGATTTAAAGGCTCTAGGCTATAGAAACTCGCCTTGTCAATGAAGAAGTCTCTAGACTATAGAAGCTTGTCGTATGTGCAAATCATCATAAAATAATTTTTGTGATGTTACTAGCACATCTAATGGGAGGAGAACACCTTGGGCTGCACAAGCTCGCCATGTGTTGAAGAGGACTTTGGGCTACAGAAACTTGCCATGTTAATAAAGAGGACTTTGGATTATATAAGTTCACTGTGTCCATGAAGAGGGACTCCAAGCTACAAAAGCTCATAGTATCAATGTAAAAGAAAGCTCTACTAGGGAAATTTGTCACGTAGAAATGGTTCTGGGATACAAAAGCTTGCCATACATGTTTTTTTTTTTGGTAAGTTAAGTATATATATTAACGATCAGAGATATATATCAAATGTGAGACGTGACACCAACAAGCACTCAATTAGACATGTCTTTGGAGTGACAGGGTACCTCCGTCACATATGGGAACAAAACATGTATAGAGAAGGCACAGAAAAGGTCTAAAGAGACCCCAACAGTCCTAGGATTGGGCCAAAGACAGCTCAACATAAAAAATACGAAGGTCTATCCCCCAACATTGCCGCATCCTCCTATTCCTAGGGTTGTTTTCAACTCTTCTGAAGGCCAGTGCCTTATCCTTTACCACCTTGAATAGCTGCAACTTCAAGAATGGAATGTAGAGATTTTGGCCACGGAAGATAATATCATTCCTGGCTTTCCAAATGGTATAGCATAGTGCTCCAAAAGAAAATCGAGCTATCTCACGGTAGAACCCCTTGCCAGAAAGGACATTACTAACCCAAAGGAGGTTGTTCGGCCAAGTAGAATTAATCCAAGGGATATTACATTTAGTAGCCCAAAAGTTGGCAAGGGAGTTGGGGACACAACATTCAAAAAATAGGTGATTGATTGAGTCAGGCCTAGCCTTGCAGAAGGCACAAACTGTGGAAGGTATTCTACCATAGAGCATGAGAAGTACCTGTGTTGGAAGGCGATTTTTGGAGATGAGCCACATGAGGAATTGGTGTCTAGGGGCTAGAGCCTTATTCCAGACAAATGAAGACCAGTGCACAGGGTTGGCTTTATAGCGGATAGTAGCTCAAGCTGAGGCCATCCAAAATTTTCCAGCAAAATTCTCCACCCAACTAATATTGTTTTGACCTTGAGAAAGTAGAGGAACCGAGATTTGCCATAATAACAAGTCTTGCATGAGTTAGAGCCCATCTGGAGTGTATAAGTCCTTCACCTTCACTTGTCGGGGAAGGTCTGACTGGTAAATATAATTGTCAGAGAAAATCAAGTTGGGAGGGCCATACTCTATCCAAGGATCAAACCACAGCGATGTATGTTCACCATCTCCTATCTTCCATCTAAAGTATGATTGGAATACATCTCTTAGTGCAAGAATCTTCCGCTAGGCCCAATAGCAAAGAGTTGGAGTAGGAGGAATCCAAAAATTTTGTCTTCTGAGATATGTGGTGTGTATCCATTTACACCATAACGATTCTTTGTCAGTGAATAGCAGCCAGATGTGTTTAGACATGGCTACCTTATTGTTGTCCCTGATTCTCCTCATGCCAAGTCCTCATTTAGGTGTGAGGAGGCAAACATCAGTTCAAGACACTTTTGCACCTCTCGGACCCATGGCTAGTCCCCTCCAGAGGAACTGTCTACAAATTTGCTCTATCTTGTCCACTACCGACGGTGGAAGCTAGAAAATGGATACCCAATAGGTTTGGATGGCATGTAGTACTGACTCAATAAGTTATAATCGGCTTGCAAACGAGAGGAATCGGTGTGTCCAAGATTGGACTCTAGTAGTAAGATGGCAAATCAGGGTATTGCAATCCACTTTGCTCAGCTGGGAGGTGATCATAGGCACTCCCAAATAACGGACTGGAAATAAGCCCAAAGTGAAGCCAAGAGCTTGTATGATCTGGTCCCCCATTGCATCAGAGCCACCAGAGATGAAAACTTCACTCTTGCTAGGATTTGGGATCAAGCCACTCCATGAGGAAAATAATGTGAGCCCGTCCTTGATACGAGATATGGATGCAAGGCTCGCTTGACTAAAGATAAGAACATCATCTGTAAAAAATAGGTGAGATAGCTATGTGGCCTTGCATCGCCAATAGTACTGGTAATCCGGATGCCAGGTGTGGGCATTAATGATTCCTGTAAAAACCTCCATCGCCAAGGTGAAGAGATAAGGAGACATAGGGTCTCCTTGTCGAAGGCCTCGTCCACTAGAAAAAAAGCCATGAAGTTCGCCATTAATAGAGATGGAAAACTTAGGGGTGCTAACACATACCATGATCAATCTTGTAAGATGGTTAGGGAAGCCAAAGGTTAGGAGGGAGTTCTCTTGGAAATCCCAATCCAAAGTGTCATAGGCTTTCTTGAAGTCTACCTTGATTGCACATTTCGAAATGTGGGGCTTTTTATGAAACCCACTGAATAGTTTTTGAGCTAGAATAATATTATCACTGATCCGCCTTCCCTTCACAAATGCTGTTTGAACTTGGCTAATGAGTTTAGGAAGAACTGCTAAAATTCTAGAAGATAGAATCTTAGTAATGCATTTGTAGATTATATTACAGCATGCAATTGGACGATAGTCTGAGACCGATGATGCATTGGGGACTTTAGGCACCAAAGCAATGATAGTATTATTGACTTCTTTAAGCAAAGAACCTGATTTAAGGAAGTCCATAATAGCTTCAGTGATTGAGGAACCCACCTTATCCCAGTTCTTCTTGAAAAAGTCCGCATTATATCCATCTGGACCCGGGGTTTTATTATCGACTATAGAGAACATAGCTTCATGGACATCCGAATGAAGGAAAGGGAGGGAAAGAAAATTGACCTGGTCTTGCTTGAGAGGAGAGTGTATAACGTCACTAATCTCCTGAAAAGAAGGTCTCGAAGCCACAACGGTCGGGGCTAGTAAGTCTTGGAAATATGAAACAGAGACTCTCTGGACTTCTACTTGTTCAGAAACCATTTGACCCGAGCTGTCTATGACTGAGATGATTCAATTGCGGAGGTATCGATGATTGACCGAATGGTGAAAAAACTTGGTATTGTGATCTCCTTCTTTTAGCCAGTGGATTTTAGACTTTTGTCTAAAAAAAGATTCTTCAAGAGAACGGAGTTCATAGTACACTTTGATTTGTGTGTGCTCACTTTCTGCCAGGAGGCTATTTTGAGGATCATGAATGAGAGTTTCTTGGGTAGCTGAAAGGATCCTCTTAGCTACAGAAACTCTCATGGAAATATCCGAGTAGGCATCTCTATTTAAACATTTGAGGTGGCCCTTTAGAAGCTTCAGGCGGCCGTATATTTTAGACATCGGAAAGCCTAAAATTTGAGTATCCCAAGCCTACGTCACAAGCATAGAAAAGTTCGGATGACTCATCTACAGGTTATAGAATTTGAAAGGAACCCGTTGAGGAGCAAGCGGGAGCACTTTCACAACCATTGGTGTATGACCCAAAATACCGGGGGCCAAGAGGAAGCTTTTGAAGGAATGAGACATACACCAATAGTTTTTAACTAGAACACGATCAATTTTCATTTGTTTCCTGCGAGCACCGGAGGAAGTAGACCAAGTGAAGTGGAATCCCACATACCGTAAGTCTATCAGTTCAACCTGGTTCAGACAGTCCTTGAACTCATCAAAGGCGGGAATCCAAATGTTAGGGCTCCCCATACGATACGAGGGGTCCCGAATGGCATTGAAGTCACCAGCAAGTATCCAAGGGCAATGCTTAAGGCCATTGCTCAATCTAATAATGTCACGCCAGAGGGGTCTACAAGAAACAAATGAATGCTCTCCATACACCACAGAGAGAGTGAAAACATTATCCAAACTCAAAATTTTTATATCTCTATGGATAAGTTGGCTAGTACTAAAAAGAAGCTTGAACTCCACTAGAAGCAGGTTCCATCCAACCCATATGCGCCCTTGAGAGGAGTGCTCATAATTAGCCAACCACAACCATTTAGGAAATAATCCAGAAGAGAAAATGCCAAAATTGTCAACAAGGACTTTAATTTCCAGTATACCAACACATAAGATATTATTGAGACGCACAAAGTGTCTAACTTCCACTTGCTTAATGGGGTTCATGAGACCCCTAATGTTCCAACATCTAAAAAACATGAGTCAGGGTCAAAAGAGAGCCATGTTCTACCTTTTTCTTGGGTGTCGTTTGCTGGTAGAAGGCTTAACTTTCATAGAGGGAGAACTCGAGGATGGCCCTTGTTGGTTGGCCAGCTTTAGCCTCTGTTTGGCTAGCTTTGTCCTCTGTTCGACGTCCTCCTACAGGGAGGAATCAGTACTTGACAGCAGCTTCTTTGGTCTCTGCATAGGAAGGACAACACTCGGTGGAGCAGCCATCTTCAAGGGGACATCAGAATCCTTCAGCCTCTGCACAATAGGGTCAGAGATGGGTGGAGCAGCCTCCAGTAAAGGGACACTAGCTTATTGCACTAGCAGCTCCTTTCCAGGTTTTGCAAACAAATCCACCTCCAGCAGCAACCGATCAGGGCTTGTAGGACACAGTAGGGCCTGATCAGGAGGCTCTTCTTCAAGGTCATCATTAGAGTCAAAGGATGATGCTAGATCTGCCGAGGGGATGACAGCTCTTACCTGTTGTAATTTTGCCACGCAAGAAGCTGAAGGTTTGGTTGGAGTTGGTCGCACTAGTGCACTTCTTGCTCTACTTCTAACTTGCTGCCACTCCTTAGTGGGGGTTGGTTCGGGCACCACTCAGGCCGAGAAGAGCCTATATGGGTGGGTTGTCCATGCCCCATAGCAAGAGTCTCAGAAGCATGCATACTGGGTTGATTCTCCTATGCAGACCGAGTAGTACCGGGGTTGGGGTTAGAACACTTATAGCCAAACACTCCACAAGATTGGCATAATATAGGCTTCTATTCGTACTCCACTTCCACCACATGGACAACCTCATTTAGAAAAACATTGATGGTATCGCAGCAAGCTTTGGAGGCCTCAAGTTTAACACAAACTCTAGCGAAAGAGATCATTTTTAATTGCTCCGTGCGCTGGTCAACATATAGGGGTTTGCCCAAGGTGCTAGCGACTTTGCTAAGTCCCTGAGCAGACCATAACCCATAGGAAAGGTTCTTCAATCTAATCCACACTGGAACCAAAGTGTGCTCACCTTTCTTCAGCTCTAGCATAGGTTGCCATTGCTGAAGAATGAGAGGCGCCCTTGCCACCGTCAACATGCCTCCTTCAATGATTTTCCTTCTAAAATCCACATCTGGGATATGAAAGAAGTAGAACCCTTGGTCATTGGCTTTCACCTCCATTAGTCGATGTCCCCATAAGTGTTTAAAGGCTGCCTCAACTAGCTTAAATGATAGTTTTTTCCCGACAAAATATCCAGCCAAACATTCTTTCTAGAGGGGATCAACAACGTCTAGGTCCTCATCCGAGCAGTTAATAACATTATCACCACCTGAATTGGGAGGATAGAATGATAGAGAATACCCTTGAGTAGTGGCTCTAGCCACATTTGCCCAAGAGTGTGTTGTTGTGGCTTGTTTCTCTTGTGGTTGCTGCAGCAGGGGAGGTCTAATTTCATTGACAGCAGAGGGTCGTCCACGGGCAAGCTCAGTAGCATCAGCTATAGTAGGGGACAGACCTACACTATCATAGTTTCTCCTCCCATCGATAAAGTTAGGCAAAGGGACATTGACATTCCTATTTCGATCATGCTCACTATGCTGCCCCCCACCTACAAAGCCAAGAGCAAGAGCTTTCTCATTTCGGGATTGGTCACGCGAGAAGAGGCGACCTACCGGAGCCCTACTCCGACTCCAGTTGCAACCTCCTCGCTATTCGGACTGAGTCTTAGGAGCTAAAGGAGCCTTTTCCATAGTTAAAACAGGGGAAACATAGCTAACAGCTCAGTTAGGACCGAGCAAACCCTAGCAGCCCATAGCTAAATCGCAAAGGAGAAGTCCTTACCAAAGTAGGAATCGAAGGGGTTTCTGGTGGACTACAATGGAGCGGCTCCTCTACCAAGATGCAGCTTCAAGCGGCACCGGATAAAGCCGCCTGAAGCCGAAATCCGAACGGGAGCTACAGTAGCTCAGGTTCGCAGTGTAGAGAGAGAGGGGGATGAACAGTGCTTAATTAAGTTGGTCGTTGTTTTGATGGATCTTGTTCCCATACATGTTTATCATTGAAGAAATTCCAAAATGGTCTTTGTGCATCTAACGGAATATGTTAGATTGAAATGCATTGGTTGTGATACGCGAATCAATCGCTTCATCATATTATAGTTTGCCTCTTGTAAATGATCAAAACAATAGTCAAGGGCGTTTCCCACTTTTCAAATTGTGCTTCAAAACTTCTCTTCCCACTCGGGGTTCTCATCCTTAGCAAAAGCCATGAGTCCTACCCAAAGACTTCCTCGAACTGTTCCTTTTTGTTCAGCACAAAGATCTATCCATGCTCTCATAACTAGGTGATTGACTGCAACAAGCAGGAATTTCAGTGGTAGTCGAGCGTTATTTTCAACAGGAACTATGGGATGGAGATGACCCGCGGTCATGATAATAGGCTATAGGATCGCTGCCACTGGCATTGCATATTGGAAGATCAAAAATTTGTGAGGGGAGGCAGGGGTTGAAGATGGGCAAGATGGGAAATCAAAAAGATTTTGTGCAGGACCATGTGGACTTGCCATTAATATTTCTTGTTTTATTATCTAATTGACAGTTGATTAGGATTTACTAGTGTTGAGTTCACGCGCTAAAGCAATGACTATTTGGATTGTCCAAAGAGGGAAAATTGTTTTTTTCAAAATAAATTATAAACTTTTCAATTTTGTCAATTAAAATCAAGAATGTTCACTTTTTGCTAATTGAGTCTATCTGGCCTATTTTAATTGAAATTTACTAACGCGGATATCAACTATTCTACATGGCACAGTTGGGTTTGATGTAGATATTTTTTAATAATATTTTAATATTTTGGAGGTTTTTTTTTTGGTAAGGTAAGTATATATAGACTTTCAACCAGAATAAAAATATAATAGAGGTGAAACACGGCACCAACTAGCACTTAACTGGACACATGTCGCTGGAGTGGAAGGGTACCACGTTCACACAATTAACCAAGTTAGGTACACTATATACAACTATGGATTGGACTCAAATAGTCCTACACTAAGCCAAAGGTGGCTCCACATAAAAAATGCTAGGGTCAATCCCCCAACTACACTACATCCTCCTATTCCTAGAGTTGTCTTCAACCCATTTGAAAGCTAGAGCTTTGTCCTTTATTGCCTTAGAAAGGTGCTGCTCTATGGCAAGAATATAGAGGTTACAGCCCCGGAAAAGAATATCATTCCTAGTTGTCCATATAATATAACAAAGTGCATCAAAGGAGAAACAAGCTATTTCCTAGTAGAAACCTGTACTAGACAAAAAATAATAGTAACCCTCGCTAACTACAAAGGATTTGTGGTGAGGGTTATCATCATTCTTTTGAATTTTTTATTTTTATTTGTGTTATCTTTTGGTTTTTTCTATGTTGGTGAGGGTTACTGGCAACCCTCGTTAACTACAAAGGATTTGCCTAGGGCCATCACAACCTTGCAAACTACTAGCGAAGGCCTTCATGGTTTTGTCAGCACTGGTGAGATGACCTTTGCTTAGATTTGGTGATGGCCATCAAGCCCTTTCTTGTGGCCAGTGAGATGCAAAGCCCTCACCTAAGGCTATTGTAGCCTCATTGGCCATGGGTGAGGGTGCCCCGATGTGGGTGAGGGTTGCCTCACCCATGGTCGGTGAGGCCACGATGGCCTCACCCAAGGGCTTCATGGCTCCACTAGCCATGGACATGGACAAGACCTTCATGGTTGACGAGGGTCACCAATGATATTAGCCTGCACAAACAAAAAACCAAAGGAAAATAACCATAAAAAATTCGATAAAATATTATTAAAAATTATATACGTCAATGCTAATCATGTCACATAAGACGAACAACATTAATGTCAATGAATTATGGTCAAAATTGGTTAAATTGACTCAATTAGCAAAAAGTGAAAAATTTTATGACCTAATTGGCAAAATTAAAATGTTTGGGATTGAATGGGTAAAAGTACAATAGGTTTATTATTTTTTAGAATATTTTCACCTTCAAAGATTGTAACTTATGATGAACCAATCGCACATGGAAGTTTATTCGAGTTGTTTTTAAATGTTACTAGTAGAATTCCATAGACATTGCACGGGGTTCTAATTTTTTTAATTGAAGTATTAAATAATTTTAAAAAATTAGACACATATTAATGTGTCGTGATGATTTTTCTGTGAAATTATCACTAAATAACTTTAAAAATTAGACAAATTTTATCACAATATTTTATATCGATTGCTAAACACTCGAGAACAACTTTAGGATGTTATTCAAGAGCAACGAATACTTTGCATGTCTTGCACATTAATGCTTCAAATGACACATATGACACTTTTAAGACACATAAAATGACAACATCCGAAGAATATTATTTATAAGCAGAAACGTGACACTCCTGTCAAACTGACTCCAACATGTTAACTAGCTTTTGTGTTCACTTCTGCATCTTTGTACAATCAGTCAACTAATTCAGACTTTTGTTAATGTCCTATCATTATACGCCCCAGACTTCACATGGTGTAAATTTGGTTTAGAGTTGATTGTAGAGGTTCAAACTATTGATGTTTAGAATCAAAGAGAAATATAACGGCAAAATGTTTATGGTGATTGAACCCCAATTAGGGTTGTATGATATATATTTGGAGGAATTATTAACTACAAAAAGGGTACAGATAGAAGCATAATTATATAAATACCCTAAATACATATAAATTACACATTAATAATAACTGAGAAATTGGATCTCAAAAAACGCATAACGTGGACTAGGTAGTCCCTTGGTTAAGATATCTATCAATTAATCCGTTGTAGACACGTAATGAACACATAGATCGCCAGAAACAACCTATTCTCGAATAAAATGGTAATCTAACTCAATGTGTTTGGTGCGAGCATGAAACACAAGATTGACAACAAGATAGGTCGTATAGATGTTATCACAATAAATGGTGAGAGGATTATAAAGGGAGACCTCGAGTTCACGAAGTAAATGACGAATCCAAATAGTCTCAACAACATAGTGAGCGATAGCACGATACTCAGCCTTTGTACTAGAAATGGCTACAGTTGTTAGCTTCTTGGCAATCTAAGAAACAAGATTGGTACCTAGAAAAACACAAAACACGGCGGTGGACCATTGAGTATCTAATCATCTAGCCTAGTTTGCATCTGCATAAGTAGTCAATGAAGTGGGAGAGCACTACTCAATGAGCAATCCATGGGTGGAGGTGCCACCTAAATATCGATATATACGTTTGACACCCTAGAGATGAGGTAATCTTGGTTGATGCATAAATTGACTAACCCAAGTTCATAGGAAAACTAATATCTAGTCTAGTCATTATTGACACCGAAATTTTGATTGATCATTCGTAATTTAATGCACAAAAATTTAGGGATTAATTTTAACCCCTAAATAAAAATATTAGGATTAGATTACATAGCATACAATTTTAGGAGCATTTATTATTGCATTTGCAGATGGGTTTCCATTGATGATTCTAAGCTTTAATTTAACAAGTTGGACTAAGCCTATAAGGAAAAAGAATTTGGCTAGGCCCGTTAAGGGGTAACAAGTTAGAATATGAGAATATTCCTGGGAATATGATAATGTTCTTGAGAATATTCGCATTATTCAAGAAAGATGTCGAATGAAATATTCTCGTTAAGGGATGACGAGTTGGAATATGAGAATATTCCCAAGAATATGAGAATGTTCCCGAGAATATTCTCATTATTCAGGAAAAGTGTCGGATGAAATATTGGAAAAATATTACACGTGGGATACAAGAGCTAAATATGCAACGTGCAAATTTATTATCTTTCCTTAAATAACATATTTTTCTCACCTATAAAAAGGGGCCACAAATACTAAAGGAGATAAAAAAAAAAAAACACAGCCACAATTGAGAGGAAAAGAGCAGCAATGCAATATAGAGAGATAGGAGAAAAAGCGTCTCTTTTTGTTGCAGGTCTTGAAGGTCAGCTCACAAAATGAGGCCTCTTCCCAAGAGACAAGGGAGAAAGGATCATGAGACGTGGAGAGGCGTCTAGCAAAGTCAAAGGAGAAAGGAAGTGAAAGGGGAATCGAGCGTCCTCCGAAGTTTTCAATCATTCTAACAACCATCGCATGCGGTCTCGCTCTCACGTTGCTGTCCACGTTTCGACGATATTCCCAGCAATTTCTTGGCGGCGATTCCACAATTCAAATTAGTCCATGCCGCCACAATTCAACCCAACTCTAGCGTGAATTGCTCTCACGTCGCTGTCACACCCTTGCCATCCGCCTTGAAGCATCATTGATTACGATCCCCATGATTTGTTACTCATCCGAACTTGGAAAGAATAGACAAGGTAGGTAAAATTTCTATCTAAATTAATTCTTGAATATTTTATTTTCTCATTTGAAGTATCGCATGCCTGATTGAATTCCGATTGAGTGAGGTCGATGTGTCGTGTTAAAAAATCTAAATAATCAAAAATATTGAGCCGCGAGACGTCGGATTAAGTTTTTGATTGTTTTGATTTTCTATCTTGGGTTGGGGCTACATTGCGTGCTTTACATGATCAGTTGCATTATATGTGTTGATTTTTTAATAAGATTACGAAAAATACATAAAAAAATCTGTCGCATAATAGGGTAGATTAATGCATTTCATGTCAGATTAGTCTTATAGTTTACATTGCATATGATGTAGAAGCTTAGGAAATTTCATTAGTTAAATATATATATATATATATATATATTAACAAAAAGGAAATAAAAATAAAAATATAAAATATAAAAGATCATGCATATGCATATAGCAAAATGCATCATTCATCCCACATCATGTAGCACATGCATATTTAGATAGATTGCACACATGTTACAATAGTTTTCAATTAACATATGTCACTAGAGTTAGGCCATTTGAATTGCACGTCATATGTCGTTAGAGTAAGAATCATGCATATTAAATCTAGACTAGAGTTATTTATATAATTAATTTTAGAAAAATCCAAAAAAGGTAGATGCCATCCTCTTTAGAATTTATGTTTAGGTCATGCATTTTAGTTACAGCTTATTTTGTTTTAAGGTTGATCATGATTTTTATATTCGCCCTTTTGGATTTTACTGAATGTTATTGATTGTGAGTTACATGGCCACTCCTTTCCATGTTAGTGGCTTAGGTTAAAATCAACCAAGATTGCTTGCAAATTTTTTTTTTTGAAACTTAAAGAGAAAGGGTACCGAAAGGGCGCTAGTTTAATTTAGCGTAATCATGTCCCCGAACCTATTGAATCTCTGGTTCGCAGAAGTAAAGTATTCTCCCATACTTTATTTGGGTTTCTAATCAACCCTAATTGATTAGCGGTGGCTCCTAATTAAATAAAATTACATGTTTAAATAGGTCAAATTTTGAGTACCAAGTTGCGGTTGGTAGGGCTTGGGAGAGTCCGCACTAAGTCTTCGGACTTAGTAATCCATTAGTCTTCCCATGGTGATTCATTTTCGGGAAGGTCGTGACAGTCATAGACACATATTGTAGAGCACCAACTATTTGACAATACAATGTCGAAGAAGTGAGAACCTCACAATCATTAGCAAACAATTGTGTCTTTCATGTTAGAGGAGTAGATACAGGTTTAAATTTACCAAGGTCAAACTTGTGCAAAAGGCTATCAATATACTTGGCTTGAGGTAAAAGCATATCATTAGAGCAGTGATGAGCCTCAATGCCAAGAAAATAGTGAAGTGGTCCAAGATCTCATAGCAAATTCCTAGGAGAGTTGAGTAATCAAAGACTGTAATAACTTAAGAGTATGACCAGTGACAAGGATATCATCAACATATGGTTGAAGATACAAACGGCCTCAGGAAGAAGCATAGACGAATAACGAAGGATCAGCCTTACTCACCATGAAACCCAAAGATAATAAAAAGTTGTTAAAGTGATGAAACCATACACGTTGAGCTTGTTTTAGACCATAGATGGCTTTCTGGAGATGGCACACATGATTTGGGAATTCAAGGTGAGAGAAACCAGAAGGTTGCCGCACGTAAACTTCCTCACAAAGGATGCTGTGCAAGAAGGCATTTTTAACATCAAGTTGATGTATGACCCATCCTGAAGAAATCATAATAGAGAGAACTACTCGAATTGTAGTAAGTTTAACAACTAGGCTAAATGTCTCATCATAGTCTTGTCTGACTTGCTACTTAAGTCCTTATGCAATGAGATGAGCTTTAAAGTGCTCCATAGTTCATTGGATTTTTCCTTAATCTTAAAAACCCATTTACAATTGGCTACATTCTTAAAAGGATCAAGTGGTACAAGATCTCATGTGTGATGGATGACTAAGGCATTAAATTCATTTGCCATAGCCACTTTCCAATGTAGGTCAAGAATGGCCTTAGAGGAGCAAGTCGATGCCTTTTCTTGAAAAGAATGAGAGAGATTAACAATTATCTTAGGTTTAGATATCTCGTATTTAGCACAAATCTGCATAGGATGAGTTGGAAGAGAAAAAACGGAAGTGGAGGAGTTAGATAGAGAAGTAGAGGGGATTTGTGGGTCCATTATGGGAGGAATTTGGTCGGGAGAGGACTGAGGTTGGGATAAAGTGAGTGAGTTTGAACGGAGGGGAGGTGAAGGCCAAAAAGAATTGAAAGTAGGTTTGGAAAGTCCAAAGGAGGAGAGAGAGGCAAATTAGGAGGTTGGGCTAGAGAAGAAGAAAGAAGTGGATGAGGAGCTTGTGGGCCAAAAGAGGTAGAAGGAAGAATAGATTAATTAGAGTAAAGAAGAAGTGATGGAGCTAATATGAAACAGTGGATTGCAGGACTAAGATTTGGAAGTTTTTGTGAGAAGGGAAAATTCTCTTCATTAAACCAAACATGATGACTGATAAAAACACGACCACTTAACCACTCAAGGCAATGATAGCCTTTGTGATTTGACGTGTACCCAAGAAATACATATGGCACTGAATGAGATGCTAGCTTATAAGAGACATGAGAGAGAAGAAAATGATAACAAGCACACCCAAAAACCCGAAAGAACAAGTAATCAAATTTGAACCCAAATAAACAATGAAAAGGAGAAATATTAGATATGACAAGAGTAGGTAGTCGATAAACAGTGTAAACAGTAGTGAGAAGAACATCTACCCAATATGGAGGCGTATGAGCATGAATTAATAAGGTTTGAGACATTTCGACTAAATGTCTGATTTTGCATTCTAATAGACCATTTTGAGATGGGATATCTAGACAAGAAAAAAGTTGAATAATACAATTTTCACATAATTATGCTTGGAATGCATTACTGGTATATTCACCCCCCCATCAGTTTGTAAAAATTTAATTTGAGCATTGCACAAATTTTCAATAAAACAACAAAAGCGAAGCAAGTGTGTAAGCACTTTGGATTTATTTTTCATGGGAAAGGCCAAAGTAAACCGAGAATAATCATCAATGAATAACACAAATCATTTGAAACTAGAATTAGATACAATTGGACTTGTCCATACATTAGAATGAATTACAACTAAAGGAAAATGATGCACAATGACTAACAAACTCAAAAGGCAATCGATGAGATTTGCCGACAAGACATGACTCACATGATATTGACTTAGAACTACTAAAATTGCAAATATGACTCAAAACTTGTTTATTTGGATATCCAAATTGAGCATGTCAACGATTGAGTGAAGCAGAGGAAGCCACAATAGGATGTGAGTGAGATGATACCATCGAGTTGGGAATTGGATAAAGACCATGACAAGAATCAGCTTGAAAAGTCAGCTTGAAAGAGAATTTTGTTGGTTTGTTTGTCCTTCAAAGAAAAGGATGAACCATTAAAATCAACAACACAAGAATTTTTACGACAAAGTTGAGCAATTGAGAGGAGATTGTGAGCAATATTGGGAACATGATAGATGAGAGATAATAACAAAGATCGAGAACTAGTATGTAATAAAGCTTTACCGACTTGCTAAACAGGCAATAAATAGCAATCACCAACCGAGACTTTTGTCGAATCGCAAAAAGGTTTAAGATTAAGGAAGTTACCAATATGTTACCAATATCACTAGTCATGTGTGCTAATGCTCCACCATCAAGATACCATGTTGAATTAGAGATCTTGCCAACTAATGGAGCTGAGAACAAGTTCGACATATCAATAGCTATAAATATCATTGGCAACATTGTGATGTAGTGTTCTCGACACCATTACAGATCTAACAAGTAAGATAAGGCCTAGATCTGAGAATACTTCCTTGTGTGAATGGAGGAACATAGGGCGTCAAACCACCATAAGGCCGACCAAAGAGGTAAAACTGGGATAGGGGGCCAATACTGATTGCGAACTGAACCGATCATAGAAAGATTGCTAACTTGGTTGATCACACGAGAATCGTCCACCTTGTCCCTGACTAGATTTATGGCCTCTAGAATTACATCCATCCCGAGATCCTTGAAATGGTTGATTGGGTGAAGTGGCATGACCAATTAAAGCATGATGAATATCAAATGAAGATGATGCATTCGATTTTTGGAGAAATCATTCTTCTTGTACAAGGAGGAATGACCATAGATCATCGAAGGAGAGAATTGTCAAGCCATTTGTGACCATGATGACAAAAGGATCATACTCAAAGGGGAGCCCATTGAGGGCTTGAATAACCAAGTCCTCATCAGAGATGGAGCAATTGATTGCGGTGAGAGAGTTTGCAATTGACTTCAGATGCTAGAGATAATTAGACATTGATTGATTGGGTTTCTTAATGGCATTCTGAAAATTAAGTTTTAGACCAATTTTCTTGGCCACATAGCAATCGGTGAAATGTTGTCCAAGAGCAAGTCAAATCTCTCAAGATATCCAAAGGTCATGAACTTATGGAAAATCTCAATTGTGAAGGTTGAATTTATCAAACTATGAATGCATTGATCTGTCTTTACTCAAGTGAAATAGGAGGTATTGACCACTTTAGTGTCATTCTAATCATTGATAAGTATCAACAAACACAGAAAAGAACCATCCACATAGCCAAGCAGATCGTTGCAAATTAAAATAGGTTCAAATTAAGACTTCCACAAAAGATATTTGTTTGCATCAAGTTTGATAAAGACGAGACTTGTGGTATCAGGAAGAACAAGAGAGCGAGGATGATTGCATAGCCATAATTGGAGTAGTTGTAACAATAGAAATCGGAGCGGTAGAAAAAAAAAGAAGGGAAAAAGAGGTAAAAGTAGGTGCAATATTATAGAGCGATGGGAAATTGGGTTTAATAGAAAGAGAAGATAGTGGATAAAAAGATGGTAGAGAAGAAAAAAAATTTAGAGATGTATTGGACATTTTTGGGGTAGAGATTGGAGCAAAGGAAGTATTGATTTGGGGAAGAGATGTTGAAAAATTTGATGCGTTTTCCTACTCTAATACCATGTTGATGTTTAGAGTTAAAGAAAAAATAACAACAAAATATTTATGGTGGCCCAACCTCAATTAGGGTTGTATAATATATATTTATAAGAGTGATTAATTACATAAAAGGTATAGGTGGAAGCATAATTACAAAAATACCTTAAATACATAAAAATTACACGTTAAAACAAACCTTGGGACACAATTTTAATAATAAAAAAATAAAAAAAATAATAGTCAATCAATTAGAAAAGACCAAGTCCAATCAATCAATGACAATCGAAACAAGACAAAATAGGGACCCTAAAAAAGAGAAAATAAGGACCTCCACCTCATTAAGTGCCACATTTACAAAAAAGAAAAAAAGAAAAAAAGCGCCACAAGTAGGGAAATAAAAATAATATGAAAACGTTCCATTACTTTGACCGAGGTCTTGAAATTTCCGAAAATTTCTTGAACGATCGACAAAGGGATGGTTGTTGTGGAAATCCCAATTGCTGATGAGACTTGGAACTTATTTGTCTAGATGTAGGTGGTGCTCCATAATTAATGTCAAAACTTCACTGAAAAATTCTTATGTGAAATATCTTGTTTTCATTATATAATGTGCGTAGTATTTCAGCAATTTGATTTTTAATTCATGGTTTAGTTCAAGGATAAGGGTCAACCTTCCTTCCGACGCCAATATTATATCCGAGCTAGGGAATGCTAACTCCGCAACATGTATATATACCATAGCTCAATACTCTTTTCTTCGTCATCTCCCAAGCTAGAGAAACATAGCCACGGCTTTATTATTTGCACCAAACTTGTATCTTTGCTTAGGGTTGATGTTAGGTTCGTGGGCTGTGCATGCAGTGTCCCGCACACTCCCTGAAGCTTCCATTGAGCAAAAGTTTGAGCAGTGGATCCGCGAGCATGGACGCACTTACGTAGACAGCGAAGAAAAGGGGAATCGTTTCGAGATATTTGTAGACAATCTGCGGTTCATCGAAGATTTCAATCACGCCAGGAATCGCACTTTCAAGTTGGGTTTGAACGTGCTCTCACGATTCAAACCGGATTGGCGGTGTCCCTAGTTCGTCGAAATTCCCCAAGGACGATGTCATTCCGTAAGGCCAACATCACCGACGTCTCAGATAGCATAGACTGGGTGGAGAAAGGAGCTGTGAATGCCATAGAAAACCAAGGTTCATGCGGTAAGAGTTGCCATTACACTATTTTTTTCTCGCCTTCCATTAAATTTCAGTTTACAATTTTCTCATTCTCTGAGCGCCTTGAATCGAGTAAGACTAATAAATGTCATGTAAGAAAGCAATAGAATCATACTATTGGGGTACAAAATAGAATAATCTCAAAGTGCATAATTTTTCAGCCATGAATCATTCAATTTCCTACTCAAATCAAATAACGACATTGTTGAGGGATGTGTAGGTTCTTGCTAGGCATTCTCAACGATGGCAGCCGTGGAATCAATATCCAGATCAACACTGGTAACTTACCGGAACAATCCGAGCAACAGTTAGTGGATTGTACTAGCGGAAACAATGGCTGTAATGGTGGTTGGATGGACACTGCCTTTGAGTATATGATACAAAATGGAGGCATTACCTCAGAGACTAACTACTCATACCGAGCAGCAGACGGAACGTGTGACACTGCTGCTGCATCCTGCTGCCGCATCCTCGGTTGTGGCCAGCATCACGGGTTACGAGGATGTACCCACCAACAATGAGGGGGAACTGTTAAAGGCCGTGGCAATGCAACCCGTCTCAATTGCCCTAGATGCTAGCGGGCAGGAATTCCAGTCGTACTCCATCGGCGTCTTCAGTGGGGACTGCGGGACTGCGATGACTCATGCCGTCGCCATAGTTGGGTACGGAACGACCGAGGATGGCACCAAATATTGGAAGATTAGGAATTCATGGGGAGAGACATGGGGTGAAGCTGGCTACATGAGGATTCAAAGAGACTTTGGCCAACCACAAGGGCTATGTAGACTTGCCATGCATCCTTCTTATCCTATTGCGTGAGTGACTAGTATCGTTTCGTTGTTGCGAGATTCTTCCCTACTTCTATTGCTGTGGAACCTTCTATCTTAGCAAATTCATGGGTTAATATCGTGAAATTTCTTTGATCAGTGGTGTGTCCAAAAGTTTGAAAATCATCGGATTTTTGACATCATCTCAGCATTTCCTGGCTCAAAAAATAACCAGGGAAAAAGAAGAAGAAGAAGAAGAAGAAGAAGAAGAAGAAGATCGTTTTAGCACTTGGACATGTTTTCAAATGTGTATTCCTGTGTTTTGTTGTTTTTTTGTGAATGTAATTCATTTTCTTTAACTTGTATGTACATGATGACAGCCGATTTCATCAGTGAACATTTTCTTTTACAAACGGTGCTTCTACTTTAACTCCATCGAGATGAAACCACTTTGATCTTCAAGTATGTACACATGAACTTGGGTAATAAATTAAGCTTTCAAGAAACGATGACCTTGTTAAGGATATAAATACAATCTAAACTAATTTAGATTGAATGCAATTAATTTCAAAATTGCTTCCATTCCTCTTCTGCGCAATAAGGAGAAATTTTATTGATAAGAGACTAACATATAGGAATCTCAGTCCAGAAGGAGTTTTGCAATTGTGCTTTGGGTACCTTATTCTTTGGTTTCTGGAATATAGTAAGCATTTGTGGTATTTTAAGTTTCGCCCACAATTTCTTTTTTGAAGTATCGTCCTTTTAATTTTCGTGGTTTCACGGATTGAATTCCGAAAGGAAAGTTTAATACTTGGAGTTTTCTGAGTGGCATTAATTACCGTATTATCTTTTCAGCTTGTAATCCGATGCTATATCATTGATTTGAAGAAATTAAAAGAAAAGGAAAAAAGGAAAGAGAGGAAAATTAATTTGAAATTGAAAAAAAAAAACTTATTTTCTTATTCTAGCCTAATTAGAATATACTCAAATTTTCACAGCATAAAATTTTCAAAGATGCAATGAACAATTATGAGTCAACAAGGGTGTGTCAAAATCATCAAGGTTTATCCCAATAACTACCCTTTTCACTTGGAAAGGGAGAAGTGGGAGTTTGAATCCCCACCTTCTCAAGAAGAGTTGGCCTAGAGATAATTTAGTTTAAGATATGGATTTCGACTCTCATGATCTATATGAAGGTAGGGGAAAAGTCTAAAAATGATAATTAGAATAGAAGTAGAGTAAAATTGACAAAAAGAAAAAAAAGGTCTATGCAAATGATTGATATCTTAAAGAAAAGTAATTGCAGAAATTTCAGATGTTACTAATCCCTATGCAAATGATTGATTTCTTCTCTCATAACATAAGCATAGATAAAACGGAAGCAAGTTTCTTGAGGGATAAAGGGGCTTGATTTCAGAACCTATGTCAAGTATGCGAAGGACAAACTCAAAATGATAACGGCTGAATCAGATAGGGTCATTGCAGAGATAAGGATACCTTCCACTAATGCCCACCTACATATGTATTAAACATAAGATGTGATGGATTTCGCTTACAATATGAAAAAAAAAAAAAAATCCTTGAGGCACAATGGATGGCAATGGACTATTGATTACCCTCAATATCTCTAAACCTAGGTTCAAGAACATAGCGTGATTGGAGAGTCACCGTTCTATCATAATCCAAAGTTTTATAAATAATGAACTTGTGATACCCAAAAGTACTCCCATCATCACGTGTTGGTCACAAGGGCAATAATATGAACAATATGCCCATTTTGCTCATAAAAGCTAAGAAATGATAGGTTCTCAAAGAGATTCGGAGTTGGGTGTCGATAGGATTCCAAAATAATATACCTGAATCAATGGCAAGATAATTAATTGTCACATGTCAAGCTATGAGAATAGTGCATTGGATTTGAAATTTGAGCAAAATTAGCATTAAATTCCAAATAAGAATAACCGTTGTGAGTAAGTCACGTGAAAATAGGGAAGCAGTTAATTGCTTGATAGGCAAGTCATGCAAGCATTGTCGACAAGTCAATAAGTAGTTAGATATGGATAAGGTGGTCAAGAAGAGAAGAAAAATGTGGGAAAAATCAAAAGTGTTGTTCAAGGAAATCAATCGATTAAGTTATGTTATAAATACCACAAGCCGTGCAACTAAGAATCCCCTCAAGCATCACAACAATTCCATTTGCTTTTATCTTTACTTTATCACATTTTTACTATACTTTAATAGATTCCAGTCATTGATTAAATTTCAGCGTATATCTTAATCCAATTCAACATCGTCGATTAAATTCCGGTATTGTTTCACAAACTCAATGTCGTTAATTAAATTTTGACATTGAGTCTCCTATTCGGGTATTGCTATTGATTAATTTCTAGTTATACACCTAAAACAAGTTATGTTATTGATTAAATTCCAACATAGTTTTAGTCAAAAACATAGGATTATACACATAGGTTGGGAATAAAATTTGTATTTCCATTTGACATTCTTTGTCCATACTAAATATAGAACCTGAATCTCCTAAAATAAAAACCAAAATGCACTGTTTGGTGAAAGATGTTTCTTGAGAATCTAAACCGGTGAAATAGAACTAAATTAAATATAAAGTTTTTTGCACCTGAAAATAGCAAACTCGGTTAAAAGGTCAGAACACTGAAAACAAAGATGCGACCTCTCCCTATCTATGCTCGGTTGAAACGTGATCGCAGCTGTTACAATCACATCCAATCCTTCTTGCGGTTGAAATTCCGTTTGCCTCAAGAACAGCGATCCTGTCTTATGCCTCCGCTTCAACTACATGCGGTCAGCTGTCAAGAACAGTACAAAAATAACATAAATGAAAGCATTGAATGCAATATAGGTTATTCAGAACAGCATTCAGAGATGCACCGTCATGGCCAAAGCCGCATCGTTCTGAGGTGACATTCTACTTAACATCTCTAATTATTTTTCTAGAAATTAGGGGTGATTAATTTGAGAATAGATTGATTCTCACCTTAGAATTTGATTCTCACCTTAGAATTTGAAACCAGATTGGATAGAGCTACTTTCTCATTTATGGAACTAGGAATTGGGAATCGGCTCACTCAGTCCAGTTCCAAGGTCAGTTTGCAACCAATTAATTTCTTCTTCTTCTTTTTATGGTTTTTTCTATTCTCTATAGATGGAAGTTTCCCAACATTAAAAGAAAAAAATAATTTATTAATTTGGATTTGCTTCATAATGTAACCAAAGCTTCAATTGAAATCAAAAGAGGGTTACAAACACTTGACAAGGTTGCGTGAGACGGGATAGTTCCAAGCAAGACACTGTGTAAAAATAGGCTCATATTGAAACATTGAAATAAACATTAAAAACTTAACTCTGAAACTAAATCCAAAATGGAAAGAGTTCATTTCGAAAGGAAAAGCTTCGGACGTAAGTTTGACAAGAGTTTTCGCATATCTCGAGAGCCTTCTCTTCCCTCCACTAGAATTCGCGTGCCTTCTTCTCTATCTGCTCTCAAGCTCAATTGATTTCCTCCATTTCCCACGATCTTAGAAGCTTCCATGCTATGAAACAGTTTTTCGCCTTTAGTTATTTTAGCCCAGTTACATATCTCCGTGACCAATTGACAAATCAGATTATTCCAGTTGTATTTGACTTGATTTTTAGCATTAAGGATGGAATAAACTTTAACTGGCATGACTACATTTCGCACCAAAAAAAAAGTTGATTTGACTTGATGAATTTCCAGATGGGATGGGTAGATGGCACTGTCATTGAAGGTTATGGAGGTGCCAGTGGTGGGTTGTGCGTTTGTGTGGTGACTATGGAAACTGAGATTGGCAAAGAAGTAGTGCTTTGCTTTACTTTTATAAGGATGATGATGATGATGGAATGATAAGGTATTCCACTTTCGATTCATGCTATATGTTTCACCCACAAAATTTGTCCATTCACTAGTAATCCTGTGCGAGTTAAATTGACATTTATTCTCACCGGATGATGACATGCAGACGTGGAAATAGTGATTCTTCTTGGTACAAGCATAACATTTGCGACGCAAGTTCCAATAGTTGATGGCTTTGATGAGGTATTCCACTTTTGGCTCAAGCAATGTTTCACTAGCAAATATGTCCATTCACTAAGAGTACATAATGAGTCGAAGTAACATTCATTTTCTCTCTCGATGATACGTAGACATGAAAATAGTACTCCTTGGCGATATAAGAGTGGGCCATAATATCAATTAGAAAAGCTGATTCGGAGTATTATTGTGTGGCCAAATTGGGGAAACCCATTAAAGATTGTTTTTTTTCAACCGCAGGGTCGTTTTCCATTTTTTTTGTAATCAACTATCCATCTACATATTTCAGAACCGTTTGGGATAATTCTTTGTTAACTTCGGATTATCTCAACTAATTAGGGTTACACAAGGTTTTGTTTGAGGAGGGAAGTCCCTATAATTGACCCGTAATTATAGAAAGAGAGTTCTTTTTTTTAACTTTTTCTTAGCATGGTTGTGATTGTGAGTGTCATATTGCTCATTGTTTTCAATTGCTGGGATCGCTATCATTGCCGGCGATGTCGTTACCGGATTCTACGCACCTGGAAGTCAATCTTGTGCAAAAATTCTTCTAGAAAGGCCTACTTATCATGTCATCTCCAGTGGGAAATGCAAAATATGATAAGGTCTCATGGTATCCACAAAGCATTTGCTGGACATTGTTCCACCAGATAGAACATCAAACGTGGGCCGGGCGAAGCAACATAAAGAAACACAAAAAGTAAGGGTCCCTCCATCATTTCAGAAAGAGAATGTCCATGTAATCATGATGGAAACGAGACAAAATATGGACCTCTAAACTAGCAAGCATCGATGCTTTCACGAACTAGATGGCCTGAGAGAAAAACCGAACTGCAGACAATAGTATATCCATAATGTCAAATCTCCACTAAGTTCTTGGAAACATGGTGAAATAGTAAACGAATCTCAAGATTCCCATGTCCAAACTGGACGATGTCACGGCCTTTGATTTGTTTATCTTCTCTGGGTCAATCCACGGGTCGGGGTCAACCTTCCCTCCAACACAAAAATTCTCCTAGCCACAACTAAAGAAACTTGATTATATGATAAAATATTTAAATATTAAATCACATCTTCATCTCATGATATTAGAGGAGATTTTGAGTTTGAATATGTTGAAACCTCTATTTACCTTCTTAATGAAATATTTTCATGCTTAGTATTAAGGAAAAACAAAACAAACTATGCATGAAGGGAAGTGATAGAATATTTAATTATTAAACTATATTTTTATTAAATATCTTAAGTTTTTAAAATAACTAGCAGTAGTTCTGTAAAAGCTCACACTATATATATCCCAACTAAAGATCTCTTCCTTTCATCATCATACAAAGCCTAGAGAAGTAGTTTAACCGCAAACAACCATCTGAAATTGGTGTTCGAGCAATGGCTTTATCACTTGTAGGAAAATCCTCTCTTTGCTTGGTACTAATGTTGGCTTCATGGGCTTTGCATTCAGCGTCCCGTACATTACCTGAAGCTTCCATTCAGCAGAAGTATGAGCAATGGATGGCTGAGCATGGACGTGTTTATGCAGACGGTGAAGAGAAGCAAAACCGTCTTGAGATATTTGCAGACAATTTGCAGTTCATCGAAGACTTCAATCGCGCAGGGAATCGCACTTTCAAGCTGGGGTTGAACGCGTTCTCGGACCAAACTGTCGAGGAATTCCTTGAGCTTAGTACTGGATTGGTGTTGCCATCGACTCTCCACCCGAGAACGACACCGTTCATGTACGCAAACATTACCCACATCCCCGATAGCATGGATTGGGTGGCTAAAGGAGCCGTAAATGCTATAAAAGACCAAGGTGGATGTGGTAAGAGATAGAAAATCCTACTTTCTGTGCCTCCATCGTATGCATGCGTACCATTTCCCCATACACGTCGAGACTCAAATTGAGTAATATGAAAAATACTCATGTCAGAAAGTAATAGAATCATATTTCAAGGGTATGAAATAGATTAAATCTGTAAATTTTAGCCATGAATAATTATTTTTCCTGCTCAAATTGCATTATGGCACCGTTGATGGATGTGCAGGCTCTTGCTGGGCCTTCTCATCGGTAGCAGCAATAGAATCGATTACCCAGATCAAGACTGGCAAGTTACTGGAACTATCGGAGCAACAATTGGTAGACTGTACTGTCGAAAACTCTGGTTGCGATGGGGGTTGGATGAATACCGCCTTCAACTACGTTATAAAAAATGGAGGCATCACCT